>CM049598.1:8252465-8856458 GCA_026979955.1 Megalurothrips usitatus
GGAAGGGTCGCGGTCGTATGGCGTTAAGACGACGACGGCGATGCCGACACGAGCCGGTGCTCCGAGGGAAGGGATAAAAATGGGTCAGGAGAGAGAGAGAGAGAGAGAGAGAGAGAGAGAGAGAGAGAGAGAGGCGCGCGGGCGGCGAGCGGGAGACACAGCAAGCGAAACAGAGCGCGAGATAGCGAGCGAGTGAGAGAAAGAGGAAGAGAGAGGAGAGCTAAAACGAGAAAGTGAATAACGAGATGAGAAACGGCTGGGCTTGTGGGATGAGCCAGCGGCAGCGGCAGCAGCAAGGGCGCCGCTATCCGAGCGGACGGGGAAAAAATAATACGGGTACGCAGCGGCAGCGGCCGGCGGCGGAGGCGGCCGGCGAGCGATGTTTTTGCGCCTTTTGTTGAGGGCGATTCAAAAGGAATGGGTTCGATGCCGCGCGACCGCGCGCGAGAATCAAAAAGAAGAACAGAAAAGGAGGAATGCGAGGACACAAAACACGGGACATTGGCGCCCATCTCGGACGAAACCAAGTGTGCATCCAGCGATGACTGCCATTATTTATTTCTTGTCACAGAGCAGCAACCCCAGGACAGGAGCGGGGCGGGACGGACGGGCGGTGTGCGGAGATGCATGGCGAGGAAATCCAGCACGACTGGCACGGACAGGCGTATCACTCCGGGACCCCCCGCGGACCGCCGCGGACCCCCCGCGGACCGCGACGGGGACAAATGGGGTGAGAAGAAAACTGGGCAAGGCGCCGCGACGCACCGCAAGGCCTCGCCGCAGGGAACCCCCGCAGGGACCCCCCGCAGGACCCCCCGCAGGACCCCGCGGGCAAGGCCGGCAGCACCTTCACGGCAAATAAGCAAATCCATACACGCGCGCGGTCCGCGAGGCTCCGCAGCAATGAGTATTACCACGATGCGAGACGCATATAGAAAGAGACAGAGAGAGAGAGGAGAGAGAGATGAGAGAGAGGGAGAGGAGAGAGATAGATACAGAGAGAGAGAGTGTGTGTGTGTGTGTGAGAGAGAGAGAGAGAGAGAGAGAGAGAGAGAGAGAGAGAATTCTTGGCTATGCCCCCCTGCGGCGAAGGTTGTGCCGGCGCGACTTACATAAATCTGGTGTGCAGCTCGCGTAAATCCAGGGGCCAAGGAATTTACGCGCGCCTCCAGCGGCATCAGTCCTCGTTTTGCAAATGCCCCTCCCCCCCCCCTCTCTCTCTCTCTCTCTCTCTCTCCTTCCCCTCCTCCTTCTCCTCCTCGCTCCTTCTCGCACCCGCCGCCGGCATCCGCGCGCGGTCCGCGGCGTGCAAAGCCAATGCCTCCGGCAGAATCACTCACGATTTCTCTCCGTCACTCCCTTCGTCGCCCTTCTTTTTTTTTCTGTTTCTGCGCTCTGCGGCGGCGGCGGCGGCGGCGGCGGCGGATCGCGCGAAAGGGCTTTTGTCAGACACGGCTCCCCCTCCCTTCCCCCCCCCCCCCTCGGCGGGCGGGGGCGCTATAACCTTGAGTGGCGTGCGCGGCCTGGCGCGGCCGCACCCACCCTGACCCGACCTAACCCGGCGGCGGGGCGTGGCGGGGCGGGCAGCTCGCTGTGTTCTGCTGACTGTGCCCGCGGCGAGGCCAGTCGTGATGGCGGCTCCCCCGCAGAGGTACCTGCCGGAGAAACTACAGTCGGAACTACAACATAGTGTTCAAACTACAGCTCCTTACACGGCAGTTTCAACGAGTCAAACCGTACTCGACGCAAAAAAAAAATAATAGTTTGTTCAAAAAAGTGGTGCTACTAAAACTACAGCAACCTGCTCAAAGACTACAGTTCGAGTGTAGTTCCTTGGTGCAGTGCATACATCTCTACGGCACGCGTCCACTGCTCCACTGTTTCCATAGCTACACACAACTGTTGCCAAGCCAACGAGGAGACCGCGTGTTCTCCTGCTCTCCGATCACACGATCGCAGCAGACAGACAGGGGGAGGAGGGGGTCAGCCGGCCGCCGCCGTCTTGCAGCCGTGTGGCGTGACTTGCCCCGCCCCCCTCCCCTCCACTCCCCGCACCGAGATGTAATCGACGTGTAATGAGCTTTTGATGAGGGATTGCGGTGCAGCGCCCGTCGGCGGCGGCAGGGGTAGAGTGGAGTGGAGTGGAGTGGAGTGGAGTGGAGTGGAGTGGAGTGGAGTGGAGTGGAGTGGAGTGGAGTGGAGTGGAGTGGAGTGGAGTGGAGTGGAGTGGAGTGGAGTGGAGTGGAGTGGAGTGGAGTGGAGTGGAGTGGAGTACGGGTAGAGTATAGAGTGGAGTGGAGTGAGTAATTCCAGCGAGTTACACTACGCGAAATCATCTCGATGTTGAGTCCCCACAGCCAGTCTGCCCTGCCACTCCCCGCGTCCTGCAGGAAGTACATCTCCTGCAGTGCGATATCCTGTCACCGTTACGCTGCATAAGGACACTACAAGTTACACAGCGCTGCCCCCCCCCCCCCCCCCTCCTTCCCCTCCCGCCCCTGCGCCGACGCCATTTGTCGTCACGATTCTCGTCACGGCCCGGCCGGTGACAGTTGGTGCTCTGTCTCCGAGCCGAGCCGAGCCGCCGCCGCTGCTGCTGTGGCGGCAAAGTTTAAATGCACAAGTTTGCGGGCACAAGCCGCGGCTCGGGGCTCGGGGGCGGCTCGGGGGGGGGGGGGGGGGCGGCGCAAGCTTCGGCGGCGGCCTCCGGAAGAGGGTCGTGGTGGTGGTGGATAGGGGGGGGGGGAGTTGCATGTGGCGGCCACTACCGACGGGACTACAGGAGAGCGACAGAGAGGGAGGCGGGGAGTGGGTAATGGAAGGACACAACGCCACTTAAGTTGGCCTCCACCGAGGCGGACACAAACGGACCCGCAACGCTGCGGGGGCGCTGCGGGGGCGCTGCGGGGGCGCTGCGGGGGCGCCGGGCCGGAACTCATACAGCGGAGCACGGGCCCGGGCCCTTACAGCGACAGCAACATTGCAGACCCGATCGGCTGCCGACCCGAGCGGAGCAGCGGCGGCAGCGCGCGTTGCATTCCACCACACCGCGGGGGCCAGGCCGGGGCCGTTAGCGCCAACAGCCCGCCAACAGACCGCCAACAGCCAGCCAACAGCCAGCCAGCAGCCAGCCAGCAGCCAGCCACAGCAGCCCTGACGGCGCGGGACGCCTGCCAACCTGTAATGTTCCCCCCGAAAACGTTATAAAACCCGGTTCGGTGGCCGGCCGCGGCCCGGCGGCCCGGCGGCCCGGGGGGGTAATAGCCAACAGCGCTGCCGCCCCCGGGCCCCGGGCCCCGGGCCCCGGCTCTGTGTGTTGTATAGGTCATAATTCTCCCGCCGTCGTCGCCACCCATAGTCCGAGACGTCTGCAGGGTGATTCATAAGGCGCCTCGGAATCACCTTCCCCCTGCCTTTCTCTCTCGCACGTTTGGCGTGCGTCACTCGTCTCTCTCTCTCTCTCTCTCTCTCTCTCTCTCTCTCTCTCTCTCTCTCTCTCTCTTTCCTACTTTCCTTCCGTTCCAGTCACCCCGATCTTTTTTTTTGTTCCCTCTTTTCTCTACCCCTGCTCACTCCGCTCACGCACGCGCGCACACATACACACACACGCACACACACACACGCACACCACTGATGGCAAAGCAAGCGCGCGGCGTGCGAGTGCGAGGGGCCTTGCGGGGGGGGGGGGGACGTGAGGTGGGAGAGAGAAGGCACACTAGGCGGCCAGGCGGTAGAGCAGGACAGCGGCAAGTCTTCATCCGCCTCTGGTCGGGCCAGCCAGCAGGGAAATAAGAATGTAGGGCAGCGATAGCCCCTCTCTCCCTCTCCAGCAATCCGCTCCGCTTGACTCCATCAAGAGGATCTCTAAACTGACATGGGGCTGAGGGCCGCGGCGGCGGCAGGCGAGCCGAGCCGATCCGAAGCGATCCGCTACCTATTAGATCAGTGATCCTTCACCAGGATAATGGCTTCAATAAGCTTTCCCCCCTAATCTCCCCGCATCTCCATCAAATATCGGCTCTTTTCCCCGCGGCGCAATCGTTTCGATACTCCACATCCCTCCCAGCAGCAGCGACGGCAGTCCCTATCAGAATAAATTAAGCGAGAAATAAGAAGAGGTGAAAAGATTCGCCGGCACCGTGCGCGGTACGTCACGCGGCATGTCACAACTCCAGAATCATCGAAGTCTCTCTCTCTCTCTCTCTCTCTCTCTCTCTCTCCGTCGCCGCCTGTCTGTCTGTCTCCCTTCCCCCTGGCAGGTGCATCGCCAGCGCCGCCGCCGCCACAGCCAGCCAGTGCAGTGCAGCGCTGGCTGACCCACTTCCAGCGGCGCGGCGCTCGCCTGTCCGGCGCGGGCATCAGTTTACGCTATTCAGCAGGGGCGGGCCGGGGAGGGGGCGGAGGGGGGGGGGGGGGGAAGCCGAGTGCTGCCGCTGGCAGACCAGACAAGTCCAAGGAAGGAAGGAGGGGTTCAACGCGGTGCACTTTGCTGGCTGGCAAACGCTCGCCATCCCCCCGTGTCTGTGTGTGTGTGTGTGTTCTTTCGCGCGCCCGGCGAGAAACAAAAGATGAATAACGCGCCAAAGGCCGTGCATTATGTACCCGTCGCAATGCACCGACGTGCGCGCCCCGCCGACCTACCCCGACTTTTTCACGTACGACCCAGTTTGTTTCTTTTTTGAAAACCCACATATCGACGGCGTTTCCTCGTGTAGTGTTTTCGGCTGACTTCCGGGCCACGACGGCGCCTGGGGGTTGCGGGCTGCACCGCCTGCCGTGCACGCAGGCGTGCCGTGCGGGTCGGCCTACCCAGCGGCCGCTCAGGGGCGCCCGGCCCGCGGGGGGTATGACAGCCACCACCGACTCCGTGCAGATACTCCCGGATTTCGGGTAGACCTTCGCGTAGGTCGATGGGTCGATGGCCGGCGGCCCCCGGCGGGGCAGGTATTGCCGGACTGCTTCGCGGGGGGTCGGGGAGTGACCGGGTCGCAGTGATGTGACTGCACGGCAACAGGTGTGGCGGCCGGCCGCCGCGCCCCCATACCAGCACCGGTATCCTCTCATTCCCACCGGGGCCGCCTACCTCACCCCGTGCGGGCCGCAGGCACATAGCAACCCTCCGCAGCGGCGGCCGCAGGCAGGGGTGTCGGGTATTTATTTAGGGGCCGTAACTTACGGACCCGTTAGACCAACGCCACACGTATGGAGTGCGCTGGCGGCGGCGGCGGCGGCGGCGGCGCGCCACCCGCCATGTGTCTTGTATTGTATGTGGCCAGCACCGCCGCCGCCGCCGCCGCCGCTGGCATGTCAGCCGAGTCAGGGGCAGCCGCGGCGGCGGGGGCGGGCGGACACGAAACGTCAGCGGAACAGACACGGACGGGTGCGGGCGGGCGGCCACGCCCACTCGCAGAGCACAATGAGATTCCTTCACACATGGCAGCGGAGCATGTTTCACACGCCACCCACTCCCCCTCCCTCCCTCCCCCCTCCCTCCCTCTCTCCCTCCCTCTCTCTCTCCCTCTCTCTCTCTCTTTCACCCCCCGAACGAAAAAAAGGGACATTCGTCAGGGCGGCATCACTGCTGCTTTCCTCCACGCAGGGGTGCGTGCTTTCCGTTTTAGAATCTCTCTTTCACATATTCTGGCTAGCCCCCCCGGGCGACCCCCCCCCCCCCCCTTCATCTCTCTCTCTCTCTCTCTCTGTGTCTCTCTCTCTCCCTCCCCTTCCAAATCCCCTCCGGACCCAACCCAATCCGCAAATGTTGGCACCTGCAGAGCACCTACTCCACCCCGACTCCTAAGAGCACTCTAGCCCGGCCCGATAGTATCAGACCCCTCGCCCCCCCCCCCTCCCGTGTCCTCTCCTCGGTCTGTGTGTGTGTGTGTGTCTGTGTGTGTGTGGGTGTGCGTAGCCCCCCCCCCTCCCCTCCCCCGTGAGTCGTGCCGGTGCTAATGGCTCTAACATGTCACATGGAAATCAGAGTCCCGGCGGCAGCGGCGCGCCCGCTGGCAGGACATGGAGCTACGCCGACGCGGAGCTACAGCAGTGGTGCACTACACGCCGGCCGCGGCGGACTACACTTTGTCCCCCCACAGCAAAGGATGACAAATGCAGGCGTCATTAGTGAGAGAGAGCGCGTCGCTGCCGCCCGAGGTATTCTCACCCGTGGACGCCTCAGAGGGGCCCCCGCGAACAGCTTCTGTCTTAGCGAACGCGGCTGCTTCTAATATAACAGCAGATAATACGTCCCCCTGAAGCACCGTCAGCGGGTGCGAGAGAGAGAGAGAGAGAGAGAGAGAGAGAGAGAGAGACGAGACGCTGCTGCTGTTGTTGTTGTTGCTGTTGCCGACGCCAGTGTTGACTGTAACATGAATAATTTAGTGGCGTATTCCCGCGTTTCACTTTCGTATCAAACGCCCGCTCAGCCACCCGCACACACCCCCTTCCTATGGTGTTCTTCATATAACCCGCCCGCACCCCCTCCGCACGCCCGGGCATCCCGCCCCGCTTGTGCACAGGAAATAAAAGAAGAAAAGAATGAGCAAAAAAAGAGAGAGACAGAGCAACAAAAAAAAAAAAAACTCGGGGCAGATGCGCGCATCAGCCGGATCCCTGCGCGGACATACAGCGGGGCCGACGGTCCGGGGGATTAGAGGATTTCAAGTGTGTGATCCTGTTTCACGGCAAGGGTGCCAACAGGACGTGTCTGCGGCCGGGGAGGGCAACGGAACGACAACACACTCGTCCTCCGCTCAGCGAAAACACGTTTCCAGGGGCGGGCGCCTGCCTCTCTCTCTCTCTCTCTCTCTCTCTCTCTCTCCCACTAACTCCCTCTCTCTCTCCCTCCTCAATTTCTACGTCGATGGTTTCATCGCTTTAGACCACTCCGCTCCTCCTCGACAGGGGTCAGGAAGTGAGAGAGAGAGAGCGGGAGAGGGAACACTAAGCTTGGCCGGTTCGTGGCTCCTTCGCTCGCCATAAAAATAATTTCTCAGTTTTTACTTTCAGCGTGCAAAGTTATGACAGCAGTTTATTTTTGTTTCATTTTTTTTTTGTTCGTCCCTTAAGGGAGTGAGTGAGCGGGGGCACTGCCAGCAGCGGCGGGGGAAGCGACGATACCGACTCGACTCGAGGCTTGCATTCTCCGCAGGGGGGGGGGGGAGGTAT
Source organism: Megalurothrips usitatus (assembly GCA_026979955.1). Lineage (NCBI taxonomy): Eukaryota > Metazoa > Arthropoda > Insecta > Thysanoptera > Thripidae > Megalurothrips > Megalurothrips usitatus. The sequence continues at coordinate 8,259,633 of CM049598.1, forward strand.
CAAAGAAAATGAGGTGAAGGACGAGAGCGGGGACGACTTTGCATAGGACGGGGCGGCAACAGAGGACGGCTGCAGTGCGCACGCCGCTCGCCGGCTCAGCCAGGGGCAGCCAGGGGCAGCCGGGGGCAGCCGGGGGCAGCCGGACCCTTGGCACGGATCCACGGCCCCCCGCGGCCCACCGCGGCCCCGCCGGCCCCGCGCACCCCGCCCGCATATATGGGGCATCAACTCGACAAGAGTTTTTCTCCTCTTGGCCCGATCTTATATTTTTTTTGTACTCTCTCTCTCTCTCTCTCTCTCTCTCTCTCCCTCTCGTCCCGGTTGACCTTTCGTTCTCAACTTTACAAATATCGCAGGCACCACGACGGGCGCGCGCAGTGCGGCGCGGCAGGCCCGCGTATGCGGGGAGGGCGTGGGGGGGGGGGGGAATTGTAGGCACCACCGAGCAGCAGACACGAAAAGAAGCGGGTCAGAAGCGAGCCGAGAGGGGAGGGGGGGGGGGGGGAGGGGGCAAAACTCGTACCAAATCTGCCGCCATAGCGGCCGCCGACGGCCGCGCGCCCTACCCGCTAAACGAGGAAACTTCCTCAAGCGGCTTGCTTTTTGCCGAGCAACGTCAGCTCTCTCACACACAAACACACACACACACACACACAAACACACACACACACACACACAAACACACCGCAATCACAAGAAGGTGGTATAGAAGTCGACAATATCATCTCGGTTATACTTTTTTTGTTTCTACCAAAATCGCAGACAGCACTGCGTCTGACTATTCTCTTGTCTCTGACTGAAGATGGAAGGAGAGAGAGAGAGAGAGAGGGACTGAGCGACTGTCGTCTCTCTCCTACCCGTTATGCGCGAGTGTTTTCTTCTCATTAACAATCAAGGCGCTTGCTTTTGATTCACAATTATTTCAGCCACGAGAAAGTGAAATTGAAGAATAGAGTGAAACCTTCAACGTACATAAATAAGAAAGATGAGAAGCGATATCAGCCGCAACTGGGCTCGCTCCCACCATTCTTACGTAGACGGGACGCATAGCCGTGCACGAGGGAGAGAGAGAGAGAGAGAGAGAGAGAGAGAGAGAGAGAGAGAGAGACAGACAGAGACGGACAGACAGACAAGGGCGTCGAGTCTGCAAGGCTTCGCCAAGGGCGAAGAGAGATGCCCCCTCCCCCCCGGCCCGCCAACTACATCCCCCGTAGGGCATCGCCCCCGCTGCCCTTCAGGCCCCCCCCCTCCCTCCCTCCCTCCCTCCCTCCCTCCCTCCCTCCCTCCCCCCCCCCCCCTTCCTCCCTCTCCTCCGCCGGTATTGATCCGATCCTTACCCTGCGGGGGCGGCTGGGACGCAAGCCAGGCCGACGCGAAGGGAGGTGGGCAGGGAGGGAGGGGAGGTGAGGGGGGGGGGGAGTGCGTGCAGGGTGCACCCCTGCAGGCCCGCGCGGGGCCCTACACCCTGGAATGCGGCACGGCCGCCGCTCCGCAGTACCCCCCCCCCCCCCCCCCCCCAACCTCCTCGGTCCCATGGATTACCCCACAATTACGTCAGAATACGTGCGGCAGGAGGAACTTTCGAAGGGAAACCCCCCGGATTACTATTGGATTACCTTTCAGATTACGCCAACTGTCCGCCGTAACCGCGGGGAGCTCTTCTTCTCCTCTCGTTCGGCGCGTCAAAAATGATAAAAAAAATAAAAATAAAATAGAATACAAGTGGATGGATAACAGCGTCCTCGGAGGTCGCCGAGCCCGCGGCCTGAGGGGACAGTGGTGTGGTGCGCGTCTCTTGCAACGCGACTCCCCCCCCTCCCCTCCCCTCCCCTCCCCCCCCCTCCCCCCTCCCCCCTCCCGCCCCTGCCAGCCCACCAGCCGCGCCCGCTGCTGGACCCCCCGCCGGGCCCCTCCAGCCGCCCCCGTCCACCGCGCGCCCCTGCCGTGTCGGATTTCAAAGGGAAAAGTGACTTTGAATGGCCGCTCGTTTCACGAACAAGTCCCGAGCACTCCGGGCGTGCAGACGGACACACAGACGTGGGAGCCCCCCCCCCCCCCCCCCAATTCTCTATTCTGCCACGTAACCCCGGCCCACGCAAAAAAAAAACAACAGCAACAAAAACACGCCCGCGGCAGTACTTGAACCCGCGACTGACGCCGCTCTCGGCCGTCTCCGGCGGCGGCGGGCGTCCTCGTGTCTGCACGCAGCTGACTCTGCCCTGCGAAATGACGCTCGAAGTTCGCCTTAATGAGACTTTGTCCTCGACAGAGCGAGAGAGAGAAGAGAGAGAGAGAGAGAGAGAGAAAGCACTCCCTGCCCCGACTGATGCAAGTTCGTAATCCCTTCCCCATTCACCCACCCTCTGCCCGTCCCGTCCCACTCCAGCTCGCCCAAAATCCGCGCCGCCCTCTGCACTCCCCTCACCACCTCTATTTTTAAGAGTCGCGGATAGCGATAGAGAGATAGATTAAGGGGGACGGTTCTCTAAACTTTTGTGCTCGCCGAGGGATGTTGCATGCGAGTGGGAGTCGGTGTCGGGCTCCACTATAATTTTCTTCCCCTTCCCCCTTCCCTCTATCCCCTTCACCCCCCCCCCCTCCCCACCCCACAGTCGTCCGTGTATAGCGTGTCACCGCAAAAATTTCCATTTTATTTATTTTTCCCCTCCTTTTTTTCACTTTTCGCTGATTCTCTCTAATTCTTCTCCCTCTCTTTTTCTGCCGGTCCGCCCTCCGCGCCCACCCGCCCACCCGCCCGGCCGGCCGGCGTGTCGTATGTGGGAACACGTCAGCAGAGAAGGACATTACTGCGTTCGGGGAGGAGTGCCGCGGGGGGAGGGGCGGGCGGCTAATACAAGCGACTCGGACAGCGCGACGGCAGCTGCGGCAGCTGCGGCAGCTGCGGCCACTAGATAGCGCAGCTGCGCAGCTGCCGGCTTAGGTAGTGAGGCACTCGGACAGAGCCCCGCGCGCTATCCTGACATCGTTTGCCTTATCCAATTCTCTGTGTCGACGACACCGAAACACGAAGCAGGGGGAGGAGGAGGAGGAGTTGCGGGGTTGATGGCTGGCGTGCGCCACGCCATCCCCGCCCCCCCGCGGCGGCGGCGGCCCTGTGATTGGCCGCGGGGCCTCCCGACCAGATAGGAGAGCGTCTCAAAAATAACTTTGGGCTTTGGCATGCTTTTGGGTCTGGTACGGCTTTCGTGTGCAGGTGGCCGTCGCGGGGGGTCCGACGGGGGGCGGGCGAACTACTACAACATCGAAGCGGAACGGGTCGGGCGTTTTTTTTTTTCTTGTCCCGCCAGCGCTGCCGCGAACCAAAACAAGTATGATGCGCTCGCCGTTTTCGATAATCGTTGGCTATGTGGGGAGGGGAGGGGGCAGAGGGGAAGGAGGGGAGGAGGGGAGGAGGGAGGAGGGAGGAGGGGAGGAGGGAGGAGGGAGGAGGGGAGGAGAGGGACACTCGACGTTTACGGCCGCGGAAAGTTAATTTTACGAGCGATCTGCAAAGTTTTACTGCCCCCCGCGCACTTTGTGGACTCGACTCACTCTGCGACGAGTCGGCAGGCCGACGCCGGCCGCCGTGTCGGCAGGCAGCAGGGCAACGCCACTCACCTGGAACACACACAAAAAAAAAGGCGAGACGTTAGAAAATGACAAATGTTCCGCGATACAACAAAACGATCAGTAGAGAGAGGGAGGGGGGGGGAGTGAGAGAGTGGGAGATATGGAGAAAAGAGGGATATAAAGTGGGAGAGTGAGGGAGACAGAGAGACAAAGAGGGAGAGAGGGAGGGAGAGGGGAGAGAGAGAGAGAGAGAGAGAGAGAGAGAGAGAGAGAGAAGGGGATGGCCGTCGCGCTGGTCGTGTGCGGCGCTTCAGGCGCCACCCCGTCTCCCGCGGGAGCTGGCCGGCCACGAAGGCCGTCCCGAGCAGCCAGCCGGCCGGCCGGGAGCCGGGGGGAGTGGCGGGGGCCGACTGCACCGGACAGAAAGCGCTCCGTTAATTTCTCATAAATGGTAATGACGGTCTCATTACTCTAAGGGTTTAATAACAGTCCCACTGTCCCTGGGGGCGACCCTCATCCGAATCAACCCTCTCTCCGCTGCAGTGGCACATCCCCCTCCCGGTCCCCTGCCGGTCCCCCGGGGGGTCTCCGAGAGGCCCGGGGCCGCTGGCGGACGCCGCCACCCCCGGCCAGCGACGGTCGAAAACGCAAAGTATTCGAATACCCGCGCGATACCCGCACAGCGCACTAGGCGGTGCTCGAACCCGGGTACTCGCGGCTCGAAACACGTTGCTGTGCGGGGGACCGCTTGAGACGGCTGCCCGGCCAGTGCCGCGCCGCACAGCACAGCACGGCACGATAACAGAAATGAGGAGGGGGACATGAGCCCATCCCCTGCAGTCCTGTCCACTACGTGACGGCCGTCGGGGCATTGTCCTCGCTCTGTTCGTTTCTCTCTCTCTCTCTCTGTCTGTCTCTCTCGTCTCTCTCTCTCTCTCTCTCTCTCTCTCTCTCCCCGTCCGGCACCGGCCGCGCGCACTGCCACACACACAGTGTGCGCTCGGTGCACTGCTGCGTGTATTCCCGACGCCTCGACTCTCTTTTATTTTCCAGCCTCAATCAAGGATTCCGTCCCGGCGCCGGCAGCGAACCTCCACCCTCTGCCTGCCTCTGCCCTTGTTATCACGCCGGCCACCGCTCTTATCACACACACACACACACAGACACACACACACACACACACCAGCACAGACTGGAAGGTGGGGACGCGACTAAAATAAAGGAGGGAAGAAGAAAGAAAAAAAAAAGCGGCGTGCGCGCTGAGAAGTTTGGCGGCGAGCGGCGACGACGTCGTCTGCTTGCGTCTCACAGCTGTTGCCCCGCGCCGCCATACGACACAAAGGAGGAACAGAGAGAGGAACATGGTGGGAGAGAGAGACAGAGAGCATGGAAGGGAACAAAGTCAGGGGATTCTGGCGCCACGAGAGGTACGACGGCGCGACGAGCAATAACTAATTAAAATAAAATGAGATACTTTAACATTGCGTTATTTTAGTTTTGCTTGCCGTCCCCGCGCGCCGCACATACACGGAACAGCGCAATAGAGAGGTGGCGCGCCAGTCGCTGCGCACACGTGTCCACGCACACGTGAGCACACACACACAGAACACACGTGAGCGCGCGCGCACACACACACACCTAGAGAACACACGTGAGCACACACACACACACGCACACGGTTGTCACGCGCACGATCCGCGTACATGCGGTGCGGCCCTATCGCAATGCACCCGCGATTGCGGCCAGCAGGCAAAAGCGCATCGCGTCCGGCGGGGAGAGAGAGAGAGAGAGAGAGAGAGAGAGAGAGAGAGAGAGAGACAGAGAGACAGACAGACAGAGAGAGAGAGAGAGACAGAGAGACAGACAGACAGAGAGAGACAGTATGGAGAGGAGGTTGCGGAGGGAGGGAGACGGCGCGCACACACGGGTGCGCCGCCGCTGCCCCGCGATATGACCTTTGTGGGTCGGACAATGCTGGTGTTAATTGCTATTGATTCCTGACGCAGCGAGCGGCGGCAGCAGAGCGCCGGGGAAACGGTGTGCTGCGTGCTGCGGCACACACACACACACACACAGGCACGCACACACACGCACACACACGCACACACACAGTGCGGACGACTAGACTTAGCAATCGTGAACATAGGGGCGGGGGGCCAGGCCAGGCCAGGTCAGAGCGTCCGGGCGAGAGCAGGCGGCCGTGACGACAATAGCGCTGCATTTGCAAAGCATGCGCACGTGCGCACGCACACACACACACACACACACACTCACACACACACATGCGAAAACACCTGCAGCTGCAGCTGCAGCCGCTGCTGACCGTGCCGCCACAATAAGCGTTGTGCAGCAGGCCGACAGGGCGACCCGCTGCTGACAGCCACGGTAACTGTGGCAGCTATGACAGTTATGACAGCCATGACAGCCGTGACAGTCATGGCAGCCATGGCAGCTATACTGGTGGGCCCGTACCCACCACGCGCTGCCCACCCCGTGCGCGGCGGACCCGCATTTCCATCCGTGCTGCGGTTCTCCCAGGCACACACACACACACACACACAGACACACCCACACACACACACACACACGGCCTCGCCTCGGCCGCCACGACGGCGCGGCCTCACCACGCGTCCCGCCTACCATTAATCTTATACCTGAACATTGAACAGTGAAAACACAAACATGACGAGGAGAGGGGCGGGCGGGGTAGGCCGCCGTGTGCTTGCACAGGAGAGAGAGAGAGAGAGAGAGAGAGAGAGAGAGAGAGAGAGAGAGAGAGAGAGAGAGAGAGAGAGAGAGAGAGGAGGTGCAGAGATATGGGGGATAGACCTTCGAGTGGAGAGTACACACAGGCACGCGGTGGCGCCTGGGCACGGGTTGGGGGCGGACGGCGCGGGGCCCAATGTTAGCTTGTTACCCGCCCCCTAATGCGGCCGTCATCTGGGGCCCCGGAGGTGGTGTGGTTGTGGTGGTGGTCTCTCCTGGCTCAAAGGCAACCGGCCTCGCTCCTCTCTCTCTCTCTCTCTCTCTCTCTCTCTCTCTCTCTCTCTCCCTCCCTCTCCCGCCGCAGCGGTGTGATCCTAGTAAGAATCCCGGCCGGACCAGATAAAAAGAAAATGGCCACGTTAAAACAATAAAAAAAAAATAAATAAAAAATTAGAGAATGTAACGTGTTATGCGGCTTTATTCTCCCTGATCTGTCAGGCCGCGGGGTCCCCGCCGGCCCCCGGCGGCCACGCCCTGACTATTAGGTGCTCGTGACGTCATCGGGCGGCGTGCGGGGGCCGCGTCCAGTTAACAGGTGTCTCCCCCCCCCCCCCCCGCACCGCCGCCCTCTTATTCACTTAACAACGTTTTGTGCGGACAAATTCCTTACAGGGGGCGAAGGGGGAGGGGGCCGCCGCCGGCCGAGGCCCCCTTCCTTTTCCTCCCCCCCCCCCCCCCCCAATACTTCCCCCTCGTGAATGATAGAAAATTGGCCTTTTATGTCCTGCTATGGGCGACTTGGTGCGTGGTGGGAGAAAGAGAGAGAGAGAGAGAGAGGGAGGGGGGGGGAGGGAGGGGATAGAGAGGGTTACATCATCAAAGAGCGCCCATCCCGACTAGATAAGGGCAGCAGCCCTGCCTGATAGCTCGCTGCTTCCGGTTGTTGCGCAACACCCCGACCCCGTGCGCTGAGCCCCCCGCGGCTCGCGGCTGCTGCCCCCGCACGCCCCCACCCCTTCTCCTTTTCCCTTTTTGATAGACTAGTCCCGTGACGTGTGACGGAGACGGAAAGGGTGGGGGCATGGAGCGAGATGTATCCCGTGTGTGTGTGTGTGTGTGTGTGTGTGTGTGGGAGTGGGAGGGATACACAAGTGCTGCGGAGGAGAAGGGAAGGGCGTCGCGACGCGTCTCCGGGCAGGGCAAGGAGAGCAGCAGCGTCACATGGCCGCGCTCCGCTGCTCCCCTCCGCCCGCCCCGGCGGCCCCGGCGGCCCTGCTGCACCCCCGGGGAGGCCGAAAGCGATGCCGATGCTCCGCGGACGTGCCGACCCCCGCGCCGCCCCCCGTGGGGCCCCGGGGGAGGTCGGGTGGCGCGCGCGCGCGCACGGCCCGGGAATCTCAAATTGAAGAGACACGCCGCACCGCCCATAACTCCCCGGGTCGCTTTGTCAGCCGACGCCGCTCCCGGTGCAGCACACCGAGGCCGTTGCCAACGCCGTTGCCGACGACGCGGGGCCGCTGCCGCCTCCGCCGACGACGACGACGGCGAGCCCCGAGTACCTGTGGAGTGGCGGACGCGGCGGGGCGGCTGAGAGCACCTGGAAGAGGGCGTCGGGGACGCATCACTCCTGAGGACGGCGGCGGGCGGCGGCCACCCCGCTGCCGGGGCGGCGCATCGGCGGCCGGAGGGGAGGGAGGCAGGACTTGCAATGCAGATGGGGGCGGCGGCGCGGCGGCCATTATGAGTTACGACCCGACAGCGCCACGCCGCCACGCCACGCCACGCCACGCCAACCAGACCCACTACGTGCCGGAGTGGCGGAACATGACGACCCCTTGACCTACTGCGTGTCGCACATGGATGGAGGGCGCCCGGCACCAGGTTATTCCCTCGGCAGCTTCACCTCATTCCTCCGCACACCCTGCCAGATCAGATCCCCCTCACGTAGAAGAGAGAGAGAGAGAGAGAGAGAGAGAGAGAGAGAGAGAGAGAGAGAGAGAGAGAGAGAGGGGGGCGGGGGAAGCGGCTAGCCGCAGCAGATGGAGCGGAGCGCCCGGTGGGTAGGCAGCCCGCCCGCAGCCCGGCGCTGCGTGTTGCCTACGCGTCGATCCGCGGGCGCGCCCCTCTCAGTGCACCACACACACGCACAGCGGGGTAAAAAAGGACCGACGGAGCACGGACCCCCCCCCCCCCCCCCTCAACCGCGTCCCCCTCATCTGACCCACTCGCCGAGCTGTGCGGCACCCAGCGCCGCGTTAAAGCGGTGCCAAGTCCCGCTCATTTAACGCATTAGCAAGTTTTAACCGTATTTAACCCGGGGCCCCGGCCACCGACCGCGCGCCGACCGCCGCAGCCGCAGCAGCCCGGCTACAGGGGGAGGGGGAGGGGGGAGGGGCGGTAATAGGCTGAACTGCAGAGGCACACTGTGAGGGGGGCGAGAGCGGCGGCCGCGGAGGTGACAGAGAACAGGGCCCGGGGATAACAAGAGCGCCCCACCACCCGACCCCTTTAGCTTTTTACACCCGCCTCATTTCGGATGTCAGCGTCGTGTCGTCCTCACCACGGCGCCAGGGATCCGCCCCTCCCCCTCCTCCTCTCTCTCTCTCACCTTGTCTCTCTACCTCTGTCTCTCCTCTCTCTCTCTCTCTCCCCCCGACCGCTAATAAGCGGACAAATCCTTGCTGCTAGCACCACACCACCAACACCGGTGCCCGTGGTGGTGGTGTTCGAACCACCACTACTACCACTCCATTAACTGAATATCACATCAAAGGGGCTTGTGTCTGCGGCGGCGGCGGTAGCGGGGGTGGCGGCACCCCAATTACCCCCCACGGACCGACTCCCGCGGCGGCCTGTGAGCGGAGAGGCGGCGGGGCGGACGACTAGTGCGGGGCCCGCCGACCGGAGCCAGGACAAAACAAAAAGGTTTTATCTCACTCTAACAAATAGCGCGGGGGCAGCGTAGCCAGCACGAGAGAGAGAGAGAGAGAAAGAGAGAGGCTTCGGTAATCACTACCCTACTGCCTTCTCTCTTATTTTCTTCCTCCCCCCCCCTCCCCTGCCTGATGACAAGCGGATAAAATTCGCACCCCCAGAGCAGAAGCAGCGGCGGCAGCAGCGGCAGGAGCAAGGAGGAGAACGGCAAGGGTCGTCGTCATTACCATTGGCAAGGCGACCAAGGGAGGTCGAGAATAAACATGATTAGGCAAATTACAGGCTTGTCGCGGCGCCGCACGTCGCGCCGCGCCCCCCGCGAGATACGGGAGGGGGGGGGGGGGGTCCGTCTGGGGGAGGGAGGAAGGGAGGGGGGACGGAGGGAGGGGGGCGGAGGGAGGGGCGGGCGCAGGCAGGGGGGATTGTCAGGGGGAGAGCGCCTGACAGGAAACTTTACACTTTTCACGTAACTTTGCCCGTTAGCAGAGGGCCGGGGCTGTGCCGGGCCGCCGCCGCCGCCGCCAAGGCACAGACCCATCAACCACACGCACCCTCATCAGGGCGCCTAACAGAATTTCACATTCCAGTCCAACAGCTGCTCTCTCTCCCTCTCTCTCTTCCCCCTCATGGCTCTTCTCTCTCTCTCTCTCTCTCTCTCTCTCTCTCTCTCAACGACAAGAAGTCCCCTCGCGCGCACTGCGAATCGCTGCCTAACGTGCTCAAAGTACAAGAAACAGGAGCTTTTCCAGCCAACGCCCCCGCCCCTCACACACACGCGCACACTGCTCTCTCTCTCTCTCTTTCTCTCTCTCTCTAGCGGACTGCTCGCTCGTTGTACCTGGAAAAGAGTATAGCAGACGACGCTCAGCTAAACTCTCTCTCTCTCTCTCTCTCTCTCTCTCTCTCTCTCTCTCTCTCTCTCTCTCTCTCTCTCGCCCGGACCCGCCGCCGCTGTGCAGCGCTCCTTTTTTTTCCTTTTTTTTTTCCTTCCTGGTGTTGCAGCGCGATGACACAGGATTGCTGCTACGGCGCCGCCGCACAGTGAGAAGAAGAGAAACGGGTATGAGTGCGTGCGAGAGAGAGAGAGAGAGAGAGCGAGCGAGCGAGAGAGAGAGAGAGGTGGAGCCCCCCCTACTCACGCTGCGGGCTTTAACACCCGCCCATCGTCCTCCCCCGCCCCTCCCGCCCGTCCCATCCGAACCAAGCGGGCCCAACAGTGCCCTGGAGCGCAGACGAAATGTTCGCAGACTGTCCATTCAGCACACGCGCAGGACAAAAGGGAGAGAGAGAGAGAGAGAGAGAGGAGGCAGGCCAAGCCTGCAGGGCGGGGCCGGGGCCGTGCGCAGCTCCCAGCCCTGTCGGGCGGACAGCTACTACAGCTGCCGCCGCAGCTGCCACCGCAGCTGCCGCAGCTACCGCTCCAGCGGACCTGAAGGCTGGCATCTATTCATCTCCGCTTCTCCACTGCGCGGGGGGGCTCGGCTCGATAGCGACACGGCCTCAGCAGGGGGGCTGCCTTACAAACGACGATTGTCTCTCTCTCTCTCTCTCTCTCTCTCTCTCTCTCTCTCTCTCTCTCTCTTACTCTTTGCAAACAAGAGAAAAAAAAATAATTGAACAATAGCAAAAAAAAATATAAAAGTGATGTGTCGATGGGGCACGCAGTAAGGTCCTCCCCAAGGACACACAGTGATGACGAAGCCCCGCGCACGAGGATCCTGCCGCTGGGAAGACTTTCCGCCTCGCGGTATTTGTCTTGCAGAAGCCCTATGCACGGCTCTTCTTCCTCGCTATCACTTCAAGGACTCTCCAGCAGAAGGGAACCAAAAGTCGGCCGCGGAGCGAGCGAGAGAGAGAGAGAGAGAGAGAGAGAGAGAGAGAGAGAGAGAAATTACTGAACAAAGTCGCCACCGTTCCCCCGTTCCTCGCCATCGCCGTCTCCCTGGCCAGGCCTTCCTCAGCCTTATTGAAGGGATCGGGGGCTAACACATTTTGCTCTCTCGGGCCGGCGGGCGGGTATGTGCCAAGCGAGTAGGGTACGGAGCGGATTAAACTTTCAGGCGTTCCGGCCAAGGCGGCAGCGCTGGCTGGCTGGCTGGCTGGCGGGCGGGCGGGCAGCCGTGCAGGCAGGCAGGCATACCAGTGCTGCCAACAGCCACCGGTGCAATGAGTAACTGCCGGCCTGGGCACGGACACCAGCCCCGCCAACTTAGGGGGGTGCTGCGACTGCAGGGGGGAGAGAGGCGAGGCAAAAAGGTCAGGAGAGAGAGAGAGAGAGAGAGAGAGAGAGAGAGAGAGAGAGAGAGAGAGGATGCAACAGCTGCTGCAAACACAGCTAACGCACTGCACCGTCTAACACACGTGTTTTATTATTTTTCATGTCCTTTTTATTTTATTTTTTCAAGGTTACTTCCTTAGCAGCTGCCCGTGCTCCTGCCATCAACTGGACATGACAATCGCACACCACCCCCGCGGCAGGAGTGACAGAGAGAGATAGCAAGAAGTGCAGGGGATGTGAGCAAAAGGGAGAAAGAGAGATTGATAGAGAGAGAGAGAAAGAAAAGGGAAAAGAAAAGAAAGAAAATTGAGGGAAAAGAAGGGCGGGGTGGATGAGAAGGACATGGCCCCTTCCTTACTCTCGCAAGGCACGAATCACGGCCATTGGGATTCAGCTGTCGCTGCTAGAGCCGTCATTACATTTTCACAGCGGGACAAAAAAAAATGAGGCACGCGAGAAATGGAGAGAGAGAGAGACAGAGAGAGACAGAGAGAGAAGGTGTGGGAAATGATAAGGCAGTGATCGCTGAAATAAATCTAAAAGTAACACAACGGCAGCGTTTGTCGGCGGTCGCGGCAAACAGCACAGCCAAGCACAGGGGAATGCGGGCGGTGCGGTGGAGGCGTTTCGCGACCTCTCGGTGGGGGAGGAGCGGAGCGTGCCACCCGCCGGATAACCGGGTGTTGAGGGCGGTGAGGGGCTCGTCACGGCCAAAGCAGTTGTTGTGCGTCCACGGAGGACGGCGCGGCATGAGGGCCTGAGGGCGAGGCTGAGGGAGGGAGGGAGGGAGGGAGGGAGGGAGGGAGGGAGGGAGGGAGGGAGGGAGGGAGGGAGGGAGGGCCGCGCGGTCCCTGAGGAGTACAAGGCACACACTGCGATACACGACACCACCACACAGCACACATATATATACCTGCTGCGGGCTGCGGGGCTGCGGCAGAGCCCGCCGGGTACAACATCCGTATATACACAGTATAGCGGGAGCAGCAGCAGCAGCAGTGTCTGTGTGTGTGTGTGTGTGTGTGTGTGGTACATCGGGACGACCCGGAAAAACGGTCCGCGACAACGCTGGCCGCGGTATCGAGAAGGGCGAGGACCCCCCGCAGAGCTGCAGGGGCACGACTCGCGGCCGCGGGCTCCAATACCAGGGGCGGCGCCCGTCGCTTCGTGAGGTCCGACAGAGGACGTCAGTGGTGGTGGGGGGGGATGTAATGCTAATGAGAGGGGCGTGTCGATCAGGAGGGGGGGGGGGGAGTGAGGGAGAGAGCAGCAGCCCGCCGGTCCGCGTGTGTGGGAGGGAGAGGGGAGAGGGCGGGCGGGACGGGATGCAGGGTGCGGCGCGACCGCGTAAACCGCAATGATAAATGCCCCCCGCTGGCGCAGGGCACCGCGGTGGCGGTCGGAGAGGGCGCGGGGGGAGGGGGAGGGGGAGGGGGAGGGGGAGGGCACACATGGTCCGGCCGCCGCGCCACCAGACGGGCCGGCGCCGCGGCCGGGGCCGGTCACAGCAGGCGTACCGCCGCCCGCCTCCACCACAGGTCCACTACGAGGCCGGCAACAACAATCTCAATTTTTTGTCACATTTTGCGTGAAACGAAACAAAAAATATTCTTAAACAAAATACATATATGTTGATTTTTTCGTCGAGTGACGACCAAAAATTTTGACAGAGCGGTCGCAGCTTGACGCTTCGGCTATACGACGCGCCGCTAAAGGGAATCCTCATAGCCGCCGCAGCAGCCCGCGGCCCCCGCGGCCCCCGCGGCCCCACGCACATCCTCACGGCCGTGCAAATGGCGGGGCAAACACGGAGTAAAAAGTGGGTCGGACCGGAGCAGCCAGCCAGTGCCGCCGCAGCGCGCCGCGCCCTCGGCTCCAGACTGTCTGCTCCGGACCGCCGCCGCCGCCACGCCCCGTCGCACTCATTGCTCGCACAAACATTTGCATTTGTAATTTTTCGACGCCGGTCCCAGCCAGCGGCCCGGGCGGCGCTGCACAGGTCACCCCCGCGTACTCCACCACCACCACCACCACCACCACCACCACCGCCGCCACCACCCGCCCACGGAGCCGAGACACAGACACGACCCCATCCTGCACAACACCACACCGACCCTTCGCGATTCTTCGACAGCAGGGTGAAACAAACACGCATCGCTAGATAGAATCCACACAGCCGCGCTGCACGCATTTTCACTTTTATTTTATTTTTTCCTGCGCTCTTCATTCCCCCTTTTTTTTCCCCTCCTCCTTTTTTTCTTCGCCATGTAGTATTCTCACACCTGGCGGCGCTTTGCGGGGAGGGGCTCCGCTCCTATTTGAATCCATCTCATCTCATCCCATTCCATAGCGTATGGCCCCGGAGCGGCAGCAGGCCGGTGCCCCCCCCCCCCTTCCCCCCCCCCCCCCCCTTCCCCCCCCTCCCCCCCCCCCCCCCCCTTCGCCCCCCCCCCCCTCGCCCCTGCTCGCCACTGGACCCGGCGAAATAATTCAGGGGTATGTGATTGTGTGGGGCGCACAGAGCGCCGGCTTTTTCAAGTGCGCGCGGTGGCGGCGGGTGGAGAGAGAGAGAGAGAAAAAAGGAGCGAGGCTAGCTGGGGGAGGAAAGAGGACAGGAAAAAGGCAGGAGGGGAAAAGGGAAAGAGAAGGGGGGAGAAGGGGGAGGAGGACGAGTGGGGGAACTCGCGCAATGCGCCACACGGCGCGCAGTAAAAAGACGAAATTCAGAATTCATCAAAGGTTTTCTTTGCTCCGCTTTCTCGACAAATTCATCAAATTTATCGCAGAGCAGAGGACTCGAGCCGCGGTGCACAAACGCGGCGAAACGCGGTGTCCGGGGCTACACGCCGGCCGTGTAAAATAAATAATTTATTAAAAATCAAATCACGAAACCGAACGCACAAACGAAAAAAAAATTAGAGTTACAGGGTCGGCCGGGGGAAGGGAAATATCACGCCACGCCCACAACGACAAGATAACAACAACAGTGGTAACCATTTTCGTTTATTTTATTTTTTTTCATGCGATAAACAACGACATAACGAAGCCCATGCAACCCTACAAACGCCGGGAGATACTACACCCAGATAGGGGCCGGACAAGCCAGTGTATGTGTGGTGGGTAAATGGGGGGGGGGGGGGGGGAGGGCGTCAGTACGGGAGCAGCACCGGAGTCCCCCCTCCAGTAATGCCGACCCGCCACAACGCCGACCCCGCTCATTTTCTTAATGTTTTTATTAAAGGCGCACGATTGTTTCGCATTTGAAGATTATTCCGTCCCCCTGCTCTCTCTCTCTCTCCTCCCTTCTCTCTCTCTCTCTCTCTCTCTCCATCATCCTTCCTTCCCTACCTCCCCCCACCCCTATACCCGCACCGCGCCCCCTCTGCCGCCAACTGAGCGCACACGCACGCAAAAGGCGCAGCCCCCACCCCTTGCCATAAGAGCGAGTGAGACAGACATGGGGAGGGGTGGCGTGCGGGTGGTGGGGTGGGGGGGACACTTGGCAGATGTATGACCAACACGCACGCAACCTAGACACAATGACATAGGCCCTGCTGCACGTTCGCCCCCCCCCCCCCACTCCCCGCCGGCTAGGGTGGAAAGGGTGAGGGAGAGGGGAGGAGGAGGCGCTGGGCGGCACAAGTCAACCGAGTCGCGGGGGGGGGAGGGGGGGGAGCACTGCGGCACGCCGGACGAACAAT
Organism: Megalurothrips usitatus; assembly: GCA_026979955.1. NCBI lineage: Eukaryota > Metazoa > Arthropoda > Insecta > Thysanoptera > Thripidae > Megalurothrips > Megalurothrips usitatus. The sequence goes on from CM049598.1 coordinate 8,274,822, forward strand.
GACCCCCTGCTGGACTCTGTCTGTCCTTGCTCCACCTCTCTAACTCTCTCTCTCTCCCCCCTTCCTCTCTACCCCTCCCTCCCTCCCTCCCCTCTCTCCTCTCTCTCTCTCTCTCCCTCTCTCTCTCTCTCTCTCTCTCTCTCTTGCCGCGGGGAGGGGCCGACAACTGAAAACAACACACAGCGCACACACACAAACACAATCGATAAAACTCGATATTTCGGCCAAGCATCCGCCGCGCGGAATCAGCGATGCAAGCAGGAGAGGAGGGGAGGGGTAGGTGGGGGGGGGGGGGGGGGGAAGTGGCTTGCAGCCAGCCGCTCCTTGACTTAGGAGAGAGAGAGAGAGAGAGAGAGAGAGAGAGAGACACTACGCCTATAGGGGTGGGGCCGCTGTACTACCGGGGCGCAGTAAAGCATGGGCCTGTTATCGGACTCCGATGCATTGATTGTGTCGTAAAGGCTGGCCGCCCCCTCCCCTCCTCCCCTCCGTGGCAGGAGCAGGAAGGCCTAGAGGCGCGCGGCGCGGGTGATGGGTATATGGTGGAGGGGAGAGGGAGGGGTGTGAGGGTGGGGGTTACCATAAGAGATACGCCCCGGCGCTGCGTGCGGGACGATCGAACGGGGCCTCGGCAGCAGCGGGGGGCCGCGGGGGGCCGCGGGGGCTCATTGCGGACACGTCAGGGAGGAGGAGCCCCGCGGGGGGCGCCACGGAGGACCGGAGGCGGTCGCCGTCGTCGTCCCGAAGGCGCCGCGGCAAGCCGGGACCACCGAGACCAGACCAGCCGCAGGTAGCGGGACAGCGGTCACTGTGAGCCTCGCGGGCAGCATCCGTTAGTTAAGGACGTGGTGCTTGGAGCGCCTCGCCCGCCCGGTCTCCACGCGCGCGCGCACACGGCGCCTGCTGGGTAGGCAATCTCACCTCGTGCGGCGCACGCGTGTTGGGCGGGCCGGCCTACCCCGGCACCCGCAGGCGCCCCGGCCAACCGCTCCGGGCCGCGCGCCTCCAGGGAGCCCACCGGCCATGCCGCCGTCACAGTAGGACGGGGAGGGGCCGGCGGCGGACTCGTCGTCAGGAGGCGCTTGCGACTTTTTAAAAAACGCGGGGGGGGAAAAAAAAACATCGGCCCGGAGGGACGCCTTTGCTGCTGCGGGGCCCCGCCAACACTTCTAGAGGGGGAGAGACAGGCGGGGGGACACTCTGTTTCCGACACAGTGACCCGCTTGGCAGGAGAGCGTGTGTGTGTGTGAGACGCTGCTGCACACACACACACACACACACACTCACTAACGGGAGCGGTCCGGTCGGTACCTGAAAAATAGAGGGTGATAAAAAACGAACGGGTCCAGCAGATTCGGTTGACACATCGCGCAGCGCCCCACGGCCCCCTCTGGGGCCACGGGCCACGCTGGCGGCGGAACGGAACGTACCCACTCCATTACTAGCTAACATCGCGGACGCGAAGGAAACGCCAGAACAGTATTTATTACGTGTTTCTCTTTTTGTGTTTTTGTGCTTTTGTGGTCCTGGTATGAGCTTATTGCCGTCTCCGAGAAGATTGCGAAGAAGTGAATCAGCACAACCATTCTCAAGCAGAAAAACTCGTCATCGCTCCATTTCTTGTGCGCCATTTTCGACGCATCTCATCTCTCTCTCTCTCTCTCTCTCTGTCCCTCTCTCTCTGTTGCACAGTGCTCCCCGCCGGTATGCAGTCGCGGACCTGCGCCGACCCCCCGCGACTTTTTCCCTCCCTTCAATTGCCGGTTGGCCGGATGGCCACGTCTCGTCTCCTCTCTCTCTCTCTCTCTCTCTCTCTCTCTCTCTCTCTCTCTCTCTCTCTCTCTCTCTCTCTCTCTCTCTCGCTCTTGCTCAGACCCCGGCCCCAATCCGCTGCACAGCACGCGTCTGCCCCGTCCCTCTTCGCGTCTCAAGCGAGGAGATGGGAAAGAGAGGGGGGTGGGGGGTTGGAGGGAGAGAGATAGAGACAGAAACAGAGAGAGAGAGAGAGAGAGAGAGAGAGAGAGAGAGGGCGCGCGCGGCGCAAGGGCGGCCGCCGCCGACCACATACGGCAAGTTTATCGAATGTTTCCGCAATAGCTGAGCAAGTTTCCCCGCGCCGGCTTTCAACGACGTCGTCGTCCTGCCTTCGGGCTGCGAACGGCCCGTGGGGCCGCGGGGGCCGCGGGGGCCGCGGGGGCCGCGGGGGCCGGGGGCCGCGGGGGCCGCGGGGGCCGCGGGGGCCGCGGGGGGGCCGCCCTCCTTGCATACGCGAACCAAACGCCGCTCCGCCGTCGGTCGGGTCGGGACAGGGAGGCAGGGGGAGGCTGGGGCCACATTCTATTATTTCTTTTCATCTCGTTTGCAGAGAGCGGAGAGGGGTCGGGGGCGGGGTCGGGGGTGAAGGTGGAGGTGGGGGTGGGGGTGGGGTGCGGGGCGTTGCGGAGCGGCGCGCGGCAATTCAAAAGTTGCTGCTTCGCCCCCTCGCGCGCCCCGCCGCCGTCTGTGTGCGTCTGCCTATGCCGCCGTCTGCACCTTTTGTGGCGAGTGTTGTTGTCTCCTCCGAGAACCGTTCCACCGCCACCGCAGGTGAGAGAGATACAGAGAGAGAGAGAGGGAGAGAGAGAGAGAAAGAGCGCACACCCACGCACGTGGACAGTGCGAGCGAGAGAGACAGCCGCCGGCATAGAAATACGATTCGCGAGTGCACGTCGCGCTGTGCGACTCCCTGCCTGGCCTCTCTGTGCCGTGGTGGCGTTCACACGGAGCAGTGTGGCGCGGCATGACGAGGGGAGGAGGGATAGCAGGCGGGATAGAGGCGGCGGCGTGGGCGGGATAGAGAGAGGATGGGCGGCGGGAGGATTGAGATAGAGGCGCGCGAAATGATGCGCCCCAGCGGAAACCGGTGGCCCCCAGGTAAATCTAATGACACGGGCACTCGGCACGCGCACCGCACGGGCCCCGCACGCGACGCCACGCGGCGCCGCAGCCACGCAGTAGCGGGACGGCAGAGGCGGCACACAACACGCATCAGAGGCGTCTGCGGCCGTCCTCAGAGGCGGACGCGGCCCGGCGCCCGTGCTGGTCACTGACGATGTCAAGTACCCCACCCGCCGACCGGCAGGTCCACCCCCGTCCGCCGTCCACCGCCCTCGCAGGGGAGCTAGAGGGTATCAGTTACTCAGTCAAATTTCCCCCGACTCGCGCGCGCGGCGGCTGTTGCGGTGGACCAACGACGTGGACCATAGCCCTGTGCTGCCTGCATCAACGTTATCAATATCGCGCCGACAACATCTGACGTCAACAAATCAAAACGCCATCGGGGGGGGGGGGGGGGGGGGGGGCGCAGCGGGGGGCCGCCGCTACCGGCCTCCATGCACGGCCACACTCATGTACAACGCCGCTTTGCTGAATTCGTCGCGTCGCGCGCGCAGCGCTGGGCAATTGCCTACACTATTCATGCGGTCGCGAGGAATGAAAAAATAATGATAAAAAAAGAACTGTCGAGTAGCAAAAGTACAAGAAGTTAATTACACGCTTCAAAAATGTATACAAGCCACTTCAGAGAGAAAGCAGCGAAACATGCCGTGCCATTGTGTGTCGTAGACCACGCGGCCAGTACAAGAACAAAATAAAAAAAAGAAGCGAAAGAAAAACAGCAAGAGGAAGAGATACAAGGGGCGAAAAAATGTAAGAAAATATGACAAAAGAAGGGAAAGTGCTGCTTCAAGTGAAAGGCAGCCGCGTCTCTCTGTCCCCCGACGGGACGAAAGTCTCTCCGCTGCCTATTGGAGGCAGGCCGGGCTGGGACGGGGGTTTTCGCGGAGCGTTGCGGAGCGTGCCCACCCGCACTCGGCACTGTCCGTGCAGGGGAGTCCGCGGGGGGTCCGTGGGGGGCCCCCGTCGCTGAGGGTCCACCGAGGGTCCGCCGAGGGTCCGCCGAGGGCACTCCACGCGCCCTCATTAGCTCCCCCCCTACGAAGATGAGGGCCAAACCGAGCGTGATCCGCCGGTCGGGGGGCGCCAACAAGTGTGGCCCAGCCTGATGGGAGGGAGGGAGGGAGGGAGGGAGGGAGGGAGGGAGGGAGGAGGGAGGGAGGGAGGGAGGGAGGAAGCGTGCGAAGCCAGCGAGGCCAGCGGGGCCGAGGCGGGGGTCAAGTGCGCGCCGAGGAGGCGACTGTCACGCCATGCAGCACACGCAAACAAAATGTGTTTTATAAAAAAAAAATTGCCACAAAAAAAAAAATTCACTTAAATATTTAAAAAAAAACTGTTACTTTTTTCGTTGTTTTGAAACTTTTTTTCCTGGCTTTATCCTCGAAAATTTACGAAACTGAATACACGCCGCACATACGCAAACACACACACACACGCACACACACACACGTGTAGACACATAACCGAGAATAAGGCGGCGCGGGTATTTGCGCAACAGTGGCGCACGCTCTCGGAACGTGACCAAACAAGGCGGCGCCTCATCGAGATAAGAAGGCCTGCCCCCCAGCAGAGACGGCATGCACGGAGAGAAAGGGAGAGCGAGGGAGAGGGGGGAGGGGCACGCGCCGCCCACGCGCCGCCCACGCGCTGCCCGCCCGCGTGCCAGCCTCACGCTCCGGCCGCACCGCAGAGCTCCTTTGACCGGCCACTCGACTGGAACATCCACCCCGCCGCAGCCACACCGGGAGAACCACGCCGGCACGACGGGGTTCAAGTTTGGGTGTGGCAGGTCCTCCCGGCGGGGTGCCAGCCTCCTGCTCTCTCTCTCTCTCTCTCTCTCTCTCTCTCTCTCTCTCTCTCTTCGTCTCTCTCTCCGTCTCTCTCCCTCTCTGTCCCTTCAGCAGACTAATCCAATCATCCCAAATTCGCAGAAGATACCGCTACGCTACGCTCGGCGCTCCGCCCGCTCCGTCCCCGTCGGGGAGCGCCGGGACGGGAGCCCTCCTGGGCCCCCGGGGGGGCCGCGGGGGGCCGCGGGGGGCCGCGGGGGGTGGGGGCCGTCCGCGTGGGTGCCGGGCCGTGCGGGGGACGCGTCCGCGTGAGCCGTGCCGGGCCGTGCGGCGGCAGACGCGGCCCCCTGCGGCGCCGCGACTTGGCGCCACGCCGCGCCGCAGAGGCGCCACACAGGCGCCGCAAGGAGGGGCGCAGGTGCAAGCGGAGAGAGAGAGAGAGAGAGAGACAGAGAGACAGAGGTCCAAAAAGCTCCAGGGCCACTGCCGCACCGCGGCTGAAGCCCTCGGACGACACAACGCGTTCAGAACCGCCTAACACCGCCGTTCCATTTCACACGATAGGAGTTGATAACGGCCGACGGGGCGAACGGCAACAGAAAGAGGCGCGGCGGGGGCGGCCGCGGGGCAGCAGGGGGAGGCTGACGAAGCGGGCAGCTCGGGGCAGCAGCCGCGGCGGGCGGGGCGAGGCGAGGCTGCCCTGGACACTTTAGAGAGAGAGAGAGAGAGAGGGGGGAAGGGGGAGGGAGAGAACTGCAACAACGCGGCGGTCCCCTCCCGCCCGGCTCCGCCCCAACCATTTCCTGGGTATTGGAAATGTCCCTAATTTGGCAGTAATGGCGGAGCAAGAGATCAAGACTTCCTTTCTCCGCTCGCATTCTCCTCTACTACCCCCTGCACGACCGCAGTATGCTTCTTGAGGGGAAAAAAGCGTGCTCTCTCTCTCTCACTCTCTTGCGCTGTACATTCCGTCACAAATCACAACTCGCCAGAGAGAGAGAGAGAGAGAGAGAGCACACTGAATCACACAACTGCGAGCCCTGCGCTCCATGCATCGCGAACCGACAGCCCGGTATGGGGAGGCGGTGGCGGTGGCGGTGGTGGTAGTGGTGCAGCGCCGCACCGAGGCCGGGCCGCCGGGCCACTCGAACTGCGCTCGTACCCACGGCGGGGCCGCTGCCGCCGCCGCCACCGCCGCCACTACCTCTTCTGCATCAGTACTTTCCGCACGTCGCCCGCGCTGAAGCAATTTGTCAAGCGCGCGGCCGCCGGTGCCCGCCCCGCCCCTCCCCGGCCCGCGAGTCCGTACAATGTACTTTCCCGGAGCTGAGCGGGCACTTTTGCGCCCCCGCCTGTCCCCCCCTGCCGCCCCCCGCCCCGTGCACATGCAGTCACAGATTGTGGCCGATCGGCACGCATTACGCCGTGTCGCCGGGGAGGTTATGAGGCCGCCGCCGAGGTCGCCGTCGTGCACCGAGGACGAGGCTGTGCTCGCCGGTCATCGCCTCCCCGCAGGACGCGGCTCCTGCCCCGCCGCAGAAGGCGGTGGTTTCGCCCCGCCCCCTCCGGACCGAGCCGCCCCCCGGCCGGCTCTAAGCTCCTTTACACCTCACTGGCTTATGTGCCGATCCTTGCGGGAGCACCAGGAGTGGCCCTTTGCCTCACGCACGGCGGCCTGCGTGTGTGTGTGTGTGTGTGTGTGTGTGTGTGCAGCTCGAGGCTTCCTGTCTGCCTGCATGCGGTTGGGGGGGGGGGGGGGGGCACACCACGCCATATCAACTCTCTCTCTCTCTCTCTCTCTCTCTCTCTCTCTCTCTCTCTCTCTCTCTCTCTCTCTCTCTGCCCGGCCCGCTCCACCCACCGAAAGACACAAAATGTACAACAAAGTGAGGATAAACAGAGAAAAAAAAGCAAGAAAAAGAAGAAAAATTGCCACAGATAATAAAGTTTATAACCTGCTTGCTGTGGGTGGCGAGACACGCCATCAACAACAGCACTCGTATTAATTTTAGTCAATTTCAGAGAGAGAGAGCAGGTCGCCGCGCCTAAGCCGCCGCATCTAGAGAGAGAGAGAGAGAGAGAGAGAGAGAGAGAGAGAGAGAAAGAGAGAGACGGTGCTGCGGTGTGTGGGCGGAGCGACAGAGAAAGACAGATCGGGGCTGGTGGGGAGCGGGGGGCTTAGAGAAGGAGCAAAAGATGGCCAGGATATTACGACACTGCTGTTTGCCGCTGTGGGGGAAAGCGGGCGGGAGGGGAGAAAAAAAGGGAAAACTGGAGCGAGGCACAGCAGCAGGGGGTGGGGAGGTCCTGGGGAAAGATGTCGTCCACCCAAATCGTATTCTATCGAGCATGACGAGTGGCACGGGCCGCGAGAAGAAACATGACGGACGGCAGCAGCGGCGGCGGGAAGACACGGACGGCGGCCCCGTGCAGGGCAGATAGAGATAGACGGGGGATCGGCGGCGGCGGGGGATATAGAGAGTGGGATGGCGGCGGGGCGGGCGGGCATGAGGCGAGGGAGAGAGAGAGAGGGTGGGGGAGCGGGATAGAGGGGGGAAACGTTATTATTCCAGTGTTCGACCACAGAAAACTGCGCACGAAGCCGCCGCCACCGCGGGGGGCATCCATCCAGCAGCAGCACCAGCGCAGACACCGACAGCACACACCACACAGCTCGATGGGTTTTCTGTTGGCGTCTCCCCGGAGCCGATAACACAACCTGAAGAGAAGGAGAAGGAGCTGCGAATACCGCGCTCTGCAGTGTCTGCAGGCAGCCGCCCCCCGCCGCGCCACAGCAGCAGAGGGCAGCGCCGCGAGCCGAGGAGAGCCGCGGGTGCACGCGGCGCAGGCGGGCCGGAGAGAAATAAGACGGGGAGAGGAGAGGGGAGACGTGAGCGCTGGGCAGTGGGCGACACGACGTGCCGCCGCGATGCCTGCCTACTGAACCGTGATATTACAACAATAACTCGGCGGCCCCGCGTCTGGCCTCGGGGCCTCCCACAGGAGGGCTCCCGCAGGAGGGTGTCCCCGCCTAGGGCCCCCCGCGGGACCCCCCGCAGGGCCGGCGGCCTGACCCCGGGCGAGGGCCGCCGCCGCCGCCGCAGCGGTCCTCATTTCTTCGGCACACAGTGTGTGTGAGGCATAGAGCATGTGATGAGCTCTGGGAGGGGCAGCCTCCGCTGCTGCCGCCCAGGCAGAAGTGAAGGTGCCCCGCCCAACGCGAACGGAAAGCGCACGGCTGGAAAAAATATATAAATTGACCCGAGAACGATTCGACACGGCATTGGCAGGGCCTTCGAAAAAAAAAGAGGGGCAGGCCGATGATGATGGATAGAGGGAAAACGAGGGAGGAGAGAGAGAGAGAGAGGGAGGGAGAGGGGGAAAGGTAAAACTTTTTCGTCAGCTTAGATCAGTTTCCGAGGGCCGCGGAGGTCGGCGCGGAGCAGGCGACGCTCGGCACAGAAAGACGAGCATATATATATATAGTACAACCCCACGTTAATTTTCGAAGGGCGCCTTGCTTCCGCCTCCGCTTTCGAAAGAGAAAGGTAAAAGTAAAACACGAAAGAGAAGGCAGCCGCCGAGTCGTCCCGAGCAAACGGTACAAGTCGCATCCGCCGACGTCGATTCGGCAGCAGATCATCACAATGGCGAAAGGGCGCCGTCCCATCAAAAGACACGAAAAGGTAAAACACGAGCCAACGCAATCCCGGGGAACAAAGCGGGGCGCCGGGGGGCCGGGGGGCCGGGGGGCCGGGGGGCCGGGCTTAATACTTTAAAAGTTTGCGAGAGAAACAATACGCGCGACTCTGAAAGGGGAATCAGGAGGTGAGTGTTCCCTGCGCGCAGTGGCTCGCTATGCAGGGGGGGTGAGTGGGTGTCTGCGGGGGGTGGGGGGGAGTCCGCGGGGGGTGGGGGGGAGTCTGCGGGGGGTGAGTGGGTGTCTGCGGGGGGTGAGGGGAAGTTTGCGGGGGGTGGGGGGGGTCTGCGGGGGGTGAGGGAGTCTGCGGGGGGTGAGGGAGTCTGCGGGGGGTGAGGGGGAGTCTGCGGGGGGCGGGCATGTTTTTATACAGCTGCAGTGCCGATGCTCTGCAAACAGGCTCCACACCACTAGCAGCGCGCGGGGCGCGGACGTGTTCGGTGCGAGGCGTGTGAGGCGGCGAGTGCGTGTAAACAGTCGGTGCGGACGAGGGCGGCGCCGCGGTGCGGTGAACAGTGACACCCCGGGACAAACCCGAGCCCGCCACCACACCGGAACACGCTGTCCAATTTAAACCGCGCTGCGTTTTTGTTTTTTTCTTGAACAGCACGCAAGAGGTCCTCCGCTGTGCGCACAGCTAGCTCTGCGTGCGCCACAATTGCAGGGCCCCCCCGCGGACACCTGTGGACCAGCCAGCAGGTAGGCGAGCCCAGCCCAGACACGCCACGCCCCCAGACACACGTCGTCCCGCCATGATCAAAGCCTTGCATCATCACACTGGGGAGCTCTTCCCGTCCCTCTCCCACACACGCACGCGCCGCACCTTTATCCATTTCTCTCTCTCTCTCCCTCCTCCTCGCATCACGCACCCCTCATACGCGCGACGGCCTCCTGTCGGACACGAACGAAGAGCTCTGTCGGACCCGAGGAAAGGGGGAGGGAGAGAGAAAGAGAGCGAGAGAGAGAGAGAGAGAGAGAGAGAGAGAGAGAGCCGCGCGGGGGGCAAAGGGCAGAGCCCGGCAGCAAGGGCCCCGCTTGGAGGGCTTCACGCAAGGGCGTGTACACATCAGGGTGCAAACCAGTGGAAAAAGGGAGCAGGGGGGGCAAATATGGGATCGGCGCGCGGCCGTCGGCGGGGGCACGCGCCGCGCACGCGCCGGCCACGCGCCGGCCGCGCGCCGGCCACACGCCGCCCCCGCCCCCTCCCCTCAGCAGTGAGGGGCCTTCGGACAGATAAGCGGCGCTCAGCGCACAAAGGGCCACGTACATGCGCTACATGCCCTGCCGGACGGGCGGCTAAGTTGCTGGCAGACGACGCCGTGGGGCGGGGCGGGGCGGGGCGGGGCGGGGCGGGGCAGGGCGGGGCAGGGCGGGCCCTTTCTCCCTTTTGTGGGGGACGACGGCAGGACGCGGAATATTCCGCGGGTAAGGAATATAAGTCAGGCCGCCGCCGCCGCCGCCGCCACCGTGAGGGCATGCCATGGGACAAAGTGGATTTCTTTTTCAATCAAACCGCCGGGACGGACGGACGCAGCGCAGCGCGGCCTTGCAGCACGGCGTGTGTGTGTGTGCGTGCGTGTGTGTGTGTGCGGGTCAGTCAACTGCTTCGGTACCAACTTGGCGGCCAACCAAGCCAATACGGCCAGCACTGGACGGTGGCCAACTCAATCCTATCCTCCCGAGAAGGCGAGCGCAGGGCGAGCAGGGCCAGGCAAGAGAGAACCCCAGCCCCCCGGCCCCCGGCAGCCACCCGCGGCGCGGCCGTGTTTATTGGACACCGTGCAGGGGGAACGCCACACCGCGCACCCAAACGAGGACCGGCCTAACCTAACCTGGCTGTGATGAGTTGTCGACCGGAGACACCACCGCCGCGACCCCGGCCGCGGCGTTGACCCCAACGTGACCCCCTGACCCGACACACACACACACACACACACACACACACACACACACACACACAGTCCGGCACCCCGCCGCGAGACACAGGGCGCGACAGAAAAGCTAATTAGAAAATTTTTCGCCACACACAACGCAATAAAACAAACCGAAATAATTTTATTTATTTAAAAAAAATAATAATTTGACGAAACTTTTGATGTTGTTGCGCCTGGTGCAGCTTGCAAAGCTTTCGCTCCCCTTTATTTCGCTCTCATTATGGCAACGAAAACGATTCCCTTGGGAACAGAGGGAGAGGGCGGGAGAGGGAGGGAGAGAGAGGGAGAGAGAGAGAGGAGGGACGAGGTGCGGGGGGGACGGGGCGCTGCCAACCGCACGCCGCGCCACCATTTCCGTTCGCCACATTCCCCATTCCGTTACGTTGGCAACTAATTAATTAACGGGGGCCGCCCGGGCGTGCCGCCGCCCTTGTTACTGACCCCGCGACGTTCCCCGGCGGCGGCGGCGTCGCTGGGGGCAGCGCGAGGGGGCTGGAAATACTCTCGCGGCGCTGCGCGGCCGCGGCCCCACGGCGGCCGCCCGACCGCGGCCGGAGCGCCGGCGACGCGGGTCCGTCGGTCCGTCCCATGCAGCTCCGGCAGCTTCGGGCTCCGGTCCGAAAAAGAGTCTCCCAACCGCGGCGGCGGCGGCGGCGGCGGCGCGGCGCGGCCCGCGCACTCTCAGAGGAAAATCCATTTACGGGATTACCACTTTCATTATAACCCGTGCGGCGGCGGCGGCGGCGGGGGGCCGGGACTCCGGAGTGCAGTTCCACCTCCACAACACATATAATACATGTGTGCCTTTCGCCGAAAGAGGGAGAGAATGTAAGAGAAAGTAAAAAAAAAACCGTACGAGGGGGCGGCGCCGCATCATACTGTGTACTACACTGGAAAGCCGCAAGCGCCAAGCACGTATTGCTGTATCAATTTTTTCTCCCTAGCCCAAAATGTTTCCGTTGTTTTGTTTTGTTTTTTCTTTTTTACAACTCATGTTGCACGTAACGTTTCTATACATGTGCGCTATGTCAAGTGCGTTTGTGTTATAAATTTATTACAGACATAACGACTCATACTATTCGATTAGAGCGAGAACACAGACCATGCTGGGATTCTCTCTCTCTAATTTTCTCTCTCTTTCGCTCTCTCTCCCCCGGAGTACCGCACAATGTGCCGCGGCCGGCCGGCCAGGCGCAACACGAGTGCGCGCGAATTTTAAAATAATACAACCGTAAAGAGGAATGGCCGCGATGAACACGTCCGCCCCGCCGCGCCGCGCTCCGCTCTGCTTCGCTTTCGCACGTTTTAAGGCAAGTCCTCCCGCGGGACGGCTCGGCTCACCCCGTAAATCTGTTTTATGACCGCGAAGTGCGTTCCTTGCGGCTGGCAAGCGGCTGCCGAGCGGCCCCCCCCCCCCCCCTTCCCCCCCTCTCTCTCTCTCTCTCTCTCTCTCTCTCTACGCCGCGGGATCTCTCAATCCCAGAGCCACAGCAGGCAGCACAGTGGCCAGACCTACCTGTCCGCGGCCAACCCCCCCCCCCCCACACACACACACACACACATCACATCGTTATTGCTAAGAAGTATGGTCACCTGCTGCATAGCATAAGAACGCCCTTGTTTGTTACAAAACGTAAAACAAATGATACTTAATCATCTCTGTGCGCGGGACGGTGCAATTATATGCGATGTTTGTGCGGGATTCCACGGACGGGGCAAGCGAGCATAGCGTCGCGGCCAGGACGCAGACCACACGTATGTGTGGACCACAACGTTCCGGGAAGGGACAGCAGCAGCAGCAGCAGCGGGGACCGGGCCGCACACACCGATGTGTGTCGCTGCGTGCGTTGGGGGTGATTTCGCGCGGAACAGCGGGCCGAACCTGTATTCCATACCTTCACCTGGCTGCGGTGCTGCGGTGCTGCTGCTGCGGAGCTGCTGGGCTGCTGTGCCGGCCGGCGGGGCACGCCCACAGCAGCAAGGGGGGCCCCGCGCTGGGCTGCATACATTCAGGGGTACTCGAGCGTGGCCCGGAGGAGTGAGTGAGTGAGTGAGTGCGGGGGCTGCGGGCCGCGCTGGTGGCACCTCAAGGAGGGAGTGAGAGGGGGGAGGGGGCTGCGAGACCCCCTGCCGGCTCAGAAGCGCCGGCCCCTTCTCATTATGTAAACGATGCTATCTCTTGTGACCTGCAAGCCCCTTCCCCCCTCCACTCCTTTCTTAGAGTGGTGCGCGCGGCGGCGGGCCGCAACAGCACTACCAACATACGGGCAGGGAAGAGCAGATCTGACACGCCGGCCGGGCGGAGCCAGCAAGGGGTACCAACCGGAGCGGCCCCTCAGGGGAGCCACACACACACACACACACACACACACACACACACACACACTCGCACGTACTCGTACCAACCGCCCGCCATAGCGTCAGGGGTGTTTTCCCCGACCGCAGAAGGCGACGGAGCTCCGTGACTGTGGTAGTGCGACGTACCTGCAACACACGAAAGAGAGATAGTCATAGAGAGAGTCACGGTTAGAGAGAGTCACGGTTAGAGAGAGTCACGGTTAGAGAGAGTCACGGTTAGAAAGAGTCACGGAGGTCCTCAGGGCGGCAGTCAGCCGCGGACCGGAGCCGGGGCGCTGGAAAACTCTATTCCCCGCCCATTTACAGCCGAATCAGTCCCGCCCCCGCCGCCTCGGCCCCGGCCTCGGCCTCTTGCGCCGCGCCGAGGCCGTCAGAGAGATTGATGACAGCAAAGCGACCCAGGCAACTGCGCTGCCCCCCGCCCCCTCCGTCACTCCGAGGGGGGGTCGCCGACACTTGCCTGCCTCGTCACCCGCTGACGCGCAGCCCCTCCCACCCAGGTGCACTGCAGGTGTAACGCCGCAGAGAGAGACAGGCAGATAGCGACAGAGAGAGACAGAGACAAAGTCAAAGGCGCCGCAAAGGCGGCGTTACAACCGGACAAACTGTGCCGGCTGGAAAAGGTTGCCGAAAAATGTCGTCCGCGCCGGGCCGCGCGAAATCAGAGAGAGAGAGAGAGAGAGAGAGAGAAAAGAAAAGAGTGAGTGGGGAGATAAGGGGGTGAGGAGGAGGCGGAGGAGGGGGGTGGTGGACGGGTCAGACGGAATGAGGGAGTGCGAGCAAGATAGCGAAATTGAAATCGAGTGAAGAGGGGACAAGGGAAGGGGCGCAGATTTGAGGAAATGGGGTGAAAGGAAAATGGAGAAGGGGCTGGCTGAGGGGAAGAGTGTGTGAGTGTGTGTATGTGACTGTGTGAGTGTGTGTGGGGGGGGGGGGCAGTAGAGTCCGTCAGCCTTCCCTCCATAGAGGCGCGAGCAGGGAGTCCCAGTAAACAGATTTCGGGTCGTGCTCGGCGGCGGGGGCATCTGCCGGCCGGAACACACTCTCCCGGGGGGGGGGGGACAACGGGACAAAACGCGGTACAACACGGCGGCACAACGCGGAACAACACGGGGTGCGTGCACACACCGCCGCGACAAGCCGTGTGCTCGACATTCCCACGCGCGGCGCGCGGCACGGACAGAAAGTCACCGCGCCGCGCTACAATCATTTTCCCACCGAAAATTCAAAACAGTCGTTATTCCCGCGGCCGATATTCCGACACGTTTTGTACGTTATATGCAGGGCGGGGCTCTATGTGTGTGTGTGTGTGTGTGTGTGTTTGTTATAGATAGAGAGAGAGCTATATAGAGGAAGAGAGAGAGAGAGAGAGAGAGAGAATTCCCAATATCAGTGCGGAGGCGAACGGGCATGGCAGGCGAGGTGGAGAAAACAGTGTTCGCGGGGGGTGAGGCAGTGTGTGTCGAAGTGCACCTGAGGTCTTATCGGAATATCCTGGGGATATCTCCCAGTGACTTCCCTTTGCTCGGCGTCGGGACGGGAGGGGAGGGGAGGGGAGGGGGGGGGGGACGTGCTCGCGGCGCTCCACACCCCCTCCGGACGCGGCGGCGGAGGGGAGGGGGGTGCCTGAGGATGAGCTGCTGTGCGAGGGGAGCAGAGAGGGTGGGGGGGGGGGGTGAGTGATTGCGTTATCGGACGATAAGAGAGGACTCCGGGACGCGAGAAGGAGCGGCACCGGGTGGTGGGAGGGGGGGTGCCCTACAAATAAGGCTGTTTTGTCGCCGCCCGCGTTAACATGCAGGCAGCACCTGACCCGCCGGGCCGGGCCCTCAGTCAGCGCCGCGGGTCCCCCCCCCCCCCCTCTCCTCATCCCTCAGAGACGTCCGGGGTGTGGTACCCCCCCCCCCCCCCCCATGCCGGGCCAGCCCCCCCCCCCCCCCCCGCAGCTGTCCGTCCACACAGAATGCTAATTCGAGACGAGGATCAATGGACAGGCCGGGCAGGGCGACGGCCTTCAGTGCGCGGCGAGCCGGCCGGGTCCTCACACGTCCGAGCCGAGCCGGGCCGAGCCGAGCCGAGCCGAGCCGAGCCGAGCCGAGGCAGCGCAGGGTGCGGGCACACGCGAGCCGAGCCGAGGCACCACACCTCGAACCCCGGAGCGAAGCCGCGCCGTGCACAGAAAGAGAACGGAGGAGGGAGGCAGCGAGAGAGGGAAGGAGAAGGACGGAGATAGAGCAAGCAGAAGACAAGAGAGGAGGCGGCCCTCTGAATGTAAGATTCGATATGATGTAGCACTGATTGTACTGCAAGGGAGCGTGCTGATAAAGGGAAAGGAAAACACATCAACATCAACACACACACACACACACAGACGCGGGAGAGATGTGTGCGGAATTCTGAAAAGATTGGCCAAACAACACGCGCAGCGTTGGCGCACTCAGCCGCAGCACAGCATACCAGATCGGCCATCTTTCATTCCTCCGCCATCGTCTCTCTCTCACACACACACACTATCTGTCTCTCTCTCTCTCCCTCTCTAACTCACTACCTTTCTCTCTTTCACAGACACAACCTCTCTCTCTCTCTCTCTCACCATCATTCTCTCTTTCCCTCTCACCCACACTATCCTCCCTCCCTCTACCCCCTTCTCTCTCTCTCACACACACACATGCACCTCGGCCCGTTTTTGCCGGAGCCACCGCCGGCTTCCGTTACACTAATTGCCCGCATCCACAGCCCCGCCCCGCCCTGCTTTACATGCATATGGCCGCATCAGCCTCGCCGCCAGCCGCACCGCCGCCACCCGAGCCGAGCTTTGTCGCCCCCATTGACTTGTAATGAGGAGCGAGCGAGAGGGTGGGAGGGGAGGCGGGCGGGGAGGGAGGGAGAGCGCTGCCGAGCTAAAGAGAGACGGAGACAGAGAGCGAGAGAGACTGCGCCTGGTGACCGCCGTGCGGGGTAGGCCAGCCCGCCGCGCGCGGCCGCGGCCGTGTTGCCTACCCCGGCCAGCGCGGGCGCTCGCAGCGCTCGCAGCGGGAGCCGCGGGGCGAGGCGAGTCTGCTAGTCCGGCCGGAGTTAGTTCGAGGCGAAGGAATCCGCCGCAGCCAGGATCGGAGGGGAAGGAGGGAGGGGGAGAGGAGGCGGGGAGGGGAGGGGGAGGGAGGGGCCCCTCCTGCGCCGCCGGCCAAGGAACAGGGAATAAATCAGCGGCGCGCCCGTCGCCTCGGCCAACACGCGGATTAGCCGCTCATAAAACTGAACGCTTCATTAAACTTTGTGCTCGCTTCTGCGGCCACGGCGTGCGTGTGTGTGTGTGTGTGAGTGAGCGCGAGGCATGCGGGCACACGAGCGCATATACGTATAGGAAAACTTGTAAGCTCTCTATCCTTGCTGTGCAGGCCTTGCAGATCTTACACACACACACAAACACACACATGCAGCGGAAAGTTTCCCAGGCGGCGAATTTTGCATAAGGACCTTGCAGTAAAACACCTGCGACACCTTTCTCTTTCGCTTGACGCCAATATAATATTATAAATCTATATTCTAGATGTGTACAGCACTGCCCCTTCCGCTTGGCCCTATAACACACCCCCCCCCCCCCCTCCCACCCCGGGGATCGCCATTCCCCTCCCCCCGCAGCTTCCGCACATCTCTTGGCTTCCGGCGGACCCGAAAACCTACAACACACACACACACACACACACACACATGTGAGCAGCCACACACACGCAGCACACACATGAACACACTCCCCCTCCCACTCTACTCTCAGCCCCACCCACGCGGCCTGCCGCAGGAAGACAGATAAGGCCGACAATTGCGAGTAATGGAAAGTGCATTGTTTTCCAATAAACGCGTTCGCGGCCCCCGCGATAAGAAAGTGACTGTGGAGCGCGGCGGAAGAGAGAGAGAGAGAGAGAGAGAGAGAGCGGGGAGGGGGCGGTCGGAAAGAGGGGGAACAATGGGTGTGTGTGTGTGAGTGTGTACGAGAGAGAGAGAGAAAGGAGAGAGAGAGAGAGAGAGAGAGAGAGAGAGAGAGAGAGAGAGAGGGGGGACGACGAAACGTCAGCGCCAAGCTCGCGCTGCTGTTTGGCGCCGCGAGGAGGATATGCAGGGGGGGGGGGGCAGAAGAACGCGAAAGGATTAGAAAATTAGAGGGACAAAACTTTAGAAAACAGGAGCGGCGGCGCGGCGGCGGCAGCTAGCAGCAGCAGCATCCCAGCTCCTACTCACTCTCGGGGACAAAGTTAAATGTTTCTTTTAAATTGCGCGGGGGACGTGCCCCGACTGCGACCGGACACCGTACGGCGCAGTGCTTCTGCCTGTGCCGGCGGCGGCGGCGGCGGCGGCGGCGGCGGCGGCGGCGGCGTGGCCACGACGACCACTCCGCACGGCCGCCACCCCGCGGCACGGCTGCTCCGCTCCCGCACAGTAAAAAAATTGAAGACTGCGAAAAAGGAAATAATATTTTTTCCCCTTCTCCTATATAACCCGCGGCGCGTCGGGCGTCGTCTTAATAACGGAACATCTGCGGGGGGCGACCGAGGCGCAGCGGCGGCTGTCCGACCCCCTTCACACACACGCACACATACACACACACACACACACTCACACAGGGGGCTACAGTGGGGCGTCACACCCCCCACCGTAAAATTGTCGTAAAAACGAAAGAAATTGAAAGAAGAAAAAAGTTTTGCGGACGAGACACAAGCTTTTCGCGGCGAGCTCAACTTCCCTCAGCTGCGGCCGCCACCGCCGCCACCGCCGCCACCGCCGCCACCGCCGCCGCCTCCTCTATTGCCCCCAGATCGGAAAACGGAGAGGAGAGAAAGAGACAGAGATAGGAGGGGGGTGGTGGGGGGCAGGGGCAGAGGCAAAGGCGTGAGAAATTACAAGAACAAGCGGGTACAGAGGAAAGACACAAGCGAAGCGGGAGAGGAGCAGACAAAAAAAAGGAGGTAGAGAGAGAGACGCAAAAGTTTTTAAGCCTTTATCAGTGGCTTCATAGAGCTTAACAACTCTTCAGGACAAACCAGCGGACCACTGCTGCTGTGGGGCGCCGGCTCAACTCGCGCAACGCTTGCGCCGTTTTCACCAACTCTTTTTGCCACTCTTGCAGCGTCTCTGCCGACGCAGCCACGCTCATTTTTTGCAGGATTCTCTGCGTACGCTCCCTCTCTGTCTCTGTCTGTCTCTCTCTCTCTCTCTCTCTCCCTCTTTTCTCCCTCCTTTCCTGGCCTCCGTCCCCTTCAGTTTAGCGAGAGAACGAGCGAGGAAGAGAGCGGTGGAGTGCCAAAGATTGTGGAAGAGAGAGAGAGAGAGAGAGAGAGAGAGAGAGAGAGAGAGAGAGAGAGAGCTACGGTAACCATAAGGCATGGCAGAAAAAAAAACTATTACCGGGCGAAAATATCCATCGGATTGCACAGCATCAGCAGCATAGGCCGCGCTCTCCCATTTTCCTGCTCCATTTGTAAAATAATTGCCGACTTCGCACAGATCAAGTTTAGTAATCTTTTTCCGCTCGCTAAACTTCCTGTCGCAGCGCCGCGCCTATACGCCAGAGGGGGAGGGAATTGGGGGGCTCTGCAAACTCACTTGTTTTTCAAAGAATTTGGCGGCGGGCGATGAAAACCAGAAGAAAAAGAAACAAAACAGTCGGAGGCGGGACATTATTTACACGACGAGACACTAGGCCAGATCTGGGTCATCAGCGCCGCCGCCGCTACCACCGCTACCACCGCTACCGCCGCTGCCGCCTGCTGCGCGCATGAAAGCGGAGCGCAAATATTGACCGAGTGTCATTCGCAATTAGAATGCGATGGATGTTTGCAATCTGCCCCGTCCAAACCGTCCCGCCTCTCTCCCCTCGCACCCCACCACCAATCCCCGCGAAGGCCCACCCCCCCTCACCCCCCGCGGGTCCGCGCGGCCAGTGTGTCTGTCTGGCCTCTCTCTGCCTGCTGCTGACTCAGATGTTCTACCATAAAATGGAAAAAAAAAATTAAATCGATTTGCGACATAGTTTTTGACTCCGTTTTTTTTTCTAATTTTTTCCTCTATTTTTTTTTTGCGTCGACAGCGCCACCTGGCGGCCGGCGCTGTGATTAACTCCTGCTCGCTGATCCCGCGCCGAGGGCTCGGCGATCTCTCCGCGGCCCGCACCCCGGACCCCCACGTCGGCGCGGTGGTTCTTGGGTTTCACGGCGCGGACGGGCACCACCGCGCCGTGGGCCGCCCTCCCGGGGGCTGCTGCTGCTGCTGCTGCTGCTGCTGCTGCTGCTGCCGCTGACGGGGTTTCTGCCGTGCGCTGCGGGGGGGTCGGCCCCGGCTTCTCCGTAATTAATACTCAATTGAGTTAGTCAAACAAAGCGAAATGAAAGTCTATGGGCAGCGGGCCAAGGAGCGGGCGGCCGGAGGGGGGCCTGCGGCCCTGCGGCCCTGCGGCCCTGCGGCCCTGGGGGGGGATGGGGCTTAAAACTAGTCCATACCCCGTCTATTATTTCCCACCGACCCTTTCTATTCTCCCTTCTTCTGTGCTACTCGCATCGGCTTAGGCGCAACGGGTTCGGCGGATTTACCTCCCCGTCCTCGATTCCGTCGATTTTTTTTTTCACATTTCTCTGTTCGCGAATCAACCCCTCGATCCCACCCAGAGGGAAAGAGAGAGAGAGAGAGAGAGAGAGAGAGAGAGAGAGGGGAGTGAGAGGGAGAAAGAGAGAGAGACCTCTGGACGCGACAGCAGCCGCATACAGCGTCGCATTTCGTTCCAGCTCAACGGAGGCGCAGGCAGACACGCAGGCGGGTCTGGCGGGCTGGCAGACAACGCAGGCAGACAGGCAGGCTGGCAGGCTGCACCACCAGGCCCTCCCTAACGAGTCGCAGTCACGGTGGTGGGCGGTGGTGGTGGTGCCTGCGACCAGACAGCGGCAAGGGTGAGAGAGAGAGAGAGAGAGAGAGAGAGAGAGAGAGAGAGGAGAGAGAAGAGAGCGGCAAGGGTGAGAGAGAGAGAGAGAGAGAGGGGGGGGAGAGAAAGAGAGCGGCAAGGGTGAGAGAGAGAGAGAGAGAGAGAGAGAGAGAGAGAGAGAGGGGCGCCCAACCCCTTCCCCTAAACACCGCCGTAAAGTGAGCGGTCCTCGCCGACTCCGTGAAGAGCAGGGCCGTGCCTCGCGCCGCTCGCGCCGCGCCCCGGCAGACGAGACTCGCTTAACGAGCGGACCTCAACTACTGCAATTCATAGTTACACGGCAAAAAAAAAAAAGAAATTATGCTGAGGCGTCGCCCCATTAAATACGGTCCAACAACTCCCGACAGCAACCGCATCGCCGGGGAGGATAGCGCCTGCGACTGCCGGGGTAGGCCGGCCCGCACGGCACGCGTGCAGGCACGGAGTCGTGGTGGCCTACCCTGCCGGCGCTACGCGTGCTCGACGCAACCTCTACTTCTCTCTCGTTCTCTCTTCTCTCTCTCTCTCTGTCTCTCTCTCTCTCTCTCTCTCTCTGTCTTTCCCCCTGTGTGTCTCTCTCTCTCTCTCTCTCTGTTGTGGCGGGGCGCCAGTAGCCGCCCATGTGTGCATACACGCGGGTGGCGATATCAAAGTGTTTGACGTCGGCCCGTGTGGAGGCCTCGTCCCCCCCTCCCTCCCCTTCTTATCCTCGCCGTCAGTTTTGTGTCTTGATCGCTCGCCGCTCGAGGCTACGCCGGTCCATTGTGCAAACAATACGGTCGCCGCAGAGCCCACAGAGAAGGGGGGGGGGGGGGGCGGGGCGTCAGGCGGGGGCGACGCGGGGCCTCAAAAGACAAAACTCAATATTTATGACCCACCTAATGTCCCGGCGTACCGCAACGCACCCCTTAAACTTGCAGCCCCAGCCGCCGCCGCCGTCCCTGCCGCCGTTGCCATGGGGTCGACCGCCGCCCCGCGCACCCCTTGTCCGCGCCCGACACCGTCAACTGCCTGCCTGCCTGCCTGGCTGCCTTCCCGCCCCCTCCTCCTCCTCCCTTTCGAATTCCCTTTCCTTTCTGCTCATGAGCACAGCAGAACCCCCCCCCCCCCCCCCCGTGAGGACTTTCAGCTTGAGCCAAAGTTTCAATTAGGTGTTCCCGGCGGGCGTGCCGCGGCCGGCTTGGGGGGGAGGGGGAGGAGGCACCGTCGGCGAGGCCCTCGCCGACGACACGCCGCCGCCAGGAGGCCCCGCACCGCCACCGCCTCCACGGCGATCCTGGTCAGCGACACGAACCCAAAACTGGCCGCCGCCGAAATCCCGCCGCACCACTGAATTTCTCGCAGCAGCAGCAGGGCCGACGGGCACCAGAGAGAGGCCCTTCACTTCCCTTCCCGTCCTCGCGGGGACCCAAAATGGTCCGATAGTCCCTCCCCTTCCCCTCTCCGCCTCGGGGGGCCCCGTCCGTGAGAGGGGAGGAGGGGGGGGGGCGTGCCGAGTGCGACACGAACAACTCTCCACGGGACGAGCCCATCAAAAGTTTACAAATTCGCGGGACGCGAGCGGGAAACAATATTTTGATCGGAATCGAATTGGGGTGGTAGTGGCAGCGGTGGTGGTAGTGGTGGTGGTGGTGGTGGTGGTAGTAGTAGTGGTGTGCGTATTCGGAGGCAACGGCCCGCTCAGGGCCGCGCGCAAACTGGGGGCGGGAAGGGGAGGAGGGGGGGGGGGGAAGCGACACGGTGCAGCCACGCCACGCCACGCCCCGCCACGCCCCGCGGCGGAGAGGCGGGCCGATCCAGAGACCTGCCCGCGGTGTTGCTGAGCCGCGCCCGGATATTTCCCGTGGGGTCCTGAAGGGTGACAACGCACCGGCCACCGCCATGGCTGGGCAGGCAGGGGGAGCGAGAGGGACAGCGAGAGAGAGCGAGCGAGAGAGCGAGAGAGAGGAAGGGGATGCTACACGTGCGGGCGGCGGTCCATGCCATGCCGTGCCGAGCCAAGCCAAACACCGACCCAATCCGTCCCTCAAAAGCCTGCTGCTGCTGCTGCTGCTTCCACGTTTCATTTCATCGAAAAAACAGCGAGAGAGAGAGAGAGAGAGAGAGAGAGAGGATAGGAAAGACAGAGAGAGACTATAAAACATTTCCGATACTACTCGGTGCTCGAGTCTCCCCCTCACGCTGCCGTGGACTAATAACCCGGTGGCCGCGCCACGCGGCATTGTTCCCCGGGAACGCAGCCGACGGCAACGGACCCCCCGGACCCGCCGCTGATGCGAAAAACCTTCATTCCATTCATTCACACGGCGAGAGGCAATAAAGATTAACCCGGGGCGCGGCGCGGCGCGGGCTGATAAAACAAAAAGACAGAAATAAAAATGCAAATGAATAAAATTAAAACAAAAAAAAAATTGTCGAAGAAAAAAAAATAGGGCAGGAGAGAGAGAGAGAGTGAGAGAGAGACATAGAGAGAGACAGAGAGGGAAAGAGGAAACACACCGCTCCGGAGGGACTAATTTCGGTCAGGTCGCGGGGACACGCTGCGCGCTCGCGGGCCCTGCTCGCGGGTGTACGGGGCGGCATTTGTATGCGACACGCCACGCCTCATTCCCAGAGCGTCTCTCTCTCTCTCTCTCTCTCTCTCTCTCTCTCTCTCTCTCTCTCTCTCTCTCTCTCTCTCTCTCCCCACCGCGCGCGCAACCTTGTTTTATTTATGTTTCACACTTGCAATTTTTTTTCTCATTTGAATTATTTTTGTTTTCGCGCGCTCCCATATAATTCGCGCGGCGGCGGTGGTGTATAGCCGCGAGTGGTGTCCTCAACACACACCTGCATGCTCTCCTGCCGCCATAGCTGACTCCGAAACACTACTTGTCCTCGTAGCTCTGTCACTGTCGCACTCGTGGGGTGCTCTATGAGAGAGAGAGAGAGAGAGAGAGAGAGAGAGAGAGAGAGAGAGAGAGAGAGAGCCAGGGAGAGGCGGAAGAAAGAGGAACAAACAGCGGCGGCCGTCTTGGAAGGAGCAGCCTTCGCAGCCTCCTCCTCGCTCTCCGCCCCCCATTCATTTGGCCACCTCCCCGCCAAAAGGCGACCAAAGGCTCTCCCCTCAGTGCCGTACGGCGGAGCCCCCAGCCAAATAAAATGCGAAAGGGTCAGAAGATTTGGGTGCGGCTGCGGGGATGAAGGGGGAAACAGGAAGACCAGGAGGGTGCGGGGGGGGGGGGGGGGGGGCTCTGAGGTTTGAAGGGGGCGGGCAGGAGGCCATTGGAAAGGGCGGCGCAGGCGGGAGGGGGGGAGAGGGAGGGAGGGAGGGACGGGTCATCGACCCCGATCTGCCTAGCCGTATATGGGGATGGGCGGCGCAGCCGGGGGCGTAGACCAGGAGGCGGAGGGAGAGAGATGTTTAGCGGCGTAAGACAGAGGGAGAGAGAGAGAGAACGAAAGAGAAGGACAGGGAGAGAGTAAAAGTGGAGAGCGTTTTAAATTAATCCGTTATCGGCACCGACGCGTTGAACACGGCCACCGTAAAGTGCAGCTCGATGCCCCCCCCCCCCCTCTCCCCCTTTCCTTCTCCTCCTAACCCACAACCTTTGCGTCGCAAATTGAGGCTTTGGCCTTATTGCAAAACCGCACCGCACCGGGACACCGGAGGCGGCGGCGGCGGCAGCGGCCTCGTTGCCGAGGAAACTAATTATATTGCGCCCCGGCCACATATTTAGAGCGTTACAGCGATAAGAGCAGCTGAACTAACAAAGTCCAGGGCTGCAATTTGCTGCCGCCCCCCCGCATGAAGGCGGTGCCACAAGGTACACGCCTCAACGGGTACTCGGAAAAATTAATGACAAGAAGCAATTCAATTTTCAATTTTTTCTAAAAAGAAGAAATAATTAAAGAAAATTGAATAGGTAGAGGTCTGATTTTGTGAGTGCGACATCGCCGCCGCCGCCGTCGACATTCCTTCCTGAGCTGAGCCCCGGATAGGCCGGGCGGTAAGGACCTCCTGGGGGCCGCCGATGCACCTGCACCCAATTCCCCCCCCCCTCCCCCCCTCCCCCTGGTCCCGCCCCCTCCCCTCCGGCAGCTCGATGGAAAACGGGATTCTCAGCGGACGCCAATAAAGCCTCCCTCCCCCCCTCCGCCCCCCCGCAACCCGTTCTTTGCTGCCTTTATGATGCAAATCTCGGCGCGCGGACTTCCATTTCACGGAGTATTTGTCTTGCGGATCCCCCCCCCCCCACCCCTCGCGCTCTCTCTCTCTCTCCCCCTCTCTCCATCTCTCTCTCTCGCCATACGGGGGCCGCGGGTGGGACAGAGACAGCTGCCCTGCGCCCTCGATCGCGCGCACTCACTCGCTCTCGATGCAATGATGACTCGTCCGCCGCCGCCGTCCGCCCCCTGCTGCTGCTGCTGCTGCTGCTGCTGCTGCCGCGGTAACGAGGCCGCCCTCCGCCAAAGGCCATCTCGGCAGCCTTCTTCTCCTGCGCCTACATCCACCACAAACACAGCCCGCCAGTCCCCTAGCCCATCTTTCTATTCCCGTCGGTAGATTTTTACCCTCTATGTCTATCTCCGTTTCCTCTCTCTCTCTCTCTCTCTCTCTCTCTCTCTCTCTCTCTCTCATACTGTCCTCTCTCCTCTCTCTCTCTCTCTCTCTCTCTCTCTCTCTCTCTCTCTCTCTCTCTTCCACACACTCCCCATCCCCACGCGGACCCATTCGGACTGGCTGGCTGCTGACCTGGCTCGCCCCGGGCGCCACTTGAGGATCGGTCATGTGTGAAGAAAAGGCGCGCAGTAGAGGGGCGACCCCCCGGAGGAGGGGAGGGAGGGAGGGAGGGAGGGAGGGAGGGGGGAGGGAAGGGAGGGAAGGGACTGTTACGATTAGGGGTCCAGCCCGCAGCTGAGCAGCCGCCAGTTGTCAAATCAAGGGCCGCCGCGCGCTGCAAATAGGTTGCCCGGGGCAGGCAAAGGTCACATGACTGCTCGCCCACACACACACACACACACACACACACACACACACACAGAGTTGATTTTTCTCTTTTTCTTTTTCAAATCGGTTCAGAAGATACTTCTCGGCCGCAGCAGCGCGGCCGGCCCCGCCTTTCCTTCTTCAATCATCGGGGAGGCCTCGCCGGCATTAGGGGAGCGGGCGGTGCGTTATTGTGTTCGCCGCTCAAGTGTTTCTCTGCGGGGGGTAACGAGGCCATAAGGCGCAGGCGGGCGGGAGGGGGAGGGTGGGTGCTGTTTACGACCCCCCGCAGCGCCCGCCGCTCCGTGTGAGACACCGGCCGAATGTCTTTTCGTCGGGGCGCTAGTGAATTCCGAACGCTCTCCTGCCGCGCGCCGCCGCCGCCGCCGCCGCCGCCGCCCGCGCGTCCCCCCGGGCCGTCACGCCGGCTCCCGTGGGGGGCGGCGACGCCGTCGGGACGCCGTCGGGACGCCCGGGACGCCGTGGGACGCCGTCGGGACGCCGTCGGGACCCCGAGAGTCTGCTCCGTGCGGCTGCAGTGCGGACCACGCCGTAAAGTCGGCGGGGCGCACGGGAACTCACAGCGAGGGCGACAACAACGGCGCGGCCCGGGGGTCCCCTCTCTTATGGCGTGCGAGAGAGAGAGACGGAGCTAGCCCTCACGGTACGGAGTGCCAACCCGCGGCCTTTAAGGGGCCTGACGTTGTTGCGGCTGCTGCATCGTGCGCGCGGCGTGGCGCAGCGGTAGCGCGCTCGCTTCCGAAGCGGCCGACTCGAGTTCGACACCGGCCGTCGTCGCCGTACATCTACCACATTTACGGACGGCCCCTTCCTGGGGAACAGTGGAGGACGGGGTGCGGGCACTGAGCGCAAGCGCCGGCGACATTAACGGGGCACGCGTGCAAACTCCAAACACATACACACACATACGCGCACATACGATCGGGACAACCGCGTCGATCACAGTAGAGACCGTTGTGTGCGGGGCGTGCGGGGCGTGGCGTGACGGCCTGATAGGGGAACCGCGATTGGAAATTACCGACGCAAATCGTCATGAGAGACGAGGCCGGGGGCGTGGCGGCGGCGGCGGCGGTGGCAGCGGCGTCAAGGGCGCCGGCGTTCTAATCCATGTCACACTCCATTTGATTCTCAGGGGGCGGCGGGGGCGTCCTGTCTGCCGGGGCCCCGCCGCCGGGGGGACCTGCTCTGTCTCCGTCACGTACCATTGGCCTCGCGTTGGGGCGAGAGAGAGAGAGAGAGAGAGAGAGAGAGACGGAGAGGGTCACACCCCCGCCGCTCGCTCTTTCTCTGTCGCTCTCTCTCTCTCTATCTCTCTTTTTCCTTTTTTTTCGCCAACGCAAGTCCAACCCAACCTGACCGCGCGCCGCCACCCAGCCAGCACGCCCCGTCTCTGTCGCTCCCCGCGGACCCGCGGCACCAGTGGGGGAGAGAGAGAGAGAGAGAGAGAGAGAGAGAGAGAGGGAGGAGGGAAGGCACAGAGAGAAAGAGCGTCACCAGTGCGCCAATACGAGACGAATCGGAGGAAAACAAGCCGATAGCAACGGAAAAGAAATTACGTCGTGGAGATTGCCAGGAGTAGTTGTGGGGGGAGGGGAGGGGAGGGGAGGGGAGGGGAGGGGAGGGGAGGGGGGAGGTGCCGTAGCCGCTCTTTATTCACCCCTCCCTCGGCCGATAGCAGCATCGGGGTGCGTGTACAAGAATTAAATAAAATAAATGAAGTAAAAACCCGGACGAACAGAGGACGGCGGCCATTCTCGCTATCGATAATGATTTCGCTAAACCGTTTTTTTTTTTCAGATAGAAGTGCACGAGCAGTGCTACACGGAGCGTTGGGATCTGCGGCCTGCCTGCAGAGTCACTCACAGCGAGACCGGCAGCCCCCCGGCAGGGCCCGGACAGCGGCTGCACCCACAAACTGCTCGCTCTCCCTCTCTCTCTCGGACTCACCTGTTCGGACAGAGAGAAAGACAGTCGTTAGCCGCGCGGGACGGAGAGAACAGCCGGCGGGACAGGCGGTGGAGTTGTCCCTGCACCGCCCTTAAATTTGGGCACACAGCAAGGAAAGGGGGCGGTGGGCGACAAGGTAAGGCAAAGTAAAGTTACAACGTCTTTGCGGACAGCGGCACCAGCAGGGAGGCCCCGGGGCGGGGCGGGGCGGGGCGGACCGCAACGGCGGCTCCACGGCCTGCCCTCCTCGCCGCCTTTGGACGATTGTCAAGTCATTTTCTAACCCCCCCCCCCCCTCCCCCCTCGTCTCCTCCCCTGCGGCCATCCCCCCCCCCCCCCCCCCCCCCCCCCCCCCCCCCCCCCGGGCCTGCCTGCTAGGTGTGCTCTGTGCTCAATGTTTGCGTTTAATTTACCGCCTCCTTCATAACTGCAAACCCCTTCCCCCCCCCCCCCCCCCCCCCCCCCCCCCCCGCCCGCCTGCTGGGCACCGCAGCCATCCCTCCCTCTCTCTCTCTCTCTCTCTCTCTCTCTCTCTCTCTCTCTCTCTCTCTCTCTCTCTCTCCCGTGATCGGAGGCCACACGCCACCCCGACATTCACGGTCCATCGAGAAGGCCTCGGACAGCCAAGTCCCGCGGTGTAACCTGCGCCGAGGCCGAGGCCCGGGGGGGGGGGGGGGGGGGGGGGGACTCCAGCGGCTCCAGCAGCGGCTCCAGCAGCGGCTCCAGCGCGGTGCAGCCAAATCGTGTCGTCCAGCAAGCGCTCCCCCCTTTTCATCCCCCGCGCGCAAGGAAATGTTTGGAATAATTCATGAAGAGCGAGAGAAGGAGAGAGAGAGAGAAACAAGCGGGGCAGCGACAGAACGAGAAAAAGCGACAGGGAGGGGGGCGGGGGCTGCGGAGAAGGAGAGAGCGAGCTTTCGTTCTGTTGTCGCCGCCGCGGCATTGCGACATTTTCGGAGTTTAAACGCGGCAATTTTGCGGCCAAGGAGAGATCTCAACGGGAAAGTATCTTGGGAGCACCAGGAAGAGAGAGAGAGAGAGAGAGAGAGTATAAGAGATCTAAAAGGAGCAACTATATTAAAAGCCAATGAAGGGCTTTGGCTAGGCACTGACCGCAGCCGGCAGATGACGAAAACCGAGGAGAGCAGAGAAAAGATGGCGGCTTCTTGAAGAGTCGACTCTTGAAGGAGTAAAGGATGGGAGGAGAGGAAGGGGGGAGGCGTGAGGGGCGCGGGAGGCGAAGTTTAAGAGGTTAATTAAATAAAAGCATTCCCGTTTCAGGAAGAATACAGATGGGGGGTTGTTTCCAGCAGGATGGCACGAAGCGAGAGAGAGAGAGAGAAACGGAACCTTTTTTATTTTTGTTAATTATTTCTTTCTCTCTCCCGCCTCCGCCCCCCTCCCCCTCTTGTAATCCGTTCCGATAGAGAGACGAGTTAGGGGGCCGGGATTCCACCACAAAACTATGCCGCTGCATTTAACCGGTCCGCGGCGTCCGGAGCACAGACGCCGCGGCCGGGAAAAAGAAAATCATAATCGCAAAGCCAATTTTATTATTATTATTTTTTTACTTTACTATTGAGATGGTCCACCATTTTTTTTCCCGACAATACCGCGCCAGTGGGGCTTATCTCCGGCGTCACGTCGGCGCTCACTGCTATGCTGTCCGTCCTGAGGCGAAAGGTGTGCGGGGGGTCTGCGCTGCAGCGGCAGCGGCGGCAGCGGCAGCGGCAGCGGCAGCGGCAGCGGCTGCGGGGGTGCACGGCCGGAACCCTGCTATTGAACTTGCAAGGCACGATCCTGCCCCCCCTCCCCCGCGCCGCCGAGCCGCGCCGCACGACACGCCAGCAAGGCTCGAGGTCCAGCACTTGTTAACCCAATCAACACCGGTCGGTCAGGGGCGGGACGGGGAGGGGGGGGGGGGGGGGCACCGCCGCAGCACCACACCGCACCCCCACCGGCCCGCCAGCCACGCTAAAACGCAAACACGACGTCACGACCAAACGACCGCGCCGCCGGCCCGCCGCCCTTACAGTTTCTTTGTCATGAATAAAAGCGGCAAGTGGCGGCGGCTACGAAATTAACACGCTGCGGGGGGCGGGGCGTGGCGAGGAGAGGAGAGGCAACACGGTGACTGCAGCGGCGCGGCGGCCAGGTACGACAGTGGCGAGGGGGGCGCCCCCCGCCCCCGGACAGGACAAGCCCCCCCGCCGCCGCCGCTGCCCCTCCCACCACCGTCGCACGTCTCGCTCTGCTAATTACCAAGGAGTTTGAATTACGCTTTAAATATTCAGCGACGGGGAAGTGCCCCGAGCGGCCCCGAGCCTCTCGGATAGTATGGCGGGAGTATCGCAGCAGCGGCAGCGCCGGCCGGCTGGATACACTGCACCCAGTCCGCCCCCCGCGGCCCCCGCGGCACGACCAACTCAAACAGAGCCGAGAGCGCAGCCGGGCGCACGGCCTCGGCAGCCTGCCGCCGCCACTGGGCAGGTTAGGTTAGGTCGTCCTGCCACCATCAATCCCTGCCGCGTCAGCTCAGACTTTTAACCCCCCCCCCCCCCCCGCGGGGCGTCGTCGTCCCACTGACCCGCCGCCGCCGCCGTCCCAGCGCCCGACTCGCGCCATTCATTTTCCCCACATTGATTATTTCCCCTCCGGCATCCGCTGCCGACCCCCCGCGGACCCCCCGCGGACCCCCCGCCGAGCAGGAGGCTGACGGGGACGTCGGCAAGGCCACATCTCAGCTTGCGGCTTGCTAACTTCTCTCCCCCCCGCCCCTCATCACCCCCCCCCCCCCAACCCCCGGGGGGGCACGTCCGTTCGGATGTCGCCGGGGAGGAAATGACGTCATCAATCCCTCGGTGGACACCACCACCACCACCGCCACCGCCGCCGTTGCCGCCCCTCACTTCTTAAATCATCCCGTTAATTGGAAACAGTACCCGGAGGGGTCGAGGCAGCGGCGGCGGGGGGTGGGGGGGAAGGGGAGGGTCGGAGGGTCTGAGGCGGCCTGAGAGGGAGGCGTGCGCCGCCGTGCCGCTCCAAGGCCGAGCAAGGCTCCCGAGGTGTACGTTGCGGTCCAGCAGGGGGGCCTGCGGGGGGCTGCGGGGGCCTGCGGGGGGGCGACACGCAGCACGGGCCGGAACCAGAGATAGGCAACCCATCTGCAGCCGCCTCCGCTGCCCGCCCTGAGAACACCCCGCACCTGCCGCGGTCTCCGCGCCGCGCACCGTCGTTGATCTCACACTTCCCGTTCACAGCGGGAAAAGTCATTTCCAAAATGAGCCTCCTCCTTTGCGGCGTTATTCCATCCCACCTTTTTCCTTTTTCCTACCCACCTATCTCTCTCTCTCTCTCTCTCTCTCTCTCTCTCTCTCTCTCTCTCTCTTTCCTTTTACGTAAGTGTTTGGACAGGACGGCCGCGCCAGAAGGGCGGCGGGCGAAAAGAGGGGGGCGGGCAGGGCAGGGCAGCAGTGCCGCCGCCGCCGCCGCCGCCGCCGCCGCCGCCGCCGCCGCCGCCGCCGCCGCGCCGCCGCCGCCGCCAGCGGAGCCCCGACAAAGAAAACATTTACCGTATCCGCAGTGACGGAGAAGCTCCCATTTTTTTTCCCCTCTCGCCGCATGGGCCGATACCCCTCCCCCCCACTCCTCTCCCGCCTCCATCCACCGACACCACCCGTCTCTCTCCCTCTCTCTCTCTCTCTCCCTCCCACTCCGTCTCTCTCGCTCCCGTGAACACGTAACAGAACGAGTACCGACTACCTCACAGCAACTGTGCGCGATGCCCGAAACTAACAACGAGCCGTGTGAAGCAGAGGGAGAGAGAGAGAGGAGCACACACGGAGCATCTCCCCCGAGGGGAGCGAGAGAGAGAGAGCGACACACAGCCAGCACCACTGGCGTCACCAGAACCGCGCGCGCGCACGCGTTTTTCGCGTAAATAATCCGCAGAAAGCAACGCCACCATTGGCTATCTGCATATAAATCCCAAAACGTGCTGAATAACCCCTGAGTAATGAGTTTTCCTTCTCGATGACCTCTACTCTCTCTCTCTCTCTCTCTCTCTCTCTCTCTCTCTCGTTCTCTTTCACTCTCTCTCCCCCTTTCTCTCTCTCTCTCTCTCTCTCTCTCTCTCCCTTATACACACACACACACACATCCCGCAATTAATACTAAACAAGAAAAAGAGAGAGGCTAGGTGGAAGGGGGGAGAAGAATATCACAACGAAAGGAATCATCATAATAAAACACACACGCGCGCAAAAATGGGCGCGGGGGAGGGGGCGTTCAAAAGTAACGTGAGACGGAGAGAGAGAGAGAGAGAGAGAGAGAGAGAGAGAGAGAGAGAGCAGGAGTGCGCTGCCATGAGATGGTTTCAGGAATACACAATGACCATTCATCAGATTGATAAGGGGAGAGAGAGGGCCGCCCCCCGGAGGCGTGTGTGTGTGGGGGGGGGGGGGAGCCTATCATCAAAGCGTCGACGACGGTGGCGGAGCGAGTGGCCATCGTGGCCCCGATTAGCAAATCAAAAAGGGGAGTGGAGGAGTCGGCGGCGATGCAGCAGCGCGCCTGAGGGTGTGACAAGGAGGGCAGGAGGGCAGGAGGGGGCGGAGGGAGAAGGATAGCGACAGGGGGCTGAGCGGCGCCCAGGGAGTGTCTCAGAGGGCCCTCCATCAAGCGAGCCGCCCGATAAGGGGGCACTAACTGGGGCCCCCGCCGCCCCCTCTCTGTCCACTGCGTGTACAGGAGGCGAACAAAAACCTTTTGAGACACTGGGGGAAAGACTGGTCGTAGCCGGTTTTCACATAAGGGGATAGAGTGAGAGATTATTTTTATCACTTAAATTTTGTACAGATATTTTTTGGCCCGGCGGTGGCCATCGGCGGTCAGCAGGGGGCCGCCACTCTCTCTCTCTCTCTCTCTCTCTCTCTCTCTCTCTCTCTCTCTCTCCGACGGGGCGCCGCGGCAGCAATCATATTGTCATTAGAATGTAGGCCAGCCGCCGAGTGGGCGTGGCCGCGTGGCCGCGTGTCCGGCCGGCCCAACTAACTCGCGCCGAATCAAGTGTGCGGGCGCACGGAACACCCCCATCTGCTGCCGGGCGGGGCTCCGGGCCCGGCCCACAACTGGTCTCTGCTCCTCACGGCACCCGCCTGGAGCGTACGGCACGCGGGGGGGCTCCAGGAAGGCTCCAGGGGGGCTCCAGGCGGCCTCCAGCCACACCCACCGCCGAAGCCGCATAGTCCAGTCGAGTGTAACAAACGACCAATCTCCAAGCGCGCGCCGCCAGGCGCGAGTGCAAAGAGGAAATAAAGTGCGTGCTGCGGTACTGGGCCGCGCCGCCGCAAGCCTGCCAACATATCGGCATTCCGCGAGCGAGAGAGAGAGAGACGTTTATAAGTTTTTGAAATGTTTTATTGGGGGCCCGCATGACGGAGGGAAAAGGGGCGCGCCTTAACAAATCTGGAGCGATATCCGATTGCCTTTCCCTAGCCCCCCCCCCCCTCTCTCTCTCTCTCTCTACCCCCGGGGCGTTGCTGCGGGGGGACGCCGCCAGCCAAGCCAGAGACACGAAAATTGATCGTTGCCGAACCCCGCCACGCCCTGCCACGCCCGGTATTCATATCTGGGGGGGAGGGGGGAGGGGGGGTCTGTGTAGGTAACCCCGCGGCCATACACAGACGCCCCCCCCCCCCCCCCCATCCCCGAGGGGGGCCCCTGACAGAAAGTTGATTGATCACTGCGACCCGGCCGCAGCCGCCCGGATCATTGGGTCTCCTGGAGGGAGGGTGCGCTGTGACGTCGGGGGGACACAGGGTGACACCATAACCAGGGGCGGAGCCGGTTAGGGGGGGGGGGGGAGGGGGGGGGGAGGGCAGCCACAGGCAGGCGCCTATGCAGCCCGGACGGACAGCGGGTGAGTGAGACGGAGAGTATAGTGGCCGCGAGTGTACGGCTGTCTCCCTCGGCATCGGGGAGCCAGCGGGTGGGGCGCCCACCTCGGGCCCCACGGGGGACCCCTAATCCGAAAACATTAAACGTCGCTCCTTCTGCGGTCAAAGAGAGGGAGGGAGGGAGAGAGAGACACACATGGAGAACAAGTGAAAGAGGGACAAAGATGTGCTCTCTTGCGCGCTGTGTGCGGTCTCCCGAAAGAGGTGTGTGCTTGTTTCCGGAAGAGATGCGCCGGCGGAGCGGGCGGGGGTGGGGGGGGGTGTAGGAAGAGGGCAGAGAGAGGGAGAGAGAGAGAGAGAGAGAGAGAGAGAGAGAGAGAGAGAGAGAATTAGAGAGGCGACCACAAAGGTGGCGGTGAGAGGGGTAAGAGAGGAGCTACTGAACATCGCTGTCCTATGTGACCGACCACTCGCCCGGAGGGAGGGGGGCAGGGGGGCGGATGTGTGGAAAACACACAGGTCACAGGTCGATCCAAAGCGGCGGCGCGAGCGGAAGGGCGAATCCATCATCCCCACCCCAGCACCGCAACAACAACAACAACGCCAGCAGCAAGACCCCCGCACGGCACATGGTCCCACACGGCCGCAGTAATGTCGGTACACACACACCGACACACCTCGGCCGCTTGTGTCATGAGCGGCGCACAGAGTCTTATGGCATTAGCCGCCTCCACAACACCTCGTGGCGCTCCCTCCACCCCCACCTCGTCAATGTCATCATGACGGTAGACACGGGCGGTAGCGTGCGGCGTTAAGACTCGGCCGCAAAACGGGTTGTTTGTCGTAGAAAACGTGTGATTTCGCCCCTCCCCCACCAACCGCCTCTCCTATCCTTGCGTACTTGCTTTTCTATTAGGCACTAATCGACTGAGGGGGGCGGAAAATGGGGGGGGGGGGGGGGGGGCAGCCGGGGCGTTATAGTGGCCGAGGCACGCGACAAACACACGCACACACACGCACACACACAGACGTGCCATTAATACACTGCCCCCTGGACTGCTGCCGGGCCGCGGTGGTGGGGGCAGCAGGGCGCTGACCGAACCCCGGCTGCTCACCCGAGGCGAAGCAGCCGCACCGCACCTACCAGCTCTCTCTCTCTCTCTCTCTCTCTCTCTCTCTCTCTCTCTCTCTCTCCTCTCTCTCTCTCCTCTCTCTCGGTACCTTATTAATTCATTTATTTCTCACAGTGTGCTTCTCCCGGACACCCACCCCCCTCCCTCTACCATTCTCCTTTATCATTTCCGTTTTTGATTTTATATTCCTGGTTTTATCCCCCTTGTAAAAGCAAATCCTCTTTCCTAGCAGCAGCAGCAGCAGCAGCGGCCGCGGCGGCGCGGCCGAACGGATTCCGCGGCGCGGCCGGGCCGTCGTTATATGGCCACGGGGGCTGTAAAACCCCTCCTACGCCACCCACCTGGAAACAAAAGCGGGGGCGGCGGGGGCTGCGGGGGCGGCGGGGGCGGCGGGGGCGACGCGATATTTGCCACGGGGCACATCACATTCCACGCATGTTTGGGGAGGGGACGCGATACGCGACATACCGCGACGGACCAATGTTGAAACGCGGCGGGGACGGGGAAAAGAAACATGTGATTTTTTTTTAAATATTTATTTTACTATTATTATTTTTTATTGTTTTTTTTTTCTGGGTCACCGCGGCCCGTGCCGGGACCACCTCCCCGCCCGTAACCTCAGCACGGCCGCAGAGGCTTCTGGGAAACGCTGTTTCGCCGTGGAGGGGCGGAGGCGGGCTGCGGGCTGTGTGGATGAGACAGCGTGAGTGCAGCGGAGAGCGGCGGGGCACCCGGCAGGCAGACTGACACTCACCGAGTATCACGCATCACCTCTCTCTCTCTCATTCCCTGTCTCTGCATCTCTCTCTCTCCCTCTCTCTCTCTCTTTCTCTCCTTTGAACTGAGGAGGCGTGCCCACAACCACCGCAGCAAGCACACGACGACGTTTGGCATTGGTACAGAGCAAACTCCAAAGAGCAGCACACACACACACACACACACACTAACCCAAACACGCACACACACACACACGCACACACACACACGCACACACGGCCGCCGTTGCGTTACGCCGTTCGCCCCGTTCGGTCAAACCCGGCGACGTGACCTGCGTTTCTGCGGTGGCGGCCACTCGCGACAAATCAGGTCGCCCCCCCCCCCCCCCCCCCCCTGGGCCCGCCCCTTCACGTCTCCGCCCGCGACCTCCGCGGCCCCCGCGGCCCCCTCTGCTCTTCTTTTCTATTCTTCGAGAGGAGGACGCGAGGAGGGTCGGCGGCGGGCGTCCTCGCGGGGCTCCTTCCAGGTCCTCGCCGTGTGTGTGTGTGTGTGTGTGTGTGAGTGTGTGTGTGTGTAAGTGTCCGTGTGAGGGTGTGTGTGTCCGTGTGACGGTCCGCGACCACCGTCCGTCGCGCTGCCCGCACGCACTGACCGACCGCGCGTCCTCCGTTTCCGAGAGGCTTTTTTATTTTATTTCCCGAGTCTCTCTCTCTCTCTCCCTATCTCTCTCTCTCTCTCTGCCTCTGTCTCTCCCACTCTGTCTCTCTCTCTCAGCGCCCCCCCGGCCGGCTGTGCACCCCTTCCCTGCACGCAGCCACCACCACCAACGCCGCCGCCGCCGCTGCCGCCGCCCTTTCCCGTGGGGATTTCAATTTACGCATCAAAAAGCCCCGCCACCACCACCGCCACCGTGAGGCGACGCAAACGTGACCACGGGTGAGGGGTGGGGGTGGGGGGACAGGGGGGAGCAATAACCCCCCCCCCCCCCCCCAACAACCCACGGCCGCTTGAAAAGGTCAGCGATTACTCAATATGACAGAGCCAGCAGCAGCGCCGCGACGAGGGCGTCGGCGGCGGCGGGACACGGCCTGCCTGCCCGCCTGCCTGGTTCTGGTGTGTGCGCGCCGCCACCGCCGCGTCAAAGTTTTCGACAAGGCGCGAGAAAACTTCACCGACAGGAGATAAAAAAAAAACAAAAGAACGAATAAGGAGCTAAAGGGGCTGGGGGTGCAGAGTGCGGGAGAGGGAGAGAGAGAGAGAGGTAGAGAGACAGAGAGAGACAGAAAGGCTCGTTGTTGCCACGGCAACCGCAACACAGCAAACGCACCATCGCTCACTCGTCGAGACGGCGAAAAATCATGGCGGGCGCGCGCGCGGGAAAATCATAAGAGCGGCGTGCGGTGCGTGCGCGTACGCCGGCCTCTCTCTCTCTCTCTCTCTCTCTCTTTTCCTTTTTCTCTCTCTCACTCCCTCTCTCTCCCGAACGCTCCACAGGAAGAGAGAGAGAGAGAGGGAGGTAGAGTGCATGAGGCAGTGATAGAGCGCTCGCAGTACGGGCGGCAGCACCAGCAGCAGCAGCCCCGGCAGTGGAGATTATTGATGGCGACTTAGATTGGCTATGCGAGACAAATGGTGGATATCTGGTCCTAATCCTCGACAATCCAGGCCCGAAATGCCGTTGTCAGCGCCCGCCCCCCCCCCCCCCCCGCCCCCCTAACCCCTGCCCACCCCTCACGTGCGCCGGGGGCGTATTATTTTTTGTTTCGACCATAATACATA
This sequence comes from Megalurothrips usitatus, assembly GCA_026979955.1. NCBI lineage: Eukaryota > Metazoa > Arthropoda > Insecta > Thysanoptera > Thripidae > Megalurothrips > Megalurothrips usitatus. Next base: position 8,310,947 of record CM049598.1, read on the forward strand.
GCACCGGACGGACGGATTCAGCAGATCGGAAAATAAAGAGGACACCGTTTTTTTTGTAGCCGTCTGATTTATTTTATTTCTCCCCCCACCGTGTTCGATAACGTATATTGTGGGTTCCTGTAAAATGTCCACACGAATGTATAAGTGTTCATCGTCAGGTGCCGGGACGGCCCGAAAAACCCCGATCATATTCGGTCGACGGTATATATACAGGGGCTAAGCGCGGTAGGTTTGATGGAAAACTCCTGCTCATCTGTGAGTGTGGGGAGGGGGTGGGTGGGCGCTTGTCTAGAAGTGGTACACCCCCCCCCCCCCCTCTCTGACAGGGGCGTGCCCGCCTGACGTTTTGTCATATTCCCAGCGGCGGATGCGCTGCCACAGCACCGGTCGGTCGCCATAGCGTTTTTCCAGAAACACGACATTTCACTCGTCGGCGCGGCGCTCAGGGAATCGCGTAGAGGAAGAGGGGGCGTGGCGTGGCGGGGCGTGGCGGGGCGTGGCGGGGCGTGGCGGGGCGTGGCACCAGCGGTGGCGGCGGTGCGGAGGCAGCATAGCACAGCCCTTTCCCCTTCACATGTCGGACGGCATCCATTTTCATCACAAGAAGCCCCGCAGCATCTCTTATGCCCTTTCTCTGTTTTTAATTTATTTTACCCCCTCCCTTATTCCCCCTTTTTCCTGTTATCTCTCTCTTTCTATCTCCTTCTCTCACACTCAACTGTGCTCTCTCGCACACACGTACACTCGTTTTCTCTCTCCCACTTTCTTACTCTCTATTTTATCTTGCCCTCTCTCTCTCTCCCTCTCTAGCCTTACGACAATATTAAAATATCGAGAGGGCGCCGCCCTCACACACGCACACACACGCACACACACAACTTTCACGGGCGAAGCAACATACGGGGAACTTTTCACCCTGCGGTGCCCCGCCGCGGCCCATCAGGCCCAGCCTGGCCGCGCAGCAGACAGCTGGAGCCTCCAGGCCCGACATTACAGCCAAACACCCCTGGAGAACAGCCCTCCCAAACGACGCGTGCCGCATATTTCAAAATCGTCATCGCACATTTCTGCGGGCCTTATACTTTTGAATCTATATATTCCCGCGCTTTTTTTTTTCGGGGAGAGACGGAGACACAGAAAGAGAGACAGAGAGAGAGAGAGAGAGAGAGATAGCGAGACAAATGGAGGGGAGGGTGCGAGACAGACGGTCAGACACAGAGGGGGCGGCGGCGAGAAGGGCGCCAGATGTGGGCCGCTTTGATCGGGAGGCGAGGCGAGAGGGCTCGTGGCCTGGCCATTAAGTCGATTGCTGAAAATTCCTCGGCCCAAGTGAGGCTTAAGGGCGTGGCGCGGCGTGGCGTGGCGTGGCGCGGCGTGGCGTGGCGTGGCGCGGCGTGGACAGACGGCCGCCACCCGTCCGGGCCAGCCGCGCTCGGGAAGCGGTCTCATGCCTCACGCGCCCGCGTCTTCATATTTCGCAAATCGCGTTTTTATTTTTCCTTCCACTTTTTTTTTTGCCGATTCGGACGTCACCGCACATCAAGGAGGGCGTCCACTCAAAGACACGACCGCAGCAGCGAGGCGAAAGTAGGGTGAGAGAAAGAGAGAGGAGAGAGTGAGAGAGAGAGAGAAAGAGAAAGAGAGGAGGAGAGGGGGAGAGAGCCAAGCTCGGAGCCGCGCCGCCGGGGCCGGAAGCGTGTCTGAAATCCGTCCGAACGTCTTCCCCAATATCGGAAGGGATGAAGGCGCGTGTGTGCGCGCACACGCAGTAGGCCGCTCGCACGCGCCGAGTGTGTGTGTGTGTGTGTATGTGTGTGTGTGTGTGTGTGTGTGTGAGAGGAGAGAGAGAGAGAGAGAGAGATCCGAAAATCCGGGAGGCTGGGAGAGTGCACGGCGATGCTCTCTCTCTGTTAGGCGGTCGCGGGCCGCGCCGCATCGACGGCCGCACCACACGTCACACACGAGAGCCCATTGCCCAAGGTCATGCGTTTGCGTATAAACGCCGCGTGGGGTCGTGGGCGTGGCAGCCACGACCAACACAGCCGCACACAAAAAAAAAATACAATTTTAAAAAATATTATTACAATGGCGTCAGACAAACAGGCGAAATAACGTAATTACATAATCGTTGATTGTTGTGTCGGAGGTTTTTATTTTTTTGTTGGCCTTTGAAGCGGCGCGGCGCAGCCACGAGGCAGAGAGAGAGAGAGAGAGAGAGAGAGAGAGATAAACACACCGCGGAGGGAGATGGGGGGGGGAAGGGGGGGGGGTCTTTGACGCATCCCTTCCGCCCCCATGTTGCGGGGCATCGATGGATAAAACAGATTCGCCAGCAGCAGTAGCGGCAATACCCGCATAGACGGCCTCTGGCATGGCAACACCCACCGCAAAATTCGCCCCAAACATACCCTCATTCTTTTAAAGCAAAAAAAAATTATTCAAAAAAAATTAATTGCTAATTATTTGTCGGTGGGTTATTTCTTTCTGTAAGCTGTTAGAGAGAGAGAGAGAGGGGGGGGGGGGAGAGAGAGAGAGAGATTGGTGGCGCCACGGGCGCGGTGGCGCCTGTAAGACAACTACCACTGCGAGCGTAGAGCTCACGGAGGAAGGCGGGACGGCACAAAAACGGAGCGAGAACGCGCGTAAAGCTATTCACGCCGCGGAGAGACGGTCTCTCTCACACACACACACACACACACACACCACATCAGTGTAAACGACCTTCAGGCAAAAAAAAAAAATACCATCGTACTGGATAGAGAGAAGGAGGAGAGATGGAGAGAAAGTGAGGTGGGAGAGAGAGGGAGGGAGGGAAGGATAGGGGGGGGGGGGGGGGCAGATCGCACAAAAACCAACAGGCCGTCGTCGTCGTTGGAGGAACAACTCCAAGAAGAAAAGGAATATCACCTCTATCCGTCCTTTTGTTTCTTGTTCATTTTTTTTTTGTTTGCGTCTCGCACCACAACGCGTCGCCCTGCGCCCTGCCAGCCGCGCGCCCACATAAACCTGGCCGTCATTTGGGATTCATCGACGGTCGGCTTTTATTTTTTTTTTTTGCATTTAAGGATTGATCTTGTAATTGATTTTAACTCCCCCCCCCAAAAAAAAGCACTTTCTTCCCGAACATGCGCCGCCCCCGTTCACATTACAAAACTTCCCCAGGACGCGGCGGCCCGCGCTGCTGTCATCCCACGAGGAGCACAACTTTTTTCGGCAGAATTAGCCTCTCTCTCTCTCTCTCTCTCTCTCTCTCTCTCTCTCTCTCTCTCTCTCTCTCTCTCTCTCTCTCTTTCTCTCTCTCTCTCTCTCTCTCTCTCTCTCTCTCTCTCTCTGTCTCTCTCTCCCGGCGTGCTACTCACTCCACCGGACGAGCACCAACAGTAGAGCCATCGCCGACGCCAACGTACCTGCAACAGACACGCCTCGGTCAGATCTCACAACTTTTAATCCCCCCCACCGCACCCGCGGCTGCCGACGAGTCCTTTTCAGGCAATCCGGCCGCGTTCACACCCCATTGGAATAAAACTTTGCCTCTGTCTGCAGCGCGAAACGGGGTCGGGAAAAGAATAAATTAAAAAAAAAAGTAAAGTTGCATTACAAATCTGAAGGGCAAATAAAACGGACCAGGGCAACAAAAAAAAAAGGAAGCTTCGTTATAGAAGATACCGCCGCAAAGTCCCTCTGATTCAGTCCGAACTCCGCGCCTGAAATTATTTTTATTTCAATCAAGTCTAATATTATACCCGGGGCTTTCAGTTGTAGCATTTAGTCAGGTCGACAAGGTATTGTGCGAGTCGCACATCGGGGCGGACCTGAGAGGAAGGGAGACGGACGACGAGGAGGGAGGTGGGAGAGAGAGAGAGAGAGAGAGAGAGAGAGAGAGAGAGAGAGAGAGGACACAAGGGGAGGAACTGATTTATGTGTACGTTTTGTAAGGCTGCAGAGCCCCTCCTCGCGAAAGGGCCTTATAGGCGCACGTGCCGCGCGATGGAGGGGAAAAAACACATCAGCGGACTCAAAACTAGAAATAAGATAAAATCATGTAAAAAAACTGTCATGACACGAATCCACTCATTTAAGCAGTTTTAAACATTTCCGGAGCGTCATTGTATAAAACAAGGAGGTAGTGGTCACAACGATGCTCGATTGGCTACCCGACAATACACACACACACACACACACAACGACGAAGGCTGCTTGCTTCTCTCTGATTCGGTCCCAAGGGCACAAATATCACGACCGTACGCTCGCATTCCCTGCCGGGCTAACTCTCTCCCCCAAGCCCCTTGTCCTCCCTCTCTCTCTCTTTCTTTATCTCTCTCTCTCTCTCTCTCGCTCTTACAGTCCTGCTGTGACACTCTCTAATGAAAAATAGTGGACAGCCTCCCGCCGCCGTGGGAAAGGGAGGAGAGAGAGAGAGAGAGAGAGAGAGAGACGAGGGGGGGGGGTGGAAAAAGAAAGGACAAAACACGAAAGAGAGAACGAGAGACAGAAAGAAAGGACGGGTGCGTCGTGAGGATAAGATTCCCCTAACGCTCTCTCTCTCTCTCTCTCTCTTCTCTCTCTCTCTCTCTCTCTCTCTGGGGGAAGAGGAGACGCAGTCGAGACCGGAGCCGGTCGTGCGGGAAGAAAGGTGTGTGTGTGTGTGTGTGTGCGTGTGAGCACGTGAGGGAGGGGGAGAAGAGCGGCGCGACAAGGACGCCGCTGGCACCGCGCAGGGGGCCACAGACAGAGACAGAGATAGAGCGAGGAGACACAGAAAGTCACAGCAGCAGCGCGGCGCAGGCCGGGGTGCCGGCGGCGCGCCCCGTGCGGCCACGCCGTCCCGCAGGGCGCGGCTGCGCGGCGGGCCGGCCTATCTGCCAGGCGTCAGCGGGCGGCGGGGCAGGCGTGGTCAGCGGTGGTGGGGGAGGGAGGCGGGCGGCAGATGCGGGAAGCGTCGCCGCAGCTGGGCGGGGGGAGAGAGAGAGAGAGAGAGAGAGAGGGAGGGAGAGAGAGAGAGAGAGAGAGAGAGAGAGAGAGAGAGAGATGAGGGGAAGGTGCCGCGTGTGCGATTTTCAAAAGCCGTTTCCTACGGCGATACGGGCGCACCGACACGCATATAGGCGCCGCAGATCGGGTCGGGGGGGGGGGGGGGGGCTGCCTGCTCGCTGCTGGGTCTGCACAAGGCTGTGTTGGGGGGCCGGCCGGCGCCCTCCCTCCCTCCCTCTCCTCCTCCTCAACCAACCACGCTCCCCCTCGCCCCGCCTCGCCAGCTCCAACCCACCCTCCTCCGCCGCTTCGCGTCGTGTGTTTATGCATTTCGCACAAACGCTTTTCAGAAACACGAAAACAAAAGGATCCGACCGAATGCCGCGGGCCGCGACCACCGCGGCGCGCAACAACAGCGTCGGAGTGCTGGAGGGTGGGGGGGGGGACACCCCGGCGGACAGGAGAGGGCCGAGACCAGCCGAGGCCAGCCGAGGCCCGGGGGGCGGCCCGGCCAGCCGGCTTAGAGAGGGTCGGCCGGGTCGGCGGCACTGCTGCTGCTGCTGGAACTGCTGCTGGAACTTCCCCTTTAGCGAATTCCACGTTAACTTTTCGCAGGGAAAGTAGAGAGGGAGAGTAGCAAGGGAGGCCTATATAAGGGTGCTGATGTCAGCCGGAGGGAGGGAGGGAGGGAGGGAGGGAGGAGGCACTTGAGGCTTGCGGGTGTCGGGGCCCTCTCCGGGGGCCTCCTTCCTCAGGGCCTCCGGTGGGGCCTCCCGCCGGCCAACGGTCCGCATCGGTCCAGAGGTCCACTCGTCTCCAGAGGGGAACCCCTAAAGTATGCGAGTGGGAGAGACGGAGAGGGGGGGGGGGGGGGGGGGGGGGGGGGTCAGGACCTCCCAGACCCGACCCGACCCCAGCGTGAAGTACAGACGCCGGCCTGCACTGGACCCCCCTGACCCCCCCTCCCCTCCCCTCCCCTCTACCCTCACCATGCTCACTCTGGCGAAAAAAATAATAATAACGGACAAGAGCGACCACAGAGAGCGAGAGAGAGAGAGAGAGAGAGAGAGAGGGGGGGGGGGGCAGCGAGGAAGACACTCCGCTGCACCGGATTTAAGTAAAATTAACAGCCGGACGAAGTGCGCGGCGGCGGTGGGGAGGGGACGGGAATAAGCACGTCTTGGCCGCCTCGCTCCCACGGCACGGCGGCGGCGGTGTGAAGGGGCGGCCCCCCCGCTGCAGGCCGGCCTCTGCAATGCACACACCGCGTCATTTCTCACCATTAAATGGGCAGCGGGCAAGGGGGAGGGAGGGAGAGAGAGAGAGAGAGAGAGAGAGAGAGAGAGCATACAGCCCGCAGGCCGCAACACGGGGGGCGATCGCCGATAAGAGTGGGTGGTGAGGACGGGGGCTGTACTGGGCGTGGCGGCAGAGAGAGACAGACAGGGGCAGAGGCAGAGAGAGAGAGAGAGAGAGAGAGAGAGAGAGAGAGAGAGAGCGAATCCCCAGATTGAACCGCTGAGCAATTGCAAGCGGCCGAGTCGTTGCGGGGAAAAGATCCTCGCCACAAAAGGCCCCGGACGGCCGTAATGTGGATGGGAGGGGAGAGGGAGGCTGAGAGAGAGAGAGAGAGAGAGAGAGAGAGAGAGAGAGAGAGAGTGAGGGGGCCAAAGTTCAGAGAGCGCGCGAGGTAAAACGCGTTTACAGGCGACTTACTTCACACATTCCAATTCATTGTAAATGAAGTCGGGGAAGGCTCTCTTGATCCTTATCTGCGGCTGGTTTCGGGTGCGCACGTTCAAAACTTTTGCCGCCGTTTGTCCTTTTTCTTCACGCGTTTCCTCCTCTCACTCTTTATATTCTTATTTTTACGGAGGGGGAGGCGGCAGCGGCAGCAGCAGCGGCAGCAGCCTGGCCCGCCTCAGAGATTTTTGCATCCGCGTCGGCCGCGGCGGCTGTGGCGACACGTGCGACTAACTGCAGCAGCGAGGGGGTTGCGGGGGGAGTCTGTGAGAGCGACGGAGATGGGCTGTGCCGGGCGACGCGGGCGCTACCGTTGGTGCGACAGAGACGGCGACAATCGCCGCCGCCGCAGAAATACGCGACAAAATATTGGCGCGCGGAATCGCGGGACACATCAGCATCTCCCCGCGACAGACTGAATTGTAAAAAAAAAAAGGATCGAAAAAAAATGAAACAAAAAAAAAGGTCCGGTTTGTGGCACGCATTGCTTCGTGGTCGTGGTGCCAATAGTGTTATAACGTTATAACGACGGGTCTACGGAGTGCCATTAGGCGGCGTTAGAGCTGTTGGCAGCAGTTGGCTGTATCCGAGTCACCACACCCCGGCGCAAGGGCTTTCATTTCCTCCCGCTGCCGCCGCCGCTGCTGCCGCCGCCGACGCCACGTCTGCCCCCACTTGCAAATAAGGCGCCGCAGGGTCTGGGGGCGCCGCCCCCCACTCCGGGCCGGCGCCCCCGACGGCTCTGGCCCCCGCGACACCGCTCCACGCCCCCGCTCCCCAAAATAGACATACCGACACCGCTCCCCCCCCCCACCACCACCACCACTACTGCCGCTTTTGTTGCACCCCGTTGGATCCCGACCGCCTGCTAGACGAACCACTCACTACCCTCCACCCTCCCCTCTTATCGAACCCCATCGCCTTCTGTCTACAAAGACACGGCGAGAGGTACACGATGTGGACGGCGGTGGTGGTGGTGGTGGTGGTGGTGGTGGTGGTGGTGGTGGTGGTGGTGGTGGTGGTGGTGGTGGTGGTGGTGGTGGTGGTGGTGGTGGTGGTGGTGGTGGTGGTGGGGGGGGGGGAGGGGGGAGGGGGGGGGGGGGGGGGGGGGGAGCGGTCAACAGAGACCGGCGACCATCTCACGAGGATCAACTTGTCTGACCGAATGTTACGGCGGTGACTCAAGCGGCCAAGCGTGGGCAAAGGGATATTGAACGAGACAGCAGGAGGAGGGAGAGAGAGAGAGAGAGAGAGAGAGAGGAATAGGGAGAGAGAGGGAGGGGGAGAGAGAACACAGCAGAGGCGTGGGTGATGGGTACAGTACAGTCCTAGGGGAGGGAGGGCGAGGGGGGAGAGAGAGAAACAGGCGACAGCTGATTGCCCGGACTGGGCCGGGAGGGGGGAGGATGACGGCTGCCCGACGAGGAGGGAAGTATCCGGAAATTAAGCAGCGCGTGCTGCGGATCGGGTCGCGGGGCGCGGCGCGGCGCGGCACGGCGTCGGCCCGTCCACCGCCGGCCCCTCGCCACACGACCGCCGCCGGCCGCCGGCCGCCGGCCGCCGGCTGCCGCCGGGCTGCCGGCCGCCGGGGCCCTGCACCACGCCGCCGGAGGGCTGCAGCGGTGCGGTGCGTACCGCGGCCTGCAGCTCTGCAGCGTCCGTATCCTCCCGTCCGGCACACAAGTTCAAGTTCCCGATAATAACCCAAACTGAGTCAGCAGTGGGAGTCGTTTTTAAAAAAATATATCAGGAGTATTCCCAAGTGTCTTCTCGGTAACGTCTCTCTCTCTCTCTCTCTCTCTCTCTCTCTCTCTCTCTCTCTCTCTCTCTCTCTCTCCTTCTCTCTCGCTCTCACGGGGAGACGGACGGACCCCTGCCGGCCGAGGGTCGGCGCGAGCTGCCGAGCGTCCTCGTCCTTCGAGACGGACTTCGAACCCATCTTCCGGCGCGAGAATAAGCAGGGGCGCCCCGCACGCGGACGACACGGCGTAATGACCCGGCAGCGCCGCCCGCCCCCCCCCCCCGCCCCCGCAGCGCCGCCCCCCGCGCCGCCGCCGCCGCCGCTGCCGCCGCCGACCCACCCCAGGATCAATACACGCGAGAGGGAGGCGGGGCGCGGACCGGCGGGGGCGGGCGGGGGCGGGCGGGGGCGGGCGGGGGCGGGAGGGGGCGGGCCGCCTCCACCACGTGGTTTGCAGCGTTGCCGGCTTAGCGGACTTACTTCCCAGACATGAGTCAGATCTGGGTGGGGCTGGGCGGGCCGCGGGGGCGTGGGCCGCGGGGGTGTGGGGGCGCGGACCCGGGTGGGCGTCAGGGCCGCAGAAGTGACCATCCCGCCGCACCGCGCCGCGGCACCCCCGGCGGCACCGCACGCGACCCGGCGCCGCGGCCAGGACCTTGGAGAGCGCCGAGCGGCGGGTCGGCGGCCGTCCTTGCGCCTCCCCGCCGCCGCCGCCGCCTGGACAGCGTATGACCCGGCGCCGGCCCCGAGCGGGGAGGTCACCTTGATTCTCTCCGCCCGGACAACATATCATGGCCGGCGAGTATAAAGCCCCCGAAACTGGGGCGAGCCGAGCGCGGCCCGCGGCCCCCTCAGGGATGAAAGGGCTGACATTGTGTATCGGAGATCAAACCGCCGCCGTTCCGTTCCGCTACGCCCTCGCGAGCCGCATCCTCGTGCCTCCCTTTATATTATCTCTCTCTCTCTCTCTCTCTCTCTCTCTCTCTCTCTCTCTCTCTCTCTCTCTCTCTCTCTCTCTCTCCACCCCAGGTCACCACAAAGCCTCCCGGTGCCCCCGCGCCAACATAACGCACAAGCCGAGCCGGGCTGGGTTTTGGCCCCGGGGCGGCGGCCCCCGACCCCGACGCCCGACGCCCACGTTACTCTAGGAAGCCAATCAAGGGGAGCACGGCGGGCACCCCGTCACCACGTGCCGCCGGGACCGCCGGCGGCGGCCGGGGGCTCGCGCACACACGCCGAGGACGTTGTCGCCGCCGCCGCCGCGGAGGTCCACGTCCCCGACGTCGTCGTGGAGGTCGTGGAGGCCGCCGTCGATGCTGGGAGCCGATAACCCGCGCCGGCACACGGGCCACACCGGATCAGACGCCCGGCCAGATCAGGCCAGACCGGATACCCGGGCGGCGGCGGCGTTGCAGTCGCGGTGTGCAGCGGAGCGCAAAATGGGAGAGAGAGAGAGAGAGGGGGGGGGACCGAAGTAGGCCGCCGCGCCAGCGGAAAATTGATTCCCTTCCCTTTCTGTACCTGGCAGTTTTGATAAGGAAACGTGCACAGCGGCGGCGGCGGCATCGGTGGCGCACTCCGCGGCTGCACCCCTCCCAGCAGCAGCAGCAGCAGCAGCAGCAGCAGCCGAGAGATAAGGGGAGGCGCCCCACACCCCGCGCCGCGGAGGGCTGGAGCGGCTGGAGCGGCTGGAGCGGCTGGAGCGGCTGGAGCTCCTGACGTGACCGCCCGCCCGGCAGGAGAAAGAGAAGGCACCAACGAGGAAACAAGGGCGCAGAGGCAGCGGCGGCGGCGGCGGCGGCCAGCGGTCGGGGCTCGGCCTCCTCGGCCCGGCTCGCGGCCCTCCCATCCCATCCCCAGCGCCGCCGCCGCCGCCGCCGCCGCCCCGCGCCTCCCGGCCGCGCACGGCTACACTGCCCCGTGTTCGCATACAAGCTCGCCCTCTCGCTCCCTCCTCACCCCCGCACCCTCCGGGTTAGTGGGTTTTATTGAAAGAGCTGCTGCGGGGAGCCGTCCCTAGATATGGGGGAGTGCTAGTGCTAGAGAGAGAGAGAGAGAGAGAGAGAGAGAGAGGGGGGGGGGGAGCTATGCAGCGCAGCAGTAGAGGTGGATTTCATTATACATACAAGGGGATTACCTTTTCGTGACGTCACGCGCCCGAACACACACACACACACACACACACACACACACGCACGCAGAATATCACAAAAGGCGACACCTGCCCACAAAAGGATGCCCTCCTCCCCTCTCCAAAGACCTCTCGCACTGATACATAGCTAAGCTAATACAAAGCCGCGCGCTCACTGCTAGGCCTTATGCAGGGGTGCAGAGACCAGCTGGGCCGAAACCAGCTTTCCCATTTACATGCCACGCCTCTGGAACCGTGTGTGTGTGTGTGTACGAGAGAGAGAGAGTCGAAGGAGAGAGAGAGGACGTGCCATACACTCCACACTCCTATGTGCAATCTACATGTGGTGTGATTACGCCACACCCTGTCGGACGGAGGGGTGAAATCTGTACATACATATTGGCACGGATTTGCAGTCAATTTTTTTTCCCCTCTGCTTCGAGCGGCCGCAAGCGAGGCGGCGGGGGACGGCGAACACACACACGTGTGTATAGAAGAGCGCCGACAGCTCGACGGACGCGGGGAGACCACAGCAGTGCTAGGCGATTCTCCAGCGGGCCTGCTGCTTCCAGCGGCTGGAAACGCATTGAGTATTCCAGCTCCAGCGGCGAGGAAGGCAGCAGCAGGCGTTCTCAACAGATGCGTGCGCAAACTACTCCCACCCCCCCCCCCAAACACACACACATACAGCATCGTTCTGTGGACACAACAGCGCGGCATTGATTTGAATTATTATTGCTGTGAATTATTAATAATGTTACATATTATTATTATTTTTATTTTCGAGGCGCGCACTCCCGCGTTTACTTTAACCATTACCAATTCTTATCGCTATTGTTATATATTATTGGATTCCGCACGGCCGCGACGAGGCAGCTTTGCTTTCGGCTTCCCTAATTGGCACTGCGGAGGAGAGAGAGAGAGAGAGAGAGAGAGAGAGAGAGAGAGAGAGAGAGAGAGAGAGAGAGACGGCGGAGGCGCTGGCCGCATCCCCCACCCGCGCCAATGTTTGTCTTGGGCCGCGGTGGTGTGCATGTGCAGTGCAGCGTGTGCAGCCGGGCCCCCTGCCGCCGCAACCCTTGCCACCCCTCCGACTGTCCCGCGCCTCTCTATCTCTCTCTCTCTCTCTCTCTCTCTCTCTCTCTCTCTCTCTCTCTCGCGTGGGGGTACAATAAGGCCAATTGGTCGAGCAAGGAGGACAGAGCGGAGCACATAGCATATTACTGCGAACAAGGGTTGGCCGTGCGAGAGAGAGAGAGAGAGAGAGAGAGAGAGAGAGAGGAGGGGGCGGGGGGTGGTGTGGCCCACGAGTTACCATACCATATTCAATTAACGATCACATTGCGTCTATATCAGCCAAACCATCCCCACGTCGCCGCCGCCGCTCCCCTTTGGCCGCCCACCACCACCCCCCCCGCTGCTTTGTAGTATCTCTCTCACTCACACACTATGCTGCGGCCTATCCGGCTCGGCTTTGCGCATCCTCTCTCTCTCTGTCTCTCTGTCTCTCTCTCTCTCTCTATGGCGCAATGAAAAGCTAAGTAAATGATTTCCAAGAGCAACCCGTTACCCGCGGCGTGCGTGTGCGCGTTACTATAAAGGCGGTTCAGTAACATTACCGTGGGGGCCGGCAGCCCGCGGACCCCCCGCGGACCCCCCGCAGACCCCCCGCGGACCCCCCCGCGGACCCCCCGCGGAGAGCGCCGCACAGCGCGGCCGCGGCTCCTGCAGTTGGGCGTGTCTCGTCATGACTACGTGCGAACCCCCGGCGGCTCGCCGCTTTAGTACCCCGCTATACACACTCCCCCCCCCCCTCCCCCTGCAGCACGGGCGCCAACGGTTTATTCGCCCCCGTAAAAGAAGAGAAGAGTCGAGTGCGTAACGATAGCGCCGTACATCCGTCGTCCCGCGCCACCGGGAGGGGTGTCCCCTGGGGGTGTCCCTGGGGGTGTCCCTGGGGGTGTCCCTATAGGGGTCCCTATGGGGGGTCCCTATGGGGGTCTCTATGGGGGTCTCTATGGGGGTCTCTATGGGGGGTCCCTATGGGGGGTCCCTATGGGGGTCCCTATGGGAGTCTCTATGGGGGTCTCTCCGCGCGCGCGGATTCGAGGACCGGCGGCCGCTCGCATATTTTTTCCCGTCACACTCGAAGAAAGAAAAACTCCCCTACCCCCCCCAAAAAATTATAAGCATTAGGGTTGAAAATTTCCCCCTCCACCGAACAAAATAAATTGAAAGATTATGAGATGTTATAGGCAGGCGGGATGGGGCGGTAAGAGCAGGGCCACGCCGGCCGCGCCTATTGGCTTCCCGCACAGCATAGAGCGTGGCGCGGCGCGGCACAGCTGCATCATTGAAAGCCACTATTACTACACACACACACACACATTAGCGGCCGGGGGTGGCGGCACTGATGTGCAAGAGAGAGAGAGAGAGAGAGAGAGAGAGAGAGAGAGAGAGGGAGGGAGGACGACGAAGGGGGTGAGAGAGTGCTCGGAGAAGTGGCCATGGTATGACGATCATAACAAGCGATACACGGGAGGGGGGGGGGGGGAGGCGCGGCAGGGGTGGAAGGGGGTGGGGAGGGCGCCTTCTTGGCGTGGGCGAATGGCATGAATGGCTAGCAGGGGGAGGGGGGGGGGGGGGGCGATGGCCACACCTGATGGTATCGGAGCTGCAGTAGGCCGAGCCCCCCCCCCCCCCCCCCCCGTTTCCCTTTGGCCGCGAGCCCTATACAACACAACTTTCTCTCTCACTCGCAAATAAGCTCGATAATCAAATTATTTAAATGAAATGGGATAGAAACTTGCCCCGGAGTACAGCACAACTACTTTGAGCATAGCAAATGACCTCGGCCGCGCCCGCCCCTATCACACCCTCTCTATCTCTATCCCCCCGCGCGCCGCGCCCCGCCGCCTGTGAAGCTTCTATTCCCGTTTTACTCTCCCCGGCGAAAGGGCACTGACACGTCCCGGGGCGGCGCCGGGGATAAAAACCCGACCGTCCCGCGGTCCTCTATAGCGGCGTCTAGCGGCGTCTAGCGGCGTCTAGCGGCGTCTATAGCCGGTCCTCACAGGCGCCGCCTCTGAGGAATCAACGGCGCGTCCTCAGAGGACTCCCGCTCGTCCTCAAAAGGACCTCATTCCCCGTACAAAAACAAAAAAAAAAAAAAGGATCCCAGGTGCGCCTTGCCTGGCTATGGTCCTCGCGGTCAGAAGCCGGGCGACCTTGAGGGCGCCTGCGCCGCTCTCCAGCCCTGTCATCACCGATGTATTATCGGGGTATCGGCCGGTGGAATTGAAAAAAACAGCGGTGCGAGAGCGGTACGAACCGCCCGACGTGGCCGCCGCCGACTCCCTCCCCGTGCCGGTGAGACGCCCCGGATAACCCTTCATCAAAACTTTGCGGCTGCGGCGGCTGCGGCGGGGGGCCGGGGGGCCGGGGGGCCGGCCGTACCTTCCCCGCAGCCCTGCAGGGCCAGCACAGCACAGCCCTCCCCCCCCCCCCCCCCCCCCCCACCCCCGCACACGTCGATAAATCTGGACTGCGGCAAAAGGCACCACTCAATTAGGACATTGGCAGCGCGGGAGGAGAAAGAAGAAGAGGAGGAGGGGAAGAATAGGAAGAAGAAGAGGATAAATCGACGAAATGGTTGCGCGGAGCGTGTGCGCGGGTTCAAATACCAAACAGAGCGAGGGGAAGGGATATAGAGAGAGGGGGTGCGGGCGAGTGCGGGCTCCTGCCGCCGCCGCCGCCTAGTGTGACCGACTAATATATTCGGGCCGGGGCGAGGAGGGGGAGGGGAGGGGGGGGGGAGAGAGAGAGAGAGAGAGAGAGAGAGAGAGAGAGGAGGGGAGGGGGAGACCACATGTCTGCTGCGCGGCTGCGCCCGGGTCCTATACCCGGCGAGGCCCTACCCTCAAAACAACTGTCAGTCCGTCACAAGAAAAGAGGGATAAAAAGAGAGTTCCGACGCGAAGCGGCACTTCACAGGAGAGGGAGAGAGAGAAAGAGAATGAGACAGAGAAAGAGACGCAGACACTGGCTGCCGACGACCCCGGTAATGAGCGAGCACCCTGAGGATAACGTTACCGCCGGGAAGTGTGGAGTCGACTTTAAATAACTCTCTTTCTCTTTCTTTTCGCTCTCTCGCTCTGTCTGTCTCTGTCTCGCTCTGTCTGTCTCTGTCTCTCTCTCTCTGTCTCTCCCTCGGCGCCCCGCCCCCTTTCGGGACACAGAAGAAATGGAAATCGCACTAACAAATTTCCTGTTCGACTCCCTCCCCGGCCCCCCCTCCGGCGCGGCGTTGGCGGTTTGGTTTCCACAGTCTCCACAGCCTTCCATTACCCCCTAAAAGACACACGGATTCGCGGCGCGGAATGGCGTCCCCACGGCGTTCCGCTCGCGGACCCGTTTTTATTGCTGTTTCGCCCTCATTTACCAGGCCATTCGCCGTTCGACCATTCGTCGCGCATTCAAACCATTGCGCCCCATTTGGGTGGGTGGGGGGCGGCGACAAGGACAGAGAACCCGCGCGCACGCACGCACGCACACACACACACACACACACACACACACAAATGCACACTACCAGGCAGCGCCCGGAATAGTATGGGGGGGGGCATAGTACAAGGGAAAGGGTGAATGGTTTCAAGCGGGGAGGAGAAGGAGGAGAGGAGAGGAGAAAAGCGGCAGGAAAGGCAACCAGAGAGAGAGAGAGAGAGAGAGAGAGAGAGAGAGAGAGAGGAAAGAGCGGCTTGCTGCAGCAAGGCGTGCAGTCAGATCGGGGACAAAGTTCGTCCTTTCTCTCTCTCTCTCTCTCTCTCTCTCTCTCTCTCTCTCTCTCTCTCTCTCTCTCTCTCTCTTCCCAACGCACATTCCGCGAAGCAGTCCGCGGGAGAGGGCGGCGAGAGAGTGGGGAGAGGGAGAGAGAGGGGGGGGGGGGAGACAAAGTCCGCAAGCAGGCAGGAAACTCTCTCTCCTTTTGCATCACTGGTGCCCGCCCCCGGCCCGCCCCCGGCCCGCCCCCGGCCCGCCCCCGGCCCGCCCCCGGCCTCTCCCGACTCTCCCGCGTCCTGGAGGGACGCCGTCTTCGTCGCGCTGCTCCTCGCGGGCAATCCGGGCGCGAAGAACAAACAATGTGCAAATATATTCGTGCCACGGCCCGCCGCCGCCGCCGGCGCCGGCCTCGTAGAGGGAGGGAGGGAGGGGGAGGGAGAGTTGGAGGGGGGGGGGGGGGGAGAGAAATTCCGAAGAGTCCCGCCCGAACGCGGATGGACATCAGAGGCGAGGCTTCTGACCGCCCCCATCCTGTAGGGCGCCGCGGAGAGCCGCACGGGTCACAAGCTTTTGGGAGGGACAGACCAGACGGCACGCGGCCCCGCAGCGATCCCAAGCCGGAGGACCGCAGAGCCACAGCAGGAGCGGCGGGGGCGGCGGGGGCGGCGGGGGCGGCGGGGGCGGCGGGGGCGGCGGGGGCGGGGGGGGGCAGCAGAGGTCGCCGCGGTGCAGCCAAGAGAACTACTCGTATCGCACGACGACGAGTCGCTCTCCTGCGTTACACGGACCTCGCGGCCCGGACCGTGCGGTGCCGTGCCTGCACTGTACAGACGCTGCACGATGCACGATAGAGCCGCCGCCGCCGCCGCCGCCGCCGCGCGGGTTACCCGCGATACCGCGCGGCCCGTGGCCTTGGTGGACCACTGCACCTCCGCGACAACGACAGCGCGGCGCAGCAACGCCCTGGCCGACGGCCGCTGCCACAGCACCAGGAGGCCCTCTGAGCCCCCACCACCACCACCACACAGCTGCAACTTTTCCTCCATTCTTTCATTCTTCCGCAGAGCAGCAGCACAGAACCGCCGCCGAGCGCAGCGTCCAAACGACGTCTGCTTAATTAAGGCTCCGCCATGCCAAACTTATGCAATAAGATGTTCCGAAAGAACTGCCGGAGGGGAGTGGGGGGGGGGGGCGCTAGCGGTCAGCTGTCGGGGGAGGAGGGGGGGAGGGGGGGGGAGGGAGGCGGGGGGAGGGGAGGAGAGGGGGGAGGGGGAGGAGAGGGGGGCGCGGGTGCCCCCCCCCCCCCCCCCCCCGGAGCCGGCCTGCCGCGGCAGCTGGGGGGTGTGACAAGCTGTGTGACGGCCTCGCTAAGCCACCGGCACACCGCACCGTCCCCGCTGGCCCCCGCTGGTCCCCGCGGGCCGGCGGCCTAACCTAACCCTCCGGGCACGCGCGGCGCGCCCGCGGCACACGCGCAGCCAGGGACAGTGGGATGGGCGGGCCGCTTAGTCCTCCACAGGGATGCCCCCTCACTGCTCCAAAGCTGTGCCCCGGCTCTGGGCCGGGTGCCCCTCAGAAATAGGGGAGGCCGGCGGGCCGGCGGGCCGGGGGGACCGTTATGCAACCCACCGTGCCCCCCACCCCCACCCCCTCCACACACACACACACACACACACACACGGGCGGGGCGGTCACCCTTCGCCTCTCGTCCAATCGTCCCTTTTGTCCACACCGCACCGCGCCGTGCACCCCGCACCCGGCCCCGGCTGTGCTTGCCGGCTCAAGTGAGCCGAGTCAATGCGCTTTCACCCCCTTCTCTGTCCATCTCTCTCACTCTCCCTACCCTCTTTCTTCTCCCTTCCTCTCGTTACGACCCCCTCCGTCCGTCCTCTTCCCCCCCCCCCCCTATGTACACTCGCGCTCTTTCTTTCTTTCTCTCGCCCGCCCGCCGCGCCGCGCCCCGTTTCAAAACATGTTTTTCGCCTCCTTTTTCCTCCCGTGCAAAGCGGCTGCGAAGGCAACGCGGTAGGGCGTTGAGGGGGGAAGGGGGGAGACAGAGAGAGAGAGAGAAAGAGAGTGAGACTGACAGAGAAGGGGGCGGGGGAGGGGAGAGTTTATGTCTGCGTCATCCGATCGTGGAAGTAGGCGATGAGCAACGAGTTAAATGGGGATCAGAGCGGGAGCAGGGCCCCGCAACACGGCGGCGGCGGTTCTTGCGTGGCCGAACGTGGCCGAGCGTGGCTGAGCGTGGCTTGCGGGCAGCACACGGCAGTCCGGCGTGACTAGTCAGGGGTCCAGTGCGGTGCGGGGCCCCCGAGGGGGGGAGGACGTGTGACTAGCGGGCACACAAAGCAGGGCCGGGGGCCACGTGGACGGGCTGCATCCGAAGGCGCGCCTCGCCTCTCTCTCTCTCTCTCTCTCTCTCTCTCTCCCTCTCTCTCTCTCTCCCTCCCTCTCTCTCTCTCTCCCTCTCTCCCCTCTCTCCCTCTCTCTCTCTCTCTCTCTCGCATCATCCCTACGGGGCGCCCCACGAGTGCGGCAGAGACAGAAGAGTGACGGCGGCACGGCCTGCCCGCTTCGCTGAGCTGCTGGGGTGTAGCAGTTGGGCCTCATCACCCCGCCATGGGGGGGAGGGGAGGGGGGGGGCGACGCCGGTCTGGTGTTGTCAAAACAAACGCCGGGGCGGAAGCAGTGCGGGCCGCAGCCCCCCCCCCCCCTCCCCCCCCCTCCAAGAGTCCTTCCGATAGATGTTCGTGACCCCCCCCCCCTCTCTCTCTCTCTCTCTCTCTCTCTCTCTCTCTCTCCGCCGGTGCCGCCGCTCCTGCTTTGCGCGTCGACAGCAAGAATAGGCCTCTCCATCCCTCTCCCTCTCATTACGGTTAGTTAAGCTTGCGTAAGGCAACACGGGAGCGAGAGAGAGACAGAGACAGAGAGAGGAGGAGGAGGAGGAGGAGGAGCAGGGAAAGAACGGATAGAAAGAGGCGGGAGGGAGAGGTACGGCGGAGGGAGGAGCGAGGAATAATTCATACACCGGATTCAGCAGCTGGTGAATGGACGAGCCGGGGTGGGTAATCCCCAGCCGGGGCTGCCGGGGCACTGACGGGCTGACGGGGGTGTGATGGTACTGTGGCGGCGGCCAGCGGCCAGCGGTGGTAGCTGTACAGAGGGGGGCTGCAGCAGACGACCTGCAGGGGTTCATGAGAGTGGTCATGGTGGCGGATACTGTGTGTGTGTGGTGTGTGTGTGTGTGTGTGTGTGTGTGTGGAGCTGGCAGCGGGGGAGGTGGCGGTGGTGGGGGGCGCCGCTCCTTTGAGGCCTTCGTCAGCCTCCCCGGTCGCTAATTCCCTCATATTCGCATTCAGCCCACAGGGAGAGGGGCATGGAGGCGGAGGTGTTACACTGGCCCGGGCCCCAGGAGGGAGGGAGGGAGGGGGGGGGGGCGGTGGCAGCGCCGTGGTGGGGGGGGGAGGGGGACAACGCCGCCACCCTTTCGTCCGCGCGTCCCTACACGGCGTGTGCAAACAGACGACACTTCCCAAAGACACCGCTGTCACCTTGAGCCATCACTCCTCCCTTTGTTTTTTCTCTCTTTCTCTCTCTCTCTCTCTCTTTGTCCCTCTCTCTCTCCACCTCTGCTGAGGCCCCACCGAGCAGGCCCCCCTATATTATGGCCGAGGCCCCCCCGCGGGAGGCCGCGGGGCAGGAGGAGCAGGCGGATCGATGCTTGCGTATGCATAATCTGTGAACCAACGCCGCCGCCACACAACTTGCTCGACATTCTGTTAAAATATTACCCCTCCAAAGTACCCCCTGCACACACACACACACGCACACACACACGAGCGCCGGTCGGCCGATACACGACTACACACGCCGCGGCGCGGCTGCGAGTGTCTGGTTAGGACGACGCGGCGAACTTGGCGGAGGTGGGGCAGGGCAGGGCGGAGAAGGGCGTGGCGTGGCGTGGCGTGGCGTGGCGTGGGGGGGGGGGGGGGGGGGCAGGCGCCTCTCGCTGATGAGCTCGTCGGCCGCCGTTACTGCAGTCACGGGGCCGGGCTCATCCGGTAGCACAGCCGGGGGGCCCCGCCGCCGCCGACGTGCCGAAGTGCGGCGACCTCGTCAAGGTTACGTTTGATGTGCGCCGCCGCGGGCAGCACGGGTCACAGAGGGCGCTCCCACACCGCCGTAGTAGCCTCGGTAGCGCAGTGGTCAGCGTGCTCGCCTCCGGAGGCGCGCCGTCCGAGTTCGACTCTCTGCTCGCACCCACGTTTTGTCCAACCGTCTGCCGCTCGGGGACGGTGGGTAAAACATACCGAAAGTACGACGAAGCCAAAGGCGTCGGGATCTGCGGCGAGGACGAACGCCGCCCGCCGCTAATTGGAGTACAGTCGCCATTCCGACTGCCCTCCACCATCTCGGAACCGATTGGCTGATTGTCGCCCGCCAAAGACTGATTGCGCTAGCGCCCACACAAAGCAGATAAGGTTCTCAACCCCCCGGCGTAAGCACAAAAGTAGTATACTCTCTTTTTTCCCCCCTGACAAGCAAAGCTTTCTCTCTCTGTCTTTTTCTCTCCCTCCTTCCTTTCTCCTTTCTTTTCTCTACCATCTTCTCCTTCTTCCTCTTCCCAGAATCAAGCTAATCCACTCCCCTCTGCTACCCTTCCCTCCCCTCTCTCTCTCTCTCTCTAGCCGGCATCGCTGGGGGCCGGTGACAGCTCACCATTCCCGAAGCCCTCTCTTTCTCTCTCCCTCTCTCCTTTTCTTATCACTCGAGAAAATTTCTTCGTCGGATTAATCCGTCGCTGGGGCAGAGCCTCCGAAGAGAGAACCCCGCCGGGGGTGTGGGAGGGGCGCGGGCAGGAGGGAGGGAGGGTAGGGGAGGCGGGCGCGTCGCTGCCGTCGGAGAGTAGCTCCATCTCCCAGGAGCGGCGGCAGGCGGCGGCGTGCGTCTCGGGATATTACCATGAAATCGGCAAATTAGACGGCAACTATTGGGGCCGTAAAGAAAGGGAGGAGGGGCGAGGGCAAGCTCACTTACTTACGCGCGGCTTCGACATGGAAAGACCATGTTCATTCTCGCGTGTTTTTTTCTTCCACCGCAACGCGCCGCGAGTGTCTGTCTGTGTGTGTGTGTGTGTTTTTTTTTTAAGGCGATTTAGATGATGGTTTGGTAATTTTGGCATAAGGAGTCCCCGATGAGGTGAAGCAAGTCGTCCGGCTGGCAGGCTCCGCGGGCCGGCTCCGGGCAGGGCGGCCGGCCGGTTGTGGTGGCGGTGGTGGTCTGAGTGGCTGCTGTCGGGGCGGGCGGCCCGGCGGGCGGCCGTGCGCTGCGGGCCGGTATCTCTGTCCGGGCGGGGGCACGCAGCGCAGCGGGCACGCGCCGCTCGCCGGGAGCCACGTGGGCACGCACAAGGCGGGGGCCGCGGGGGCCGCGGGGGCCGCAGGGGGGGCGTGACCGGCTGCGGCCGCTGTACTCACCTAGTTCCACCTTCATCTTGGGCCGGATGTTGTCCTGCCAGTTGAGCGCTGACACGCGCGCGGCCGCGAGCACCAGCGCGAGCAGCGGCAGCAGCGGCAGCATCCAGGGGCGGGACAGGGCCGCCGGCGCGAGGGGGGCCCGCCCGGGGCGAGCACTGCGCGGCCCCATGCTGGCGCGCGCACACACACACACACACACGCTCGCGCGGCACTACGCCTGCATCGAGCCGCCGAATAATCCAGACGGGCGACTCGTGGACAGCACACGCGACGCGACACTGGGCGGCACGCGCCGCCACGCGCCGACACGCGCCGACACGGCACGGAACACTCCGCGCGCGACGAGGCACTCGAGAGCCGCGCGGTCCCGTCACATGCTCTCCGCGCCCCGCGTCACGGCAGCCGACCAGCCCCACGAGGCGAGCCGAGCGGCAGACTGACTGGGCCGGGAGCCGAGAGCCGAGAGCCGAGCCGAAGGCAGAGGCTGCCGGGGGAGGAGGGGTGGCCGCGGCCAGCCGTGGCCGTGGCGGAGGGGTGCGGCAGCGGCAGCGCCGCCTGGCGGGGGGTGGCCGCAGCTCGCCGCGACGCCTGCAACAGTAACATGTCAGCGTGAGAGACGCTGGCCAGCTGGTGGGGGCCGGGCGTCGCCAAGCCCGTCCGCGGACTCCATGACGCGTCCCGATGGCTCTGATCTCCGAGGGAGGGATCGGCCGGTGCACGCGCGACCGCCGCCTGCGGCAGGCAGCCGCGGCAGCACGGCGCGCAAGCGTGTCGTGCGGGCTGCGGCCCGGCCCGGCGCGTCCGCATGCGCCGCGTCGCTGTTCGCGATTCGGATGCTAAGGGAAATTTTTTTGAACACACCCGAACGAAGTCCGCTCCGGGTTAGGGCCGGAGCCGGCTAAATTCATTGAATCCACCTTTTCCTCCCGGCCTGGACCGGGCCGCTCAGAGCGTTCTTTGTTGTCTACATCTGAACACTACCCTGCATCACGTGCGGCTTTGGCCGAGTGGGAATCGCCTCCGGCCGCCAAGCAAGAGATACATGGATCGACGCCGGCCCGGGACCTTGCTCACCGGTTTTAATTTTTCTGATTTTTTACTATATTTTTTTTAAATTATGGTGTTTTATTGACGCTCAGAGGTGCAAAGTGGTCCGGGAGACGATCTGGCGTCAGTCGTGCCAAGCAAAGTGTGGGCGGGCCCGCAGATGGCGCATCGCGGGCCTGCCTACCTTTACCCAGGACGACCCAAGCGCATCCGAGGGCTAAAGACCCCGTCGCTTCGCATCGACTTTTTAATTTTTTTTTGAGCGCGATGGCTCTTAATGGACTTGCTCAAGTCATCAGGAATTACTTTTCCCCTGACTGTTCAATTCGGGTGTTCTCTTTCTCTTTGAGTTTCTAAGACTCTGGAACCCAAATAGTAGGCTACAGCACACACTAGGAAGTCTACAAACTTAGTTAGTGGAAGCCATGCAATTATTATTACCTGCATCTGATGTGAGTTATGTGTAGGAAATATTATAGTAAGAGATAGGAAAGGAAGGAAGGAAAATAAAAGATACAAGGAGAAAATGTGATTTTTCTCATTTATTTATTATTGAATATGTAGTTTTCCAACAACAGAGTGTAAGTAGGCTCATGCTCCTGTACAAAAATATATGTATTTATTAGCAAGACTACAGAAATATACCATAAGACTCTAAAAGTCACTTTGTATATGACAATACATTTTCTACAGCTAGCTCTATCCTTCTAAGAAAGCACCCATGTATTCAAACCAGAGGCAAAATTACAGAAAACAATGCATATTTAGAAAATAAAAACCTTGAAATTGAAATAAATTCTTCAGTAAATTAAAGTATCATTATTTGATTGAGAAAATTGAGACAGGATGATATGTTAATAATGTACTGCATATGTTACAGTGACATTTTTCATTCCAACAGACAAACAGAAGTGCAACACACAGCTTTTTGAACAGATTTGCTGACAAAACTCATAAATTGCAGAAGATAGGCGCAAAGAGAAGAAAAGCCCACGCGTGGGGCTTTGACCTTTCAAAATGTGACGTTTAGAAAAGTAAACAAACGCCAATTGGGGCTACAGCATACGCTAACTCATGCAGGGAAATTGACGCACACTTCATGCACTTACCAGTGACTTGGAACAAAGATAACGCAAACTTTCACTTCCTATTTGTTTTTCTCACAGCACCAGTGTCGGTAGGAATAAACTGTCACGGGCTTATTTTCGGATCATAGTCAACTGTAAGTCAGTTCGATCGCTTCGGCTGGGTAGTGACCACACAATCAGCGAGCGTCTCGGATCCTAGACGTATCCAGTGGCATCGTCCGGGACATGAGAACCAAAGGAACACCTCACGGGTACCAATGGGCCGGATCCCATGAGCGTAAGCACCGTAAAGAACGCCGAAAGGGGCGTTTTATTTCTGAGTAACTAGACATCCAGAACTGTCACAACACGACAGCCATGTTCGGCCGATCAATGCTCTCCAGAACAGCCACCCAGAACGCCAAAAAAATGTTTTTTCCTGCGAGTTGTCGTCTTCAAGATTATTAGTCGCTCGTCGCTTTTTGTGTTTCCCACTCATTTGCCGTCAGGCTCTGCATTTGATAATCAGATTCAGGCGGTGTTATGAGTTCCCAGGATCAACTGTACCACAGAGGATTTTCAGATAATTTGACTCCCTGCCTTCAGCATATGAGAAATCTTTCAGGTGGTACAGGGACGACAGCAGCGCCCTCTGGGGGTGAAACGGGTTGGACCCCAACTCAGAGGCCGGACGAAGCACCCCGCGGGAGCTAATTCATGGTCGATTCAACCTAACCGGAGCCGGAAGGTAGGCAACCCCTCGGCGTACATGCTCGGGTGTTGCCTACTTCCCGGCCCAGGTTAGGAGGAGCCGACCACGAATTAGCTCGCGCGGGGTGCTCCGTCCGGCCTCTGGGTTGGGGTCCGGCTCCGCATGAAGTGCAGTGGCGTGCCAATACTCCCTGTCAGGGTGCGCGCGGGGGTCCGTTCCATGCAATTACGCTCGCTCATCGCAGGCTGGACGGCCCGCCGTTGGCATCATGGCACCCCTTGGGAACCTGATTGTCTGAAGCAGAGGTGATATTGCGGGGCTGTTACTACGGTTGTGTGCGGGGTGGTATAGAACAGGTGTGCCGGGAAAGGAGTTCGAAAAAGCATTGGTGGACGCTTAAAGTTACAGATATAATTTTTATTTGTTTTAACAACTGTAAGAACGGCACAACTGGGTTTGGGTGGAGCATCACCAACTAGTATAACAAGTGATAAACTATGTCAGAAAGAACACATTTTCTAGAATTGTATGAAGGTTCGGGAAGAATCAACAAATCAAAAGTAAAAACCAAACAATGTGGGTAAAAAAAAAGTTAATAAAACGTATCACCTGATTTGAAAAACAATAAATTGACAACATACAGCTCAAAATCATTGATAAATAACCATGAAGAAATTCAACAAGCTGCTCACTACTCTTAGAGATTGTGCAAACAAAAGATAAATGCTTTGATATCATACATCTAACACTTAAATTATATATTGTTTTCAGATCAAAACTACCCAACACTTCTTTTTCATGAGAAGTGTGAGGTCAGTGGTCTCAGAGTCATATGATGGCAATAGTTTGGCACTTTTTTTATTATTTAGTGTACCAACGAGATAACAAGCAAATTTCCTACTACCCATCAAAATGAAATGCTCACTTTACTACTTCGGCAAGTATCCAATAAATAGAGATGATATGCAAAATTAGAATCTCACTCTGGATAACAAACTATTAACAGGGAATAACATCATTAGTCTAAAATAGAAACTATAGCCTATAAATATATAAATTTCTTCTCTAAAACAAGAAATATTTACATTACAAAGGTAAAATTGAAAACAATATGATAAACAAATTCACACAAGTGAACAAATATATTCAAACAGGTCATAATATGGGAAGCCCTCAACCACCTGCATTAAGCAGGAAATGAGCAGGAACAAAGAAAACTTTAACATATGGAATCTAAGATGCCTTTATGTGCAGGTGCACACATAAATATCAGTTATCATAAGAGAGGAATCTATGCAAAGGTACAAGAAAGACAAGAGTTATCACATAACGATATGTACCAATCATATGAGGCACTGATTGTACAGAATAGAGAGTCTATAAAATTTGAATTGAAAACAAAGGAGACTAATGAAGAAAAAAAAAGTAATTGGACAGTGAAAAGGGGAGTTAAAGAGTTGATGTTTGACTCAAATCATAACAAAATCTATTAAGATTCTGGCATATTCTTCCGCATTTCATTTGTGAATGACGCTCATGTACACATTCTGTTAACTTTGTGAACATACAGCAACTTGTGCAAGGCAAGTCCCGTTACTATAGACACAATTATGATGAGTTTTATTCAACAGCTACTAATGACAACCATATTGTCGTTTAACTGTACTTCATCTGCAATAAAAACTCTTTGACAATTCTGCAATTTTAGAGGCAAGTTCGCTCAGGGCATGACTAGTGAACTACACACTTGCAAGTGTACTCTAGACAATGTGGATTTCATACACCACATGTGCTAATGAAGTGAGATGTAATCCCCAGATCATTAGTTTTTGTCTTGGAGCACCTAGCTACATACCAGCTACCCACCTTAAAGTAGCTAAAATGGCAATGGTGAACATGTTGCACACAGTACATCTAAAACAGAATGTCACAATGGCCTATCTACACTAAGATCAATGAAATATATATGTAAATGTCTAATCAAAAGGAAATTGGGTATGGCAACAGATGATATAGACGAATAGTACCCTTATTTAAGTCATTCTGCCTTGGACTGCCTCTATGTTTCTCAGAATTAAAGCAGCAGCATTTTGGAACTTCACATCTGGTGGAGATAAGCAGTGGTGGAGTTAAGAAGTCCAATTCGTTGCTTTTGTTTTCGTTGTTCAGTCATCTAAAAATCAAAATTTTTCTCGTGAGACTCTTACATTTAAAACAACAGAAACATTCAATAAGGCCGTCAGAATAACTTTACCTGGTCCCTTAGTTCTGTTAATTGTTGAGAGAGATGTTGAACCAGAGATTGAGTGATCTCTAGTTGCGCCTGTAAACTTCGCAGTTCCATCTGCTCTCCTTCACTTTCATCTGCAGCAAGAGACATTGCACGTAGTCTGGGGAACCAATCAAGGTTGCGATCCTGCGAAGAAAAAGAAAAAAAATCACAATTTAGCTTTGATTACAAAGATCAAATCGCACAACACAATAACAACAGAAACCAACCTTGACCATAGCATATACGTAACTCTCAGGGCCCGTAAACTCTGTAGGAT
This sequence comes from Megalurothrips usitatus, assembly GCA_026979955.1. Lineage (NCBI taxonomy): Eukaryota > Metazoa > Arthropoda > Insecta > Thysanoptera > Thripidae > Megalurothrips > Megalurothrips usitatus. The sequence goes on from CM049598.1 coordinate 8,337,167, forward strand.
CCTTAACTTTTACAAGCACTATGAAATACAAGTAATGCCACATATTGTGTTCACACTTAATGTGTTCCTCAAAGGAAACAGTTTTATTGTCAAATGAAGATCTGTTCAAACCTGGAACAGCACCAAAGCGAGATGTGAGGTAAAAGAAAATCAGAATACATAAGAAAGGTCAAATTTGCTGCAAAGCTCAACTAACTGCAAACGAAGCATGTTGTCTTCAGTATCAGTTCTTTTTGTTGTTTTTCGCTTCTGAGATCAGCAAACGTATCAATGATGACACCAAAAATCAGGTTCAGAACAATAATAATAACGATGAAGAAGAACAGGAGATCATAAACCACTCTTGCAAAAAACAAAGGTTCCTGTAAAGATGAAAAATGTGTGAGATAAACTACCCCCAATCACTTCCTTGTTAAAACTACATTCTCGGTTTTATTGAGAATTCAATAAATAAAAAACGCACCTTGCTACTGGGAGCTCGTAAAATATCACCAATACCACCACCATTTCGCAGACCTTGATTAAGGGTTGTTATAATGCACATGGCCATCGAGTCACAAGCTCGTTCTTTGACCTCCTCATCAGCATCAGCAGTACTATTTGAATCAGCCTCATCTTTAGAGAAACAAAGAAACACAGAAACGTTTTGATGTTTTGTAATAAGATAAAATACACACAGCAGTAAAAAAATTGTGGAATCTTCTAGCATAGTAAATAACTTACTGCCCAACTCTGAATCCACGGAAACAAGGAAATCATCTCTGAAAAACATGTAGCCAATGATGGAGAACATGTAAACCAGAATGAGAGCTAGTACTGCAGTCAATATGATTGACCGTCCATTGCGTGTCACAGATCTGATCACATTGATGAGCGTATCTTCTCGATAAACAACATCCAGAAGCTACAATTCAAGTAAAGATAGAAAACATTCATCAATTAAATCACATTTTCTAATGATTTGGTGTGCAAACAGCAGATCGCAAAGAAATCATAAAGTTAACGTACCAAAACTGAGAAGAAGAATGGGTGCATTACAAGGCCGAGACCACACAGTAGGAGATATGCGACATGGTAAAGGAGTTGAGTGTCGGTTATTATTTGCTCATAGTTTTTCGTTAGAGTTCCTTGATTAAACATGATGCTCACTAAATGCACAGTTTTCAAACCAACCTTAAAACAGATGTCAGTTCAGTTAAACAAAGGTCAAAGATAAAAAGTACAGCATGAACAACTATTAATCATCATAAAGATATTGGCAAACTGATGATAAAAAAATAGAAAAACTTACTGTTATCATTCCTAACATTGTCAAGGTGCTTTCAGGACCCATGAAGTAAATAAGTTTAAATGTGACAGAACCAACTAGAGTGATCATTCCTGATTTACGAGGCACCCACATAACCAGAGCCCCAGATGCCATGATGAGGGCCCAGACAACCCCCGATAAACTGGAGCCAAGACCTGTCACAAAATTAATGAGTGCATCTTAGTAATATATATGACAGTATCTTAATTGATAAAAACTTTTGTGATTACAAACCATCAACTCTGACTTGAAATGGATGATAAGCTGCAATTATGAAGTTGATAACAACAGTGCAGTAGAAGACAATATTACTCCACATAGACATATAACTTCCAACCCAAAACAAAGCTTGCTGTCCTGAAGAACCAGAAAAAGAAAATTTTTGATCACAAATGATTTTAGTGCAGGCATGAGCCTCAACACATCAAATTAACCAAATTTACATGGAATGGGAAAGCCATTAATTAGCAACGTACCTCTTAACTTTTTCTGCCACTGCATTTCGTGCAACATATCCTCTGTACGTTCAAAGAAGTCAGAAACCTTCGATCCCTGATCGTCTCTTTCTGCTGTGTGCAAAACTTTCAATTTTGTCTCTTCAGTCAAATATTCACACATTTCAGGGATAGGGAAAACTATCTGTTCCAAGGTTCTATCATGACGGACAATCTAAAAGTGAAAAAATAGGTGTTGCATTGTCACAAAATGGATTTGGGTAACATAAAAAATAAAATAAGAAAGTTAGTTACTGACTTCAATCTGAGCTGTATGTGATGCATAATATTCCAATGCTTGATTAACTTTTGCATCCGTATTAGAAACAGAGGGTTTCAACATAGCTGCCAACTCTTTGTTATGCTGGGCCAGTTGATGGCAAAGAATGTAAATGTTGTGGCCCACCTAGAAATCAAAGGCAGAATAAATAGATATTCTAACGCACTCTAAGGTTCCCAGGCCATAATGGGGATCAGACTCACCTCTTTGGGAGAAACACCCTGGTCATCCCCTGTTGATGAATCATCATTGTCATCATCATCATCATCCAATGCTTCCTGATGGAAAGCTCTGCAAGCGACATCAACTAGCTGCTTGGGATTCATGTTATACAAAATACGCTCTGCATTTTCAGAATCCCCACGACTTTCCATTATAGCAAGCAAAAGTTTTGAGGCATTATTTTTCAATTCAAGAACCAAATCCATGCGGGTTTTTCCGAGGGGGTTAATGTCATTCAATATCAAGGCAGTAATAATATCCAAACCATTGGATTCATGAGTTGCAATGCAATTTTGATTATCATGGCAAGGACCCTGGAAAGTCAAAGTATAAACAATACAGGTTTTAACGGAACTCACCAAGAAAATCAGACCTAGTTTTCCAAACTAATGTATGGTTTATTGTTTACCTGACAATATTCAGTTAAAGTTTCAAGGGTCTGATTTATTAATGCAACATTATTTTCATTGATGTAAAGGCCTAGCAGACCCAGACCCCCTGTTGTTGAGCCACAGATGCAGTCCAGAAACATAAGCGTCTCAGAAACCAGGTTGTAATTGTTCTTATTGTTTTGGTTCCGTAATAAGTTCTGCAAGATAAATATTGTTTTAATACAGTTCCATAAGGGCATAATATTTATCCACCGGTGCCCAGAGGGTTTACCTGAAGATCGCGGTTATGATTCTCACAAAGCAACTGAAGAAAACGGAGAATTGGTTGCATGACGAGAACTTTACTTGAAAGACGATTGGGATCGTCTTGATCTCTAAAACGTTCCTTTTCAGCAATCATGTCTTCCAAAGCAGAGCTGTGCGCAGCAGCATTCACAGAAATTGGGTCATCACCTTAACAAACAAAAAAAAAAGAAAAGAAATTAGGGGCATTGTTAGAGCAATTATACATGGTAGGCAGGACAGCTAAGTGGCGTACCTGTTGAGGCACTGCGAGCATTAACATATGCTTGTGAAGTTGCTACGGCGGCATGATTCAGTTCTTCATTTAATTCTTCTGAAATAACCATCCCATTGGTTTTAGCTGCAAACCAAAAGCAATTAGGATTTTGTTACACCAAAGTATTTTACTTTTAATATGTTTTACATTTATTTTTGCCTCATTATCTAACCTCCTCGTTTCTTTGACATCTTTTCCTGCTCCTTTCCCTGGTCTTTATCTTCATGGGCTTTCGCTGCAATGTCTGATGTGTTTACAGTGACGGTCGACTTGATTTCTTGTTGAGCATCTTTCATTTTGTCATAAAATACCTAAAAGAAATAATCAATGCACATTATTGAAAGAAGCATCCTGGATGTTATATAAGGCACAAGAAATCACATCCGCGCGCTGAGAGCATACCTTAAAGAAAGCCTGACTCAGATCACCACCCAGAAGTTTACTGTACATGCTCTTTTGGATAACGGGATTACCACCTTCAAGAAGAGCTATACCTAGTTCAACGGCTTCACCAAAAATGGAAGGGGAATGAACTGATTTAATAACCAGCTCAACAACCAAATCAGAGGCTCCTTCACGATCCAAGTGACATTGCACTTCATGCAAAGTGCAGCCGGCTCGGCTCAGCAGTTTGGCTGCAGGATAAGATGAAACAAGATGAAGAATGTTCAGCTTCAAAGATGATCAAATTGTGTTGAATAGAATATTTATGAGAACAGTTACCTCCAGGACCATGCATTACTTGAGGTAAATGTCTTGACAAAGCAGACTCAGCATTTTCCTGCCGCTGACTTTGGGTAGTCTCAAAGTAACGTGTTAACAGCTGCTGTCTCAGTTGATCACCCTATTAAAAATTAAATCATGGAAAGCTTTAGCAGTATTTAAATAAATTCAGTTTTACATTACATTAATTTTTTTTTTGATACAATAGAAGGACCAAAGAATAACAGACGTCTCTCACTCAAAATTTACAGCAAAGAAAATCAATTTTCATTAGCATTAGTTGCTAAAACAGTATGAAATGGAGCCATGATGAAAATTGAAAATTCTCTTCAAAACTTTGTGACATTACAATATGGGGGAAACATTTATGTCTATTAAAGCCTACTAGATGGATCTCTTCTGGAAACAATAAAAATCCAAAACTCACAAAAGGAAATCATGCTAGCATAGCACAGTTGAAGGAAAATTGGAAATTAGCTTTCACAACTACATAAAGGCTCACAAAAGCACACACAAGAAGAAAGAGAAATGGAGAAAAAGTGAGGGGGTAAAGGACAGATATGGCAAGTGATAAAGAATGCAAGAAGAAAATAGCCAGGAAGTTTTGACATAGATCAGATCACACAGAACAGCACACGAGTACAGGAAGAGGAAGAGAAGAGTGGCAAAGCAAAATCCTGTGGATATTGAGGTCTTCAATAATAGGAAATTATAAGGAGGGGACAAAGTCAGCAAACTTCCAAAAGACCAAAACCATACCCGTGACTGTTCAATCCCTAGAACCTGAGGTTCTTCCTTAGAGCAGCAACAACACGTAAAGAATGCTTGTTACTATCACCTTTGAAAGAAATGATGAACATCAAACATCTGCTCGTGAATGGGACCAAGAACGAATAGAAGACACATATAACACGACACTTAGTAAAAAGCTGACAGCACACAGATGTCGCCTTTGGTAAATTTAAGAAAAAAATTAAATACATAAATTACGATTACAAACCAGTGTGGCACATCCCTTTCATATTTTGGGAAGGAAAAAATCAATTTGCTAGAAAAATTGTATGTTCACACAAAATGAACAGAGTAGTGAACACAATACAATTGTACAATGTGCAACAGTGACACCGGTACCACAAACCCATTAAAGCATTTAGAAAACTATAAATATGTAAGTACCTTTTCACCATAATCCGGATCAATGGACATCATTTCACGAAGAGTACGCAAGACCTTCACACACAGTTTCTCTTCTTTCTCTTCTAGAAGTTCTTCTGTGTGTTTAATAAGCCTGAAAAGAAAAACATAAAAAAAGTGATGGGAAGATATATAGAAAATAAGGATCAGAGTCAAATTGAATTTTTAACGTACTTCCTTATGAATCCTCCGCTCTCACAACCTTTACGAGCTTCAGATCCTTGCGGGAAAAGAAGTTCAGGCCTGTACAAAATATCAACAAGGAGGGAAAGTTCTGACTGGACCAAGGGCTTCAGTTGATCTTCAAGGAGAGAAACAATATCTTGAAGGCCTTCAATTATATTACGATCCAATTTGATTAACTGTAAATTTACCAAAGTTAGGAACAAATGTAAATGCGGAAAAATATTTAAGTTTGGGATGCTTGACATTTACTTGTGATTGAGATCTCTCCATTTTAGGAATAAGCTTCAAAGGTGGCATCCTCTTGGTATTTTGACGAATCAGTTGAGCAGGTTTATTGAACATAGCGAGTACCTGACTTTCTAAGTCTGAAGGTATGGCAATGGTGCGGTTCTTGGCTGAAAAATTACATACAACAATAAAACACATGAAGGCCCTCAACAAATCAGCAGCTCAACAGAAAAGAAGAAGAAAAAATGATTACAGAACATCTTACCAACGTCAGATAAAGTACGAATGCAACTTTCTACTTGAATTCTTTGAGGAGGCTCAAGCCATGAACATTGGGAGACTCTATATGCTGACTGAAGGAGTTTCACAAAAATTGGCTGGCGGGCCTACAAAAGAAAATTAAATCATTTGGTTGTTATTGGCATTGCTCTATTTCCAGTATTATCAATAGGAAGCAACTAAAATTACTAACCTGTACAGTGGTACATTGATCAGAGAATGGACTATTAAAAAAGGTTGTTATGACATTCATCACACTATTACAAACATAACTTTCCAGAGCTCGATCAGCGTGCTTTCTATCTGCTGTATGATTAGCTACTGTTGCCAAATCGATTGGAAAACTCTTCTCGAATAAGCTCCACATATGATGAGATGTATAAATTTCTTTCATTTCCACTTCAGTGTCAATATAACAATGGTTCAAAAAGTTAATATAGGCTTCCTTCACCTGGAAGTAGGGATAAAAAGACCTCAGCCAAAATTAATCAACAGTCACGAACAGTAAGAACTGATTAAGAGCAGGTACTTACCTCCGGAATGCAATCTTCATGAGAGACCATATCCACTATTCCATCCAGTGGCAGCATACTGTGACACTTGATTTCAGTGTTCACATTTTTACCCATCGTGCAGCAAGCTAACAACTTCACTAACTCGACATGATACCTTGAAATTTTTTAAAAAAAAGGGAAAGAAAGGAAACAGTGACCTAGAAGCAGCAGTGCCATGGAACATTTTGCAACATTTTGTAATAACTGTACACAGGGACATACCGGAGTGGACTACTCTCATCCATTCTGTGCCTTCCAGATCGCATCATGTCCACAAATGAATTAAAAGAAGACTTGTCATTGTAAAATACAAGGACATCTTCTCCAGCATTGATGAGTTCTTGCATGACCATTTCTTGACAACGGCGAATGAATTGATTGTCTGCCTTCACTATTGTTTGAAGAAACTTCAAATACTGGACATGGCGTCCATGAGTTTCAATACAGTGAACAAAGTGTTGAATGACCTTCTCACTAACTTCACTGCATAAAGTGGTGTTGTCTTGGAAAATGCTACAAACAGTTTGGGCATCCTGAATCTGAAGCACAAACATGAATCAGGATCAACCATGCCACAGGAGAACAAATAAAACTTAGCTTGTTTTACAAAGCACTTACACCAGGGTTGAGAAAGAGATCTAGCTGTTTGTGTAGAAGAACTTGATTCTGATGATTTCCTAGACAGAAATTCTGAAGGAATTCATGAGCAAGACCCATGAGATGGTTCATGCGCGTGTCCTCCTTTTGATCATAAGGAATTTGTAGCAAGTCCAATACAACTGTGTGAACATGAACATTGCGCAATAGACGTTGCTCATGCTTCCGAGGTTTGTCAGTAGCAACACAAAGTTTATTCATCCTAATTAAAATCTGAAGAAGAGAAAGAGGAAGCAAATTTCGGATTTAGCCAAGTAAAAGAAGGAAAAAATCACTAAATTTAATGACCAATGAATAGGAAACACTAACATCTCTGATCTTCTTATACTCTCGGGCCTGCTCTTCATGGAGAGGGGGGCCAACATCAAGCTCCAATGAAGAACCCTGTTTACTTTCAGGGCCTAACTGAGGGGCTGGGGTACTGCGCTCTTGACGCTCCTGATCCTCTTCATCCTCAGCTACTTTCTTGTTGCCTAGTTCGTCTACACTTTTTGATTTGTAAACCCAAAGCTCAGATTTTTCTACTGATTGTCTCAAAGTATCCAGATCTGCTTTGATCTGCTTGTATGATTCAACATCACTATCCGATACCAACAACTGGACCTGTTTAAAAGCCTGCAAAACTTCTTGTCTCTGGCTGAAGTGTCTGAAGAGAAGGTGAAGAGCTCCTGACACTAATGGGGGATAATCATGCATTGATAGATGGAGGAGTACTCGCAAAAATGTTCGCCCTCCTTGCCCATCCAAATCCAGTTCTGCACAGTCAGCACTGAGAAATATAGAGAAGAGAAATTTCGACAATTAATTAAGTACTAAAATAGGTATTTTTAAAAAAACTTCCTTGAGAGGGGTATGAAAGGCATTACCTGCTACCAAAGATACCCTCTGCTTGAGTTCCAATTAACTCCAAATCCAAGGCATCTCCAGAATTTTTCTCCTTCTCATTTTCATGTTTGAAAATAGAAAGCAAGCAGCTTATTTTGTAGTCTAGTCTCACATCCAAAATAAACTGTTGACAAAAGGGATAAAGTTTAAAGGAAACTCACCACAAAACTTTTATTTTGAACAGAAGTGCACATATACTGAGCTTCAACATACCTGGAGTATTTCAATGATTTTGAGTTTTGTATCCATAACCAAAGGATATTCTTTCTTCATTTGGCTTGTTTTACTCTGCACACTGCCATTTCTTTCGAGCCCAGTCGTCCCCAATGTTAAACTTGTCATGACAGCACCCATATCACCGATTGAACGAAGCACCCCGCCTTCAGCTGAAATGGGGAAATTATTAGCATTGCAAAACAATTAAATAATTATCCTGAATTGAGCAGAGCACATTTACAAAAGATAAATTAAAAGGCTTAGCCTGTACAGTACACTTTGAAGAGGGTTTAGATAGAAAAAAGAAGAAAACCTCTAGCAAACTCATTTGTTGCAAGATTGACATTACCACTAATTTGAGAACATTTCAAACAAACTCACACTACTATTTACACAGAAGAACTGTATTGAAATGAAATAAAAACTCATTACATCTAAGAGCAAAGAGGAAGCTACCAATATTCAAACATGACAACCATGCATAACAAAAGAAACTGTGAGAAGACATGTCAAATATGATAGAAAGCATCCAAAACTACATATAGGTCACAAAAAAAAAATTGTCAAGGCTTTCAGGCAAGTGAAACAAAATACATCAGGCAGACCAGAGTAAAAGTACAAAATTTCAAACCATCAACTAGATACTCATCCATTAAAACACATCAAGAGAAACTGAAAGAAAATTTCTGATGGAGCTAACTATGCACGTGCTAACTGAAGATAATACAAACTTACAAGGCTTTTGATTTTTTAGTGATTTATTATGTTCCATGATCCTCTCATTAAAATCTTCTTCAATTCCATTCTGTTCATCAGCTGCTTGCATAAAGCAAGTATAGCCAAAAGTTGGTTAGTTTAAGGAAGGGGAGGGGGGGGGGGGGGGGGGGGAGTCATGAACTTGACTAAAATTGTATGAGATGACCCTAACAACTGATATTAGTCTTCCTTCTCAGACAGTTACTGAATGATCTCAACAATATTATGGGGCTTAATGATATTAGTTAACATTCGCATTAATAATAGTGAAACTGACTTACAGCTTATTTCCTCTGTTGGTAATTTGCCTGCAAAAAAATCACTCTCTGACACGCAGTCAAGTATGTTCAAAAGCATTTTGGTCAAACTCAGCAAATCATTGAAACTATAAAATCCAAAGTAAACTAGTTCTCTGGCCAATTTCACAACCTGGAAAATGAAAGAAATTTCTTTTACAAAAAACAAAACAAACCAATCAAAGATTTTAAAAAAAACAATAATGATGAGATGACTATCGACGATTGAAAACGGAGTCCAAACAAACCTCATATGTGAGCTTATTCTGAGAGTTATCAGAAAAGCTCCCAACCTTGCCAACAATGTTAGTCAGATAATTTTCAACAAACTTCATGGTTGATGCAAAGCGTTGACGGACCGCCTCTTTGTTGGGGTCTTTTGTTTTGTTGCAGTCATAGCTAATTATGAAACACACAATTGAAAAATTAAAAAATATATAAAAGTATCAAAAGATAGTCTTTTAATAATTATTAAAATACTGACTCATTAATTGTCATTTTAGAAGAAATTTCTGGCCAGAGTCTTGCATATTTAACAGGGGTGACAGGCTCCTGAGGATCTCGATCAACATGCAAATGCAACATGAGGCGGCAAAAAGATGCTCGTAGTTCAAAGGGAACATTGTCATCATCAGCCATGCACCTAGGATAATCAGAACACCATAAAGCAGTGCAACAACAGAAAGCTATGGAACGGAAAAATGTCAATGTAAAATACAGACTTGAGAATAAGATCAATGTCGAGATTCTGGGAAAGATTATTGAGGGCAAGATACTGCCTGTTGAGACACATATTTGAGAAGAGATTAAGCTGGTGTCGATAATATTCCAGGAGGGCTTCTTCTGGAGAGAGAGCTTCCTTTGCTTTGTGTGACAACTCCACCAGAGACATTGAGTTCTGTAAAGACAAAAAAATTAAGTGAGCCAGGGCGAACTTACAGCAGTTACAAGCCACAAATTGTTCTATAGTAGCATACCTGGCGATTGTTCCAGAACAGCACAACATCTTCATGTTCCAAAAGTGGTGCATAATCATTACTTTCATCATCCCTCTCTTCAACCTCAAGAGTTTTCATCATTCTAAAAGATCAAAAAAAAGAAAATTAATTTTCTCCTTTACCACAGAACAAAACTCGTCATATCTTACTCATACCTGGTTTCGATAAGAATGTCTTCATTTTTCTCACTGAAAACACTCTTACAGATGAGCTCCTGAGTTACAGCAATTGCTTTCTTGTTTGAAATGCACAAGTCTGATAAGTAATCAAGGAATCGAGACTGCCATGAATGCATGTTTTTCCGTACAAGATTTACAAAAGTCTCAATTTCAGCTGCTGTAATATGCTTTTCAAGAAGTTTCCGGTTGTTGTGTAATAAAGCTGTAATGGTGTCTTCTGCAAGGATGTCATACCCGATTTGCTTTTGCATAAATGCAAAATGTTTTGCTATGTACTCCTGCAAACCACAAAATTTATTAACTTTCATGTATTTAAGAAGAATTTTTTTGTTGTTTTTGCTATTATAATAAGGTTTTTATTCAGCGTTTTATGTAGATACTGGATAATGACTTACCTGATTCTTTCTGTATGCCTGTTGACTTAGTCTAAGAATGCGATAACAAAGACGAAACATATATTTGTAAGATGCATGACGCGCATCATTCAAGTCTTCAATCTTCAAGAAAGGTCCTTTCCCTTGTGACTCCAAAAATGGGGCTTTCAGTATCTTAAACAGCTGCTTTAAAATATACTGCTCACGCAGCAGCTTCTGTCTATCTCTGTTCAAGTTGGTTACTGAGAGGTCCAAAGCCTCTGATTTATTTTGATCATTTTCAAGCCCAGCCAGAAAATACACAATATCTTGTAGCAAACAAGTTGCAGCTCTACAACAAGTACCAGAAGTATAAGGTATATGAGTCACAAGTAATTAATTTACCTCTCAAATCAATTTATCTAACCTCCTTTCATTGGGAGTGATTGAGCCAGACTCAAGCTTGGTTGAGATGGAGTCCAGAACCTTACATGCATCATTGGCAAAGTCTAAATCTCGCACTTCCGTGGGTGATACAGAAATCAAAGCAAATGCCTCTTTATCTTCTTTCACTTGGGCACACCCGACCTGCACATGAAAATAGGATGTTAGGAATGAAAAGTCATGAAAGGAAAGGCAAGGTTGGAATGGGATAGAGTACCTTAGACATGACAGGTTTTTCTTCGTCTTTATCAATAGGGATTGACGTGCTGTGCACCCATGTATTTGTACAGAGATGGTGAAGGCGAACATAAGATGACTGAGGAACCAAAGAGTCACCCCTTGTGAGCGTTGTTGGGTCTAGTTCAAACAATGATGCTATTTCCACCGAATGAGGGACTGAGACCAAATGGAAAACCTGCCCATTGCTCGCTGTAAAATCAAAAACAATCAATATGAACAACACCAGACTCAAAAGCCACCAAAATAGTAGGCAGACACCTCAAGCAAAGCAAACTTGCCTCTCAATTTAGTGCGCATTTGATCTGGAGCATCATCATCATCTATTTCTGCGGCTAAATATTGACCAGTTGCTAGATGTTTAAAACGGAAGAGGCAGTTCCAGTGTCCAGCACCGCCCCGGCAAGGATCATGTTGGACAACCTAAATTTGGCATATTGTTGAAGTGATCTTATTTTGGCTAATTCATTTTAGAGATGTACAATCAAATTTTCCTTTACCTCCACTTCCCACAGAGCCTTACTGCTGGTGGCTGCAGTTGCTGAAGACCTGGAAGTTGTTCTCAAGAAAACATGCTGAACCTTTTTGTACTCATCCATGGTCAAAAATTTTTCTTGCTCAGCATGGAACAGCCTCACAACATCGCCACCTTTTAAAATCTCTTCTTGGTTTTCTCTGTTTTCCATAAACAAGTTTACCTTCCAGGAGGTGCTAGAGTTGACAACATTGACCTGCCATGGTTTCCAGAGAGTTTAGGTGTATTAATATTACTTGAGGTCAGCTATACAGAAGTACGAACACTGATTAATCACCTCTTTACATCCAGGATTATCAGGAAGTTCAAAGTTTGCAGCAACATGTAACACTTGTTGTCCGGCATTTACAGGAGTTAATATCACCTGTGACAAAAGATTTGGGTGAAATCTTCTCAAAACTACCTAAGCAGATAATATCAGAAAGTGATAACATACCTTATCACCAACAACAACATTATCTCCTGTTGTGCGCAACTTGTAAAATGGAAGAATGTAAAACCATGATCCCTCATTGCCATTTGCATCCAAATACACACGCATAGCATTTTTCTCCAAAAGAGCAGGCAAACGTTTGTTTACAGTGAGAAATTTATTTGATTTCAAGTGCAAAATTTGTATTACACTTCCATACTGTACAATGTTTCCCAATAACTTTCTATTTTCTGACTCATTCTGCTTTTTCTCAATTTCTGCTGCATGCTATACAGTTCCAAAATTAATTTGTAAATACAATTTTTCACCAAAGAAATAGAAATTTAGAAGTAAAGTGACAGATAGACAGATACGCACATGTAATCTTTTTAGAAGTACTGCATCAGTGGAGGAACTTCCACTTTGTTTAGCTGCTTTCCAAAACTGCTTCTGAGCAGAATATCGATTCATGGGACATATTTTGAACAAGCAGTCTGTGAATAAAAGCAGTAATTTTAGAAACAAGAGACAAAGTAAGAAAATAAGTATTGAGAGACCATACACACCTCTGAATTTCTTGGGGGGATTTGATAAATCCCCTGCTTCAGGACAGACAACACTCCGATCATCAACCAATCTGAAATTGAGAGACAAAAAAAAAATGCAAGCACTGTTTGACAAACTGACTTTATCAACTGTTGTACAACTTTTTTTTTTCTCATTTGGTTTCAACCAATAACTTACCCCAAAGTGCTAAGAAAGCCACTAACACTACCCTCTGCATATAGGGATACAATGTCCCCCATATGGAGGAAACTTGCTGAACTCATGTCACCCATGGTGCTGTGTCTTCTCATAGAACTCACATTGGCAGACCTTTGAAGATGCCCTATGAGAAACCAGGTCCATTAAAACAATAAGAAATGAGTAGATATCCTAAAATTTCAGAAAAAAAGTGTTTCTAAAATCTGACTATAATATAATTAGAAAATAATTTTAAAAATGTGTGCTCACAACTGTTAAGCGGCAAATTGATTTGTTTGATCACAATAATACAACTGAAGAGAATTTACTTGTAGATATAAGTTTACATCTTTCTTTAAAAAAATTTTTTCCTTAAACTAGACTAATTAACAATTTACTCTAATGAAGGTTGACTAATTTACAAAATTAAGGGAATATCTTACTCGCGTTAGAGAAAAATTAAATACCCAAACCAGAAGCTCCACAAACAAATCAATGGTAGGCAAGTGCTAATACAGTGATTTTACTTATGACAAAATGTGCACTGTCAAACTACATTAGCACAGAACAGCTGACACAGGTGTCAAAATAAACAACGGTTGGTGGGCACACTCAGAAGTACTTATCAGAGTACAAACCCTCCATGATTGTTACTCTAGAGGAAACCACAAGTACTTTGCTTTAAGCCTGGTTGACAATAATGGCATTGAATCACCATATCTCCACAAAATTAATTCATCACTGTCAGGAGAAAATAGAGCACTTTCAATCTCAAAAACATGACAGGTAACTGGTGTAAGGAAGCATGAATTTGGAAAAAAGAAAACAGTATATCACAACATTACTGACTGAAATGTACTACAGCTAGAAGTAAACATGGTAGCTAGTCCCAAGTTAAGTGAAGTTGTTTAGTTTATCAGCTAAATATAACCTACAATAAAGACCAGGTTAGGCCAAGTCGTCAAGCACAAGAGTGCCGTAGAATAAGTAACATTCTACGCAATGAAATTGTCATATTGCTAAACAATTCTCTGACAACGTTACCCGCGTCGAGGAAACGATGAATGGGGGGAAGACCGTTAACCCAGAAATCAAACTTGTTTTCTATACATGACCATATCGGGAATAAAGATCCGCCGTATAAATATAAACGTCAGACTGTCACGGACAACCGAGTATGGGGGCATCATACGAAGAGACGGATGCTAATTTCAGCGACTGCGATGGTTCCTTACTTAATTTCTTCTCCAGAAACTATTTATCGAACATATTTCTTTCTTGTCTGGCGAATTCTCCCGAATGCAGACGACTGTCACCCTGTCACCCCTGCAAACACTGCCGTTGCCAACCTCACGGCTGAGAGCCGCAGCGCAGAGGTTCGCCTTCCCACATCCGCCGCCCTCCGCCCACCGCCCGCCCCCTGCCCCGCCCCCGCCCCCACTTGTCTGATCACAACCCCGCACAAACTGACCGCGACGACCCCCTTCCATGACTGAAATTCGCGTCGTCCAGCTCTCGGTATCCGACTCGCAGTCCAGGGCGACCGCAGAGCAGAGCAGGGAATTACCACCGGTGGCACGGCGCCCTGCGCGGACTTGGCCCGGGCCGGACCCTGCACCACCTGCAGGCTGCAGGCGCGCACTGGTGGGCGGGGGACCGCGACCGCCGCGTCGCGCCTCTGTGGCCCCACATGAGCCCGGTCCTTCTCCTTCCAGGTCGCCGCCGAGGGGCAGAGGAGGGCGTGGACGTACCGTGTCGCCTGCCGTGCCGCCTCATGGTGCGTGCGGAGTGTAGGCGGGGGCGGGAGAGAGGAGGTGTGAGTGCCGCTGTCCCCTGCGCCCCCGTCCTGTACTATCAAGGCGTCAGCTCTGTGCCGCCAGTGTCGCACTGTCTGACATGAGTGCTGCGAGGCGTCGGGGCGCCCGGGGGGGGGCCCGGGGGCCCGGCAGCGGCAGTAGTGCCGTCTACCTGCCTACGCCGACGCTGTGCCTCCTATCTCGCTCTCGCTCGCACCCGCATGCCTGTGCGCGCGGCGCGACGAGGACGGAAGACCGCAACCTGATTCGGACGGACGGACCGCACCGACTCGCTGTTATCTCGATTGCTCTGCGCAGGGCAGGGTGTAGTGCGGCGCGCATGTGTGTGTGTGTGTGTGTGTGTGAGCGCCCGACAATGTCGACAGTGCCAAGTGCCGCTGCTGCGGGGGCGGCGTGGGGGCGGGAAGGTCAAGGACACACCCCATCGGCAGTCCAGATGACACTCAGGGCATCAGCACAGACACGCTAGTCTGCCCGTCACGATCGGGCATAGCCCCCCGCAAGCCTGTAGGAAACGACCCTCCACACCGCTCACGGGGTCAGGTAGACTCCATTCCCTGGCACAACCCCTCCCGTCCCCACAGTGGACAACGAAACCGCCCAGACATATCATGGTCCGGCCAGACGGTATCAGCCGTGGGCAAAGCGCGCCGCAGATGCACGGCGGCGCCATCTCGCGGCGCCGGGTCGAACTAACCATGAGGTTTGGTGTCGAGGTAGTCGTGTAAGACCGACAGAAACGCGCCGCGCGAGAAGTGAGCTGCCAGATGCACGGTGGCGCCATCATGCATGGCGGCGGCGGCGGCCAGAGGTACAACCCTGCTCTGCTGACGTAGTTACAGGTGGCGGCCGCCAGATAATAGTTTCTCATCTCTGCTAGCCTCATAGCAGGCTATCCTGCCGAAAAGAATTTGCTTGTTGAATTTCGCTTCCTTGTCCCCCTTGCCCCTTGCTCCCCTTCCGCCCCCTTTCGAATCTGAGAAACGGAAATCAATAAACACATAGGCTTTCAAAATCGTCTGCTGGGGTTGGTGTCGACCTGACACCAGGTGTGGTTTTGCTCAAATGGGGCCAAAGCGCGATATGTGGAAGCCTGTCACTCTCGTATTAATCCTCTTTTCTTCGTGTGCGTCATGTGATAATTTGCCAGACCTGGAGACGTGAGTAATTCTTCAAAGCCGACGGTCTTCTCTGTGATGGCCTTAGTTGATTTGCCCCTGTCACTCCAATTAGTCTGCCTCTATTCAAAACCGTACGTTTCTTACAAATTCATAGGTTTTTCAAATTGACTTTTTATTTTTTGTTCACGTGAGAACGCTGTCATATGACATCGAAGGCTATGAAAAAGGGACCTGAAGTGAGGAAGTGCAGCCTCAATTGATTGTCATGTATGTCGTGATTTTGACTATTATGGAATTTACTTTTTACAGACTTACACATTTGTCTTCTACTTTGGAAAATAAAATGCTCTCTTCCATTTCACACATTTTAAAAACAAAAACATCATCTGAGGTGAGATTTGTTAATTAATTATAAGGCTTGAGAAGAAGCTTAGTACTGAGGCATCATAAAAATTATTATGTTTGTTTCTTAGGCTTATTCAAACTCTCGCAACGTTGGTTTGATGACAGTGAATGGGACCAAATTAATAGAGGAAGTAATTTCTAAGGCAAATTCATTCTTAGCCAAGAAAGAAGAGGCACTAAAGGTTTGTTTCCTTTAACAACACTTAAGATTTTCTATGGTATTGTAACTCATTGCATTGTAATTTATTGATTCAATCTTAAAGCGCCTATATGAAGCAGCCAAGGGTGCTGAAGAGACCTATGAAGAGGACATGACGCTGACTCTTCACCGAGTACAATTTTTCAATGTGAAGGGGTCTGAGGCAGAGGAGGAGGGTGCCCTGCTGTATATGCCCTCTTTCAGACAGAATGTGTCTTTGAACAACTCAGGAGTTCACATTCCTTTAGAAATCTACGAAGGATGTAAGTATTACAATCTTTTAAATAAGACCCTAGGAAACCATACCACCTATTATGGTGGTGGGTAAGATTTTCTCTTTAACTTTCATGCAGACGTATGCACTTGATATATTATCTATTCTTATGATATTTTTATTTCATATATTTTGATATTAAATTGAAAAATAAATAGTTTAAGATAAAATTTAGTTTTACTTGTGCTGTTCTGTTTTATGTGAAGTATCTTGCTTGCTCATTTCACAATTCTGAATATGTCTTCTTTTGCTTTGTGGTGCATGATGGTGAGATTATTATACTGTATATATGCAATGCAAAAGCCAAATTTCATTTGTTGTGGGCCACTTTGCTCCAGTTGTTTTCTTGACCATTTAAAAAAAAAAAAAAACAGTCTTGAAGTATTGTGGTGTTACAGAAAATTGTGTTTCATTTTATTGCATATATTTTCGAGAGGAAATCATTTCAGTTGCAATCAATATTGAGGTACAATTAACATTGCATTGCTGTATTAGCATTGGAGATTTATAGAGCCTTGACGTGATTCTCAAAACTGAATTCAACTTTAACCCACTACTATTCTGTAATGACAGGTACATTGAACTACAGAAAGTTTGGAATTTTTTGTAAGACAAAAAGAATGTTTTTCTTTAACACAGTTGGTTTATCTGGCTTTACTATTCCTATCATATACATGTGCACAGATTCTTGTTCCCAACTGAAGTCCACATTCTTGATATACTCATGGCACTATGCATGCCTGAATGAAAGACAGTGCGTGTGGAGTTCACTTTAAAATTCCAACTACTGTACTCACACTGGTTACTAAAATTTGTATTTTGTTGTACTGCTTAATTTTTATTGGTGCACTTCAATGCCCTTAAATCAAATCGAACGTTTATATTTGTGCGGTCTGCCAGTCTTGTGCATGTGTTGTCCCACAGGCATAAGAATGTGAATGGTGCACAACACAAGACACAAGGATGTTGCACAGGAATGGTGAAGTGAGTGGGATGTTTTTTAGGACACAACCATGCTCGGTGCATTGCCACCAGCATAGCGCGCGCAGCGGGGAAGGGGGGCGCAGAGCTTCCTAAGGGTGATGGCTGCCCCAAACGGTCCTCAACTTTTACTCCTGCTCCTAGCATCTCACGGAAAGGCCGGCGTACGTAGGGAGCATGATGAAAATGTTTGACCACATTTGGTGCCTGCTCAAACTGACTACTAGCGCTGACTTCTACATTTTGAGGAGCAATATTTGGTTTGGTTAAAGAGCAACGCTATATTTTCTTAGACCCGCTAGGTCTTTTATTTCAAATCAATTGTGACTTATGAAAAACATTCCTAAGTGTTATACCATTAGCGATGAGCTTTTATAGCCTTCGTGAGCAAATATATTAGAGACTGACTGTGTATATATGCTATGATCTTATCTTTGTGTACTGCCGTCATTGAAATCCTTGGTGGTTTTATTAGTGACTGCTCTGAGCTGAACCAAATCTTTTCCAAAATTGCATTCAACCGGCAATCGCGTGTGTGTTTCTAGGGCCAGGGCATGTCGGCCATAGAGGAATAAATTAATTACTGATATGCATTCCATTGTTTAGAGGAAAAATCATACTCTTAGCAAACCTTCCCTTTTTCCTTTGTGTGTCATCTTTAGTCAATAGAAAGACCCTGCAAAAATACAAGCAAGCAATCTCTTTTAAAAGATTTTGGACTGCATCTAGATGATGATGACGTAGATTGTAGATGTATGGGATTGGAATGGGTATTGATTCTTTCAGCATGCACTTGTTTTCTCTCAATGCAAAGGTCTTTTTATTTCTCTTGGATCTATTCATTACAAAGACAGACATTCCATAAACAACATCTATGTGTTATCTTTCATGAAGGATACTGCAACACACTGAAAGAAAATTGCAGAGAAATATTTGGAAGCCTTCAACAAGCTCTCCTAAGATGGAGTGAAATAATTTAACTTGCCGTTCCAAGGTGAGAGTCAGGCCAGGTTGTTTAAGATGTAAAAGTCAGCAAACAGTGCAAATTTGTACCAATTTTATTCACCTTTTTTATTTGATGTAGAGCCACTCAGCAGGTACCAAAATGTGATTACAGTTTGGTGTTAGTGTGTGAAAAAAAAAGAGATAAAGTACAGGTGATCACACAGAGAAAATATTAAGAGAGTTTCCACCGGCTACTTAGCTGCGAGAATCATATTGCTTTTTCAGTTTACCTAAAATTAGCTCACTAGCTTCTTGAAATTAATCATCACATAGCATATTAAAGGTGTTGAGTCTCAAGCTTCACCACACCATCTGAAATTTGACAGGTTTTTTTTTTTTTGTTTCTTTTTTTTTTTGGGAAGTGGTGTGATTCTCCCTCCCACAAATAGATTGTCTGGTTCTAGAGTAGGAATCACCTGAGTGTGGACTTGTTTGAATTGCAGCAATCTGAGAAGTTTGGACAGCCCTAAGTTTGTCTTGTCTTGCCTTTTTTTTAGCTAGTTTCAGAACTCCTTGTGTGTTATGTGTGTTTTACCTGCTTGTTAATTCCTGTGAAGATGGAGTTTTCCCAAACTTGTAATACATTGAGGAAAAATGTTTCCAAATTCAGCGATTAGACTACTGAGAAAATACCATCTTTGCATGCTTAGGAGTATTTTTTTTTCAGTGTCGTGTGGTTTTATTCCCAGTGATTTTCTGTGACTTCTTCACTTAGAGAGATGCTGACTTGTGTAGAGCACCTTTGTTGTTTGTGTTTCAGTCATAGTTTAATACCAAACTTGCTTTTAAAACCAGTGATTTTTGTAGAATGTTTTTAACTCCCCTTGCACCTTGGAGTTAAAAATTATTTTAGGGAAAAACACAGACTGAGAAAAGCAGAGTTGTTAAACACAGACTATGTCCTCTCTAAAATGAATGTTTGCTTGCTGTTTTTATTTTTTTTCTAATTTTTTAAAATATACCCATGTGTGTTTAGACTGATATGTGTTGTATGTGGCATGCATTTATTTTCTTTGTTCCATGATGGCAGGTCTAAATTCTACTGAGTGTGGAATGTCTCAGTGCCAAAGAAACTACCACAATGGGAAGCCATTTTAATTCTGAGTGCAATTATATTTTTCTGTAATTTGCTCCTATTCTAAAGAAACAGCAGTTGAAGCTGCATTTTCTGTATGAATACTTTTGCAGTCATCAGTCTTATTTATTCAGTGGATTATTGAAGTAGTTCTGATGCACAGCCATAGCTTTTCTATAACTGTTTTGCAAGTTTTTGGTGTACTGCACCATATATTACTCAGGGGGAAAGGAACCCATCTGTACAGCTATGTCTTTGCTCTACTTCTGTAAAATCTTTTGTTTTAGGGATGGGATCTCTCTTCAAACTGGTTTGGGGTCATGGTATGTGAATCAAAGATCAAAATGTCTTCTTCCAACTTGCCTCAATCTGCAGTGCCTTGGCTTGGCATGCACAGCTCCATCTTAAAGTTTTTTTGTAGGAAGTTCCTACAATCCTGACAAACAAAAATCATCAGACCAATGCCTTCTGCTGAGCTTGTAGGGCTTTCTCCTCTTCCTATGGTTATCAGCAAAGAGTTGAAGAGAAAACCAAATGATGAATTTTCATTTGGTTACCACTTGTATTTTCTAGCACTGGAGTTTACTCATCATGTTGAAGTTGGGAATTTTGTGAGGCCCCAGTCACTGTACTTAGTAGTTGGGCTAGTGCAGTTGCACTCATTGCTTCCAGGCACACTCACTACATAAACATTAAAATGTAGTTATCACCAGTTACACACTGTAATTTCTTGTCCTAGGTAAAGCAGCTGGACTCACTGTAGTTTCATTTAGAAAATCTGTTTTTTACCATCTTAAATTTTGCCAGGAACTCCTTAAGTTTTAAAGTTCTGATTCACATATTTACCCCTAAAATTTATTTGGCTATTTCACTTTGACTTCTCCACTCATGTTGTATGATTAAATATTTGTATCTTGCTGGACACATCATGGCTCTTAATACATCTTTTTGCTTGTTAAACATTTGCATGGACCATACTTTCTTAAATGTGGTGGATGCATGACTTTTTATAGAGGAGTTGTTGTTTGTTTACAGTTTGAATAATAAGAAACTTAGGAATTTAGTCAGGTATGTACTGTCTTTTTCATTTGGTATGTCCAAGAAGTTTCTTTGGAGCCTGGTATAAGAGTTTGAGTTTCATCATTTTCGGGTACTAATTTTTTGGTGGGGCACATCCTTGTTTTATTAAACTTATTGACATTAAAACTCTAACATGGCAAAGATACTGGCCATCAATCTTAGCTTTAACAAACAAAGACACTCTGCTCAAAAATAGTTATCGGTATTCACCTACCCCATTTTAACTGTTTTCAGACCCAGAAATTCTAAATGGCTTACGATGGAGTGCGTCCTTAGATAGAGTATTTGCTAAGAACTATGAAGAGGACCCGACACTACGCTGGCAGTACTTTGGAAGTGCGCGAGGCTTCATGCGAATATATCCAGCCCTACGGTATGTTTTTTTACATTCAATTACCCTGCATGCTTGCTCACACTGCTTTTGTAAGTACCAATCAGGCAATTTTTTTTTAAATTTTTTTTTTTTGTTTTTAGGTGGCCAGAAAATCTTAATCCTCCTGATTTATTTGATATCCGCCGCAGACCATGGTATATCCACAGCATTTCTTCACCCAAGGATGTTATTATACTCATTGACAAGTAATGTATTAGTGACAACTTTCGCCATTATGTGAATTTCTGAAGAGATGTATTTATCATTTTTTTAAAATAATGTTTGGTATCAGGAGTGGAAGTGTGCACGGCCAGACCATTGATATCATGAAGATAGCTGTCAAAGCTTTAATAAGGACTCTCTCGGAAGATGATTATGTCAATGTAGCATGGGTATGTCCTCATCTTACAGTCTCAAATCCTAACTTTTGGTAAACTTTAATATCAGTGATATTTGCAGTTTAACAATGAAGTCAATTGGGTTGTTCCCTGCTTGGATAGCCTTGTACCAGCTACCAGTCAAAATAAACGTGTGTTATTGGATGCTGTTGATCGCCTTCATGAGAGCAATCTAACCAGTTATGAAACTGCGCTTGAATTTGCATATGATGCATTTCAAAGAGTAAGTATTCTTTCAGCAAAACTGACAAGTTCGGGAAAACATGCAGCATGTTTTTTTTCTTTGTTCTTTTTGTGGTTTTTGTCAGAGTTTATTTAGCAAGAGTTCATTAAGCACTGTAATAGAATGTGGCACTTAAGTGGATGTCTAAAACTTGAACGCACC
This sequence comes from Megalurothrips usitatus, assembly GCA_026979955.1. Taxonomy (NCBI): domain Eukaryota; kingdom Metazoa; phylum Arthropoda; class Insecta; order Thysanoptera; family Thripidae; genus Megalurothrips; species Megalurothrips usitatus. Next base: position 8,359,412 of record CM049598.1, read on the forward strand.
ATGCTTTTCTAAATTTAGATTGCGTATTTGAATCTCATTTTGTTTCATGCAATGGCATCTATGATGACGTCAATGTTTTGTCTTGCATGTCACTTAAAGCACAGTGGCTTCTGCTGCTTTATAAATATTAGTTTCACTCTGTCAAGAGAAGTTCTCAAATTTATGTTGCTTTAGGCTGTGTGTTGTGTGCATGTTAAATCGCATTTAATTTCCTCTCTTCTGCCAGGGATAGTGCATGGCTATATCTGAAGGTGCACATTTATTCTGTTGTACGTCCTTCATACTAGATGTAGAATATCACCCTCAGCTGCTGGAATAATGAAATAAGGTATGAAATTACTTTGTTTGGTTTGTGTGCAACTGCTCATCAGGGTTCTGACTTTTTAAGCTTCCTCCCCCTTCCAATCCTTTTTAAAAATGTGTTCTGCATAGTTCTCAGAAAGCCGGGAACCGTGGGAGGGCTCAAACTGCCATAAGGCAATAATGTTCTTCAGTGATGGGGGAACTGAGTGGCCTCAAGAGCTAAGTGGTCACCTTTGCAATGAGACTACTGAGGACTGTGTCAGGCTGTTTACGTTTGGCTGTGGACCGCACCCTATTCCTACCGTTGTTCTCAAAAGTATGGCCTGCAAAACTCGGGGATACTTTAGCAGTATTACCGCTTTGGGTGCCATTCAAAATAGGATTCAGGTATTTGTGTTTCTTGTATTTCCTTATGTCTTACCTTATATTGAATAAGAATCTGAAATTCTGTGGGAACTCTATAATTTGCAGGACTATGTTCGTGTCCTGGGACGCCCATTGGTGTTATCTGATGAGGGAATACAAGATCTGTTTCATTGGCACAATGTGTACATAGACAAAGGGGTAAGTGCTCAATTTGTTTACCTTTTTTTTGTGTGTTATGATCTCCCAGATGATATATTTTCATGCTTTTCCAGGGTCTTGGACCAATTGTCACCGTCACTCTACCTGTTGGTGCTACATCAATTGACCCCGTAAGTAAAATAGATGACACGAATGAAACCATTCTGATTCTGTATCATATCAGTTTTATTGAAATTTGTTTATTTTTCTTTCTAGCGTGATCCATTGCTACTAGGAGTTGTGGCCACTGATATTCCCACTCAGGATCTTGAGGATCTGTTTCCAAAGCATTTGCTTGGACCTTTTGGCTATTCTTACGCAATAAATAACAATGGCTTTGTTGTCTTCCACCCTCAGCTACAGCACCACATGTCATATCTGCAGGTAGGTAACATTAAATTTGTTAAATTCAAGCACTGTACTCCTGTCTCTAAAACAATCATTTTTTTTTTTTAAATTAAAGGGTGAGGATCCGCCCAATATTGACATTATTGAAGCTGAGGGAGCTGACTGGGTAGTTTTAGAAGCAATGCGCGATGCCATGGTGAGGGGACATTTTGGTCATTCAGCTCATGAGGGGGCAATTATTCCAGTTGGTCTTGGAAGGGCCATTCTGGTTTCAATGAACCATTTCTATGGACCACTAAAGACCTCAAATTTTAGGTAACAATTTTGTTGTGCATTTTGATTTGTTTTGTATTTTAAACTAGTAAGAACTTTTCTTCTTCTTGCAAACAATGGTTTTTCTTTTTTCTAAAGAATGAGTGTTGCTTTGCCGTTCGGACATGCCGTGATTAATGTGCAAAATGCACCTCTACAAGTAGATCATTTAAGTACCCTTCGCAGTATGCATGGTACTTTACTTGCACCATGGAAGTACTGCAGTGACATTTCTAACAACCTTGACTCATTGGAACTCATTGAGGAATTGATCATGTCTGTCACCCAGAAACAACACAAATGTAAGGATTAAAATTAGAAATCTTAACACTGATGCTAATGATATATAAGAAGGTAAAGTAATTTTAAAACTGGCACTTCCCAAATTCAGCTAAACATTTTTGTGTTCCTCACAGGCAATATTGAAATGTTGCGTCACTTGCTTTTCGATATGGATAAAACTCGTTCTCTAATATTAGAGTGGGAGAAAGATGAGACCAGGGTCAGGGGTGTCCGAAGTCGCTTCATCAGCACAGAGGGTGGCCTCACAATTGTTCGTCCTATTAGGTATGAATAAGCTAATGTTTGGTTCTAGTTTGCATCTGTGTATGCATAAAAATTTATTTGTGTTTTTCCTCCTTATTTAGTCGATTGGCAGACTTCGAAAGTGATAGAAATCCCCACAAGAACCACCGCTACCTGCGAGCAATGGCAAGAGATCAATGTGTGCTCACCCCAAACCATCGTGGTGGAGATTCAGTTCCTGATGATTACACTGTATTTGTGACTTGTCCAGTGCGGTATGAAAGGGGAAGCAGTGTTGCAAGAGTGGGTGGTAGGTTTTTGATTGGTTAATCTTTCAGAAGTTGAGTTTAATGTTTTGTTTTGTTCTGTTTTAACCTATTACCCATCAAAACCATTAATTTCAGTAACTGGAGTTGAGTTAGATCAGTCACTTTTTCAATCAGAATTTTACAACATCCTGCAGTCACACTGCTCTGATAATGAAACACTCCACTGTTACATGATTGATGATGGAGGTTTCATTGTTGCTTCCAATCAACCAAGTATTAAGGTAAATTAATGATTTTCTTCTGACTAAAAGTTTCTCTTATCCATCCGAGCACCATCCAATTGTTTCTTCCAGATCGGAGATTTCATTGGACTGGTGGATCCTCAATTAACTGGCAGTCTTTTAGACAAAGGCTTCTATCGGCAACAAGAACGATTTAATCTGCAAGCATGGTGTTTGAGAGGAGCAAGTGAACCTACTCAATCTGCTTCAAGAGCAAGTGCTTCACTTTTCACTCTCTTCAAAAATATTTGGGCCAGTCTGACTAGTTTTCATTTACTGCTCCAAAGGTGAGAGAGTGTGTTCTTCTCTTTTCTTTCTTTCCTTTTCTTTAAGGTTTTTAGCGGAAATTATAATTGTTTTTATTTGTATGGTTAGTGTTATCACCTGGATTCAACCTGTTCCTGTGGAATCGTTCTATGGTTGGGAGCTGATTCGACGCAACTATAGTTGTATTACAAAGACATCGTGGATTGTATTGAATGATGGTGTTGACCAACCATTTGATCATCGTCTCAAATGTGGAGATTGCTCCCGCAGTATTTATGCTGCTCCTATGTATTTTTTGAGTGCTACTCTCATTGTTTCTGAGCCCTCTTGTGATTGTGTAGATTCTATTCTACCAATGTCTTGTTATCCTCAAGAAGGTAATCTCATGCTTTGTCTATTTCCAAGCAAGAGCTGCCATTTAAGTGAAATGTGTTGTTAAAACTGTCATGTATTCCAGATGCTGGCCCTGACTATTGTCTTCACCAAAAAGTAGTCAGGCAACGGAAGCATAAGTGCTACAGCTATACCAAAAATGTAGGTATAATTTTATGAAATACAGATTATTGTAGAGTTGATATGGTGATCATAAAATTTATGTCACTTTTCTTTCTCTCAGGAAAATGGAACAAGCTGTTATGTAGGTGATGTTCCTAGTGACAGTGTTTCACTACCCAGGGTTTCTAATTTTCTCCTGTGCGCCATGGTTCTCATTCTGAAAATGGCCACTTAGGAGGAAACTTGGAAAATATTGCTGAATCAAATCGTAGCATTGTAGAAAACAGGTACTACCTACCTTCCAATTTGAATTAATGTTAGTTATAATGATATTATCCAACCTTTTTGGTTAACGGGAAGTATGTAATCTCTGTCAATGTTTCCTGTGAACAAGACATAAAAAATGTGGTGGTTGGCTTATTTTAGATTATTGAAAATTTCACAGTAGTGTGAAAATTATAATGGACCTATGACTTCAGATTTTCTAATGGGCTAGGTCAGTTGGGCGTTTGGTGCACTGATTTTTAGTTTTAAGTCTAGAGTAGCTAACATTTACAGGGTCCAAGCTTTTTTATGTATTTATAGTTGAAATTGAAGTTATTTTACACAAAGATTGAATCCTTGTTGATTTATGTAGTTTAGTTTTCTAATCCAAAGCAGTTGTTGTTGAAACTCTATCTTTTCTAGTATCTATTTGTTATGCCTCTTCTAGGGTTTTTCTCTTGTTTTGTAGAGTCTCTAGCCATTATGCTTGTGCTCAAACTGGGCTGTAGTATTGACTTTGTGTATTGTTAAAGTTGAGGTATCTGTGGTATGTGAGTGTAAGGGCACTTGTGTAACCAGCTCATTTAATACTGTTACATTTGCTCTCTGAGGAAGGCAAGTGCCTCATCTTCGTCCTGTCTAAGGATTGTGATAAGTGCGTTGAGCCATGGGCATATCATGGGTTCTTGTGCCTTTCCCACCGAAGTTAACATCACTTCAAGACTAGTTTAAGGGGACACTGAGCGCCTATTGCCCTACTTGTGATATCTGTTCCTTCATTTGAGAGTTCAAACTCGTGATTTTTTAAAATTTAGAGTGCCATGGAAATGTGATCAGGGGTGAAATAGCGCTATTTTCCTTGCTCTGATTGAATCATAGCCTGCACCTGTTTTTCTCATATTTATCATAATATCAGCATGATTATTGCAACCAGTTTCAACTCATGGCATTGTGTGAAATTTTCTGGGAAAACCAGACTTAAGACCATATGCAGCATCTCCAGTTACTGTAGCAAACAACCTTCAGCTTGCACTGCAGAGAGCACCCGAAAGTCTAATGTAGACTGACTATAATTGTTCTTAATAGGGAGGATTTTAATAAAATTATTGAGATTCAAATTAAAAGTTTATTAAAACCTTGGTGATCATAGACACACCAAAGACTGAAATATGAAGATACATCATTCACTAAATAATTACAGAAACAAAAGCATTCATACAAATTCACAAGACAAAGGATTCTCTTCTTACGATCTACCGACCAAAAATGCTTATTGCCATGCTCTAGCAAACCTACTTAACTACAAAAACACAATTATACCATCAGCTATGCAAAGAAAGTAGTATCCACTCAGCTGAAGAGAAAAACCAGTTCTTATTAAAATTAACTCTGCAAGACAGAGACCATAAAAACCGAGTCAACTATTTACAAAACTATTACAGAAATAAAAACATTCTTAAAAATTCATAAGACAAAGGGAACTTTTCGTACAATCTGCTGTGGCAGAAATGCTTATCGCCATGCTCTTGCAAACCTTATAAACTAGAATGCCACCAGCTATGCAAAGAAAGCATCTCCTCAGCTGACAAGATAAACCAGTTCTTATTTAGAATAACTCTGCGAAACAGAGACGATAAAAACTGAGTCAACTATTCAAAACGCCGCGTCCACGGCCGCCGGCGGGGTCAGAGCTGCGGACACCGCGGCCACAGCCGCCGCCTCCTCCGCCCTGCTCACGCCGCCAACCTGCTCCCGGTCTTCCCCCTCCGGGTCGTCGTGGGCGGCGAGCCCGCGCCCCTGCATCTGCATCTGCAGCGCCTCGGCGTCGTCCATCGTGTGGTCGGCGGCGTGCTCCCGCAGAGCGTGCGACCGCCTGAACTTGCGGTCGCACCGGTCGCAGGGGTAGGGGAACGTGTTGGTGTGGATCATCTCGTGCAGCTTCCGGGTGTTGTTGTCGCGGAAGTCCTTGAAGCAGTGCAGGCACACGTAGGGCCGCTCGCCCCGGTGGACGCGCAGGTGGTAGTCGTAGGAGCCGCGCCAGGCGAACCGCCGCTCGCAGCCGGCCATGGGGCAGGCGTAGGGCCGCTCGCCCGTGTGCACCCGGCCGTGGCTCTGCAGGTACTCGCGCCGGCTGAACACCTTGTCGCACTGGTCGCACGGGAAGGGCCGCTCGCCCTGGTGCACCGTCAGGAAGTGGGCCTCCATCACGTCGCGGCTCACGTAGCCGCGGCCGCAGCCGGGGCAGGGGAAGGGCTTGGCGACGGGGTGCAGCTCGGCGCCGTGCCTCGACAGGAGGTTCATGTGGGAGAAGCGGGCGGGGCACGCGCGGCAGCGGTAGCGCAGCGGCCGCCCCGCCGCGTCCACGGGGATGTTCTCCTCGTCCTCCTCGTAGTGGTAGTGGTAGTGGTGGCGGTGCTGGGCGTGCGGCGGGGCCAGCCCTGCCTTGGGCTCGGCCGGCACCTGCCGCTGCTGCTGCAGCTGCAGCTGCCCCTGCTGGTTCAGCTGCAGCTGCCGCAGCGGGTTCAGCATCGGGGAGTTGAGGCCGTCGCCGGGCCTGTTGCCGGCCGCCGCGCACGCCTCCTGCACGCGCAGCGCCAGCCGGGCCACGGTGCTCATGGGCGCGGCCACGGGCAGGTCCTGCAGCGGGCGCCGCGGCGGCGGGCGCCGCGGGAGCAGCCCGTCCTCCTCCAGGTCCAGCCGGCGCGGCTGCAGCTGCACCTCGTCGGGCACCTCCTCCAGACGGAGCGGCGTCATGTACTCCTCGTCCGAGTGGCAGTCGGAGCCGCTCCCGCGGGACACGGGCTCCGTAAGGACACTCTCGTTGTCGGAGTCGACGCACTCCAGCAGGAGAGACAGCGTGAGCCTGTCCATGACGGTCCTGCAACAGCGAGGAGACGTGCCGCACTGAAAAGGGCGCCAACCCCGACCGAACGGGTACCACGCACACACTCTGGAGGGGGAGGGGGGGACTGAGGAGAGTACAACCCGCGAGCGGACAGTCATTCCCTCACGAGAAGACAATCAAAAGAAAAATGGCGCGAACGCGGAAATGGCGTAGATGACTTCGGGGCCGCGGCGGGACGCGGTGCACACGCCGGGGAGTTCGACGCCGGGCGCGGCGGCAGCGCCGGCACCGACACCTGTCGGAACTCGTCAACTCGCGGGACACTCGCGGGACACTCGCGGGACACTCGCGGAACACTCGCGGCCGCGGGAAACTCGCCCGCGGAGCACCCGCGCGGGACGCGGCCCCAAACGCGGGACGCGAGGCGGTGACGCCCCCCTCTCACCGGCGCCACCCGACTCCTCCGCACAAAGGCCGGGCAAGGAGGGCTGACGAAGCACTTGCAGGGCGGGGGGAGAGACGCGGCGGCCGACCGGGAGGGCCTCTTACCTGTCGGCGTCAGCGGGTGTCCTGATGCGATGTGCAGAAGACGTCCTTCCTTGTCACGCCCGGCTTCGGCAGCAACTGGTGTTGCTCTGTCGGGTCCCGTCGGGCCAAGGGCTGCTGGTCCGGGGGCGCGTGCGGTCAGTCGGCCGGTCCGTACTGTTGTGACGAGCCGTGCCGTGCCGCTGCTGCTGTTGCCGGCCGGGCCGGGGCGGGCTGGGGCGGCGGCGGCGGGGTAGGAGGGCGGAGGGTGGGGCGGAAGGGGTAGCGGCGGGGCAGCGGCGGGGTAGCGGCGGGGCGAGCAAGCGGACGCCTGCCCGCGCCACTGCCGCCTCGCCACCCCTGCGCAACGCCCCATGAGTGCGAGAGAGACAGGTGTCGGGAGCAAGGAGACGGGGAGGGGAGGGGGCGCGCTGCTGATTTCTGTCTGTTCCTGCCGTGTTGCTTTCTCGTGTTGCGTCGTGATGAGTGGGGGGGGGGGGGGGGGGGGGGGGGAGAAAACCTTGCGGCACATATCCAGTCTCCGATTCGGCCTTTATAATACCCGCGCACCTCGGCGCGGTCGCTGCAGCCGGCTCGCCGAGATGCCCTCCGCCCCCATGGTGGCGTCGATGAAGTCCCACACGTCGGGGTGGGACAGGTCCGTGTACACGCCGGGCCGGCCGTACGCGGCGCAGCCGCGGCCCCAGGATACGACGCCGACCTGGACGCGGTCGTCCGTCACCAGGGGGCCGCCGGAGTCTCCCTGCGCAAACGCACGCGCGGGCTGAACAGGGGCCGTCCACAAATGACGTCTGGGGAAAGCTTTGACTCAACCCGTCACAGCTCGACCCCCCGCCGAGGGTGGAACGTCCCCGTACCTTGCAGGTGTCCTTCCCGTACGCGTCGGCGCAGATCATGGTGTCGGCGAACTTGGTGCGGTGGTCGGAGTAGGCCAGCGCGCAGGCGGCGGGGTGCATGACACGGAGCCGCACCAGGCTCAGGGTGGGCGTCGGCTCGCCGTACGGGTACTGCGGGCAGGAAGCGGGGGCTGGGGGGGCTGTGGTCCGGGGCGGCCCGGGGCGGTCCGGGACGGAGGCCCGGACGCACTGCCAGACCCAGCGGTAAATGGCTACATAGATACATGGGTGTAAAAGGCCGTAAATGGATTTGTTTAAATGTGGTAGGATCCTGGACGGCTGCCGGATGAATGATCTCTTGCCCCCCCCCCCCCCCCTCCTCCCCCGACAGGTCCCGGGGTCCCGGCCGCGGTCGGTCCCGGAGCCCAGGCATGCCGAGGCGGCAACGGCAACACCCCCCCTCCCCCTCCCCCGGAGCGAGGCCCCCTACTGCAACGCACCCCATCCGTGCCCCAGCCGGTGGCGGTGGCGTAGGAGCCCGGCACGGCTCGGCCCCGCGGCCCCCTCGGCGGCAGGCTGACGGGCGTGGCGCGCTCGTTGAACTGGACGGGCTCCTTGAGGCGCAGCAGGGCCACGTCGTGCTTCATGTCGGCCGTCGTGAAGCCCTCCCAGAACACCACCTTGTCGATGTCGTGCAGCACGCCGCCGGCCGCGCGCTCCGAGCTGCCCACGCGCACGCACTTGTTGTCGGTCTCGGGGTCCCTGCGCCGGGGGTGACAGAGCACGGCGTCAGCGTCGGGATGGTCTTCGTGGCGCTGCGCTGTTCCCGCGGGCACCTACCGGAACCAGCAGTGGGCGGCCGTCAGGACCCAGCTCTCGGACACGATGGAGCCGCCGCAGAACGGGAACACGGGGCTCTTCTTCTCCAGGGCGACCTGGTAGCTGTGCCGCTCGATGGACGTCTCCGTCCCGTCCACGACGCGGACGTCATCGCCGTAGTCGTCGCCGTCGGCGCGCTGCCCCGGCGGCGGCGCTGGACAGGGACACGCGGATGTACCGCCGCTCACCTCACCCTCACTCTGAGCACGCAGAACCCCCCTCACCTGCGGCCGCGGCCAGGAGCGCCAGCGCCAGCGCCAGGAGGGCTCGGACCGCGCTCATGACGCCGCGAGCCGCCGCTTGCGGAGGACTGCCCGCTCCGGCCAGGACCGCGGCGTGCACTGATACCGCTACGCTTATCTCTGCCCATGGTCCGTTTCCACACGACAATTCAGACCAATGTTTTATTTTTAATACTGAGTGTTTGATTTTCCCATGCAAGTACAACAATCGGAGTCATGTAAAAAAAATATTTAAATTATTTGAAATTTGATATTTTTAATTCACGGGGGCGGGGGCCAGGTCCCGGCGTGGGGACCAATCACGACCAATCCGATCCCGCCCCTCCTGTGCGGGGCGATAAGGACGCGGTTCGTCTATCGGGGTTCGGGCTAGGCCGGCTCGGGCCCAACCTGCTCAGTCAGATTTCCTCGGATACGTAGTCGGCGACGCGTGGCGCAGGCCGATCCGAAACTCATGCCGCCGTGTCGTCCTTGCTGCCGACGGCGGCGGCGACGAGGTGATGGTGGTGGCGGCAGCGATCTCAAGACGGACACGAAGACACGACGGGCGCTGCATGTTGCCTGCCTTGCAGGCCGTATGACCTTGGCCGTTTAACGGTACTAGCTACGTATTTTTTGAACGTACACCCCTCGCTGGCAGCGCTTGCGCGGCCCCAACTCATCATATTAAGCCAAACAACAGGTGCAGCTGAACACATACACACGCTCTCTCTCTCTCTCTCTCTCTCTCTCTCTCTCTCTCTCTCTCTCTCTCTCTCTCTCTCTCCCGCCTTGCTCACTCAGTGCCAACTGCAGCAACAAGTTAGTTGAACGCAGCACAAACTATACATTTATTAAAAAATTGGGTGTTTTTTTGTGTGAGTGTGGTGTAGAGGGGTATTGGACGGGCCTCGTGCCCAGACTGTCGACACACCCTCTCCCCTCTGCCGCCTCTGCCCCTATCCGCTTCGTCCCACCACTCGGACATTTACCCTGCTGCGCTATTCACCATGTAATGAGGCGACATAAGTCCAATCCGTTTCCCCACATACATCACACGTGTTTGCTCTCTTTGCTCGTTCGATAATTTTCGCCTGGCCTGGCCTTTGGTTGACGTCCCTGTTTGTGCCGAAGGCGCAGCTAAGTGGAGGCGACCACAGAACCACTCACTCATCTGATTCGGATTTTTTTTTCAAATTAGTAACATACAGATAGTTTTCCCCCGTGCTCAGCATCGGTGAACTCTGCCCACATCTAAGTCTTCCAGGGCCGGTCGGCCCGTCACGATCGGGCATAGCCCCCCGCAAGTCAGTAGGAAACGACCCACCACACCGCTCACGGGGTCAGGCAGATTTAATTCCCTGGCACAACCCCTCCCGTCCCCACAGTGGACAACGAAACCGCCCAGACATATGATGGTCTGGTCAGACGACATCAGCCGCGCGCAAAGCGCGCAGCAGATGCACGGTAGCGCCATCTCGCGGCGCCGGGTCGAACTAACCATGAGGTTTGGTGCCGAGGTAGTCGTGCAAGACCAACAGAAACGCGCCGCGCGAGAAGTTGGCTGCCAGATGCACGGTGGCGGCCTCTGGTGGCGGCCCCCTGTAACTGAGTTGTACCGCGGGCCGCCACCAGAGGCCGCCACCGTGCATCTGGCAGCCAACTTCTCGCGCGGCGCGTTTCTGTTGGTCTTGCACGACTACCTCGGCACCAAACCTCATGGTTAGTTCGACCCGGCGCCGCGAGATGGCGCTACCGTGCATCTGCTGCGCGCTTTGCGCGCGGCTGATGTCGTCTGACCGGACCATCATATGTCTGGGCGGTTTCGTTGTCCACTGTGGGGACGGGAGGGGTTGTGCCAGGGAATTAAATCTGCCTGACCCCGTGAGCGGTGTGGTGGGTCGTTTCCTACTGACTTGCGGGGGGCTATGCCCGATCGTGACGGGCCGACCAGCCCTGGAAGACTTGGATGTGGGCAGAGTTCAGCGATTCTAAGCACGGGGGAAAACTAACTTTCTGAAACTATTTGAAAAAAAAAATCCCAATCAGATGAGTGAGTGGTTCTATGGTCGCCTCCACTTAGCTGCGCCTTAGGTTGCGTTTTTGTGGAGGGACGTCTTTGGTTGTGGCCGTGGGCGCCGCGGGGCGGCACTGCGGGGGCGTGACGTCGCGAGAGACCTCAACTCCGATCACCGCCGTGCCCTGCTGTGCCGTGTCGTGCCGTGTCGTGTCCCTGCCTTGCCGTGCCTTTCCTCCCAGACATGGCAAACAAAGCCCGGCAGGTTTCCGCAGCCGCACAGCTGCTCAAATCTAATAAATTGGCGCTGCTCTAGTCGGAAGCGCGCAGTCCCTCATTTCGTATCCGGGACCCAAACGACCATGGCCGCTAAGTTCGCGTTCGTTGTGGTCGCCGGCCTCGTCGCCCTCCAGGTCAGTATTCACGCCGGGTGGCGGCGCAGCAACTAATGTGGAAGACAAAGACGTAATTGCCATATTTTCTCGGATTTTTTTCTTGTCTCGTGGTATTGCTCCGAGCCCCTCGAGAGATTAGGAGCGGGCAGACTGATTCCGAACGCCGTCAACTCGTGCCCCTTTCTTTCTCTCTCTCTCGTCCCCGTAATGAGTACCCCACGTGTGCAACGGAGACGGAGCTACGAGGACGGCGCGCGAAACCGGCCGGCATGGCACTCACATGGCCGCGCTCCCGCCGTCTGCGTGCCACGTTCCACGTGCGAACGTCGCTCGTTGCGGCTCTCTCTCTCTCTCTCTCGCTCATGCCTCCGCCGGACGCCGCGCGACTCTCTGTCTCACTCTAGGCGCGTGTTTCAGGCGGCGTGCGCCCACCCCGACGCCTGGCGCAGCACGTCCTCGTCGGAGGAGGACAGCAGCAGCAGTGAGGAGCAGAAGCCCGCCGCCGCCGCCGCCGCCGCCGCCCGGCCCCACGCCTCCGTCGGCCTCGGCTCGCTCCTCAGCAGGGTCGGCGCCAGGGCCAACAACGGCTTCAGCCTCTCCTGGGGCTCTGCCAGCGGCAACCAGCAACAGCAGCAACAGCAGCAACAGAACACCAGGGTGACCAGGCAGGAGCAAGGGAACGGCTACAGCCTGAGCTGGCAGCAGCAGAGCAGGAGCGCCCAACAACAGCAGGGCAGGAGCGCCCAGCAGGCCAGCAACAGGAACGCTAACCAGGAATCCGGCAGGAACCAGCTGCAGAACGGTGTCAACCTCAGCTGGCAGCAGGAGAGCAGGAGCGGCCAGCAACTGCAGAGCGCCAACAGGAGCGGTCAGCAACAGCAGAGCGCCAACAGGAGCGGTCAGCAACAGCAGGGCGCCAACAGGAGCGGTCAGCAGCTGCAGAGCGCCAACAGGAGCGGTCAGCAACAGCAGAGCGCCAACAGGAGCGGTCAGCAACAGCAGGGCGCCAACAGGAGCGGTCAGCAACAGCAGGGCGCCAACAGGAACGGTCAGCAACAGAGCGCCAACAAGAACGGTCAGCTGCAGAACGGTGTCAACCTGAGCTGGCAGCAGGAGACCAAGAGCGTTCAGCATCAGCAGAGCGCCAACAGGAGCGGTCAGCAACAGAGCGCCAACAGGAGCGGTCAGCAACAACAGGGCACCAACAGGAACGGTCAGCAACAACAGGGCGCCAACAGGAACGGTCAGCTGCAGAACGGTGTCAACCTGAGCTGGCAGCAGGAGACCAAGAGCGTTCAGCATCAGCAGAGCGCCAACAGGAGCGGTCAGCAACAGAGTGCCAACAGGAACGGCCAGCATCAGTCCCAGCAGCGTAACCACCAGCTCAGCGCCTCCGCCTCCCACCACAGCCAGAGCCTGGAGCAGGCCAAGAACAGCAGCGAGACCCTGTCCCTCAAGAGCCTGCACTGCGCCAGCGCCAACGCCGCCCGCGTCAACGAGGCCAGCCGCAAGATCACCGAGAACATCAAGGTGCTGCTGCACATGCGCGCCAGCGCCGCCGGGGCCGAGTCCGGCATCAGCGCGGCCGCCTGGACCAAGGCCCAGGTCCAGCTGGACATCGCCACCGACATCCTGGCCAAGGCCGCCAAGAGCCTGGAGAAGATCCTCTCCGGCAAGGACGAGTCCAGCAGCTCCAGCAGCTCGTCCTCCAGCTCTTCCAGCTCATCCAGCTCCTCCAGCTCTTCCAGCTCCAGCAGCGAGGAGTCTGCGGCCGCCGCCAGCGACGAGCACGACCAGTCCTACGATGATTACTACTACTAGGGCGATTAAAACAGTCTCGCGAGCTTGACCCGACACTCCTCTCCCTCATTCTGTCAACGATCAGAGCAATTGTCCTGAACGCCATTACGCGAAACAAGAACAAATATCAAAATAAAACACCGGCTCTGCCACGACATTGAACTCGCAGCCGTCAACGAAACGCAATAGCGCATGGCATGAGAGCATGCCGTCTTTTGTTTGATAGGTGTGTAAGTAGCAGTGCGCGGCTCGAGAGGCCCGACCCTTCTGCCACTTCTGACGCAATCTGGGCGGGCACGGGCGGACACGGCTGGCGGCGAGGAGCGACGCCGAAAAGTGTTTTCGTTTCTTTCCTCGCCCGCCTGTCGGCGACAGGTGGCGGGGAGATACCGCGGGTGTGCCCGGCGCAAGGGTATTCGGTATTACTCGAGGTATTCCTTCCTGGGAGTAGTATTCTCAAACTCCCAAAACACGCAAAAAAAAGCAAAAAAAAATACAAGACATTTTGATCTTTTTCCACAAAAATGCAAGGGTATTCCGAGAATTTTTCGGAGAATACACAATACGTTGGTTTTCGAAGTTGCGAAGTTGCGTGCGTCGTCTGCTGGGGGCGTCCGCCGGGGCAGAGGACTTCCCTGTGCCAGCCGCTCCCGGGGCTCCTAGAGCGCAAGTCCAGCCTCAGCAGACAGGACCCGCCCCCGCCCCCGCCCCCCCGCCGCCCCCGCCGCCCCCAGACGCCACGCGCGCTACCGAAATCTGCTCACAATAAGCGAGTTCACTATCGCTTGACATACCGGCGGCGGCGGCGGGGCGCGCGCCGGCGGCGACCGCGAGTGCGGCCTTTCCCGTCTCACTCTCTCACCGCGCGCACCGCGGGACGCCGCGCGAGAGGGACAAGGACCGCGCGTCCGCGCCGCGCCGCGCGATCCGGACGCGGCCTCAATCCGTATCGACACAATCAAATAGCACTTGAAAGAACGTGCAAATGTCGCTTATCTCGCGGACCGCGTCCGAAAATCGAGCCGACGCATAGAGGGAGGGAGACAGAGAGAGGGAGACAAAGTGAAGGAGAAAGAGACGGCAAGAGAGAGAGAGAGAGAGCAAAAACTAGATCGCGCTCCTTATCTGGACGCATGCTACCTGCGCTGCGGGGTCGAGCCGGGGCATGGGGGCATGGGGCGGCGGTGATGATCCACACGGACTGTCCGTCTCTCTCTCACACTCTCTCTGTCTCTCTTCCCCCTCTCTCTGTCTCTGTCTCTCCGGCCGCGGCACCCGCACGGGCGCCGCAGCACGTCGGTGGACTACAAGGAGCGTTGCGCCGCTAGTCCTGCACTCGGCACTCTGAGTCCCCCGACGACGGTCGGCACCCGGACCGCACCATGCTGACCGCCATCTTCGTCACGGCGCTCGTCGCCTCCGCCCTGGGTAAGTGGAGCGGGTCGGTATCCAGCGATGCCGCAAACACAAAACAATCTTTATTTTTAAAAAAAAATAAATAATTTTTAAACACTTTCTAAAATACACCGCATGACTTAATGTCAGGCAGATGTGCTCGCCAACAAAACCGGTATTTAAATAGAAGACTGCGTAAGCGCGACCTACATTATCCGTTTGTTACGTCCTCCTTCCACTTTGCTTTTGTTAAGACCCACCTAGAAAACAAGTGACCGTACTTAAGGAAACTCCCAGAGATGGACAGGTTGGTGGGCAGTGGGTGCCCCATCACAGCGTGAAAAAAAACAACAAGAAGAAATAAAAACCCATGCGTCACGGAGAGGGTACCCGTTACACGGGTGCGGCCAGGCCTCCTCTCGCCGCACGGGATCGTTGCGGGATGCTGTGACCCAAGAGGGCGCTGACCTCTGACCTCAAAACCAAACAAACCGGAGGGGAGGGGGGGGGGGAGTAATAAAATGAAAACAAGCGGAAAACACATTTTATTTATACTTTAAAAAAATAATCATGTGACGTGTTGTTTCCAGGTTCGCCCTCGGTTGATCTGAGTCGGTCCGAGGCCCTCTCCGGCCGGGCCGCCGCCCCCTACACGGTAAGCCCGAGAGCGGACCGGGCCCGGCCGGCAGCAGCTCCCCGGCGTAGCCCTGTTCGGTATCGATATTTTCCAATACCTTACACCACCCCCTCCGTGCCCCCGCAGGTCCAGGTGCTGAGGGGAGGCTGGTACGCCGCCCCGGCCGCCCTCATCGGCGACCAGTTCGTCATCTGCTCCGCCAGCCTGCTCGCCGGGTGAGTACCGGGTACCGGGTGCCCCCGGCCCCCGACCGGACCTCCAGAACTCGTCTCACGGCCCCCTTCTTCCCCGCAGCGCCAAGGCCTCCGACCTGAAGGTGTCGACGGGGGGATGGTTCGCCGGCAAGACCGCCGTCACTGACGTCCTCGTGCACCCTGACGCCGCCCTGGGCGCCGACGTCGCCGTCCTCAAGCTCGCCAAGCCCATCGCCAAGAAGTAAGCGCGGGCAGACCGCACCGCACCAGACTGCAGCGCGTGTCGGAAGGGCACTAGCGTTTCGTTTCGTCCGTCAGGGGCCTGGCGGCGGTCCCCGGGGTCGTCTCCGTGCCCACGCCGGCCGGCTCCCTGGCCGTCGTCTCCGGCTGGGGCTGGCTCGGCATCCTGTCCACCTCGGAGCAGTGGCTCGTCCTGCCCCGCTACTGCGGCGTCCCGCCCCAGGCGGCCGCCTCGCTGTGCGCCGCCGGCAGCTTCCAGGCCGGCGCGCCCCTCGCCGTCGACGGCCTGCTCGCCGGACTCGCCTCCGCGCCGGGCAAGGGCCCCGTCAAGGGGGTCGTCAGCTACGTCGACCTGGCCGACCCCAGCGTGCAGAAGTTCATCGCCGCCGCCACGGGTACGGAGACAGGGGAGGGGAGGGCGGGGCGGTCGGCGTCGCTGCGCGCCTGCCGCTCGCGGGGTAGGCCGTCCCGCCACGCGCGACCGCCCGCCCGGGTGCCTATCCCCCGCTCGCAGGCGCGCGGGAGGCAGCCACGCAGCGCGCCTACATGCCGGCCCTCTGCTTCTCCTCCTCGGCAGACCCTGGCCACGTCACCGACTCGCCCACCGACGTGCCCCCGGAACCGACGCACCCGGCCCCGCCGCGCCCCACGGAGCAGCCCACGGAACAGCCCACCGAGCGGCCCACGGAGCAGCCCACCGAGGCCCCCACGGAGCAACCCACCGAGGCCCCCACCCCCAAGCCCAAGCCCAGCGGCAAGAGTGAGTACCCGCCCTGACGGGGTGGTCCTGCAGGTCGGCACCGCGTCAGCGGCCGGCGCTCCCTTATCTATCGTCGGAACGCTGTGCGCGGCCGCGGCCGTGGAGGGCCTCGGATAATCTGCCCTCTCTGTCCGGCCCGCGTCGAGGGGCGTGACGTGACGCGCTCACTGCTGCTGAGTGGCTAATCGGTTGCTCGTGGACACAGCCTGCAGCATCCACGTCAACGGCGGCCTCCCCACCAAGGAGCCCCTCGTGCTCAAGGACGGCCTCAACGGCGGCGAGCTCGCCTTCCACGAGCCCGACTCCGGCGACGCGGTGGTGCTGGCGGCCGGCGAGCGGGTCCGCCTCGTGTGCGCGGGCAAGGGCAACGGCTTCACCAACTTCAAGTCGTCGCAGGACCTGACGGCCGAGTGCGTCGAGGACGACGCGTTCCTGGTCAACGGTCAGTCCGTCCAGGTGCACCAGCTGGGCTGCAAGGCCGAGGCCTCCAACTCGGCGCGGAAGGTGGGCACCTGCGGCGACAACGGCCAGTTCACGCAGATCCGCATCGGCTTCGAGGTCGGCGACGACTTCGTGACGCAGATCGAGAACTGCTTCGACAGCCGCACCTTCGACGCCGTCTACTCCCGCGCCCACCTCACCCCCGCCATCGCGGGCCACGAGTCTGGCGTGCAGCGCCCCAAGAACTTCCAGCCCACCTTCTACGAGAACCTCGTCCCCAACACGCTGTACATCCGCAAGAACCAGCGGTCCGCCATCGCCCAGCTGCTGGGCTCCGCCGAGCTCGCCCAGAAGTACATCGGCGACGACAGCACCCACTTCCTGGCCAGGGGCCACCTGTCGGCCAAGGCGGACCACATCCAGGGCCCGCAGCAGCGCGCCACCTTCTACTACATCAACGTGGCGCCGCAGTGGCAGACCTTCAACGGCGACAACTGGGAGAAGCTGGAGAGCAGCGTCCGCGACTGGGTCGTGTCGAGCGGCCGCTCCGTGCACGTCGTCACCGGCACCTGGGGCACCGCCACCCTGCCCGACAAGGACGGCAAGGAGACGGAGCTGTACCTGCAGGCCGACAAGCAGTACATCCGCGTGCCCAAGTACTACTGGAAGGTCGTGTACGACCCGGCCACCAAGCAGGCGGCCGCCTTCGTGGGCCTCAACAACCCCTACCACGAGACGCAGCCCGCCGACGTGCTGTGCGAGGACGTCTGCGCGCGCTACAACTGGCTGTCGTGGAAGGCCTCGAACCAGCAGAGCGGCTACGGCTTCTGCTGCGACGTCAACGAGCTGAGGAAGATCGTCACCACCATTCCCGCCGACATCGAGGCCGAGAGCCTGCTGTGAAGCGGGACGTGGCCGAGGCCGCGGCCGGAGAGGGGGAGGAGAACCGTGTCAATCTAGTCTTCAGATCAAACTGTTCTGGGAGTGAAATATAACAGCAAACAAGTTTAGCGAGATTTTTTTTTTATTGTTTAATTATGTTTCAAATGGATTCACCAAGCCAAACAAAGGGTACCCCAAGAGAGAGAGAAGTCCAAAACATAAAAAATAATTGGGAGAAGGTTTGAATTGCGCTCGGGTATCGCTTGAATGACAACTGCAGAATGTTCAATAAGTTACACAACAAGAGGTTTTTGGAATTTAATTTTAAATAGTGGAAGATTGGGCTGTCACAGTCAGCTCAAGTCAGTCATATCTCCGCAACAATATTCGTACTTCACTTCAACCTTCTCTGTCCTCACAACTGCCTTTCACATTACATGGCTATCACAAGTTCAAATAAGTACACACAACACACAAAAGGAAGCTGAATAAAAATTATGTTAGGACTAATATTTTGTCACAGCATTCAAAAGAAGATTCATCATAAGATAAGGCAAACAAATGCCTTTAGAGAAATGAAATTATTTCCTGATATAAATATAACTAAGTTCTTTCTATACAGACACATTCTTATAAATGATAAGAAATAAATTTTGTGCAGCGCTACTCATTAGAAATACATTGGTTCAACATGCTACACCTTGTGAAAGTATTGACTTACAGGAAGAACATAGATTTGTGTGTGGAAGACGCTCTGATGGCAGAACATCACATCTCCTAATGAAGACAATATATGAGAATACTGATGGAATGACGGCAGCCATTGTTTCTCACTAATTCTATAGTACATGCATATTTTGTAGGGATTGTAAAATGTCTCTAAATGAATCAAAATGAGTTGAATTTCTCCAGCTTACAGTAGGAAATGAAATGTGGCTGCAAGAGGAGAGATCAGATAATGGGTAACAGTGGAGCTAAATGACAAGCCCAACCAAATCTCATGAACTCTTCACTTCTGCTTCTTTGATTTTGATTGGGCTGGCTTCTGACTTGAAGTCTCAGTTAACTCTTCATAATCCTCATACCTATGAAAGACAATGAGCAATCATTATTTTGAGCAATGCAATAATTCAACAGATCAGTTAATACCGAAATACTTACGCAAATAGAGCTCTAATATCTCCTTTGATAAGAGCAACACCAACAGGTACAGAAATGCATGCTGGTACAAGGTAGAGAAGAGCCGGTTGAGCATGCTTGAAGACATGCATCACAAAAATGGTGGCCAACAGACCCAGGAGGTATGCAAAAAGTGTTGAGTAAAAGTAAGTTTTGGTGTTCCTGTTTAAGCTGAAACAAAAATAAAAAAAACATTATGCAACTTGTGCCTCCAGATAAACCCCCATCAGTAGAAAACACTTTTAAAAAGATGTTACCTGTGATCAAATCGCAATAGAAGAGCAACAAAAATACCAGGGATAACAATGTCACCCAAGCCTAGCATAGCAAAGTTGCTTGCTGACAGCCCCTTCTCTAAAAGGTCCTGGGGGAAGACCACTGGGAAACCAAAACAACTGGTGAGATTTACAGTGCTAGGAACAGTACCACAAGTACGAACTACTATGGAATTTTCAACTCACATTTGATTGGTGCCTCGAATGAACTGGCGACAGTGACCATGACATTTGTGCCAAAGACCCAAAAGATGTCATACACAAAGAGTCCACACAGCAGAATGCATCCAGTCACAATGTTGTTCAAATGAAGCATCTCCACCCCACTGATGGCAAAAGCAATGCCAAAGAGGTTGTTGGCAATCCAGTGCTAAAATACAGGAAGAAAAGCAGGGAAAAAAATTAATAAAAATGCAGTGTTTACCAATGAGCACAACCATTGAAAACACTGAGCGTATTTTCCTTTCCTTTTTTCCTAATGGGCACTGAGATAGTAGTGCTAAAAATTGAAGGGTGAGGACAATAAAAGCCTACCTTCTTCCACAGGTACCATGCTCCAAATATTGAACAGCAAATCAGAGACACAATATCATGAGAGGAAAATTTGTAGTTAATGATGTCTTCCTCTTGATCACCACTTCCACTCTTAAAATGAAGGTGGAATGGTATGTTTGGAATTGCTGCAGGTACTAGAGTGTTTATTAGCGGACTGCAATAAAAATGACAAAGAAATTAGTAAGTTTTTAGGAAATTTTGTACTTACAGGTCAGGTCTTTAGATTAATTACCTTGCTAAATGAGTAAGTGTGATAACACCCAAAATAAAGAAGTAGCCAGTCAGCAATAAGTTCACATACTCCTTAGAGAAAATCTGAAACAGTAAAAATAAATGGTATAGTGCTATTTCATAACTCTGTGACACAAATCCCAAAATCCCAGATCCTTAAACCTGAGATTTCCAAAAACCATGCAATCTATTACCTTGAAAAATATATACAATCCAAAAAGGGCTGCACTTGCAATCAGTGGGAAAAATGCTGCATCCTTTCTTGTCATAGTTTCAGGTTTTGCCCCTGACTCCTGCAAAAGAATAAAAGAACAAAAAATTTAGGCAAAAGTTGGGTGAAACATAAGGAAAAAGTATTTCAATTCTAAGCTACTGCCAAGTGAAACCAAGAACATATGTGCCACATGCTGGTAAAATGAACAGACTACATATCAATGTAATTAAATTTCAGAAAGGTGAAAAGTTAAAGCGATAGCGGATAAAACCGCACAAAGTGTGAAGGACAAAAACATACAGTCTACTTTACCCACACAAAAGAAATCGATGGAAGAAAAAATCAATCTACCACAATACACAAAAATAGAGTCAACCACTACTGCCTACCTACAGTTGACATCATAAAACCTAACCTGGCATATGGTAGCCCCAAACAGAGGTACCTTGCCAACTATCACACCCGTCGGCATACATTTTTTGGCAGCGAACCGTTCAAAGACAGCGTCTTGGAACGCGACACAAGCCGGGAGACGGGCAGCGCGGTTCAAATCTAGGGAAATGTGGGTGGGCGCATACGTGTCCGGGGCCAGTTGGACTCACCATCCTTACCATCTGCACCTTGCGGTACCGGACCGACCGCAAGGAGCCGAAGAAGATGGGCAGCACGGCCATCAACAGCAGGCTCGTGTAGGCCATCGCCATCCCCTCCGGGGTGGCCGGCGTCTTCCGGGTGCCATTGACAGGGGCATCTGTCAAAAACTCCTTCACTTGAGACACAACTCCATCCACAACGTCGGCCATGTTGTTGTGTACTGGGCCGCAGCAGACAGCAGAAGACTGAACCTGAAGCCGTGTTGCCGCGTCAGCAGGGGAGGGAGGGAAGGGTTGGGGTGGGCGGGGGGCGGGGATGGGGGGGGGGGAGTGTGGGGGGGGGGGGGGGGGGGGGGGGGCAGGGGGTGTGTGATCCGAGCGCACCGCGAAACTTCTCATGCTGGGTAGGGAGGGGGAAAGAGGGAGGTGGAGGGCTGGGCGGGGTGCCCCCGGCCTACATTCGCTTCTGCTTCTGCTGGGATGTGCACTTGAAATCAGTCGGGATGACCAATCAGTTATAATTCTAAGTCCGGCCCGCACCCCGTTCCGGCTCGAACGTGGACAGCGCTTTGCGGCACGATGACGGAGACCAGCGCACGAGTGGACGCCGGGGAGTTGGAGAAAATCGTGGTCGGGTCGCGAAACAGCAAGGTACTGGAGGATTGAGCTCGTCTTTCCCTTGCCTGTCTGAAGGTTACGGGTGCCACGTGTGTTTCCGTTTTTGTTTATGCTCTTTCGACGTTTCTGTGTGTCACAGCTCGCCCTGGTGCAGACGAACCACGTTATGCAGCTCCTGGAAAAAAATCACCCTGACAAAAAATTTGATTTGGGTATGAATCATTTATTTAACTCCTATATCTGGATTTGTGGCATTCTTTTTCCCTTCCTTCTCTGGTTTATCACTATTCAAGTGGATGATGAATGACAGTGACTTTTTAATTTTTTAGTTTCCATGTCCACCACCGGGGATAAGATTTTAGATAAAGCACTACCCAAAATTGGTGAAAAGAGTCTATTTACAAAAGAATTGGAAATTGCTTTGGAGGACAGAACGATTCACCTCGTTGTGCATTCATTAAAAGACCTTCCCACAACTCTGCCTGATGGTCTTGTTATAGGAGCTGTGTTGGAGTGAGTTTGATTATGTCTTGTTTATTTTATTTGAAAGTTAGCTGGAACTTCATTCCAGCAACTGTAATATCTAGATCCTTTTTTTTCTTACCAAAACTGCAATAAATTTTTAGGCGGGAGGATCCTAGGGATGCCCTTGTTTTACGGAAAGATATTGAAGTGGATGGTATGGATGCTCTACCTGCAAACAGTGCCATAGGTAAAAATTAATTCCTGTTTGTTAATAAGCTTTTGCCCATAAGAGGGATGTAGGAGGATAATTTGATCTTCTTTTGCTTATGTAGGAACCAGCTCCCTTAGACGGAGGGCCCAGCTCCTCGCCAAACACCAGCACTTAAGTATTGAAAATATACGTGGTAATCTAAACACCCGGCTTCGCAAGTTGGATGAAGACAACTTGTATTCAGGCATCATTCTTGCAATGGCAGGCTTGAAGCGAATGGGTTGGGAGTCAAGAATATCAAAGGTACTAGTGAATCCAAATTATTTATTCAGGAGTGTTACATTTTAAAGTTCGAGGAAATAAATCAGTCATAACATTTTTCTCCCAGGTTCTTCCAGGTTCAGAAATGATGTATGCTGTTGGTCAGGGTGCTTTAGCGGTAGAATGTGTGGAGGAGGATGTCGAAACTTTGCAAATTCTTAGGCCCTTGCACCACAAAGAAACGGCACTCCTTGTTATAGCCGAGAGAAGCTTCCTATGCTCACTGGGGGGAGGATGTTCAGCTCCAGTAGGGGTAGAGTCTAAAATATGCAATGATGGTAAAACTCTTGAACTGGAAGGTGGTGTATGGAGTTTGAATGGAGAAAAGACTTTAAGAAAAAAACTAACTTGTTGTTTAGAAAGCAATGTATTGAGTGAACCTCCGAAGTAAGTTCTTATCATTTCACAATTTTAGGTTTCCCCTCATTGTAGTTCTAAAATTGCTGGTATTAAATCCTTCTTCTTTTTGCAGGAAGAAAGCTGCACATTCTCAACATGCTGTGTTTTGTGGTATTGTAAGCCCCCCCTGTGACACCGAAGAATACAGAGCGGCTTACCAACTAGGGAAGGATTTAGCACAAGCTCTTGTGAAAGAGGGAGCTTCATCAATAATGGAGGAGGCTAGAAAAGCGAATGAGCAGTCTTGATGATAGATTTCTAGTTTGTTATAATGGTCTGTGTTACCAATTTTGCTAAACGACACTTGTTATAGAATCTCATTATTTGTACAACACTGTTACTATTTTTAGGAAATGATTTTAGAACTCTCTTTTCTTGTGCTCTGGTATTAAACTGTCATGACACTTAGCAGCTGAGGCCCATCATTTTATTTCAGGATGAACTGTGATAAACTGCTCAACAATGTTATGCATCTTTCGACAATCAACGTTATGGATGTATATTCTGATGTGATGTGTATATTTGTACATTGGGAGACTGAACTTGGCAACTGAAACTGACATTTAGCCGCTAGGACAGTGAGAAACTGTATTCATGAATATTTGAAAATCGCAGTGTATTTTAATGTATTTTCATGGTTACCCTTAGAAAAGCTGGTTGATTTGACTAGTAAGCCTCCTTATTGTTTTGTAAGTTCATATTTTCATTCTTATCAACCTGGCCTTCATCCTGAACAAACCATTTTAAGTATATCTTCTCCTTGCATCAGACAATTTGTATAAGGCTTCCATGTTGCACGTGAATAACTTGTATAGGTTTGATGAGTTTTCATGTCATATCTTGGGTTTGTGTTTATGAAGTGGGGAGGTGAAAAAGTAAGCATTGCATTGTTAAACTTTTTTTATTTCCCTTTTGGGAGATTGTTGACTGTTGATGGTAAGACTACTTACTGTTAAAGTGAAAATAAATTTTATTTTCTACCTGTTACTAAAAACTGAGGAATTGTTTTGTATGCTTCGCATTTTATTCCTTGTGTCGGCATCATCTAGTTCCAGAAAATACATGAATGCTATGAGCTTCTACATTATTGTGCTTCCAAAATGAACTCCTGCCTGCCTACACTGCTCAGGATGTGGTGTCTTTCGTTAGCTTACACGAAATTGATCTGTAAACGCACCTCTGTAATGAACACGGTTCAGAGGGGCGATACAATTTTCTGAGCAGCAGAAACTTCAGCTGACCTGCACATTTTTCTTTCTCAAGAGGGATGTTATGGAATAATGTTCATTACATATTCGAGTTTACAAAATAAAATTCAAAAATATTGCATTATCTCACATAAAATTTGCCTATATACACAACAACGAACAACCAGAAAATCTCTGGTGGGTACATTATTAAGAACCAGAAAAGCAGTGGCTTTGTTGTGCAAGCCCTTTGCTACCTTTTTAAAAAAAATTTAACTATGCTTTGACAGAAATTCAGCACTCTGTGGGAAAATTTGTGGAATGACAAGAGGTTCCAAATGCATTCTAACTATTAGTACCGTCAGAAGTAGCCAAACACACACATACATACACTAACATGCAAATACAGAGTTGAAATTCATAATATTAGATTTGAAATGTAGATGAAACTTTTCACTATAAGGCAGCCACAAAATAATTTATAGGATTAGTTAAGTTTTACAGGAGTCAAGATGCCACACTCCGTACCAAACATTACATTCAGAAGATGCAATAAGGTAAGTGTGTGCATGATCCCTCACCATATTCACCGAACTAATTTGAGCGAGGCAAGGTCCTCATAACACTGAATTGAAATCAGTTCAATTACAAATGAATCATGATTAATCACTTCAGCAAACATCAACAATAGAAATGAGTAACTGAAACAATTTACAGTTTGTCTGACATGCTGAAAAAGATCTTTGAAGCAATTTCGTTGCTTCAGATACACTTGAAATTTTCGCAACTGCCTTTCACAGATATGCAGTGGATTATGCTAGCGAAACAAACTTCAAAAGGTACAACAGAGTCGCAAGAAAAAAAAAAGCAGAGCAGATATGAAAAAAAAAATTTATTATTAAGAAAGTAACTGACAAATAAATTCTAGGGTCAAAGGTAACTAAGGGTGTAAGGACAAATGATGAGGGAAAATGGGATCAAATTAATTGTGGCAGTACTTCAAGACACTGTTAACAATTGTAAAGATATATATATAGTACACAAACATGAGAATTTGTCAATGTCATTTGGGCAGCACTTATCTTCTGACACAAAATCAGAACTCAAAACAGAAAAGTTTGAACTTCGAAGGAGCAAAACTACTCTGTGCTTAACACTTGCCCTTTCACCAACAAAAGGAACTCGTAAACTACTATTATGGTCACTACGGTTCAAACTTATTCAACATCATCATCTTCCATCTTCCCCATTTCTTGACTCATTAATCGCTGGAAAGGTGAAGAAAAGTATAAGTATGGTATTGTTTCCATAAAATAAATTAAAATAAAAAGCATGAAAATAGGCACAAAAATTTAATAGAAATTTACTGACCTGGCCAAAAGTAGGAAGTCTTTGGAGGAGCAGATGGAAAACTTGAGGGGGAAGTGTCTGCTGAAGAACCTGCAGTAGCTGCTGAGGCTGGCCACATACTGATACAGCATTGCCCAAGTGTTCTACTCCTTCTTCTAAGTCACCACTTGCGAGCAATGTCTCTCCCAGTTGAATCTAAAGTAAAGGATCAATATTCATTAAAAATGGGTTTCCTGAGGAATGAAAATTTGGAACGGTGGCTCAAAGGATTCTAACTCACCTCCTGCATGAAGAATCTCTGAACTGCTTCGTGGTCTTTAAGATTGGGAAGCCTTGATGATCCTGATCGTTTGCTTGCCTCCTTCTTAGCCTTGCGACCTGATACAAAAATAACAAACAAGGATATTAGCTTCCAACCGATGTACTCTAAAAGAGAAAGGGGCAAATAAAAAATGAAAACAATATTTTCAGACAACATCGATAGCAAACTGCAACCCCCAACTGTTTAAGCTTTATCAGATACAATTGTACAAGAAGATCAAATATGAGAATTAAGCAAAACTAATTTCTTTGAGTGTGCAACTAGCAAAGAGAAGGGACAAAGGGACTTAATTTGACTAGATGTTCTTCAGGAGAGACAAGGTCCATTCAATGCTTATCAAAAGCATGCTCCCTCAAAGACAGGCAACCATGAACTAAGAAAAGTGCAGTACGAGTGGCACACTAAACAATACAATCCACTGTGTTGTTTATTGGATAAAGGAGAAGGAAACACGCAATAATTTTAGGGACTTAAAATGAATTTTCAAGAAATACCATTTATATGAATAATTTTCAGCCGAAAGAGAGGTTATGGATGAACTCACGTTCGCGCAGCTTCTTCTTAAAGTTGGGATCACTTCTTCGTTGACGGTCGAAATAAAGGCAGTAACCCAAAAACAAGGTACCGCAAACTCCAGCAGCGATGCCCAACGCAGCCTTCGACACAGTCGTCATGGTATTTGAATAATTTGGAAACTGTAAGGAAGGATGTATAAACTAAAGAGACATATTGATCCCAAAGAGGGCGTGTTCCACAATTCGTGATCGCGGGTTTCTGATTCAAGCAGAAAGAAAGGGGCGAAAGGCGAAGGGGTCGCATCGTGCCCAAAAGCGCCGACACCAAAGTAGTATATTTCAATTCTGAAAATGAAGAGGAAATTGGGAATTAGATTATATTACATTTTCAGTTTGAGCTCATACCTAGAAATAGAAGATAGATTCCGATTTCTGAAGTGGATAAGGAGATTGGGAATCTGAATCTGAATCTTCTTTCACAACACAACACTTTTAACCGGTCAAAGACGGAGCAGACGGAATCGAGACAGGCGTTTTGGGTTGCTGAAACATTTCTTTTCCGAATCAGGTAAGGTTTAAATCAATAAGGGTTCTTGGGGAAAGAAATCACTGGCAGTCCGTGTATGTTATTGACAAGTGTTCGGTCTGCCATGTTGAAAATCGAGGGCGGTTAAGTTAGACCTTTAGTTTCATACTACCCTTGCTCATGTCATGCAATTGTATTATATTCAGTTGTAAGGGCCATGTGTGCTCTGAGAATTTTGCAACACTCTCTGCCTCTGAGGTCTCTGTTACCAAAACTCATTGACCACTCATCTGTGCTTGCTTTTTTGCACAAGCAGATCTGCAACAAATCTCTTGCTGGTCAATCTTCTTCCGCCATGGCATTTATACACGATAAAGGTATGTAATGTGAATTCAAAATTATGACATTCAACTTACTGTTTCTTAAATTTTTAAACTTTCTGTTGCAGAGAAATACCTTGCCTTATCATTGGATGAGAAGCGTAAAGTCTATAAAAGTAGTGGAGGATATTGCACATTAGAAGATATTAAAACATGGCCTTCCTATTTTCGAAGCAACCAGGAGCGTTTAGTTCAACAATGTGAGACCAAATGCTGCAGTAGTTTACAATTTGTTCAGAAGCTGTATTTCCATAATGTAATCTTGCTAATAATTCTATCTGATCGTGCAGATGAGGACTCCAAAGGGAAGATTGGTTTGGAAAAGTTTGATGCAAGACCTGAGTTAGCAGATAAAATTTCCCTGTGGAAGGGAGACATAACAACTCTTGAAATTGATGCTATTGTGAATGCAGCCAACAGCACGCTGCTTGGAGGTGGTGGTGGTATGTACTGTTACTGTGTTGTTCTTGTTTATTTTTCCCACAATAGCTGCCTGTCTCACTCCTATTGTTTGGTTCTGTAGTTGATGGAGCTATTCATCGAGCAGCAGGAGCCAGCTTAAAAGTTGAATGCAGCTCTCTTAATGGATGTAAAGTTGGAGAGGCAAAAATTACTGGAGGATACATGTTACCAGCCAAATGTGGGTTTGAAGACAGGGTTTGAAGACCTTTGGTTTCATATATTTCAGTTCTTCAGTCACTTTTATGTCTTTGATTATTTGTTGGCAGATGTCATCCACACTGTAGGCCCACAGGGTGAAATTCCAGCTGCTCTGCAAGGATGTTATGATTCCTGCTTGAACCTCCTGAGGAATCAGAAATTGAAGTCTATTGTAAGTGTTTTACCCTGCATTTCAAATTAAAGGCAAAGAATATGACTCACCCTGCTTTTCCCCTCCCTTTTTTTTGTTTCAAAATCTGTAGGCTTTTCCATGCATCTCTACTGGTATTTATGGCAAGTATCATACATCCTTCACCAAATTGTTTTATGATGTGCACCATCAAATTTTTGCTACTAGGCTGCTGTCAGTAAATTTCAATTATTGTTACCTAAGTTTGTATTTCTTCTACTTTAGGCTACCCTCAAGAAGCTGCTGCCAAAGTTGCACTAAAGACGGTTCGCACTTTCATGGAACAAAATCATGAGGAGGTGTGTATTAATTTGTTGTCTCCGTTTTAATGTTGGACTTGATATCCTTATGTGTTAATGGGGAAAATTTTTTTACAGGTGGATCGAATCATATTCTGCTTGTTCTTGCCTACTGATGTTGCAATTTATGAAAACCTTCTTCAAGTTTTTTTCCCAACATCTTAAGGCCAGAGGGAATCAAATGAAACTATTTGTAGAACTTCATACTTAAAATGTTGTAATTTTATTAAAGATTCTTGAATATGTCGACTGTAAAATGCACACATGCCTTTTTTGAATTAATGAAAAGAATGACCTACAAAGTGTTCTTAATATTTCCTGTAAATACAAATGATGTTTTTTGACACAATTAAAAATAACACCTTTCAACTGTGATTCTTCTTTATTTTCCCCTTTATACTTTCTCTCTCCACGTCAATAGCACAGAGACTAAAATGAAACCAGAAAACATTTATGTGTGGGGAAAGCAATTCCTTCTTCTCATCTTCTCATGGTTAGCCTTAACAAAGAAATTTTAAAATGTTGGGAGGGGGAAAGGGAGGGGGTGGGGGGGCAGTGATGCCGGTACAATATCTATAGAAGTCTGAGCGGCATTGTCTGGTGCAAATGAAGGATTGTTGGGGGTGGGCGTGCATTTCCACACATGGGGATTCTCACAATTGAGGGGGGGGGG
Organism: Megalurothrips usitatus; assembly: GCA_026979955.1. Lineage (NCBI taxonomy): Eukaryota > Metazoa > Arthropoda > Insecta > Thysanoptera > Thripidae > Megalurothrips > Megalurothrips usitatus. The sequence continues at coordinate 8,388,291 of CM049598.1, forward strand.
GGGGGGGCAGAGGAGTGGTAAAAAAAGGGGGGGGGGGATGAAAAAGCCACTAACAACGCCTCGACAAAGTTTTCAGTGCGAACACAAGAACCGCGCCGCACGGCCGGCCAGCGATAATTATTTTAATTACTCGCATTCCCGACAGTTTCGGAAAAGATGCGCAAAGGGCTTTGCCCCCCCCCCCTCCCTCCCTTCCTAAGCAGCCGCGTCTCTGCGCTCGGCAGACGGAGCCACCGGATCGGAGCCGTTATTAATTAACAAATTCTCTGACTTTTCGTCTGATTACTTCTGGACCGGACCCCGCGCCACCGGCACGGCCTGGTAACCGGGCCGGGCGCCGCGCCGCTGGCTTCCCGTAACGCGGCGCCCGGGAGGTAGGCAGCGGCCAGCCAAGTGATGCGGCCGCCGTTCCCTAAGACCGAATCGGGCTGTTTTTTTTTTTTAATCTCTCATCTGACGACACGGACGCAGTTCGTTCGTCCGGCCGGCGGCTGGCTGTTCCGGCCCGGTCCGCTCCCCCGGTGCGGCGTAGTGAGGGACGAGAATGTTGCATCGGGGGATTGGGGCGTCGTAAAGGAGGCCATCTCCGCACGCTGTTTGCGGCACGCACGCACGCACGCACGCACGCAGTCCCCACCCTTCTCCCCTACCGACTGGCTGCGAGACGCCACACGGTGCAAACCTCTGTCCTCTTATGGAGTCCGCAAGGGCTGATGAACGAACGATTCAAGGACGATATCCGGTCCTTGAACTCCAAGCTGGGCGCAGAGCGGAGGGTTTCGCTCCAGACGATAGGCAATACAACCGGGTGAGCTCGCAGAGAGAGAGAGAGAGAGCGAGCGAGCGAGAGAGAGAGAGAGAGAGAGAGAGAGAGAGAGAGAGAGAGAGAGAGTACGGAGGCAAAGAGTGCGGTGGACATTGCCTCCCTCCCCGAGGGGGTGCTCCAGCAGCTCCAGGCTCCGGGCTCCAGCAGCTCCAGCAGCTCCAGGCAGCCCTCGCCCTCTCTTATCCGCGGCCCGGCCCGTGGGCGCGGCTCCATCCCCGCCCGGGTCCGTCCGCAGACCTGCCATTGCAGGCTCGTCGATCTTTTTCGCTGCCTCCGAGCCGGGCGAGCGAGCGGTCAGGTCGGTCCGAGTCCGGGCGTGGCGGGGCGTGGCGGGGCGTGGCGGGGCGTGGCGGGGCGTGGTGGGGCGCGGCTGCAGCCTGCAGGCCGCGGACGAGTCTGGGGCCGCTGCTGCCGGGGCCACAGGGGGCCGCCGGGGAGACATAAATCGCTTCCTAAGGCCCCACTGGCCGCCCCCCGGGCCCCTCAGGGGGCTGGAAGGGAGCGGGGCAGGGGGTGAAAGTGGAAGTGGCTTACGGCTTGGCGACTTTGACGAAAACTACAGCTTTGGCCCATGCGGCGAGGGTGCGTGCGTGCGTGCGCGCGCGTGTGTGTGAAATGATGTAGGGACAAAAATGCGACATGAAGGGGGGGGGGGGGGAGACAAATGACCCCACGGCCAGCGCAGCAGCCCATCTTTGTCCGGCGGTCCTGGCTGACGCGGGCTAAGGCTCCTCGTAGGGACGCCTGGACATATAAATGAATCCCCAAACGGAGCCGTACACACGGTGCGGCATAAACCACAGCAGCCGCGGGGGCCGCGGGGACGGGTCGAGCACGAGCCCCGGCCTGACGTGTGTCATATGAGGTGCGGGCGGGGAGCTGAGCCGGCGGGCGGCCTCCCTGGCGGCCCCGCCGGGGGCCCCGCCGGGGGCTGGGGGCCCCGCGGTCACCACGGCGCGGGCTGTACCGCCAAATGCCGGCTCTTTTATCTTCATGAAACTGGCCGGTGATGTATCTGCGGGGCCCGCTTCCACCCGCCGGGAGCCGCCGCCGCCGCCGCCGCCGCCGCTGCTGGCTGTCCGGCGGAGTAGAGGACCCGCGTGGTGGCGCGGGCCCCGGAGGACCGAGCGGCCAGCCTGACCCGCGGCTTGTCTTCTGTCTCGCTCCCGCACTCACGAGCGTCAACTAGGTGCGAGAGGGACAGGAGACGAGCGTGGCCCGCGTGCGGCTGTGGCCCGCCCGGGGGACAGCAGCGCAGCCCCCCGCGGGGTGTGCTCCGTCACCCGCGGCCCCGGCGGGGTCGGGGCCGTATCAATACTCATCATCCCCCGCCGGCCCTAGAGAGACTCTAGAGAGACCCTAGAGAGGCTCAAGAGAGACTCTAGAGAGACTCTAGGACGACTCAGAGTCTCTCTAGCCGGCCCCGCCGCGCCGCCGGCTCCGCGCTGGCTCGTCGCCCGGCCTTCGCGCCGTGGAGGTAGGCAACGCGGAGACACGCGTGTCGCGCGCGCCTCGCCGCTGCCTGCCTGCCGGGCGTCCCCCGCACAGTGTCTCTCTCCCTCTCTCTCTCTCTCTCTCTCTCTCTCTCTCTCTGTGTCAGCTTCCCGCGATGTCGCCGTCTCGCTCGCACACAGGGGGCGGGTACGGCCAGCCCCTCCACTGTACGAGCGGAGCCGTGTCGAGACGTTGAGCCGAGCCGAGCCGAGCCGAGCAGAGCATGGCCGAGCCGTAGGCGACGGCGCAAGGCGGAGGCGCGGCGGCGGCGGCGCGGTGCGGCGGCGGGGCGGGACGGCTGCGGAATGGGTTTCGCAGGCGATCGCGGCACTTTAGGAAATGAGGGAGAGATTTAATGTGTTGTGCATTTCATTGCGATCGATTGGACGTCTTCCTTGCTCCCTCTCTCCCTCTCTCCCTCTCTCTCTCCTTTCTCTTTTCGCCCTCTTTCTGTGTCCTCCCATTAACATTATTGCCAGCAGTGGCGAGAGTGAGTGAGAGGGTGAGAGAGAGAAGGAGTGAGAGAGAAGGAGAGAGAGAGAAGGGGGCGTGGCGGGATCTTCCCCTGACGGGGGCACACCCAGCCCGCCCCGCGGGGCCCTCCGCTAGACCACGTGGCTACGCACACAAGTGCCCCTCTTTCGGCGTTGTTGCGTGGATCTGTCTTGTGTGTGTTTTGTTTTCGGAGGGAGGGGAGGGGGTGCGGGGTGGGCATGGGCTCTGCGTAACCACCGTTATGCATTAGGAGCAGACTGCGTTCCGACTGCAGCACAGCGACCGAGGTGAACTTCCCGCCTCTCTCTCCCTGTCCCTCCCTCCTCTCTCTCTCTCTCTCTCTCTCTCTCTCTCTCTCTCTCTCTCTCTCTCTCTCTCTCTCCCCCCCCCAACACGCCCTAGTCTATCGTGCGATAACTGTAAGATTCTGAGATGCCCCTCTCGCCGCGCGCGCGCTCGGATGCCCTTACACCTTTATGTGTGTTCCCGGCGGCGCTCCGGGGGAGGGGGGTGGGGGAGGGGGTGGGAGGGGGAGGGAGCGCCCCCCCCCCCACTCCAGCCGCCGCCGCTGGTAATCAGGATCACAGCCTCCCCCCGCTGCCTTGTCTTCCGCAAGAGCACGCCGCTGTCGCCGCCAATGTGTCCTCCCCCCCCCCCTCTCTCCCTCTCCCCGGCCCGCCCCTGCCCCACACCCCCCGCGCCGCCACGCCACCGACAATTTACAACGAGGGAAAGGGAAAAGGAAAGGAAGAGCAAGAAAGGAGTGCATTAGCCCTGCCTGACACACCGCAGCGGCGGCGGCGGCGGGGCACGGCGCGCCACTCTGCAGAATGACTCGCAAATGGGTTGTCGGTGTCCCGTGACGCCCCGCCACGCCCCGCCACGCCCCGCCACGGTCCGCGGGGGGTCCGGGAGGCTGCCGTGGGCCCGGTGAGGCCTGGCCGCCGGAGCCGGGGCGAGAGCCCGGAGCCCGGAGCCCGGGACCCGGAGCCCTCGAGCCTGTCGGTCTGTCCGCCTGCTGCTGGGCTTCGCCGTCCGCTCGCCCGATACATCATCATTACGACTAAATGATGGCAGGGCTCTGTTTAAAGTCCCACGACGCCCCGCCGCCGCCGAGGCCAGGCCCAGGGGTCCCCGGGTCCTGTGGGTCCCCCTCAGGGCGCCGGCGTGGCGGGACTCGGCGGGGGCAGCGAGGCCGCCACGAGCGGGGAAGGTCGAGTCAAGATCCCCATCAATCGACCACTCTTTTTTTTTCTCCCCCAATTTTTTTTTTAAAAAGAAAGTAGGTCAGACGTTTAAACCTTACTGCCAATTTATTTCCCACCCCTCAACGGTCACCAAGCGGGGAGACGTGTTCTCGTTTAAACTGCTTCCCATCTTCTCCTCCTCCCCCGCGCGCACTGAGAAGGAAAAAGAAATTTGCAATTTGCTCATTTTTTTTGTGCCTTCCCGCCGTGGCAGCGGTACCACCAGCAGCAGCAGCAGCAGCGGTACGGTGATGAGACGACTTTGCTTTATGTCGGGGGGCTTGTTAGGTTGGCAGCACTGATGAAGTATCCAGGGACGCGTCGTATTACCATAATGCCGGATAAGACAGCCCGCCCGGCTCGAGCCCCCGCAGCCCCCGCAGCCCCCGCAGCCCCCGCACCACTCGAGTGGTCCGGCCTCCCTCCGGCCCGCGGCTCCGATGTCACCGTTTGCCTCTTTCCACCATCATTTCCGAACATAATTTCGGGCCGAGAAATTTTTATCCCCTCTTCCGATAGCTGTGTGAAATTCACCAACGGAGCCTGTGAAATCTTTTAGCATAGCAGCGCATTGCTTTAGGCACGTAACTTGATACACTCCCCCCCCCCCAAAAAAAAATAGAATAACAAAAATCCCACCGCATATTTCCACCCTGCCACGGCGGCCCGACTAGACGAAGACAGGGACTCGTGCGGCACGGGGACCATACAGATGTGGTCTGCCTATAGCGATGACGACGACAGTTGGCAGTCGGCGGCCGAGGTGACGCCGGCGGGGTCCACAGCAGGCGCAGCCAGCCGCAGCCCACGCCGGTGTTCGGTTTATGCTCTGCTCCGCGTTTTATGAGCGATGTAACAACCCGCCGACACATTTCCATGCAACTCTTGCATCCGCGCCTCGTGCGCGGCGGGGGGCGGCGGCAGCGCGGAGGTCGGCTTCGGTCATCATCGAACTGCTTAAAAAAAAAGAAGAAAAAACCCGACAGCCGTCGTCCTGCTATTCTTGTGGACGCCACGCCGCGCCGCGCTGCCTTAGAAACACTTCAATAATGCTCCGCAGCGGCCCCGACGGCCGCGCACTACAAGATGTAGCAGGGGAGGCAACAGTGCGCCGCCGACCTCGATCCCGCGTGACGTGTGCCAGGTGAGGAAGGGGAGGACACCCGTGGCGGGTACTCGAACCCGCAGCGGGCAATATTCGTGGCGAGAACGACGCCGCATCCCTTTTTGGGGAGGGGAGAGGGGGATTCAAATACCGCTTAATGCACCCTGCCTGCTGTCACGCACACGCGGCACGCACGCGGCACGCACGCGGCACGCACGCGGCACGCACGCGGCACGCACGCGCCGCAAGTGTGGAGGCCTGCACAGCGTCATCCGCGCCCGGCCGTGTGCGTGTTTGGGATATTATTTCATGACGTCAGCGGCGCAGCGGCGCCCCCTGTGTGTTACTCCCCAGCTCTCCGCAGATCCGCAGCCGGATAGAGAGACTCCGGGCCTCTCTAGCCCTCCGCTCCCTCGCTAGAGAGACGCTGAGTCTCTCTAACCCTCCGCTCCCTCGCTGGAGAGACGCTGAGTCTGTCCGCTCCGGTCCCGGGCTCGCCGGTGGCAGCGGCCAGCGCCGTGGCGGTAGGCACTACGCGCACACGGGTGTCTGGCGCGGCGAGGCGTTGCCTACCCTCCGGTCGCTCTGCGGGTCGAGCAACAGCTGTCGGCCGCTGCCGGCCCGCTGCCGGCCCCGCGGCACGCGCGGATAGGCGCAGGACAAAACAGCACGCGCGCGGGCAAAGCAAAACGAAAAAACAAACAACACCACCAAAACAATTAAATGAAGCGGCCGGCGGTGGGGATCGAACCCGCGGGAGAACAAAGCGAGGTTCTAACGCTGGTCGGTCGGGCGGGCAGAGGGCCGGCGCCCCCTTTTGTGCCGGCCGCCAAAAACTTTCTGCCGCACCTAAATCTTTTACTCTCTAAACGGGCGCGCCTCTTTCCCGCCTCCGCCGCCGTCTCTCTCCCTCCCCCTCCCTCCGCCCCGCGTCACGGTGTCTCTCCTTGTTCCTCCTCAGTTAGCGCTGCGTGGTTTTAATTAAAGTGCATTGTTAGCTGTATACAGAGAGCAGAGGCTCGGCGCGCCTCGCCCGGCCTCGCCTTCTCATCATCCTCCAGGAGCGTCCGAGCGGAGCGGCGGCTCGGGCCGAGCGCAGCCGAGGCCGGCCCGGGGCTGGGCGAGCCGAGCCGGGGCTCCCCACCCCCACCCCCACCCCTTAATCACAGCCACGTAAACGCAGGGGGGGGGCATCCGCAAACCACGCCGCCGCCGGCCGGAAGAAGAGGGCCGCCCCTAACGAAGCACGTGACCTTGAATGGGCCGTACGTGGTTTATGCACGGCCCCTCCGGGGTGGCGGACCGGTGCTTCCGGAACCGATTGCAGGGGAGCCTCTCTAAACAATCGGGGATTAACGGCTGCCAAATGAGCAGCCCCTTTTCTATTCCACCCTCTCTAACTCTCTAACACGCTCCGCTGTCTCTCTCCCTCGTTTAACCTGAGTCTAATGAATCCCTGCGGAAGGCTGGAGTTGACACAATAGACACTACACGTATAACTGCAAGTGGAACAGTAAAGTTTACAGTTTCTTAAATAAGCGTGTTTTATTCTTTGTTGCCCCGTTTGATTGGAGTAGTGAAGACGCCATATTTAAGACTTAGCTGTCCACGAGACTAGCGCCTCTTGCGAAAGTGTGCGCGAGATAGTAAGAAAGGCAGAGAGAGAGAGAGAGAGAGAGAGAGAGAGAGAGAGAGAGAGAGAGAGAGAGAGAGAGAGAGCGGGGGGCAACGGGACGACATCGAGGATGGGTGCCTCTCTCTCCTTTCTTGCGGTCGGCCCTGGGGAGGAACCGAAGAGACACTGCGACAGAAAGAGAGACAGAGAGGGAGAGACGGAGAGAAAGAGGAGTAGGGGCGGGCGGAATAGAGAAGGGCACTAATACAAATGAAAGCTTTCAGGGCTTGATTGATTCTGGCTTCCTTTCGGCCGTTGTCCGCTTGCTGCCACCCGAGCTACAGAGAGAGAGGGAGAGACAGAGACGAAGAGCGGCGCAGTGCAAGAGAGAAAAAGAGAGAGAGCTGTGTACCCAAAGAGGTCCTCTTTTAGTGTAGATGGACTGCACGAAATGGGGCATTATGGGGGCATTTCAGCTTCATTTACGGCCAGGTGAGGACTGGGAGAGGGCCGGAGAGAGAGAGAGAGAGAGACAGACAGAGAGAGAGACGGGCATGAAGGAAAGTGCGCCGGTGTAAGGCACGGGAACGGCGGACGCAGAAAGGAATGTAGTAATTAACAGGAGAGTGTCCCGCGCCGTTCGCACACTGGAGCCGCCCCGCCGTGTCGCGCGCCATCGGACAGGACTGTCGCCTGCCCGGACACTTTATCTCAATTATTCTTCCCAATGCGCCCATCATGATCTGTTCTATCATCCTCCTGACTGAGGTGCCCCCCACGGCCCCCCTCTCGCTCTTTCCTTCTTTTCTTCCCCCCCCCCTCCTCTCCCCCTCCTCCGGTTGTAATTACCCCCCAGCGACCGTCCTTGTCCAAATAGTGATCAGGCGAAGTGCCTTGGGGACTCCGGGGGAGGGGGGGGGAGGCGGGCCGGGGGGGGGGGGGGGGGGGGGGGCAGAGGCACGGCATCGAATTAGGCGTCGAAAGCAATCATCAAACTCGCTTCTGGCCGTCGCGGCCGTCGGTTTGCACTACATGAGCGCGGGCGGCGGCGGCGGCGGCGGCCAGGGGGTGGCCTCGCCCTGCCTCGCCCTGCCTCGCCGCGGGCCCGGTCCCCGACGGCGTCCCCGCCGCTGCCGCCGGTCGACGGGAGAAACGTTGTTATTCGGCCGTTAATGTATCATTGCCGTGGTTTCGCGCGGGTTCCTGGGCGTACCGTCGCCGGCATTTAATTTGCTCATCAGTATTACACTTGGACGGGTTTTTGAAAGAGCCGCCGTCATGCGGGTGCTCACCGCGGTCCCCTCCTGTCCACCCCCCCCCCCCCCCCCCAGCCTCTTGTAGACTGTGTGTGTTCCGCCGCGCCGGTCTCGCAACACTCCTGCTAATTACCGTATGTGTGTGTGTGCGCGTGTGTGTGTGTGTGAGCGCTGGTTGGCTGGCGCCCTGGCATGTGCTCCGTCTGTTTGCCCCCCCCCCCCCCGCTCCGCCACGTCGCTTCTGTCGCCTCTTCCTTTTCGCATGTATCCTAGAAATTTATGAACGCTTCCCTCTGCGCGGGAAAGACGAATTACAGTATCTGCGCAAAGCTATACGGGACGGCGCCTGAAGCTAGCGGGGGCCTCCCGGCCTGGGCAACCTGTGCGAGCTCTCCTGCTGTTATTATAATGATTTAAAAAGAAAGTTTTTTTTTATTTTTCCAACAAACATTTTGTCCTGTACTCGGTGCGCTGTATAGCACCCAGACTTCCTTGTTTCGCGTGCCGCGTTGGGGGGGGGGGGGGGACACACTAGTACTAATTTGTATCATTGTACTTAACCAAATTAAATAGCTCAACAAGGTCCGTCGTAGGGCCGCCCTGCGGGTGGGTGCGGCCGGGTAGGGAGGGAGGGGGGAGGTGGGAGGGAGAGGAAGAGACAGAAAGAGAGAGAGACTATCGTCTACCCGCCAATTGCGGGTAATACACGAGCGAAAACATCCGTCTTGGTATCTTCACCTGCGGCGCGAGAGAAAGAGAGACAGGCAGAGACAGACAGAGAGGTGGGGGGGGGGGGGGGGGGGAGACGGCCGGCCGGATGGTATGTGATGGGGTGGGCGTTGGTCGCGGGGAAAGAAATGGCGATGGCCGGTGCCGCGCCCCCCGGCTGCCCCGGAGCCCCCGCGGCCCCAGCGGCCCGCTGCAGATGCTGCCCTGCCCGACGCCTGATGTGAGCCGATGCGGCCCGCTCGCTAATGGACGATGTGTGTCGCTAAGGGCCGGCGTGTCCAGCGTGACGCAGTGGCCGCCGCAGCAGCTAGCCGTCCCCGGCCCGGCCTCTACTCGCTGCACTTTTCACCGCGCCGGTTCGGAAATAGGCTCCCGGGGGGACGTCTCCGCCACCGCGGCCCGACTGCAGCATTCAGGAGGCGCCGGCGCTGTGGCGACCCTGCCCGTCAGGTCGCTGCGGCTCTGCAGGCGGCGCCATGGGCTCGGGCTGGACGCGCGCCTCGGCCGGCGCCCCGGAGGCCGGCTCTCGCGGCGTGGACATGGCCGCCGTCTCCCTGGAGGTGGCGGAGCGGCTGCGGGGCGCGGGCCGCGACTCCCGGAGGGACGAGAAGTACCTGCAGAGGTACGGGGGGCTCACCGCGGCGGGCCGTGCGCCACCGAGTGTCCAACACGATTCCTCTTTTGGGTTTCGCACGGCAGGGTCCTGGACCTGCAGGACGCGTTCGCGCGCCAGCACCGCCTCAGCCCGGACGAGCTGCGGCAGCAGGCGGACGCCATCCGGGCGCGGTACAGGGCCCGGCCCGACAACAGGGCCTACCTGGACAGCAGGGACGAGGTGTGGCGCCGCCGCCGCCGCCGCCGGCCAGGGCTGGCCTCGGACCCGTCACCCGTCACCCGTCTGCTGTGGGGCTGCAGGTGCAGCGGTGCTACGAGGCTGCCTGGGGCCGGACGCTGGACTGCGAGGCCGAGGCGCGCTCCCTGGTGGGGGTGGCCGACGCGCTACTCAGGGGCGGCGCGGCCACGACGCCGGCCTCCGGGGCCTCCTCCAGCTGCAAGTGCTGTATGATGTGGGCCGAGACACCGCAAGCGACGAGCCCGGAGTAGTGGACAAATAAAGAATTTTGCAGAGCGTTACGGTCAGAGTGGAGACGATGAAAAAATATTGAAGCTCTCTGTTTCATTCTTAAACACAGCCCGCCTTGACTCTGTACGCTGTGCGCTGGCACAAGTACCTCTCTCTCTCTCTCTCTCTCTTCTCTCTCTGTCCCTCGGTCCTCGGGTCGGCGGGCTCGGAGACTCGGCGCACAATGAGGCCCCCATCCGTGTTGTCACGGCAGAATAGGGCAGTCGATCCACACAACGCGCGCACTATTCTTTGAAACTCCGTTTCTCACTCTCTGTGTCTCCCCGTCTCTCTCCCTCACCCGCCGCCGCCGTCTTGCTTCTCTCTCTCTCTCTCTCTCTCTCTCTCTCTCTCTCTCTCTCTCTCGCATGAACACCCCCCGGCAGGCGCGCGCGCGCTCACAGGGCAATCACATATCGCATTCCCCTTGGCACACGGCGTCTAAGTAAGCCACTCGTATGCCTTATGTGCTGCTCCGGGAGGAGCGGCGCGGCGCGGCGCGGCGGCGGCGCAAAGCGAATATCAACACAGCCGCGGCGTCCTGCACCTCTTCACAACCTCTCTCTCTGTCACTTTTTCTTCGTTTCCCGCGTCCACCTCCCGCTTGCATGTGTGTGTGTGTGTGTGCCCGCGGCGCCGGCAGTCTGTCAAGCAGTGCGGGAGGTCCACCGGGCACGTCCTCCCCCCCTCCCTCCCGCCACGGTTCGCGGGCCGGAATGGTTGGTCTCGCTACTTCCTATAAAATCGATTACCTAATCAGCGGAAGTGGGTGCAGCGCGCGTCCAAGATGGCGACCGCCGCCGGGGGGCTGCGGGGAGGGCGTGGCGCGGCGAGCGGGTGGGGCCGGGGGGGGGGGAGGGTCTCACCGACAGCGGCAGTATCAACACTACCGAAAAGGCTCTTAGATTAAGGAGATTGAAAGAAACAACCGCAGCGCCGCCGCCGCCGGGCCGGAGGGCTGCGGCAGGGGCGGATCCGGGAGGAGGGGGAGGAGGTGACGGCCCCTCTGCTGCTGCTGTGTCCGCTCCATTTGCCTTGATTCCAGGGGACGCGCCGCGTAAGGGCGCCGCCGCCGCGGAGCTGAGGCCGCGGCCCGCTGTGTTCTGTCCGCGGTGTGCCGGCCGTGGGCAGCGCTGACGTCACACGCCGTCCGTCTTGGGGGGGGGGGGGGGCGCTGCCTGGCGCTGCCCGGCGACACCGGCCGCTGAGTGCTACTATTGTGGTCGCGGCCCGCGGCCAGCCGGCCTGGAGGAGCAGGCTGGAGAAGCGGGCTGGAGGGCTGGAGGAGGAGAACTTGCGTCACCGTGCAGCCGCACTCCCCGGTGGGTAGGCAGGCCCGGGACGCACGCGTGTACCGCGGGCAGGCCTACCTGGCGGGCGCCCAGCGAGGGGTGAATACGGTACCGGCGATGGAGGGAGAGAAGAGAGGGAGGGGAGGGGAGGGGAGGGGGAGGCGGAAGGCGCCGCCGCCGGGATGACGATGAGGGATGGGGGGAGGCGGGCAGGAGGCGGGCGGGACACGGTCCGCGCGGAGACGTCGCCAACGCCGCGCCAACGGCCCGCCGCCGCCACGGAGCATTACCGGCTGAGTGCCAAAGTGTGTTCCTTCTTTTAATGCAAATTACCACCCCCGCCGCGTCATCGGCGGGGGCAGAGGGGGTGCGGGGAGGGTGTTCTCATTGATGTAGGCGGCGCGGATCGGGGGCGTGGTGACCGGGTGACCGTACGGGCCCTACGTTATAGGAGCAACAGTGTCGTTACAGAACGCGCGCGCCGTGTGTGTGTGTGTGTTGTGGGCGTGAGAGAGAGAGAGAGAGTGAGACAGAGACAGAGAGAGACAGAGAGTACTTGGTAAGGACCACGCACGGCGCGCGTCCGGGAATTTCCGAACGCGCCGCGCCGGCCGGGGACTGATGAAATATGACAGAGTGATGGGGTGAAACCAATTCGGACGGAGTTAGGAATTAACGCGCAAATAAATTACCCAATTTGTGTAAATTTGCATGTTTCCGGGGCGGCGCGTCGACACACGACGACGCGGGGCCCGGCCCAAGGGCGCGTGGCGGCCGCAAATGGTGAAAGTTTCCAGAGACGTAATTTTTAAATTTGTATTCAACGCCCTCCCTCCCTCTGCCCTCCCCCCCTGTCCGACCGAGGTCCTTCCTATGTCGCCTTCAGGAGGGCAAGAAAAACACGAAGACGTGGCGTCGTCCTTGCGCAGTGCCTTACAGTGTGTCACGGTGCCTTACAGTGCGTTACGGCGCCTTACGGCTCAGCGTGATGCTGGAATAACGTGGCTGGTTATCGGCGGCTGGTGTCGCGGGCACACACACACACACACACACACACAATCACAGCGGCGGTGGCTAACAACAGCAGCCGCTCCCGCCCGCTGCTGCCACAGTTACGACCCCTGCACGGCCGCTGCAGCCCCGGAGGTGGTGGCCGTGCCGCCGTGCCGCCGTGCCGTGGGGGTGGCGCGGGTGGTGGGGGAGGACGCGGGGTGCAGCGGCTGCGCCCCTCCTGCCACCCCCGCCGCCGCCGCCGCCGCCAACTCGGCGGTGTGGTTCGGTCGGGTTCGGTTCGGTTCCGTCAGTTGGCCTGCAGCGCCCGCGTCGTGAGGTCGCCGCCCGCCCCGCGCAGCGCCCGCCGCTCCCGCCTCGCGGCCCGGACCGGAGACCGGCGGAAGCAGCAGCGGGGACCCCCCGGGGACCGCGCGCCGCCGAGCCGCCGAGCGGCGAGCATCGAACCTCGCCGCGGCGGACCCCCCGCGGCCCGCCTCGGCGCCGCCGCCCGCAGCGTCCCCACGCGTCCCGCGGCGCCGCGTATCGGATGTCCCGGCGATCCCGGCCGACGCCTCCACGCCGACGTGGTGCACGGAGTGCGTGTTGAGGAGGGGGCACCGCGTCGTGTTTTGGCGCCAAAGTCAGCGGTGACCATCTCCCCGGCAGCGCGGGGGCCACGAGGTGTGTACACGTGCGTGTGTGTGTGAGCTCGTGTGTGTGGGCGTGTGTGTGTGGGCGTTGTCGACGGCGCGGCGGTGCGGCGGACCCGACCCGCGCAACACCTAGGTCCCGGGTGTCGGCGGCGTGGCCGGAAATACCACCCCACCTCCCGGCCACGGCGCGGAGGTTCGCACACTGTCGATGACGAGGGAGCGGGGTCGCTGTCGCTCTCGATGGTGGCGCTAATGAAGGTTCTATTTCGGGAGCGGCGGCGGCGGTGCGCGGTGAGGGCCCGTGCACTTCCCTCGCCGGCGTGCCGCCGCCGCCGCCGCCGCCGCCGCTGAGCCCGGCGGCGGCGGCGGCGTCATCGTCGTCGTACGCTTGCGGGCGACAAAGGACTTTTGTGGTTCTCTTAATTGCCAATTATCGCGGCAACTCAACTGAAATCTTGTCATTTATTTTGATTGGATTGCCTTGGCGGGCTCGGGCCGGGGGCGGGCCGGGGAGGGGGGGGGGCGGGGGTGGAGCGCCGCCGCCGCGGCAGCGGCCCGCCCTGTTAGCGCTCTCAGTGTTGCCAATTTACCGAGAGAGGAGCCGAGGGCCCTCCGGTGCGACTCCGGCTGCGACTCGGCCGCCGCCCGCCGCGGGACCTCTACCCAGTCATTCCCCACCACTCTGGCCGCCGTGACAGGGCGCGCGCGCACGCGCGGGGCACCAGCGCTTTCAGTCGCAGCCAAAGCCCGGCGGCGGCAGCGGGCTTTCAGAGCGGCTTTCAGAGCAGCTTTCAGGGGCTTTCAGCGGCGCGGCGCGGCGCCGGGGGCGGACAGGGGGACAACCACTCTCGCGGCGACTCGGTGAGCACGGCTGGCGGATGACGCCGTTACCGGTCCCCGGCCCCCGCCGCCCCCGCCGCCCCCGCCGCCCCCGCCGCCCCCGCCGCCCCCGCCGCCCCCTCTCCCCTCCCCGCCCCTGCCAGATTCGGGCTGATTGGGCCATTACGTACGAACTCCCCCGCCGGGTTGTCGCGGCGCCTGCGACTGCCGGGGTAGGCAGGCCGCGGGGCACGCGCGCCCGCCGGCACCGTGGCTGCCTACCCCGCGGGCGCCGCCCGGGCGCCGCCGGCGGGAGCGCCTCGTCCCCCGGCCCCCGCCCGCCCCCGGGGACCTCCCTCCCTCCCTCCCTCCCTCCCTCCCTCCCTCCCTCCCTCCCTCCCTCCCTCCCCCGCCGCCGCCGCTGCCGGCACAGTTCAACAGTTGGCTGATTTTCCGTCGCCCTGTATCAGAGGCGCGCCGAGCACAAGCCGCGGCGGCAACAGCAGCAGTTGGGCAATAACACCATCGGACGAGTGTTGCCAGCCGACCATACGGTTTTAATAAACGCCTTTTCTTCTTTGTTCTCTCTCTGCCCCGCAGTTGGCAACAGCAGCGGCCGCCTCCGCCGCCCCCCTCCGCTCAGCCCGCGCAACGTCAGCTGCCATCCCCAATGTGAATGTGAACAGCAAGCAGAGCAGAGGGCTCTGGGCCGCGCAGCCGCAGCGGCAGTGGCGGCAGCGGCCGCGGCAGGCTAGCCGACCGCAGCGGCGCCCCCTCCACCACCCCAGCCAGCCGGCGGGGCCCCCGCCGCGCCCTGAGTGGCAGGGCAATCCACATGATTGCTTCTGTAACTACCGCGACGCCGCCGGAACAATTAGGTGAGTGCTTCTGTCAAGGATTCTGTCATGGCACACCACCGCCGCCGCTCCCGCACCCCCCACAACCCCCGCCCTGTCTCTCTCTTTCTCTTATTCGCTCTTCTCCCTCCCTCTTTCTCTCTCTCTGCATACCCCCCCCCCCCCCGACCGATGACAATCCCTCCCCCCTGCCCCCTTCTCCCCGTTCCGTGTCCTTCATCTCGTTTTCGCGCCCCCTCCTTCCCCCCTCCTCCAGAGCGTTTGTCGGCCCACACAGGGGGGGTTTTATTATTTTGTTGGCGTTCGGTTGGCGTGCTGGTAATTGGATGGACCCCCGCGATGACTCCGTTCAGTTAGCAGCGGCGGCGGCAGTGCCGACACAGTGTCGCGTGCCGGTGGCGGGGTGTTGGCCGGGTGGTTGGCGGGGTGTTGGCCGGGCGGTTGGCGGGCAGCGCAGCATCATGGCGCGAAAACCCCGTTTTCTTCACTCTGTCGGAGTGGTGCTTGGGATTATGACACCCGCCCCGGGGAGGGTGTATCCTCTCGGAAATGAAGGCTTTTGCAATCGCTCGCTAAGGGAGCGTGAGCATCGCCGCGGCCGCCGGAGGCCCGCCTCACAACGCCCTTGCTCTCTCTCTCTCTCTCTCTCTCTCTCTCTTACTCTCTTTATTTTCTCATCCTTCTCTCTCTCTCGGCCCCTGGCCGCCTTGCTTCGCCTCAGTTTCTCCCTGCTGCCCCGGGGGAGAGAAGACGCCGCGGGGACCGGACAGAGAGGGAGAGAGACAGACAGAGAAAAAGAGAAAGAGAGCATCGGCCTATCCCATTTAGAGCGATGTCATAAAAATCGACTCTGTCGTAAAAATGAACGCGCCGGTGGCGCTGGGCGGCGGCGGGGTGTCGGCGGCGGCACCGCCCCGTCAGGACGACGATGACGGGGACGAAGACGCCCCGGCACTCCCCCGGGTCCCCGCCGGGTCCCCCGGGACTGTGCACCTCGCCGCCGGCGCCACCCGCCCGCCCGCACACGCCGCAATTAGACGGAGTGTTTTTTGGCGGCGACCATCTCAGTCATGTCGGGTCGCCGTGGACCCACCCTATTTCTCCGTCGCTCTATGAATAATATACTCTGTGACGTGTGTGTGTGTGTGCGTGCATGTGTGTGTGTGTGTGTTGCTTCCTTGCACATCCGACGGCGGGGAGAGAGGGGTAGGAAGCGGGGGGCACCTTTCGCGGGTGACGTTGAATTTATCCGCTCCTGTCTGACGTTCTCTGTGTGTGTGTATGTGTGTGTGTGGGTTATTATGTCCACCATCTGAGGAGGCCCCCTTCCCCCTCCCTCCTCCCCGCCCCCCGTCGCTGCCCCCGCCGGGGCCCCACACGGCCTCACCAGGGCTCGCCTCGCGGCCCCAATCTAATCTCCGCGATGTTCTTTTGCCGGCGAGCGCGCGCCGCGCCGCTCCTCGTATGAGAGGGAGAGAGACGACGAGAGGGAGGAAGGGTAAGTCTAGCAGGGAGAGGGACGGAGAGGGGCGTCTTGTCTTCATTCGGCAGCATGTTTTAATTTGGTTCGTAACGGGCGAGTACAGCTTATATCTCTCCTTCTCTCTCTCTCTCTGTCTCTCTCTCATGAAGACTCACCCGTCGTTTCCTACCCTCTGCTGTAGGTTTTATCGGGGATATGTGTGATGTTTGGTGTCCCCTCCTGCTCCCTCTTGCCCCTCGGACGTCCGCCCCCCCCTCACACATACACACTCAAACATGTGTGTGTGTGTGTGTGATGCGTGGCCCCGCGCCGCCGCACCCACCGCCACTCATGAAGTATACAGCGGCAGCAATATCCTGATGGACTCCTGGGCGCTCCTGGGGCCCCCGTCCGGCACCCCGGCACCCCGGCACCCCGGCGGGGGAGCCTGTGTCTTACAGGACAGCCCGCACCCCCATCAGTAGGCCGGCCGCGTCCGCACGCACACACACACACACACACACACACACACACACACACACAGGCCGCGGTGGGGCGCGCGCCGCCCCGCCATGTCTCCTTCTTTATTCATAGGAAGTGGGCTGAGAATCACTCTGTATGGCGCTGCCAACTGCACCTCACCTCACCTCACCTCAGTGTGTGCGTGACTATCCGCAGGCACGGCTCTGTCTCTCTCTCTCTCTCTCTCTCTCTCTCTCTCTGTCATCCCCATCCGGTCTCTGCTTCCCCCTTCTCTCTCTCTCTCTCTCTCTCTCTCTCTCTCTCTCTCTCTCTCTCCTCTCAGAAAGAAAGAAAATTTTGGAGAACCGACACGGTTTGGCGCGGTGCCGCGGCGGTGGCCATACGGCCGCTCGCTCGCCTCGCCCGCTGCTGCGCGCCCCTTCAAGGCGGAATTCTCGACTGACCCCAATAAACATTGCGGTATATTGACATTCCGAAAAAGCGGAGCGCCTCTCAGTCTCCGCGCCGCGGCCGCGGAATCTCATATATTGCGTGGCCGCCCACCACACCCACCCGCGCCACGCGCGCCGCCACGCGCCGGGTCGCTGGGCGGGGGGGCGGGCGGGTTGCCGTGTATAACACCTGGCCGGGAGAGAGCCTTGTGCTCCTGGAGTGTCCTTCCCGAGATGTGCGGCGGCAGCGGCGGCAGCGAGATCAAAAGACGACGATTATGAATAATGCCACCTTATCCATCGAGGGGCTAATGATTGATACGGCTATGGGCACGGTGGTGGTGGTGGTGCGGTATGGCGCCTGCTTGTGCCCCCTCCCCCCCCCCTCCTGGGCCGCCCCTGCCCCCCCCCCCCCTTCCCCTCCCGCCCCTGCCCCTGCGCCGCCGCCGCCGCCGCCGCCGCCGCCGCGTGCGGGCAGCAAGTTTAATTACTAACATAATGAGAATTCCTCTCCAATGGGCACGATGAATAATTAGGGAACACCAAAAATTGTCGCCCCGAATCACGCGGATTTTCGCCGGCGGCAGCGACGGCGCAGATGCTGCACGCTGCAAACGTGTGTGTGTGTGTGTTTGTGTGTGTGAGTGTGTGAGTGTGTGTGTGTGTGTGTGTGGCACGCCGCTGCTGCTGCTGCGACCCAAACCTGACCTAACCTAACCTTCAGTCATCCCCAGCGGGGGCATTCGACTGCAGCGGCGCCACCGCTGTGGCCGAGTGGCCTGCCGGGCTGCGTGGCGATGGAAGCACCCCCCGCCCCCTCCATTCCACTTCCCTTGCCCCCCTCCCCCGTCTCCGGGCGCAAAAGCCGGCCGACCGAGAAATTTGCTGGCTGGGGTTAATTACAAGCATAATGGGATTTTTCTCTAATGGAGAGAAACTACTTTGTTGTACGGAGAATAATTAAAAAGTTGCCGACATAGAGAGCAACTTATTTCTAATACGAAGATAAATCTTCTCCGGCCGGCGTCCGCGCCATTTCCATCACGCTCCGCTCGAGACCAGCGGCAGAGAGAGAGAGAGAGAGAGAGAGAGAGAGAGAGAGAGAGAGAGAGAGAGCCGAAGGGCTGCTCCCCCCCTCCCCCCTCATCTCCTCTTCCTTCCTCTGCTGCGTCCTCCTCTTCTTACCGCCAAATTAAATACTTTCCTTGTTAAGAAAAATTCGGCGTGTCAATGTCAGAGGGCGGGGGCAGTCGCGCGTCTCCGCCGCTTCAGGGGCACGTTTGAAAGGAGCCTCCCCCGCCGCCGCCGCCGCCGCCGCCGCCGCCCCCTCCAACCCTTCCTTTGTTTCTTTTTTGGGGGTATTTCGCTAAGTTTAACTAGGGCCAGCAGACACGATGAGACACACACACACACACACACACACACACACACACACACACACACACACACACTCGGGGTCCTCCGGCGAAGGAGAGCGTGCCGAATCCGAGTGGACAACGTGCGGGCAGCCGAGGAGAGGGAAACTGGAGAGAGAAAGAGAGAGAGAGAGAGAGAGAGAGAGAGAGAGAGAGAGAGAGAGAGAGAGAAACGAAAGGGGGAAGGGGGATAGGCGAGCGCTGGACCAAGAAATACGTTGGGAGTGAGAGAGAGAGACAGAGTGAGCGCTGGAGGAAAAGGGGAGAGGGAGGGGATGGAAGAGAGAGAGAGAGAGAGAGAGAGAGAGAGAGAGAGAGAGAGAGAGCGTGAGAGAGAGGGGTGGGGTTAATTAGCAACATAATAGGATTGGCCACTCGGGGTGAAACCGACGCCACCTGCTCCACCGGCCGGACCCCGCCAACCCCCCTCCCCTCGCCCCCCCCCCTCTCTCTCTCTGTCTCTCTCCGTCCCGCTCTCTCTCTTTCGCCCAGGGCCGCTCGCCCGAGTGAAAAGCTTTCAACAAGGACGCGCACTGCTCGCAGTCACTGTCTCTCACGGAGCGGCCCCGCCGAGTGTGTCACGCTCTCTCTCTCCCTTCCTCTCGCTGTCTCTCCCTCTTTTGTCTCGTCTTTGTCGTGGTTTGGATGAATGTGTGACGCGCGTTGCGTGCGAAACTTACATTTAAACATGTTTAATTAAAATCGTGAAGCGCGGCTTTGCGTCTATGTTTCGGTCTTCCTGATTGTGCGACGCCGCCAAAAGTGCAGGTCCGGGGCGCGGCGGGGGGTTTGTTTTGTGAGCGTCCCCGTTGTGGTGGTGGTGGTGGTGGGGGTGGGGGGGGGGGGGGGGGGAGGCGCTCCGAGTGGCGTGAGGGGAATCGTAGGTCTTAGTGTCGGGAATAGTTGCACGGGGATCGTAATGACAAGGCAAGCAGCGCCATTACAGAGAGTGGAGGGGAGGGGAGGGGAGGGGAGGGGAGGGGGGGGGGGAGGGGAGGGGAGGGGAGGGGACGCGCTGGTCATGCGGAGGGGCCGTGAGGCCGTGTGGAGCCCGGAGCAGCCGGAGCACGGCCTCAGCAGCGTGCCAACCCCACGCCACGGCCACGCCACGGCCACGCGTCGCGCGCGCGCGCAGAAAAGTGGCTGTCGCGGCTGTCAAAAGATTTCCCCCCTGAAAATGGTCTCTAGCGCCGCTGCGGCCGCGTGTATGCCGCTTGTACGTGTGTGCGAAAGAGAGTGTGTGTGTGTGCACGTGTGTGAGAGAGTGTGCGAGAGAAGGAGAGAGAAGTCGACGTCCCCTCCCCTCTGTTTCCGATCAAGGTCCGGCGGCGCCGCCGGTTCGGTCCGGCCGCGGTAAACCAGAGGGAGCGGTGGCGAATGTCCGCGACATAAAAGCAACTCGCTGACCCGCGCGCTGCCGCCGCTGCTGGGGGGCGGCCGTCGAGGTCCCGCCGCGGCCCGGACCA
Organism: Megalurothrips usitatus; assembly: GCA_026979955.1. NCBI lineage: Eukaryota > Metazoa > Arthropoda > Insecta > Thysanoptera > Thripidae > Megalurothrips > Megalurothrips usitatus. The sequence goes on from CM049598.1 coordinate 8,408,052, forward strand.
CTTGGCCACCCTCCCCGCCGCCGCGGCCCGGACCGCTTGGACACCCTCCTCCCCCGCCGCGACGGCGCCGCCCCCACCGCCGCCCCAGCTCCTCGCCGCCGCGGCTATAAAATCTGTAAATAACAAAGTTTTAAACGGGGTGCACGTCGCAGCACGGCCTACGACCCCCGGTGAGCGGGTAGGGGGCGGGAGGCTGCGGGGGCGGGCGGCGCCGGGGGCGGGCGGCGCCGGGGGCGGGCGGCGGCGGCCCCCAGCACGGCGCCCCACACCAGTGCCGCCCCTCCCCTCCCGTCCCGCCGCGCACCCCATCCTTGATGTGGTCTATAACGATTCGAATGAGCCAGTCAAGCAGTTATTGAGGGCCCCGACTACTTGTTGCCCGACGACCCGCACTCCCCTCCTCTCCCCTTCCTCTCTCCCTTATCATTACATTCAATTTCGCCCTTCTTGTCCTCCTCGCCTCCTGACGTCACGACATGTGCGCGTACGCCAGGAGCAGAGGAGTGGGAGGGAAGGAGGAGGGAGGAGGGAGGGAGAGAGGGGAGCGGTACGTCCGGGGGCCCCCGGCCCGGCCTCCGACCGGCAGCCCGACCGACTCTGCCGCCGCAGATCCCAAAAGTGACGCGGCCATGTTTGAGTGATAAGGCAAGGCGTCAGGCCCGGCTGTGATAAGCGGCGGCGCAGGCACCAGTTGCCCTTCCCGCTCCGCGCCGGCCTCGTCCTGGTGTCCTGTGTGTGTGTGTGTGTGTGTGTGTGTGTGTGTGTGTGTGTGTGTGTGTGTGTGTGTCTGCGGGGCCGCCAAGCTCCGCGAGGCAACGCGGGGACAGAACAGAAGGGGCAGCCGGACAGGACGCACAGGGCCCGGGGGCTGCTCCTGCTGCTGCTGCTGCTGCTGCTTGCCCTTGACTGGCGCGTGGCCGGCGCGTGGCCGGCGCGTGGCGAGCGCGTGCCGTCGTCCGTCCAGCGCGCCGTCCGTCCGCCCGCGTCGCCCTCCACTCCGGGTAAGAGACTTTTACTGTCACAAACATGGATGCTTTTAAGGATCCCGCCGTCCCTGATGGGGCAGGGGGAAGTGCTCCGGGGGGTGAGCGAGCTGGCGGTGGGGGGGGGGGGGGGTGAGTGCGCGGCGCCCGCGAGGACCCCCCCCCCCCCCCCCCCCCCCAGCGAAGCCCGGCCAATCGGTTCAGCTTGTCTCCACGCACGGTGCGGCCTGCTGCACACCATTACAGGCAGCGCCAGAGAGAGAGAGAGAGAGAGAGAGAGAGAGAGAGAGAGAGAGAGAGAGAGAGAGACATTGTTTATGACGACGACGGCTGCTGCGAGAAATGAGAAATTCAATGCGGCACTTGGCGTACCCCGCGCGCCGCGCGCCGCGCCCGGAGGCGTATACCGTAACTTTGCTTCCTGCCATCCTATGCCATCTTATTTACTTATTCGCCCTCTCTCCGTCACACAGACGCACACGCGCGCACACTCACACACTCTATCACACACACACACACACACACTCACACACGCACCTGGAGTGCAGCAAAGTGCTTCATAATGCGGACGCTCCTCGACAGGCGCCGCTACATTTTTCATGACGTGTCGTGGCGTCAACCCTTCGCGCCGCCGCCGCCGCCGTCGCCGTTCGCTGCCACGCGACGGCTTTCAGTAGCGGCGGCGGCGCGCGGCGGCGGCGGCGGGGCAGCAACGGCTACGGCCGTTACACCACGGCACACCGTGACGCGCCGTCGTTACAGCCCCCGCAGCGGCGGGGAGAGGGGCTCCTGCGGGAGTCCTGCAGTGCGCCTGCTGCTCCTGCGGGAACCTGCCGGGGCCTAACCTAACCTGCTGGGGCCTAACCTAACCTGCGGGGGCGGGCCAGGACGCCGACGACGACGTGGATCGCGCCGTAGTATTACGGAGTGTCATCATTCCGCTGAAGGCGTTGACGTTCTCTCCCTCGTGCCTCCCTCGCACGTCTCTCTCTCTCCCTCTCTCTCTCTCTCTCACGCTCTTTCCCTCCCCCTCCCTCTTCTCTCTCTCTCTCTCTCTCTCTCCTCTCTTGGCAGCCCTAGTGCCGGTCCGTTGGCGGCGCAGCTCCCCCCTCCCCTCCCCCGGCCTCGGCGGCGGCGGGCCGCGCGACATGCGATATCGCTTAGCCTGTCTATTTCCCCGAGTGTACTTTAGCTCTGGTTATTTTTCCACCCTTGAGAGGCGGCCGGCGGACAGGCTGGCGCTGGGTAGGGGAGGGTCGGGAAGGATGTTGTGTGTGTGAGAGAGAAGGAGGGAGGGAAGAGAGAGAGGCGGAGAGTGCAGAGGCACGAAAGAAGGAAGAGAGAGCAGGGGTTGGGAAAGCGCGTGAATGTGTGCGTGCGTGTGCGTGCAGGGATATGACAAGTATTAGGAGAATAAGGAGAATTGGAATGAGGACATGGTCTGGCCGAAGAAACACTTGGAAGAAGGCGCTGTGAAGGGACGCGGGGTCGGAGGCGGGACGGAGGCGGCGGCGGCGGAGGCGGCGGCGGCGGAGGGACGCGGCCAGACGCCGCGAGTGGGTGGCGGCGGCGCGGGGCGGGGTGGGGGAGGCGGCGGCGGCGCGCGGGGGGTTGCGACGCGCCGCTAGGAGCGGGCGGGCGCCCTTCTCCCGGACAGTATTTCAAGGCGGTATCTACATCTGGGATCCATTTTCAATTTCCAAGCCGAAATTGGTTGCTTGCTTACATGGCCGCCTTATCCGTACACATTTCACCCACTGCTGGGCTGCCTTGGCGTGCCTGTTGGACCAGCTGGCGGCCGGGCACGGCCCGGGCCGCGGGTCGGCGGACGGATGGCTGGGAAGGGTAGGAGGGGGAGGAGGAGGGAGGAATATAATGGATGCATGAGTGCGTAGGAAGTCTGCGGGGGAGACGTTGTGGCGGCGTAGGAAGGGTAGGAGGGGGTTGGGCCGTGCGCGGTGTGTGGCAGCCGTCCTCGCTCCGCAGGGAGATTGGAAACGGGTCGCCGCCTAGCCGGCTGCCGTGGACGCGGCTTTGCGGTGCCGCTCCGGCCGCTCCTCAATAACGCAGTGACGGACTCTTCTGTGTGCGTCGCGCTGCTCGTCAGCAAGGCGCTGCGGGGGACAAGAAACAGACGGCCACTTCTACTCGCCGCCAACTCCTCGGGCGTAAGCCTCGGCAACCACAGCAGCGGGGGAGGGGCGGCCGCGCTTATTTGTCGGTTTAAACAATTTCCTCCTCGCCCCTCCCTCCCCTCCTCCTCATCCTCGGCTCTCCCTCCCCTAATACTCCTGCTGGCCGTTATCTCCCGCTTGACGCCACTGACCTCGGACACGGCGGCACGGCGCTGGGCCTCCCACCAACACCACCACCACCACCACCACCCACCACCACCACCACCGCCACTGCTGCCCACGTCCTCCTCCACTCTGCCGTCCGTTTCCCCCTCCCACCGCTACTTTCGCGTGCTCTCTCTCTCTCTCTCTCTCTCTCTCTCTCTCTCTAATCCCGAAATGTATCTCGCGATGAGAGGAGTGCGTAGTACGTCGTCTCCGCGGCCGACAAGTCTTCAGCCACTGAGGTCCGAGGCCGGCAGGAGCTACAAGTCTACAGCCACTGAGGTCCGAGGCCGGCAGGAGCTACAAGTCTTCAGCCACTGAGGTCCGAGGCCGGCAGGAGCTACAAGTCTACAGCCACTGAGGTCCGAGGCCGGCAGGAGCTACAAGTCTACAGCCACTGAGGTCCGAGGCCGGCAGGGGAGCCTACCCGCGCTGTTTTTGCGGGCGCCCGCTTTGGCCCACTCTTCCTCGCCCTCTCCCCCGCCCTTATTACATTCTTCGGCTCCTCTTCGTGCCGATCCTCGTCCCCCGCCGCTCGCCTCCGCCGCTGCGGAATTCGCCTTATAAAGTGCCGGGGCGGCGCCGCTCCCACGCCGGCCGGTCGGCCGCCGCCGCCGCCACCCTCATGAACCTGGCGGGCCGGCGGGGCGGCCGCTGTAAGTGGCCTCATCCTCGGCCTCATCCCCCCGGTCGTCGGCCGCGCTCCGCAGTCCGCTCCGCCGTGCCGAGTGCGGCCCCCGGGTCCCCCGCGGCACCAGGTCCGCGACGCTGTCGTGCTCCTCCTCCTCCACGCTCAGCCGTGGCGGCCGTCGGCGCGGTGCGCGCACCCGCTGCTGCTGCCGCCGCCGCCACGCCCGCTCCATCGTAAACCGAGTGCGCGCCGCGATATCCGATTCCCGAAACGGCAATACGAAAAGCATATCCCTCTTCTTCCGAACGTAAGTACCCCGGCGGGGCGCGCCGCTGCTGCCGGGGGCCGAGGCCGCCGCCGGCCCGGGGCCCCGCAGGCACGGCGGGGCACGGCGGGCCACGGCCTCCTCGGCGCACGTGCAATACTTTCGCCCCCGAAATGGTTTTCCACTTCGTTCCGAATTCAACGCGAAGCGAGAGAGAAAGACAGGCCATGCGGCAGGAGGAGGAGGAGGAGGCAGGTCGTCGCATCTCTCTCTCTCTCCCTCCCTCTCTGCTCCTCTCTCCCTGTCTCCCTCCCTCTGCACGGCGGCTCCTCTTCTTTAATATCTTCTCCGATTTTATCGGCGATGTCGTTTGGTTCCGTTGCCGGAAACACATGGCTTGGATAGCAATGGCAGCGGTCGTAGGCAAATGCTGCCGGCCCGGTGGGGTTGTGATCGGCATGCCCGCCGCGGCGGCAGGGGGAAGGGGGAGGGGGTGAGAAGGGGGCGGGTTTGATTCGACGGCCGCCCCTCCGCACCTGCTCCCTCCCGGCCGCCCGCAGCCCCAGCACCCCTCTCACTTTCACTACCGCTTGATTTCTGTCCGCTGATCGCTGCGGCGGTTCTCCCGGAAGGCGACGAGGTTTAGCATCGTCTGCGACATCCCACCGGTGGCGGTTTTTTTTTTACAACTAATCAAGGTGTGCCAACACTCAAAATTTGGCTCGGATTGGCGCGTTACACCTGGCAGCATCCCCTCGTAAGCGAGGAGGCAGCGGCGGCGGAGCGAGTGTTGTTCAGGGTGGTTGCGTGGGGAGGGCGGCGGAGCGAGCGGCCGCGGTTAGGGGCGGCGGGGGCGGCGGCCGCTCGGATCCGCCTCGGCTCCACTTCGGCTGACTTCGGCTCGGCCCGACGCGCCTCCCCGCTGCCAGCCGCGTGTTGAGAAAGCGGAGGCGAAAGGAAGACAGCGGTAGGAAGAGAGAGGAAGAGAGGGGAGGCGGGGGCGGCTGGCGGGCGGACGGACGGGTGGGGAGAGAGAGAAAGGGAGGGAAAGAAGGGGGGGGGGGGGCAGTGGCTGTGGGGTGGGGTCGGCACTGCTGTCTTCCACTCGGCTCCAAGTCCGAGGGATTGAAAAGCAATTTCAAAGGGACACCGGTGGCCCTGTCCACCGCCTGCGCCAAGCACACATGCTGGGACCGCGGCGCCGCGCCGCGCCCCGCCGCACCACGGCCGCTAGGGCTGCCAACGCTCGGGGCGGGGCCGCTGGGGCTGCTGCTGCCGCCGCTGGAGTGGAGGGGGTGGGGGGCACAGCTTTTATCTGCAGATGTCGCTGGGCTGCCGACGGGCACGGGTCCCCGACGTGGCCGGCCGGATGCCGTGCCGCCGCCGTGCCGCCGCCGCCTCTGGAGTATTTGTTTCTCTGGCCGGCTCTCTCGGATCCCGCTTCGCATTTCACCTCCGGAGATTTACCGTCCCGGACGCGTATTTCCAATGACCGTGCCTGCAAGGGACACGCCCCCCCCCCCCCGCCCCCGGCCGCCCCCGGCCCCGCCCCCGGCCCCGCCCCCGGCCGCCCCCGGCCGCCCCCGCGCCCTGCAGCTAGCAGTAAGGGTACAGGACCTGTTCCGCTCGGGCGCTCACAGGAATTGGACGGAGCCAGTGCGCGGGCTGCGCGGCGGGTGTGCGGGGGGAGGGGGTCCTGGAGTTTGTTGAGGTGAACGTTTCCGGTTCACAGGAGCCCGCCGGCGGGTCCACTACGGCAAGGCGGTCCCGCCGCCAGTGTGTGGGGCCCCCCGGACGGGTTTCCGGGTCCTGCGTCGCTCCCGCTGATACCCGGGACACACCTGGACAGCTGCGGCAGCTGCGGCGGCCGCGGTGGCGTGGCCGACCCCCGCGTCCACAGCTTTCCCTCCGAGTGGAGTGCGGCGGCGGCCGGGGGCCCGTCGGCAGCGCTAGTGGAGGGTCCGAGCCTCCCAGCCGGGTGCTGGCGGAGCTGGCAGAGCCAAAGTGATATCTTATCACGCCCAGCCGACCCACCCCCTCCCCTCGCCCACCCACCGCCGTCTTCTCTCCTTTCATCCTCTTACTCTCGGTGACTTACTCTCTCTCTCTCTTTCTCCCCCCTCTCCATTTTCTCTCTCTCACACACACGCGCTCTTTGCCTTTCTCTGTCCCCCCCACACGCGCACACATATTATTTTCTCCACCGCGCATGGCCTCTCTCTCTCTCTCTCTCTCTCTCTCTCCGCAGCAGTAAACGCATGCCGGCCCGCACACAGCAGTGAGGATCTGCTTCTAGTTGTGTGGGATCCTGTCCATAAGAGTCGGCCGTTGCTGGCGGCCGGATCACCACACCACACGCCGCTGCTGCTGCTGGACAAATTGTCGCTCCCTCGATCCGCACCGGTCAATTCCAGCCCATTGCCCCGTCCCCTTCACCCCGACCGGACTCCGTTCTCGATTTCTCCGGCGCGTTACTCTCTCCCTTTCACTTTTCCCGACTGCCTGGCCGACGACACCACCTTTACCTCCTCGCACTTTCATATTTTTTCTTTCCTCGCGTCGGTTAAGGATAGTGAAGATGGGCCTGTATTGTACATTAGCTGCAAAGTATTCGTGTGTTTGTGGCCATGTTTCTTTCCTTTTCCTTTTTTTTATCCCCTTTTGTCCATCAGCGTGCTCATACAGGCTGTCGCCCACCACACGGCGCACATACACACACACACCAACACCAACACACACACACACACACGCTGCACATGAGAAGGCATCCTGCACACATATCGAATACGAATCCAACACGCGAAAAAGAAGTGGGCCAAATTCCAATCTTATTGCTGGCGTCGCCCCCTCCCCCTGCCCCCACCTCATACACACACCCACACACACACACACCAGCACACACACACGACCCCTCTATACCGCACCCGGTTTTCAATTTGCCAATTCTAACAGCCCCTCGCCCTCCGCCGCCGCCGCCGGCCCGCCCGCCCTCCCCTCCCCTCCCCCCCTCCCCTCCCCTCGCTCTGCCTTCATCTTCCCGCGGTGTCCGACCATCGTACGTCTCATATTATCTCCCCCACCCCCTCCCCCCCACCCCAAACGCCACGCTCCCGTCCTTGTCGCTCCTCACACACATGCGCCCCCTCCCCTCCCCTCTCGCTCTCTCTCTCTCTCTCTTTCTCGCAGGTTATTGACTACCCCCTCGCGTTATGCCCAATATGTGTTGAATTGCCCGCTGGCCGCCCCTTCCCTTCTCTCTCTCTCTCTCTCTCTCTCTCTCTCTCTCTCTCTCTCTCTCTCCCGTCTCTCTCTCTCCCTCCCCCGCCCTGCTTCCCTTCCTCGTCCCCGTTTTCTGTTTGACCTTCTTCTGAAAATATCACCGAGTCCTGCTTACGCCGCAGACCACGGGACGGCGGCCACGGCATAAAAACCCAGTCCGCGATTACTCTTGTACTTTAAATTGAAAAAAAAAAAAGTCTTGCACGTTGGTATTCGAACCCTGGCCCCCTTCTTCGAGCCAGTGCGTGCGGCGGCCGCGATGTGCGTCGCAGCGTGGATCCGCCACCACCACCGCTTCCCAATCCCAGCGGCAGCCAGGCGGCAAAGCGCTTGTTTGGAATCGAGTTGCGCTCACACCGCAACGCCGTGCGCCGGCGCCGTGCACCGCCCGCTTGACTCGATCCGCTCCCCTCCCCCCTAGACCACCACCACCCCCTCCCGCCCCCTCCCCTCCCCTCCTCCCCCACCCCACCCCCCTCTCCGCGCACGAGTTACTTGGCTTTCATTAGGAAGTATCGAGTGGCGGAGCGTGGGCGGAAATTGGGAGCCGCTGCTGCATTGTTAGCTGCGTCAAACTGTGCGTGTGGCCCGTGGGAGAGGGAGAGAGAGGGAGAGAGGGAGAGAGAGAGAGAGAGAGAGAGAGAGAGAGAGAGAGAGCGTGAGTGGGATGGGAGAGAAGTGGCAGCACAGGGGTGTGGAGAAGGGTAGCGCGGGGGCGGGGGCGTTGGCGTCGACGCGGGGGTCAAGTCGGGGCCACTTCCTGTAGGTCGTCCTCATCACCTCCCCGCCCCCCCCCACCACCCCCAGCGCTGACGGCCACCCGTCAAACCGCTATATAGCGCTCCGCCGGCCACTGTCTTTACACTCTGAGAACATTTTTTTTTAAAAAACTTACAAACATTTGGGTAAAGCGAACTTTTTTTCAATTTCCTTCTATATTTGCCCTGTTATCTTTGCGGTTGACAATTGTTGTACGTTTTTTTTTGTCGCATGTTGGTACGTCCGTGTGCCGCACGTGTGTTCGCCCCCCCACCCTGTGCCTGCCGCGGCTTCTCATTGGCTGCCGTCGCGGCCACGTGGGTGACGTCACCGCCGCGGGGGGGACATATGACAAATGGTCGCTCCCCAAAGTTTCCTCATTCGTATTTCCCTTTTCTTCCGTGATTGAAAGAAAGTGAGTGGCCCGTGTGTGTGTGCGTGTGCGTGTGTGCGTGTGTCCAGTCCGAGGGTGCTGCTGGGCTCGGTTCGTTCGTTCGTTTGCTGAACGCAGGCCGAAGGGATGAAATATTTCCACCCTAAACGCGGGGAGAGGTGAAATGGAGCCGCGACGTCGGTCCACTCCAGCGGAAGCCCTTCCCCTCCCCCCCCCCTACTCCTCGGCCGTCTTGGCTTGCTTGCAAGAGGACATATCGGCCGAGGGGATAAAAAGTTTGCCGAGGACGCCCTTGCCTACGCGGCCCCCCGCGGGGCCCGTCGCGGCCCGCGTGAGCGGAGGGGGGAGTGGTGGCGGGGCGAGAAAGAAAAAAGATTCCATTAAAATTGAATTTTCCACCTTTGTTGCCGCGCGTGCGCCGAGGCATACAATTGGAGAGTCTTCCGCACGGACATTTCTCCCGCCGCACCCCGCTCCAGCAGCCCCGCTCCAGCGGCCCCCGCTCCAGAGCCGGCTCCAGCGGGTCCAGCCCCGCGGGGAGCCCAGACATTATTTCTACTGTTGTTTTTTTTGTGTGTAACGTTTTAAGTGAGTTTTGACCTTTTGCTCCCCCATCTGAAATTGACTGAAACCCCTCTCACCCCCGGCCCCCGCGACACACACACAAAAGAAAAAGTACCGTAAAATTATAAATTGCTTTTCGCGAATTATACGCGCTTAGATAAATATATATTTATTGAGCACGAAAAATAATCATCAAGAGCGTCATCATGATGACGGTGGGCCGTGACGTGCGGTATGACGGACGAGCCGCGCCGCTGCGTCCCCCGCTTCTTCTTTACACGCCCCTCCCCTCCGCCGCCGCCGGCCCGCCGCACATATTGCGTATTCCGATTCGCATTTTCGTCAGAGCCGGCCATTTTTCTCCGCCCGGGATCTTGCTGTTGTTGTTGTTGTTGTTGCTGTTGGCCACACACGGTGCGTCAGCCTGCGGTCCGCGCAAGGGGGGGCCGACGGAGAGAGGGATAGAGAGCGAGACAAGGCAGGAGAGTGAGAGAGAGAGAGAGATGGTGTGCGAGAGAGAAAAGAAATGAGGTGCATGCGTTGGCCGACGATCCGGACGTGTGTCGTCAGACGCAGGGCACAAGGGCCGCCCCTTCCTTCGGCAAACACATATCGCACTGCCTGCTCGCCTGCTCTGGTCAGAACGCTTTTTTTTCCCCTCTTTTCAGTTCCAATAACCCAAGCAGCAGCAGCAGCAGCAGCAGCAGCAGCAGCAGCGCCTCTCTTTGTACGAAGGGTCCACCTCCTCCACCACAGCGGAGGCAGAGCAAGGTGAGGCCGAGCAGGCCGTGCTGCATGCCGCTGCATACGCCCATAAACACTGCCGGGGTTGTCGGGAGCCGCCGGGCGGCGGGCGGCGGACGGCGCCGCGCAGGTAGGCAGGCCCGGCGGACACACGTGTGTGCGTGCGGCCTACCCCCCGGGCTGGGAGCCGCCGGCCGGCCGGGCGGGCAGAGGCAGGCCGCGGCAGGCCGCACGCACCGCCCCTCTCTCTCTCTCCCTCTCTCTCTCTCTCTCTCTCTCTCTCTCTCCCTCTCTCTCTCTCTCTCTCTCTCTCTCTCTCTCTCTCTCTCTCTCTCTCTCCCTCCATCCCACTCCTTCTCCCTCTTTCATTTTCGATTGCTCGCCATTTCGTCCGCCGCCGCGTCCACTTAGGGGTTTCGCCCCATTCTCTCTTCACTGCGGCCCGCCCCTGTGTTGGTGTGCGCGCGTCTGCAACAGCCAATAAAGGAAGTCAGTCAGAGTGAGCGGGAGAGAGAGAGAGAGAGAGAGAGAGAGAGAGAGAGAGAGAGAAAGGGAGAAGTTGGCCCGCCGCCGCCGCCGCCGCCACCGCGCCGCTGGCCGCAACTTTTCCATTACTGGAATGGGTTTATAACGGGAGGAGATGTAACAGAGAGTCAGTGCGTTGTGGCCGTCGGCTTGTAGACACCACCCAGAATCGTATGGACGGTGAGGGAGAGAGAGAGGGAGACAGGAGGGAGGGAGGGAGGGAGGCGGGACGGCGGCGGGGCGGTGAGAGAGTGCAGGAGCCCTGAGTGCTGAATGCCAGTCCGCTGCTTCCGTATATGTAATTGAAAATGGGCGTAAATGCACCGTTGTGGCTGCCGGCCCCTCGGGGGCCGCGGAGGGAGCCGAGGGCAGCCGAGCTCGTGATCCATTTTCATCAGCAGGACCCAACTTATGCCCTGCAGGCGGCTATACCGTTGCCTCTCTTTCCCTCTCTCTCTCTCTCCCTCGCTGTCTCTCTCTCCTCCTCTCACGCGTGCCCTCACACACTGGCACTCTTCCCGCCGAAGCTACCGCACAGTACAGTCTAGCGAACCGTCTAGCCCCGCCCGCCCTCACGAGATTTGATTACTCTTTCGGCTATCGCGTACCGGTTGTTTATGGAAGTGTGAGTCGACTGGACGCCGCCGCAGCCGGCGGGGCCGCGGGCCAGAAGCCGGCGATGTGCTGCGTCGGAGAGGTCTGTGTTTCTTCTCTGTCGCTCACACGGGGTAAATACGGAGTTTGCCTATCATTTTTGACCGCGGTGTAGTGTGGGAGAGAGATGCTCGATCACGATCTCTCTCTCTCTCTCTCTCTCTCTCTCTCTCTCTCTCTCTCTCTCGCAGCCATCGAGGTGTGACCGTGTGCGCTGCGGGGGGTCTGGAATGGCGGCGTAACGCGCCGCGCAGAGCCCGGTCCTTCCGACAGATTTAGCAGGCAGCCGTGCCGCGCCGGCTCGCGGATCGGAATTCGGAAGGCGTCCGCGACGGCCGCGGCTGAAGGCGGCTGGAGACGGCTGAAGGCGGCTGGAGGCGGCTGGAGGCGGCTGGAGGCGGCTGGAGGCGGCTGGAGGCGGCTGGAGGCGGCTGGAGGCGGCTGGAGGCGGCTGGAGGCGGCTGGAGGCGGCTGGAGGCGGCTCCTGCCCGCCGCCAATTGTTTCTGTTCGGAGTGTTATCGGGTAGAGTCCGCCGTGGCCGCGAGGGCCTCGACGGCCACCCCCCAGCCGGGCCCCCGCGCCGTGCCGCCTATCGGACGCCGACGACGCCGCCGCCGACCCGCCCCCCCGGCTGCGGCTCCGGCCAGCAGGCCCTCGGTGTGATGCGGCCTTGGGCTGCGGCCGCCCCCCGCCGCTGCCCCCCCGCTGCCGCCGCCGACGCCGCCCCCCATCAGGGAAATAAGAAAACTTTCTATCGAGTATCAATTTGATATGGAGGCCGGTGCGGGGCTCGGAGGGCGGGAGGGGGGCTGAGAGTGACGAGTGCACACCTCGCTCCTGCGGGAGGGGAGGGGAGGGGAGGGAGCGGCTGTCGGAGGACACCGTCGGGGCCGACACCCACCGGGGCAGCGTAGGAGAGGCGTTCCCGCCGCCATTACTGCACCGCCTGCCATTATACGTGTGCATAACGTTTATGGGGTCATACACGATGGGGCCGGATTTGTTTCTGCGATGTTGATCTGCGCTGAGGGGGGCGCCTCTCTCTCTCTCTCTCTCTCTCTCTCTCTCTGTCTATGCCTCTTCTCTCTCCCTCTGAGATATCGAGACCGCAACGAGGACCCCCGCACAGATCCATAAGCATGTAATGCCTTGGATGCCACCCAAACGGCCCACCCCATACCCGGCACGGCACGGAGCCGCGCGGTGGTGCGGTTCGGCGGGGCAACGGATGGGCCCCCAAAACAGCGGCCGCTGAGAATAACCGAGCCGCTGCTTATTTGAAGAGGGAAATGAAATAAAATCGTTGGGAAAAGTAATCATAACAACCCGATGCGGGTGAGACGAGTGGCGCAGCGCGTGTAGTCATACGGGGATAGGCGGTATGGTGTCAGCGAGAGAGAGAGAGAGAGAGAGAGAGAGAGAGAGAGAGAGAGAGAGAGAGAGAGAGAGAGGTGCGAGCGCGTGCGGCGCTATCGCCGGGGTTCTGCCCGAGCGGACAGCTGCCGCCGGCTGCCGCAGACGTGACCGGGGCACCGGGGCCCTTACCAAATTCCATAGCGGCCCCGCCCCCGCCCTGATAGCAGGTAAAGCTTCCGGCCCGCTCAGTCGTGTGGCGGGGCCTCTCTCTCTCTCTCTCTCTCTCGCTCGCCTCCTCCGCGTGTCTCTCTCCCTCCCCCTTACTTTAAGCACACTTCCTCTTCACTTTCGGCCGCGATTTTCGTTCGTGTGTAACCCTCTCTGCGGCCCCCTTTCATCACGCGCGCCTCGGGGAGCGGCGGACTTCTTCTTCCTCTCTTCTCTCTTTCTCTCTCTCTCTCTCGCGCTCCCTCTGTCACTCGCTCCCTCTCCCTCCCTCACACGCAGCGGCGCCATCCCTGCCCGTAATTCGTTATCACTAATTAATCATCCACTTGCTGTTTCTCTTTGCAGTTCCATCTCCCCCCGGCTTATATATACCTGCTAGTTAGTTAGGCCCGCCTTCCTTGTATTTGAACTGACGGGGCGGGGCTCCCGCTGCCTGCCGGCTCGGCCTGCCCGCCCGCCCGCCCGCCTGCCAGCTCGGCCAGCCCACACGCCGCGTCGCGCGCGGGGCTGCCGGCTAGACAGCTTCCCTCTCATTATTCGGAAACAATCCAACCCCCAATTACGTAAAGTGGCGCGCGGCGCGGCTCCGTGGGACCGCGGAAAGTGGGAGGGGGGGGGGGGGCAGGGGCGGGCCGCGGGTCCCCGCCCCGGGCGCGGCTAGCGCTGACGCAGCGCGGCCCGTCCATCCGTCTAGGGTTTCTAGTCCCGGAATTTTCAAAGGAATTTTCAAAAAAAAAAAATCTTGAAGTTTTCGGGTATGTGAAATTTGCTGCACGTTTGTTTGCTGCGCCACACCCACTCCGCGCGGTCCACGAAACTCCCACGGAGCCGCGGAGGAAGGAATGAGATGGCGCTTTTCCCGCAAACGAGACGGGCGACTCGGTTTCCAACAAGGACTTTGTTTTACCGGTGCGGTGTGGGTGGTGTCGGCGCCCGCCGCGGAGATACTCCCTGCTGCGGTACCCCTCACAACACCGCGCCCAAGGTTTATGCTCTTCTTGTCATCTTCTGTCCACTTCCGGTTTACCCTTCTCCGGAATACCCTATTCGGTTTAGAGCAAAGTCAGATTAAAGCCGGTCTATATTTCAATTTAAAAACGCATGTTTTCATTAGTTAAGTCGGTCTGTTTGGGGAAGTGCTCCGTGCCCTCCCCGCGCCCTTTTCACTCCCTCAACCCACTCCCCCTCCTCCTCCTGTCTTCCTCCTTCCCCCTCTCCTCTCTCCTTTCCTCCTCCCTCATTTTGTGCGCGTGAATTATTTCAGCCATTCGGCCGGCAAACGATATTAATAAGAGTGTTTGTTTTAAAAGAGGCCAGTTTACAAATTAAAAAGCAACACTGTGGGGAGAACGAGAGACGGCAGGCGGCGGGAGGCTGCAAAGGGTACGCAAGCGGATCAAGAAACTCTTGCTAATTTTCAATTACAGTCAAGTGCATTTTTTTAATTATTATTATTAATTTTTTTTTGTCTTTAGCGTGTCTCTTGTAATTCATTCGAGTGGCCCTCAGCGTCGCCGTGAGGCCGGGTGGGGCGCCGCGAGCAGCGCTCTCCTGGACGACGTCTCGCCGAATTTTGTTCCTCTAATGAGACTTCCCTGATAAATGGCGATACGGGATGGCGGCGGGCGGCGCGACGCAACTACGACGCGGACGCGACCGCGCCTCTCTGCGACTCCGCGCGCGAGGCACCCGTCATCCGCGTGCGCGGCGCGTGGGCGGGCGCGTGCCGACCCCGTGTCCGCGCGCGTGCCAGCGCGTTTATACCCATTCTTACGACCCCCAATGGACCGTCGTCAGGCAGGACAGCGTCACATACACGCGCACACACACGCGTACCCTCACACACACACACACACACGCATGCGGGCCCGGCGGCGCGCACACAGGGGATAAGGGACGTGTGTTGTGTTTGCTACGCGCGATTTCTCATGAAACTTGATTGCACCATTTCCCCTTTGCTTTCTTCTTCTCTCTCTCTCTCTCGCTCCTGGCGAGGAGGGGTCCGTCCCCCTTGGCGCCCCCTTGTGACACGTAGCCCACGTGACACAAGTGTGTGTGTGTGTGTGTGTCGGTCGTGTAGTATCTACTGCCGGACGGGCAGTGCCGTACAGACCGTGGGCTCCGTGCTCGCATGAAAGTTTGATCGGAAGAATAAAGTTACGATGTAAGGCCGCTCAGCCCCGGCGGCCCCCGCGGCCCCGCCCCGGCCGTGGCCCGTGCAGGCCGTAGCACTGCAGAGGGGCGAGCCCCCGGCGGGCCCGGCGGCCCCGGCCGTGTCGCAGCCAGCCAACACCGTGTAACACTGCTGTGCTGACCGTGTGTGTGTCTGTGTGTATGCGCGCGTGTGTGTGTGCGCGCGCGATATCATGGCCCCCGTCCCAGGATAGGCGCAGTAATAACCAAAACTTCCCCCGGACCGCGTCGTTCACCTGCTCATAATCCTTTAGTGCGACACAAGGCAGAAACTTCGAACAATTTAAAAAATAAAATAATTATTAAAAATTAAATTATTAAATATTAATAAAAAATAATTCTGCAGGCAGTGGTGCCAGAAAAGCTACTACTGACGGCAGTGACGACGTGTTTGCCTGGTAGGCTTAAGGAGGTCTAGGCACAGCCTTTACACCTGCGGGTGTGGGACAAATATTCCGCCTACACTTCTCCAAGCAACGCTGCTGCCTGCGAGGCGGTGGGACGGGGCTGGGCGGGGGGTGCTGGGCAGGGCAGGGCAGGGCAGGGCAGGGCCGGGCGGCAACTTTACGGGGCGGCCAAAAACGGTGTGGAGGGTGCGAACGTGCGTAGCGTAGCGTGGCGTGGCGGCGGCAGCGGCGGCGGCGGCGGCGGCGGCGGCGGCGGCGGCGGCGGCGGCGGCGGCGGCGGCGGCGGCGGCGGCGGCGGCGGCGGCGGCGGCCCGGAGAGGAGCCCAGCAGGCCCGATTGGATTGCAGCAATCGAATAACTGGAGTGGTGTATAAACCAAAGAATCATACGGCTTGAGGTTGCCGCCACGCCCCGCGCTCTCAAAGAAAATGAAGCGCACTGCAGAATGCGTGCCGCGCACAGGCTGCGGGTACAATGGTGATGGGGTACACCACCAAAGCTTCTAAAGAAATATAAATATAAGCCCGCGGACCCGCTCCTAGAATAATAATAATAAGTTTCGTACCAGCGCGCTTAGATTTGTGGAAGAAAGTACACAACCGCGTGACTCTCTCTCTCTCTCTCTCTCTCTCTCTCTCTCTCTCTCTCTCTCTCTCTCTCTCTCTCCCTCTCTCTCTCTCCCCAACCGCCGCCCCTTCTTCGCTCCACTTCCGCTTCCTCACTCGGAATTGTTTTGGCGCCAATAAAGCGTAAAATTGCGGACATATTGATGTTGAGGCGAGAGGGAGAGAGAGAGAGAGGGGGTGAGAGCGAGAGAGAGAGGGAGAGAGAGACAGAGAGGGTGGGGGAGAAGAGCTGATTGGGGGGTGAGAGTGGAAGGGGCGGAGGGCAAGTGGATAATAGAAGCCTCCCACCAAGCGGGGGCCGGGTCGGGCCGGGGCGGGCGCAGTGAAACATCGTAAGCAAATTACAGATTGGCGCAAGCAGCCCGTGTTGTGTCTGCGTTTGCGCGTGCCTGCGTCTGCGTGCGTGCGTGTGCGTGCGCATGTTTTTACTCGGCGCCGGCCGCACCGCCATCGCGCGCCACGGCACGGCCCTCTGATGATACGGCCGGGGTAATAAACCTCACGGTGCTTTAATTGAACCCCCCCCCCCCTTCTCTCTCTCTCTCTCTCTCTCTCTCATACACACACTCACCCTCCGCTGGCCTCCTACCCCTTTATCTCTCTCCCTCTCCCACACCCCCACCCTCCCCTGCTTCTCTCTGTCTCTCTCTCCCTCTCGCCCCTTAGACGCGTCGCATGTGCTGGGCGGGCGCAGATAACGAGGGACTAGCGCAATTAGCACTTCGATTGTACTAGATCCGGGTGCCCCGGGTGCCCCCCTCCCCCTCCCCTCCCCTCCTCCCAACTCCTCCGATCCTCCGCCCGTCTACCCCACGGGGATCTCCGTACGGCTGTCGTCGGTGTTCTCTACGAGGAAGTTTTCTGAGGTGCGAGAGGGATAGTGAGAGAGACAGGCAGAGAAAGAGAGAGAGAGAGAGAGAGAGAGAGAGAGAGAGAGAGAATGACGTCACGGGGTCACATGATTGATTCACCGTCCATATAACGGGCTGCAGAAATGTGCAGCAGCCGCCGCCGCTACGCCGCTACTCCGTCCAAACAGGAGAGCAGGGCAGGGAGGGCGGGTCTGTCGGCGCGCGGCCCGGCGCGGCACGGCACGGCGCGGCACGGAGAGTCCACAGTGAGCCGCCCTAATCAATGCCTCAATTATACACGAGGCTGGAAACGCGGGCTTAAGACCGTTCGGCGGGCGCGGGGAGCCAGGGGGGGGGGGGGGGGGCGGGGTCATTGCTGCCAGCGGCGGCGCGCGGCGTTTGGTAAGAGATTTATACGCAGATTGAAAACGACCTCTCGATTAGCCCTGCCCGCTCCGCCAGGCCCCGCCACGCCCCGCCACGCCCCGCCACGCCCCGCCACGCCCGCCTCGGTGCTCAGGACTGCGCCCTGCCGCCGCCGTGCGATGCGATGTCCGCTTCACGGGCAGCGGGGGGAACTTGTTCTGGTGCGGGGTGCGGAAAAGGGCCCTGGACAGCCCTACACTCTCGCCTTTTACCACCGCACCCGGCTCCCCCTTTTCCCTGTCTCTCTCGCACGCTCGCGCTTACTCTCTCCTCACCCTCCTCCTCCTTTGCCCTCCCCCCACTCTCTCTCTGTCTCCCTCCCTCCCAAGAGCCCGCCCACTAACTCCGCCCGTCTCAAAGAACCAATCTAGATGCTGTAATTGAAATCCACACAATGTCCATCTGACCCCCAGCCCCTCGGGCCCCCTCCCCTCCCCTCCCCTCTCCGCCGCCAAGTGACTCCCGGCTCTCTTCCACCCCTTCGCTGGCCCCAACGTATAACACGCTCTCACCACCAGTAGCGTATCCGCCGTGATGCGGAGAGAGAAATATTAAGGAAAAGAGAGAGGGAGAGAGACGGCACCGCTGATGTCAGTACTCGAACCCGCGATATGTATCTGCTTTCTTCTTTTAATTAAACTTCATCGTCTCTCTCCCCCTCTGTTGGCAGGTGGGCATGTCTTCGGGTGATCTCCACAAGTTGTCGCAGCTGGTTCATGGTGCGAGCACAGCAGTGAGTAAGGATGAACACAATACATTTTTCCCGGCCTCCTTAACTCTGACTTTAAAAAAAAATTAATGATGGGGCCTTAAAGCATTATTTGCTATTATGTTGTTTTAATACCATTGACGAGGTGTGTGTGTGTGTGTGTGTGTGTGTGGTGGAGAGGGAGGGAGGGAGAGGGAGGGAGGCAGGGTGGGAGGGCGTGGGAACCAGAGGGAGCCGGCGGCGTCGGGGGGCGATAGCCGGAGAGGTGGAAAAGAAAGACGGGCTTTTAGCGGAATTGGAAAGTGCGCGCGGCTGCGGCCGCCTGCAACTCATCCGGAGACGCGCAATACTTCACTTGTCCAGGCTAATCTCTCCCGCAGCGCCGCAGCGCCGCACCGCCGCCGGCAGCGCCCTCTGTACGGGAGCGGCGCGCACTCCGCGGCGGTGCACAAGGGCCTCCCTCCCCCGCGGCACACATGTTGCACATGTTTGCTGATTAAGGCCGCCGCGTAACCTGGGAGCTGTAGCGGAGGGGGGGGGAGGGGGGGGGGGGGGGGGCTCCTGCGAGAGCGGGAAATATAAAGTCTGATGAGTGCAGGTGGCTGTTATTGTGAAAGGCTGCTTGCGGCGCTGTGGGGGGGAAGGCGCCGCGGAACAGCCGAACAATAAGGGGACCTGCAAGTGCCCTGCTTGCGGGTCATGCGGAGGGGGGAGGCTGGCAGTCCTGCCAACAGTTTGAGCAAAAGCAGTCCGGCGCACTCTATTTGTTTGTCTCCACTTCGTATCTTTCACTATCTTTTATATGTGCGCTTCTCTGTCTCTCTCCCTCTCGCGACTCCACCCCTTTTGCCATCTCTCTCTGCCCTCTCCTTCCCTCCCTCCCTCCTTCCCTCTCTCTCTCTCTCTCACTTTCTGTCTCACTCTCGCTTGCCTCCACCACTCTCGCTTCTTTTACGGGCCCATTTTTATGATCTCAAGTACTTTTTCCTTTCGATCCGCCCAACGTTTCCTAAATGGCGATTTTGATCGAAAACTTTGGCGCTTTACTCCCCCCCCCCTCTTTTATGTGCCTCCCGCCGCCGACCCGGCCGCCAGTGTTGCCAACACTTCCATCGCTTCGCAATCACAAAGTGCAGTTTTAAGGCAGGCTGGCGGCCCCGATTAGGGCAACGGCCGCGTTCCGCGTTCCGCGTCTCGCGCAAAGGAAAAGGAGGGAAAGACAATAAATAAAGGCTTGATTGTTTTTGTTCCGAAAGCACCCCTTTGCCTCCACTGATTATTATTTGTCTGTTGCCTTTGTGGATTTTTTTAACACCCCCCCCCCTTTTTTCCTCTTTTGTTTTTCTCGCAGGAAGAATGAGGATGGATCCCAAGACTGAGGCGCAGAAGTGCGCGGGCTGCGGCAAGATCATCAGCGAGAGGCAAGTAGTCGGCTCGCCTCGACAAACGCACCCTCCTTGTCGCTCACGGCGCCGATCTCCAACAACCACAACGCTCTCTCTCTGTCTACAGGTACCTGCTGAAGGCCATGGACCTGTTCTGGCACGAGGACTGCCTCAAGTGCGGCTGCTGCGACTGCCGCCTCGGCGAGGTGGGCTCCACGCTCTACACCAAAGCAAATCTGATTCTCTGCAAACGAGATTACCTCAGGTGCGACTCCTTTAGACCGCTCAACGACGCGGCATTCCGGAAGCCATTTCCACCTCTGCATAATTCTAATAATTTTTTTTTCCTTTCTCTCCCTCTCTCTCTCTTTCTCTCTGTCTCTCTCCCTCTCTCTCTCTCTCCCCTCTCCACAGGCTGTTCGGGAGCACAGGGTACTGCGCGGCTTGCACCAAGGTGATCCCCGCCTTTGAAATGGTCATGAGGGCCAGGCATAACGTGTACCACCTGGAGTGCTTCGCCTGCCAGCAGTGCAGTCACAGGTGAGCATAGGGCCCCGCAGGGCCCCGCCGCGGGCTCAGGTAGGGGGCGCCACGCCCCCCCCCCCCCGCGCGCTCCCCGCTGCGGCATCGCAAGACGTGCCGAACCCGCGCTGCAGAGACAATGCCATTATGATCGGGAGGTAAACAAAAAGACGCGTCTGAATAAATAAATAAAATAAATAAGTAAGCGGAATAGCGGCGCCGCGGATGGACTGATTTCCCCTGTGCGCAGTAAAGACCGCTGGCCGGCCGGGAGGGCCGCGTCCGGAAGGGTCAAGCCCTTTTGCTGTCGCCCCCCCCCCAGCCGCGGGCCGGACCCTTTCGGACGCAGCGGTCCGGAGCAAAGGTCTTGGCGGGGGGGTCCGCCGTCGGGCAGCCGGTACCCCCCGCGGCGCCGCCGCTGCCGCCGCGTACAGACACGCGTTCTTGTTATGCGGGGCAGCGGGTGGAATGGCACGCCTGACGCGGGGGGCCGGCCGTGTGTGCCAGCAATGCGCCTGCGAGCGCTGGGGTAGGCCGGCCCGCAAGACACGCGTGCCGCGCCCCGCCCGCGGTGGCCTACCCGGCAGGCGCTATGTCTCATTTTTAAAAAAAATAAAAAAATATAAGTTTGAAGTGTGACTTGTTTCTAAAGTTGTTTTTTTTCTGGTCCAGGTTCTGCGTGGGCGACCGCTTCTACCTGTGCGAGAACAAGATCCTCTGCGAGTACGACTACGAGGAGCGGCAGGTGTTCGCGCACATGGTCTGCTCGCCCTCCACCGTCGCCCACCTCAAGCGGCAGACGTCGCACCTTCCGGTCAGCGAGCGGGACGCGGTAGAGATATTGTTAAAGTGGAGCGGCGGCGGCCAGCGCCGCGTCCGGGCCGGAGGGGCCGCGGCCTTGAAAGAATCACGGTCGTTTTTAAAAAGATACGGTGCTTTCGGAGTAAAAGGAACACGAAAAAAAAATATTTGCGCAGAAAAATGATTCTAGTGAGATGACAATTTTTTTTTAAATTGTGAAAAGTTCTTTTTAAAAATCTTTCAAACCGGAGATATAAATTTAACTCGCCGAGCCGGTCACCTCACGGCCCCCCTCACGTCGCGCTGGCCGCCGCCGCCCATTGGAGCAATACGGAGCCGTAGAGCAGCCCGGGTCCGGCCTCCACTCTCATCCGGCCCCCTCCTTTCTGACTGTCACGCAGCCGACCGGACCAACGGGCACCGGAAGCCCGCCGACCAACGCCGCCCTCCTGAACGGGTCGCCGCCGGTGAACGGCAGCCGGCCGCCGGGGACCACCAACGGGGCGGCGCCGACGGCGCCCGGCGAGGTCGGCAGCCCGCACCGGGGCGACCTCAACAACAACATGGGCGTGGTGGGCAGCCCCAGCCCGCTGCCGTTCAAGAGCCTGCCCTCCCTGTCCATGGCGGGGAGCTGAGCGGCCGGGGGCGGCCACAGCGCAGCGGTGCTGCCAGACAGACATTTCGCCTCCCGCCGCCGCCGCCGCCGCCGCCGAGGCCCGGCGGTGTAGCGCCTCGCTCATCAGGGTGTGTCCGTGTGTGTGCGTTCGTGCAGCCCTGGATTTGTACAAAATTTCAAATCGATATTTTATGCTACCTTCCTATTGCATTAGATAGCTATTTCAAATTGTTCATCGATACGAAATTTAAAAAAAAATGTCGGTCTAGAGATTGGCCGATTTTCCCCCCCTTCTCTTGCTTGTTGTTGTAAGAAGTAAGTGGATTGTTGAGTATGTTAAGTAAGGGTACGGTGCTGTGTTCTATTGTTGAAACCTTGAGGTTTGGCTCTGCATGTTTGCTTTTTAGAATTTTCTTTGTACAACACCGTTTCGTGCGACACAAGACATTGCAAAAAAAAAAACTACTGAATATTTATGTCAATATAGATAGTCTGTAAGTCTTTTCTCCCCCTCTTTGAATAGAATTTTCCGTTTTGCAAGAAAATTATGATAAAGCACGCGGTGCCGAGCCAAATTAACTCTTTCTGTTATCATAATCCTCGCTAAGCCAAGAAATGGCGTCTCCTGATTAGTCATTTTCATACACGTTTAACGGAATTTGGTACCTACCGGTATGTTCTTTGTTTGCGAGAGAAACAAATAGGATGCCATATTTAAAAAGCACCACGTAGAGACGATCTTGGGCTAAACTTGCTGCACCAACGAATTTAGTCCCCTGTCAACTGTACCAAAGATGTAGTTGCTGTTGTTAAATGTGCCATACAATGTGATATGTGTGAAGTGGATCTAGTCTTCGGCACTGCTTCCTAAGACACTTCGTTTTTGTTCTGCTGACTGTTATTTTTGTACGCTCAACATTTAAAAAGTGGGTGTCACCTTGCATAATATTGATCAATGTGCCTACACCTCAGTACCTTCTCCCCAGAGTATGGGAGGGGAGGAAAATGATGAAAATGACTGTGACATGCTCCTAGGATATAGGGAACGGCAACCATCTCTTGCCAATGTTGTATACTGATTTATTTATTAATGTTTAACTGTATATACGGTAGAATAAAACTCAATGTGATGTACCGCGCCTTCGCAATTCTTCCCCCCCGCTAACATCACACCCGTCACCCAAAAAGCGACCAACGAACGAGTCAAAACATGACGACGGCGGCGGAGGTCGGCGTCGTCCCTACCCCACGCCCACGAGAGCGCTGCGGCGTGGGGTAGCGGCGCCACGCGAAGGGCCTCAGAGCAGCTCCGCGCGCCCCCTGGAGGCCGCGGCGGGAGGCGGGTAAGGAGAGGGGGGGGGGGAGACGGTCGTGCGCATGCGTGCGCGGCCGCAGCGCGCCAACAGCCAAACACGCGCCGACACGATGAAAAATCGCGCGCTCGTCACGCGTGTTGGGAGTGAGCACGGCTGCCTGTCGTCGCGTGGGGGAGAAGGAGAGAGGAAGAGCTTGGGATGGAGACCGAGAGAGAGAGAGAGAGAGAGAGAGAGAGAGAGAGAGAGAGAGAGAGAGAGAGAGAGAGAGAGAGTGGGGAGGGGAGGGAAGCCCACGTCCTCCCCCGCGCCACACCCCGCACCGCCCATGCTGGCGCGCCGTTGGATCGCGGGCGGGGCCCCCGTCAGTTCTAGGGTGAGCGTCTGTCCCCGACCATCTCCCGCCGAAAAAAAAAATAATATAAAAAAAAAAAAATAAAAACACGAAATCGAGCGATTGAAAAACGAAACGACCGATAGCCCCGGCCCCGAGGCCCGCGTACTGATCGAGGAAAAATCCGTGGTGGTGGTGGTGGTGTGAAATAAGTGAAGATAAGGGAAAGAAGTGACGGAAATAGCGCAGCGAACGGCGATAAAATTTGTGATTTGCGTCGCGGAGTTGCAAGAAGTGTGGTGGCCCTTTGCACGGGATAGTGTGAGCGCGGATCTACTGTTCACGAGGTAAAGTTTCGTTTTAAGCACCAAATAGTTACGTATCTTATACTTGCGAAGTGTCTGGCAAGCGGAGCGCGCTGCCGGGGGCGAACTGGCTGCGCACAGCGCGCTGAAAAGCGAACGGGTGATGACTCCATCTCACTCTGGCAGCCGCGGATGCGCCGCCGTGTCCCACCCTGTCGCTCTCTCTCTCTTTACTTCGTCCGTACACCAATAACTTACATGTAACGTCGTGCTGAAACGCGCGCGCTACTTTTCGAGCAGCCAAAACAAAACAACATCGACTGTCATATTTACAAATAAAATAAAATAGTCAGAGTCCAGCAAAATTAAGGCATAGTTTTAGGTTAATAATTGTGGGCGGCAGTGTACGGGATGACCCTCCCCCTCCCCCTCCCCCGGCGGCGGCCCGGCTGGGCCTGGCGCGAGGCAGACGCTAAGCTCCACTAACGTCGGGCCGGTCATCTCTTCGCATCTCGCGGCGCACACTGTTAGAAACAGCTCTCTCTCTCTCTCTCTCTCTCTCTCTCTCTCTCTCTCTCTCTGCCCTACAGACAATGCCTCCATTTGTAACGTTGCGCCCCTCCTGTGCAGACCATCCGTTAAGGGGGTGACCGTGAAATTAGTTGTTGTTCTTTGCGCACACAAAGTTCCGCCTCCCCGCCGCGCCGTGACAACTCGGCGACGTCTTCAGAGAGGAGCACGCAGCGAAGCAGCAGCGGCAGGGCTGGATATGCGGCCTAACTGGCTCCAATCAGGGAGGCGTTGCCAGTGCGTGACTGTACGCGTGCGTGCCAGAGGGACCGGCCGTCCGGGCGTACCAACACAACAACAGCAGGTCACACTCGATGGGAAAATAATTAAAAACATTTTTTTTTGGCATGGCGATGATAATAACAGAACAGTGCGTAGTGCGTGTGGCACCTGCGTAATACATGGCGATGCGGTATGAATCGCAGGCCCTGCGGGGGTCACGGGGCGTCGGCACCCACCACCGCGCCCCTTAGTCACGTCCTCGTTACGGCCCGCCCGGCCGAACGTCACTCGCGACAAACTGCCTCCTCTCCTCCCTCTCCGAGTTGGTGCCCGCTGACCGCTTCGCCGCCGCTGCTGCTGCTGCTGCTGAGTGCAGCACGGCGCTAGAGAGACCCTCTCTCGCGTCCGGCCGGCGCGGCGCGGAGCAGGTGCCTCTCTCCTCGGCCACCCCCGGCCGCCCCCGGCCGCCCTGGCCACCGGCCAGAGAGCGAAGGACACGGGGCCAGTAATTTACTTTCGTTTGTGCCCTCACCTGTTGGGCGCATCGGTGCCAGCGGTGTGGCGCCCCCCCCCGCGAGCCTGCAGTATGCAGTATTGCTAGAGGGGACCGGCGGGGCCACGCCACGACGGTCCCAACAACTGCAAGCGCAACAACATTACCTCGCCTATTTACCCTAACTTGTTTTCTAGTTCATTCGTAGCTTTCAACTTCATCCGTTGCCCTCTTGTCAAACTATTCGCATATAAAAAAAAAAAATAATAAATTTGGAGTCAGTAATGATCCCCCATTTCAATAATTTTTTTTAATTAAAAAAAGGGAAATTTAATTGTGCGTTATTTTTTAATATGGATGGACCTCTTCACACGACTTTCTGCCACCATGTGTGTGTGTGTGTGTGTGTGTGTGAGAGAGTACGTGCGGTGCAACGCCCCGGGGGGTAGTTTGTCATCCTGATTAGATCGTGGCCCCATTGTCCGAGCATACGCGTCTTGTACACTTCCACGCCACATTTTGGCGCGAGATTTCAAAGTGACACGGCACGGCGGCGGTGGTGGCGGCGTCGTCTGCTTCTTGCTGTGACTCGCCGGGATTTTCGCTTTCGCGCCGGGGCCTCGCGCGCCACGCGGAAACAAAACTATACGGCAAACACGGCGTAGCAGCAGAGCCAGCAGGAGGCGGCCGGCAACATGACGGAGCAGGGATTCCTCTGGCACCGGCCCAGCGACCCCGCGGCCGCCGCCCCGCCGCCGGCCCCGGGCTGCCGGCCCAAGGGGTGCGGCCGGACTGTACCGCGGGAGCGGAGATAACTTGTAATCAGGGCTTCAATCCACCGTTCATTATCATTATTAATGACCTCTTAAAATCTTTAAATTTAAGTCTACGACAATTTCGCGCTCATGTGTGTTGTTTTCGTTGAGCATTTTTTTTTCCTTGAGAAAAAACAATATATGCTGTTCGGGGGGCGTTGCACGCAACACTCACGTACAAAACGCACACACACAGCACTCGATGCAGTCGGCGAGTCCAGCCAGGCCACGTCACTTCCCTAATTGAGTCACATTACATCGGCGACGAGGGCCGGGAGGGGGGGGGAGAATGATGTGGGATGGGCGGGCGATGCAGAGCGGCCGCGGAGGGTCGCGGGGGGTCGCGGGGGGTCGCGGGGAGCCGCGGGGGGCCGCGGGGGGCCGCGGGGCGGGCGGGCGAGGCGACATGGCGGCGGCAGTCGGCGCGTGAGCTCGTTAGATGAATGGGTTCGCCGCGGTGGCGGCGCTGCGTTCCCAGCGGACGGCGCCCGGCAGGTAGGCAGCCCCGGCCGGCTCGCGCACTCCCGCCTTGCGGGCTGGCCTACCCCGCCCACCGCAGGCGCTCCGTGGCGACTGGAGCTGGAGAGTATGTCGTCGGCGTGGGATGAGAGGGGCCGTGCCATGAGAGTGAGGCAGCGGGTGGAGTGGAGGCTGCGTCCGTCCGGCACTGCCCGCACCGCCGCGGCCGCGGCCCCGAAATAGACGTTGCCGGCGGCCGTCCGTCGGGGCCGGCAGCGGCCGCTAGCCCGCCATGGCCTGCTGACGGCTGAGCTGTTTCGCTGCATGCCGACGAGTGGCAGTGGCCCTGGTCAGTATATCCCGGCCGCCGACGCGGGAAAAATCGACGGTTTTGAATATTGAAGAGTTTTACAAACTCGCTGAAAGCCACGTCGGACTCGGACGGCGGGCGATTCCCTTTCGGCGGCTAGACGTACGAGAGTACGAGGAAAAGAGTGAGCGTGCGTCGGGCTTGTCCTCCCCGACCAGCCCCGCACGCCACGCGTCAGCTGTTTATATTTGCCGCCACATTCGTCCTGCGCGGCGCGGCGTGGTGTGGCGGGGCGCGGCGGGGCGTGGCGGGGTACACAGACAGCCGTGGGTGGTCGGTACAAAGACCAGCCGACCCGTCATGCGCACCGACCGCTATAACCATCAAATCCACTAGGCGCCACAGATGAGCAACGGTTGTTGGTTCCGCCGCGCCCAGAATGAGACGGAGCGATGCCTGCACGGCGGGGAGCGAGAGAGACGGAGATGGGTCGTCTGTAATTGATTCTGTTCGTCTGTTCTTCAGGTCTGATCCGCCGCGACGCGATGGAGGGCGCGCTCGAGGACGGCGTCGAGTCCGCGAAGCACGGCCGCAAGCGGCCGGCGTCCGCCTCGTCCGACCGGCCGGCGAGCAAGAGGTTCCAGGACGGCGGCCGCGACGGCGTCGTCCTGGACTCCGCCGGCGCCGACCTCCCCCAGGACGGCAGTCAAGATGGCGACGCGCCACCACCGGCCATCGTCCGCCAGAACACGTTCACGAAGGAGGAGGAGGAGGGCGCGAGCAGGACGACGGAGCAGTTCTACATCCCCGTCGAGCACGAGGGTAACGCCCAGCGCAGGGAGGTCCTCCGACAGAGCTTCGCCGCGAGGGCCGCCGCCAGGGCCGCGGCCCGGGCCGAAGCGAAGGCCGCCGCCAGCGGCACCGCCAGGACCAAGGCGGCCGGCGGCAACGCACCCCGCCGGCGCACAGCCGACAGAGTCATGACGGCCACGAAACCGTCCACGCCGGCGGCGGCCCCGCAGGACGGCAAAGAGGAGCAGGCGCCAGCCGGACGCCAAGCCAGAGGCCGCCGTCAAGGGCCCGCCGCCACCCCTGCAGCGCCAGGGGACCTTCACGGTGGAGGACGGCGACAGGCGGCAGGAGGACCCGGGGGAGGAGGCCGCCGACGGTCCGCACGACAACGTCGACGGCGGCCTCGCGGAGCTCGCGGTGCACTCGGTGGCGGCGGCGGGGAGCACGGGCGAGGAGGACGACAGGCTGTCGGTGGCCGGGCTGCGCGCCGCGCTGGGGGCGCTGCGCCGCGGCAGGGCGGCGGCGGAGCGCGCGGAGAGGGCCGCCCGGGAGCGCGCGGCCCGGGACGCGGAGCGGACGCGGGCGGCGCTGCGGGACCTTCACGACCGGCTGGCCGCCACCCGCGCCGCGCTGCACGCCGAGAAGGACGGCCTGCACCGGAAGCTGAGCGCCGACTTCAGGAGGGCGCTCCAGGACAGGGAGGCCCTCTGGCGGCAGGAGCGGGAGCGAGCGCAGGCCCAGGTACTTTTCAAAATTTCCCGCCGGCAAGTCGTTGTACAAAATCGACCTGGTTAAGTTTTTTTTATGACGAAATGTGGTGTGTTCAGGCGCGTGCTCTGGAGACAGAGGTGCGCTCGCTGCGGGCCCAGCTGGCGGCGGTGCAGGCCGAGGCGATCCGCAAGGCGACGGCGGCCGAGGCGGAGCTCCGGAGGGCGTTCCACGACCAGGAGAGTGCGCTGCGCGCGCAGCTCGCCGACCTGGCCAAGCAGAGGGACGGGCTGCAGGCCCAGCTGCGGGACCGGGAGCGGGCCGTCCACGGTGAGTGAGCGCGGGGGCGGCGGCCGCGGGGGTGGTGGCCGGCGGCGGGGTGACGCAGCTGACGACGACCTCCCCTGTCTGCAGAGCGGCCCCCGAGTCCGGCGGCGGTCCGCGTCGCCGAGGTGCGCCGGCACCGCGACGAGGAGTGGCGGTGCACGCTGCGGCGGGAGCAGCTGCAGGCGCGCAGGCGGCAGGCGCAGCTGGAGGCGCAGCTGGCGCAGCTGGAGACGCAGCTGCAGCAGGCCTCCGGCAGGAGCGGCAGGTGGGTGCCGGGGTTCACGCTTTGCGCATTATTTCCTGGCGTCGCTGGCTGCTCACGGGGGTCATCGCCTGTCCCAGGAGCCCGCAGGCGGACACGGAGGCGGCGCGCGCGCTGCACCGGCAGCAGCAGCAGCAGGGCCGTCGCCGGGGCCTGGCCGAGGCGCACCGGCAGCGCGGGGACCCCGAGGCACAGTCGGAGAGGCCGATGACGCTCGCCCTAGAATCTCACCAAGAGGAGGAGGAGGAGGAGGAGGAGGAGGAAGAGGAGGACCACGATCACGCGCTGGGCGGTGCGGACGGGCCCAGCACCGACCCGGGCCGTCGGCCGGAGCCGCCACGGCCGACGTCACCCGGCCGTCAGCGACGGCGCGCCAAGCGCAGGAGACACGAGGACGAGGAGGAAGACGACGTGAAGCACAACGAAACCGACGACGACGAGGAACGACGCGGACTCCTCCGAGAAGTGGAGCGTCTGCGAGAGGCCAACGCCGACCTGCGGGTGAGTCAGCTCCCGGGGCGGCCGCGGCCGCCGGGGAGGTAGGCAGCCCAACCGGCGGCGAGGCGGCGTGTGCCGCGGGGCCGCACGGCGTCCGTCAGCCGCGCGGGGGGCCGACCGCCGCGCGCCGAGCGGGTAGGCAACCCAACCGACATGGCAGCGGGGGGGGGGAGGGGACGCCCCTGGCCGCGGGCAGAGCAGCACACATTCGGCCGGCCCTCGGGTAACGAGCAGGGCATTAGCATACAGTGAGTACCAAGTCAGTGTCGCGGCCGGCCGCGGGCCCCCGATACCGGTCCGCTTCCAATGCAGGGCGCTTTGGTATGCGCGGCCGCCCGCTGCAGGAGAGATATTGTCCTTCTCTCTCTCTCTCTCTCTCTCTCTCTCTCTCTCTCTCTCTCTCTCTGGCTTGCGGGGATGCGGCGCAGCCTCTCGGCTCGATTCTCGATTCACCCGATCGATTCAGAAAGACATCGCCGCTTCTGCGAACCGACCGGCCGGCCGGCGGCGGTCGGCGGTCGGCGAGTACACCGCCCGGCAAAACAGGCGGGGCCGTCGTCAGGATGACGCAGTGCTTGTGCACGGCCCGGGGGCGGGTCACGGCGGCCAGGGGACCCCGGCGGGGACCCCGGCGTACGGCTGCTGCCGGGGGACGCGGTGAGGCGCAGTGAGCGCAGGCAAACGCACTTCTCGGAACTGGATTTCCCCCGCGGCTGCCGCCTGCCTGCACCTCCAGGACTGTAAAACGTATCTCCCTCCCTCCCTCTCTCTCTCTCTCTCTCTCTCTCTCTCTCTCTCTCTCTCTCTCTCTCTCGCTCGCTCTTTCTTCTTCCTCAATCTCCTGCTGTGGATCTCCTCCGCCCGCCGCTGACCGGCTGACGCGAGCTCAGCAATGGAACGGAACTTCAGCAGGACGAGACGAGGGCGAGCGAGCGAGAGCGAGTGAGAGAGACTGTGTATGTGTGAGAGAGAGAGACGCTCTCAGTCCCACTCGCGTGAGATGCGTGGCTTCTACTGCTCATTGCGACGTTGCAGTGCAGAGGTAAACGGCCCCTGTGGCTGCGAACAGCACAGATAGAAGGGCGGCAGGAACAGAACCGTAGAAAACGCAAAAAAGCAGAGAGAGAGAGAGAGAGAGAGAGAGAGAGAGAGAGAGAGAGAGAGAGAGAGAGGAATGCCCTAGGCAGATGCAGATCGTTGCGATCACGTGACTCTGGGCTCCGGCTCTGGGTTGTGGGTGTGTGCGACTGCGTGCTCTGTGTGCGTGCGTGTGTGTGTGTTGTGTGTGTGTGTGTGTGTGTGAGTGTGGAGAAACGCGCGGGTGAGGGAAAAGGATCAGAGCAGGGCCGGCGCGATACTTGACTGACGTGTGGCATCAAACTATATCTCGGCAAGTGCAACAACGGAACTGTTTGGCTGACCGAGGCAGGATTATAATGCGCCATAGCAGCTCAGTAGGCAGAGGTTCTCATCACAAACAAAGACGGGAAGTGGAGCGTAGCGGAGACACTGGGAGGCTGCACGGGGTCCGGCGGTGTCCGGTCGGCAGCACGGCAGGGTGTCCCCCGAGGCTCCCACCGTCACATGTTTCCGGTCCTTGCAGCCTCAGGGGCGGCGGTGCTGCAGCAGAGCATGAAGCTAGCGCCAAGGCTGTGTGGTGGGACCGTCACCGACTGCTGCCGACGCCATGCCGCCCTCGGCCGTGCGTCCCCGCGGCTTACAGCGGCGCGGTGAGGTTAGTCACCTTGGCGTTGCCTTGGCGACCAACAAACATATGGCCCTCTAATGAGACAAGGTTGGTAGC
Source organism: Megalurothrips usitatus (assembly GCA_026979955.1). Classification (NCBI taxonomy): domain Eukaryota; kingdom Metazoa; phylum Arthropoda; class Insecta; order Thysanoptera; family Thripidae; genus Megalurothrips; species Megalurothrips usitatus. Next base: position 8,438,522 of record CM049598.1, read on the forward strand.
ACTGTCATGCCGCCCATGGGCCCCATGGGCCCGGCGCAGCCCAGCAGGCCAGCCCAGGCCCGGCCCTATGGAGGAGGCCCTCCAAGGGCAGTCACGATCAGGGTGAACAACCTAATCCAGTTGCCCTGCCCTATCGTCTCCTTCTTTCGCTCTGATATTCTTTCGCTGCAGCATCTGCCTCACCGTGACCCGGCCGGGCGGCACCGAATACAGCTCCACCAACGGTGCCGCGCGCGGAAGAAAGATATAGAGTGCGTCTTTGATTATTCGCGTTGTGGGAAAAGAAAGAGGAAAGAAGAAAACCACACTTACGCACCAAGAGTTTTTCATACTTATTTCTGGCACACGTGACGGCGGCGGCGGGGTGCACCGCACTCGATCGGCACTCGTAAAAGTGTCCAGGGACGGCGGCTCGGCGTGCGGTCAATCCCACGGCACTTGTTGGCACTCGCCAGCCTCCCCTGCTGCTGGCACTCGCTGGCACTCGATGGCACTCTCCCCCTGCAAGGGCGCGCTGCTGCTGCTAGCTTTTTTGTGCTGCACGCCGCGGCGGCCTGTTTGGCATGAAGGCAGCGTAACGCAAGAGACAATGCAAAGGAGCGGCCCGTGTGTGTGTGTGTGTGTGGACAAGTCGGTATATAAATACTGCGGAGTGAAAGAGCTTATGCCGCTGAAACATGTCAGGGACAAAACGTCAGAAAAAAATATTATGATAAAAATGATAATGATATTATGACGTCATGACCCCATACAAAAATGGGAGTATGCGTTTAGTCCCAAACAGTCAGATTAATAGAAATTCCGTGATTTACAAAAATAAAACAAACGCAGGTTGTTCTCTGTCGTTCAAGGTGGATTTAGCGCGAGCCCTCTGGGACACCTGTGTGTGTGTGTGCGTGTGTGTGCGTGTGTGCGTGGCGACGCCGCCTCACCTGCGCTGCTCGCCTGTCTTTGCGGTGCCACGGGCCATTTTATCTCCCGCGGAGACAGTCGCGACAGAGAGGGAGAGACTGAAGGGTAGGGCGGCCGGGCAGACGGAGTGAGAAAGAGAAAGAGGGAGGGAGAGGAGGGGGGAGAGTTATCGGGTACATACGCAATTGAATGGGGGGTCTCTCTTTCTCTCCGATTTGTCGCGGCACATGGCCGTTGATTGAATGAAAGGAGAGAAAAGAGAGAGAGAGAGTGAGAGAGAGGATTCGATTCAAGGCGTGGCGCGGTGTGTCGGGGTCGGACCCATAGAGTGCCGTGTCTCTCATTCTCTCTCTCTCTCTCTCTCTCTCTCTCTCTCTGATACGCGTTCGTGCGTGTGTGAATTGACGCGACTCTTTCCACTTAACAAAAGAAGTCAATTTGCCGCCGCGTTCCCATACGCTTAAGTAGTAATAGGGAGAAAGGGGGGTTGCGGGGGGGGGGGGGGGTGCATGCCGGACCCACCCACCCGGGTCCCCGTGGGTCCCCTGCGCCGCCCGCGGCCGGCTAGACCGGTTTCCGGAGAGGAAGGAAGCGCGGCTCTTTTGTCGCCGCCGCCGGAACATCGCTGCAGCACCGCGATGGTCGTGTGGCCGGATGGGGCTCGGCTGCATGCTCCCGGTCACTTCCGGTCACTTCCGGTCATCCGTCGCGCGCCATCGGGCGTGTTCGGAAACCGTGCCGGCGGCGGCGAGGAAGGGCGGGGGACTGGACCTAGTGCAACACGAACGCACCCGAACATGAAATGGTCGTGCCAAAAGTGTCCCGCTTTTTCATACGACGTTTTATTTCTCGATTTTTTTTCATCATCATTATTATCATCATCATTATTATTATTATTATTGCATGGAAGTTCTATTGTGGCACGCCGCCACCGTGGTGGGAGACGAGTACTGCTGGCTCTGCACACTTATACGGGACACGGCAGGCTAATAGCAGAGGGCTGCAGCCGCCGCCGCCGCCGCCGCTGTGACGGATGGCGGAAACGGGACAGAACCTCCGCCGCCGCCGCCGCCGCCGCCGCCGCCGCCGCCGCCCGGCCGAATAAAAAGATTCACCTCCCGCGCCGCCTACGTACAGTACTGCACCTTGCCGCCCCGCGGCCCCCAGTCGATGACACAATCGCGTCGTCTGCTTGTCTTCTGCTTGTCTTCTGCTTGTCGTCTGCTTCTCGTCTGCTGGGCCGCGCCGGCTGCTGGCTCTCGCAGTACCGCTGCGTGGCACACATATGTGCCGCGTGCTATCGCGCCCTTTTGATCTCCAACGACAACAACAAAAAATAAACGAAAAGAACCGGCGGCAGCCAGCAATCGTGTCGGAGTGCAAGCAGCGCAAGGTGCGCAAGTGCGTGATCAATAACAAGAAAAAAAGTTGGGGTGTTGGAGGTGGTGGTGCAGCGCTTGGACAATCACTTTCACACACACACACACACACACACACACACACACACAGGCGCAGGCGGCCCGGTGACGCGGTATGACCGTCCGCTTTAGGCGCGCGCCGATCGCGAGGTGCCGGGCCGGACTCTGGCAGTTCAACTAGACGCACCGCCTCACACCGTTGAGTGGGTCTGAGGACGCACACAGACACACACTCACACACACGCAGGCGCGCGCGCGTGCGCGCTCCGCGTATGGCAGTGGCGTCCCTCATTTCGCATGCCATGTCTGCATTAGGGAGCCATTCGCCACTTTCTAACACACACACACACACACACACACACAGAGTGAAGGTGAATGCACCCCTCTGCTGCTGTGGCGACCCTGCAGTGAAGAGTGACTGAATTTTAAATGGTCATCCGAAAAAGAAGAGGAATGGAGGGGGAAGACGAGGAAGAGGACGAGGAGGAAGGAGGAAGGCTGCGGCGTAGGATGATGATGTGAGCCGTGTGATGGAGGCGTGTAGGAAGCATAGGAGGCGAAAGAAAGTGCCGATGGCAACCGAAAGAGCAGGTCGGTGAAGTGGCCCACCGCTGCTGCCCCCCCCCCCCCACCCCCCCTGCGGTTGCCTGCTGCGCCCGCTGCGGGCCGCCGCATTGTCCCAGAGGCACGGCCGCCTGCCCGGGCAGGTTGTGCCCCCGGGGCCCCCGGTCGTGCAGCGGCCCGCTCGGCGAGGGCGTGCCGGCGCGGCCGTCGGCGCGGGGGCGGCCCCGTATTTCGATATTCTGCTGTTCGAACGCCGCGCCGTCAGAGAGCGCGGTCCGGGGGCCCCGCGGGGGGGGGGGGGTGGGCAGGCCGTCGTGGCGGGCCGCCGCGGGGCCTCCGTCGTCGGGGGGCCCCCGCGAGTGATCGGCTTTATGTAACCGGAGCCGGCGGCCGGTGCCTGCCAAATGCCGCCCACGCCCGCGCCGCCCCTCCTACACTAGCGGAGGTACCGGCCGTCGGCGGGGTGTGTAGGCAGCCCCGCGACGCGGCGGCCCCCCCGTTATACGCACCCGGACGGCAGCCGGCAGGACGCCGCCGGGGTGCCCTAGTTGCTGCCGCCCCCCCCCCCCCCCTGAGTGGGAGTAGCTGAGGGTCCGCGCCGTGCACACACTCTCCACCCCGGAAATGCCGCTCGGCCGCCGCCGCCGCCGCTGGATGCATAGGCCCGTCGGGGGGCTCTGGGCCGTCGCTCTGGCCGGTCTGCATCACGAGGCTGCTGCTGCTGCATTCCGAACGGGAGAGAAAGAGAGAAAGAGAACGAGAGAGAGATAGAGAGAGAGATGGCGGGATTCGGATGCAGTCAGGTGCCGGAAACCATACTGCTCCCCTCTCGGCGCTGGGCCGCGCGGCGGCAGCGGATCCTGGAATCCCGCCGCCGCCGCCGCCGCCGCCCGGACGGTTAAGGAGGTGGGAAAGGGAAAGGTCGGCCTATATTAACGATCCTGCTTGCCTCCGGAGCCCTGCTCGCCCTCGTGTGTGTGTGTGTGTGTGTGTGTGTGTGTGTGTCATTCGGTGGGACGTTTCGCTCGCCTGTCGTTATGTAACCCCGCGTTGCCGGTGTTGCTGCTGTGGTCCATCGTCGTCGTTTGGCTGATGAGATGACATAATATGACGAATTATTTTGACGCGTTTTCCATATTAATTTTCTCTGCGTGTGTGTGTGTGTGTGTGTGTGTGTGGGAGGGAGGTGGGAGACCAAGGGGAGACGCTCCTAGTGTCGCACACGACGGCGGCGGAGGCGGCAGTGCCAGTGCCATCGTGCCCGGAGGGAGGCGCCTGGGGGGTTAGGCCGACCCGCCGCGCTCCGGAGCCGGCCGGGGCTGCCCGCCCTCCGCTTGGCAGGCGCTTCACACCGTGCTTTGCTGCGGCTGCTCTGCCCCGTTATGAGTGTGTGTGTGTGTGTGTGTGTGTGTGTGTGTGTGTGTGTGTTACCGTTTTGCAAATTAAGAGACGGAAACAAGAACGGCAGCGGCTGGTTGCGGGTGGCGGCGGGGGCCGGCAGGGCCGGGGGCGGCAGCGCTTCCTGCGCGGGGGCGGCGGCGGAGGCGGCGCCGCCCCCCGCCCGGCCCTTCCCACATTACGGATGCAGGGACGTAATGAACTCTCCTGCTCGAGACGCCCGCAGAGACGGCGCTGCAAAGTGCTGCGTTCGCAGGACGACCGCCTCGCCGCCGTTGTCGGGAGGCCGTTGCTCCGCGCGTCCTTCCTCTGAAATATTGGCGAATTTTTCACCCAACGTTTTCGGCGTTTTCGCTGCTGCTTCAGGTTTGTTTTTCACCGGCGCGGCCATGCGTTTAACGGTCTCTACTGGATTACAGCACCCACGCGTGTGAGTGAGAGAGAGAGAGCACTCACGGTATCCCGTTTCCGCACCCGAGCCAGCTGGGGTTGTGCAACCGGCGGCGCGAGACCAGAATCAATGGTGCGAAACAGTTTACTGTACCGACACCACCACGCCGTACGCACCGTGCATGTGTGTGTGTACGTTGCGTACGTGCGTGGACGTGTGTGTGTGTGCGTGTGCGAGGGCGCGTGTGGCGCCCTGTGATGGAACGCGACCGATAGATAGGATAGACGAGATAAGGAGGCTTACCTCACACCTGGCCCGACGCGGCACGCGGCGCGGGAGGATAGGTAGGAGGAGGATAGAAACACGCGCCAACAGGATAGAAAATAGAGATATACCCGCCGGACCAGACTTTGCCCTGATTCGCTTTTGCGGTCCCAAACAGCTGCACTCGGTGCAGCCGCTGCGGTACGCGATTTTTTTTTTCGCGAATAAAAATAAATGAAAAACGCGCTTTCTTCCATCATTGGCACGCTTTGGATTCACAGTGTATAGGAGACGGGAGGATGGTCCGTGCGTGCGTGTGTGTGTGTGTGTGTGATGGCGCGTGAATCAAAGTGCGCACACGCGTGTGCGAGCCCGCCGGGCATCGAGCCGATCTACCTGGCGGCGCGAGGTGGGCGCCAATACTCTCACCTTTCATCGCATAATGTAATGGACCGCGTTTTGTACTTCTCTTCCGGGGTGATGCGGAGGGAGGGGGGGGGGGGGGCTGCGTGGGCGCCTGGGACCGGACCACATGGTGCCGGGCCGCTGCGGGCCCAGGCCGAGCCGCAGGCACACCGCTTATTCGCAGTCAGCCGGGCCAGGCCGAGCCGCAGGCACACCGCTTATTCGCAGTCAGCCGGGCTGGCCGCCGCCGCAGGCCGCCGCCACCGCCCTGCCCGAGGGACTTGAACGCCCGGTCGTACGTGAGAGCCTACTGCACCAGCGGAGCCTGACACCGATTATTTGACAGCGGGCACACAAGTCGGCCCTGCAAGCCCTCGCAATCAGTATGCGCCCGTTTTTCATCTCTCTCTCTCTCTCTCTCTCTCTCTCTCTCTCCTCTCTCTCCCTCCATCTCTCTTTCCCTCTCGCTCTCCCGCGTGATTTGCATGCCACCTAATTACCTCTCCCGTGACACGCCCGTGTGGGTGTGCCGGGCCCTGCACTTTGCACCTCACGCCCGCTGCCGCGGCCCCGCCCCGCCACGCCCTCAGCTTCCGCACGGATTGGGGGCCCGTCTCCGCCCACTTGCCCTCCCCCTTCCTCCTCCCCCTCCTCCCCCTCCCCTCCTCCTCCTCCTCCTCCTCCTCCCAGAGGAGACAGGCGAGCAGCCAGTCCCATTTTTCGAGCCTTCCGTCCGGATCCAAGTTGCCAAACACGCACACTCACTCCCAGCGTCCCGTGTTCCGAATACCGAAGCGCCACTCCATCAGGTGGAGAGAGGCAGGAAGGAAGGGAGAGAGGCAGAGAGAGAGAGAGAGAGAGAGAGAGAGAGAGGCGGGAGCGTGTGTCCATGATCGATCGGGAATAACCAGCAGACAAGGCTGCAGAGAGTTTTTACTCGCCCCCTTCGCTCGCTCGCCTCGCCGCACCGCGGCACACTCATGCAGAAACGCCCGCCATTATTGTGTTCATTACCTCTCTGCTCTCCTAACCCCCCCCCCCCCCCCCCCCCCCCCCACCTTCCTCCCCTTCCACTTGCGACCTTTTGAAAAATAATCCAAGACAAAAAAAAATTGGAAGAAAATTAAGCAAAACAACGGCGGTGATGCTGGTCGTGATCCTGCTCTGGTTGCTTCGGGTTTTGTGGTCTTGTTCTACCGTGAGAGAACATATATAAGGCGCGTATTTTAGAAAGCTCGGTCCAGGAGATTAATGCACGTCAGTCGCAGTGAAGGCATGAAATGCAGCTCTCTGACGTGCACCTGTCCGATCCGACGCCGCCCGCCGCCGCCGCCGCCGCCGCCACCGCCGCCCCGCCTACGCGCGCCGGCCCTGACATATCGCTGGTAGAAAGTCACCCACAAAGGCTCCTCCCCCCCCCCCTCTCCCTCACTGTTCGTGAGAGGGATGGCAGCAGGCGAGCCCCCTGCCTGCCCCGCCAGCGTGTACAGGCGACAGACGAGGGCGTCGGAGGCCCCCGAATACTACGGTGTTTGCTGCTTATGAGATCACCATGTTTCATTCGACATTAAATTACAGTGCAAAATTTATGTATTCAATATTTATTTTTTTTGTCAGGAAGCGTTGCGGGTCGCCGTATGGCGCCGTCGCCGGCCGCACCGCCAGAGATCAGCCCAGGTACGATACGTAGGGACCCCATGCCCTTGGCGGTGAGGGTTAAAACAGTGCAGGCAAAAACGAAAAACATAAAAATGATGTAGAGACACGCGCCGCATCTTTACCAGCCATTGTGGCTGCACTTATTTTTTTCGAGGCAGTTTGTTATCAATTTTTAAAATGCCGCGGGCTCAGCTAACATTTTTTTCTTGCAACATCTTTTTTTTTTATTTCGCCTGCACTTCACTCGCCCGACACAGAGCTCTCCGCACCGCTGCACATAGCACGCCCTGCGGGGAGGCCTGGCCCGAGGCGCCGGCAAAGCCAAGCTCGTCTTCTTCTTCGTCTTCCTATCGGAAAGGAAAAGGGAACGCCTAAATAACGATCAACGCCACAATAAGAAAAAGAAAAGTCAGACGGAGGAAACGCCGCAATTGTGAGCACAAAAGCCGCCGCATCCCGTCGCGTCCGCCCCCCGCCGCCTCCCCGCCGCCTCCCCGCCGCCTCCCCGCCGCCTGCCCTTTCACTCGGACTTGTCGGACCTTGCGTTTTCATTCCCTTCGCTCCCCGCGGCCGCACTTGTACGATGCGAGTTTGTTTTCTTGCCGGCACGCCGCGTGTCCGCGGGGGGTCGTGGCCGGCGGCCAGAGGTCCACGACGACGACGGCGACCCGTCGGGAGCCTGAGCGACATGGTGGCGGCGCGGCCTGCGGCGCTGCCGGGCCCGCGGCGAGCAGAGGACGCCCTGCAGTGCCCCGCGCCGGCCAGCGTCCGCCCGGACGGCCGCCGCCGCCGGCCCTCGGAGGGCGCGCGAAAGGTCATCAAGTCCATTTTGAGGTTGACCGCGCATCGCACACCACGATTGGCACCTCTCTCTCTCTCTCTCTCTCTCTCTGTCTCTCTCTCTCTCTTGCTCTCTCGCCCGCTTCTCCCCAACCGCGCATGTGACCGCAGCGGTGAGGCCGGGGGGAGACGCGGTGGATATTTTTCATTACCACTACCACAACCGCCGCCACCACCAAAGAGCACGGATAGAACGTGTGGTGTGTATACCCGAACACGGACGGAGAGAGAGAGAGAGAGGGGGGGGGGGAGAGGAAGAGAGAGAGAGACGGAATGTGATGGGTCGACCCCTAAGGAAGAGCGAGGAGATGAAGAAGAGGGATCAGTCGGAAATTTCCCCTTCCCATACGTGGAGTGTGTAGGATATGAGAAACCGCGTCTGGTGCGGCGTGGCGGTGCGCGGGGGAGACGTGAGATCGCAGGGGTAGAGGGGGTGGGGGAACGGAGGGACATCACAGACCACCTAAAAAAAAATTATGTTGCCACGAAGATCCGCGCGCGCGGTGACCTTCGGTACCGAACACCACAAATGTCCCCCGGCGCGGGTGCAGACTTACAGAGCGCAGAGTTATTCTGACAGCGTTATCCAACATGTTGCGCCCCGAGCCGCCCCCTCTCGGCGGACTGCAGAACTAGCAATTTCACACGGCCGGATATTGAACGCCTACCTGCGGCGGCGGCGGCGGCGGCGGCGGGCCGTGCGAGCGGAAGCGGGAGGAAGGAGGAGAAGGGCGAGCGGGCGGACGGAGCAGTGCGGCACGTGACGGCCGCTCTCCACAGTCTGTGCGTGTGTGAGTGTGTGTGTGTGTGTGCGTGTGTGTGCGTGTGTGTGTGTGCGTGTGTGCGTGGAAAATCGCAAAGAGTATCATTGGAAACAGCGGCGCGGTGGTGGTGGTGTTGGTGAGCCTCCGTACTAATAACAGCGTCGAGAGAGAGAGGAGAGAGAGAGAGAGAGAGAGAGAGAGGTCAGAGGCTGCAGCAGCGCCGCGGCTTTGTGCCGCCCACACACACACACACACACACACACACACGCACACACACACACGTCACAGAATTTCCTTCCGCTGCGGTTCCGCTGCAACATGTGACGGAATCGCGAAGCGTAATCTGGCTGTCATAACGCCAGCAGGCCGCGGCGGCGAGGAGCAGCATAGGCGGCGCCTACGCAGAACAGGGGGCCGCGTCATGCGTGTGATCCCCTCTCTCTGCTCTCTCTCTCTCTCTCTCTCTCTCTCTCTCTGGGCGTGGTCGCCTATATGAGCTGTAATTAATTCGGAGCATTATGCTATCGGAGGCGGATTGGTTGACGCGGCGCGGCCCTGTGCCGCGGCCGGAGCGCCTGCGGCCGCCGGGGTAGGCCGGCCCGCACGACACGCGTGAGTGGAGCGGCCGCAGCTGCCTACCTGCCGGGCGCTCAGAGCCAGAGGGATCTAGCTCGAGGCTTGCTGTAGGGGCGGGCCGGGGGGGGGGGGGCAGCCTCTAGGCCTTAAGCACTTCAAATGAATGGCACGCAAACCGCAACAGGGGGCTCCCGGGCCGCGGCAGCCGCAGCCGCCCACGCCCCGCAGCGGCCGCCCGGCCGGGTTGCGCTGCTATAATCGGAACTTGGTTTGGTCCGGTATCCATTTTCAGAGTTTCAACACGTCCGTCACGACCTGGCACAACTGGATCAGCCCGGCCGGCTGCTCGGCCGGCGCACGCGGCCCCCGGGCCGAAACGTGCCCCGTGCCTCCGTGCCCGCCCAGGGCCCGCGCCCGTGCAGCAAGGCTCCCCGCAACAGCCAATCACTCGGCATGTTCATATCGCTTTTCGCGGCCCGCCCCTACTTACTATGCCCTCCTTGTCGCTCTGCTGCATAACCGCCGCCCGTTTCCGCGGCAAATTATTGTGTGCCTCTCTCTCTCTCTCATTCTCGCTTGCTCGATCTCCAACAAAAAAAATGAGCGAGAGAAAAAAATTACAAAAATTATAAACTTGTCGAAGTCCTTTTTGCCGCGCCGCCAGTCGTCAGCGCCCTCCCGGCCGCGCCCCCCGGCCCCGGCCAATCAGAGCGGAGCGCGTGCGTGGATAATGAGAATAGAAGAATATGGTCATTTCCCGCGGCAGACGAGTCGACGAGTCCAACAGCGGACGGCGGCGGCCCCGCAGCCCCCCCGCAGAGCTCACGTGCGAACATCGCCGAGGAGTGTAATTCAGGGGTCATTTGAAGGGTTTTTATATTGAAAAAATAAGGAAAGTGTTTTGGGAAAATATTATATTTATTGTATTCCAATGGCTTGGAGTCCCGGGCCACAAACATTAATTTTTCCGTGCTTAGGAAGACTAAAAAAAATGAAAAAAAATTTTTTTACAAATTTCCACACCACTGCCAATTTTTTTTCCCTGCAGAGTATTCTAGTGAGTGCTCAGGTCAGGTAGAGAGAGAGGGAGAGAGAGAGAGAAAGAGGGAGGGAGGGAGAGGGACAGAGCGAGGGAGACGGCCATAGAGGAAGCATGACGCTGCCAAAAATGTCAACGACGCAGAGAGCGGCGAACGTCGCTCGGAGCCAAAAGCTTCGCGGGGCGTGGCGGCGCGTGGCGCAGGGGGGGGGGGGGCCCTTGTGATCCTCTTGCGTGTTGCGCAACGCGCACTTACTCTGCCGGGACTCTTTTGCCGTTCATCAAGCGCCCATTCACGGATAGCGTCCGTCATCGGGGGGGCTGCGTCCGGGATTTGGTGCGGGCCGCGCGGGTCTGCCGTAACGTACGGCGTTATTCGGACCGCTCCGAGCGCCTCGCGGAGCTCAGATCGATGCCGGCAGACATCGGCTGGCCGGAGCAGACGCTTGCCTTTCCAGCCGCGGGCCCTGCAAGGCGTATGAGCTCCGGCCGCGGAGAAAAAAAAAGCGGCACGAGTAGAGCCTCTCGGCTGGACACAAGGACCGGGAACGGAGTGGAGAAGGGAACACGGAACGGGGCCCGTACTGTCCTCCGGGAGGGAGGCACCGAGGCGCCTCGTCTGGAAGCCGCCGCCGCCGCCGACACACTTATTTGCTCGCCATGAAAATATTGCGCCCCGTCCAGAGGATTGGTCGGAAGAAAATGTGCAAAGCCGTGCGGCGAGGTCGTTACATCCGTCGTGTTCCGTGACGCGGTGCATCTGGAGCCGCGGTCTCACGGCTCTGGAGTGCTCTGGAGGGCTCTGGAGGGCTCTGGGTGGCTCTGGAGGGCTCTGTAGGGCTCTGGAGGGCAGGGTCTGGACGCGGTCCGCGCGCCTCGACTTTTGAGTGATTCCGCGGTGCCGGCTATGGAGAGCGGCACGCAGGCGGTGTGGGCGGCACTCCGAATAGGGGGGAAATCTAGGGGAACCCGGCGCAAAGTAACAAGCGCGCGTGTCCGTCTCTCTCGCACTCACCGGGGAGAGGTGCAATTTGGGTGACGCTAGAGAGAGAGAGAGAGAGAGAGAGAGAGAGAGAGAGAGAGAGAGAGAGAGCGATGGTGGATGACGTTGATGAGTTGCCTGCTTCCGGAGCGGGCCGCGGCGTGGACATGATATAGTCCTGTCCTGCTCGCTCTCCACGGGCCGGTAAAGCGGCCCGAAACGGCGGCGCGGCGTCGATGCAACAAACCGGGGGCGCCGATCCGAGGGGGCAGCCTGCCAATAGTGCGCGGGGCGCGTGCGTTGCCGCCGTCGTGCCAATAACACGCGTGTGTGAGAGCGCGGTGGCGGGGCCTTGGGCAGCAGCAGCGGCGGCGGCGGTGCGGGGCACGCCGCGCACCAGGTCAAGTCCGCCGTCGCCGTCGTGGGCTCACCGAACACGCGGCCGCCGACGTGGTACACTGCCCGCGACCTAACCGGGGTAATCCGAAGGTAATCCGCGCCGGGGTAAACCTCAAACCGCCTTCTCCAGCGTTTATAAAGGTGATCCAGATTTTTTTTTAAAAATGTGATATTTCGGACGAGGTGTAGTTCGACATGAGCAGCGTCGGCGATTCGAGCTGCTTCGCCCCGGGGGCCGGCCGGACTCGATATGCTCTCCCCGGCCACCACAAGCGGGGGCCGCCCCGGCGGCCGCGCTCGCGTCGCCTGCGTCCAAGATTTATCCATTCCCTGCAAGGAATAGAGCGGACGGCCAAAGTGCGGCACGCGTGCTCTCTCTCTCTCTCTCTCTCTCTCTCTCTCTCTCTCTCTCTCTCTCTCTCTCTCTCTCTCTCTCTTGGAAAGGGAAAACAAAAAAAAGAGAGGGGATCGTCTTGTGCGCGATAGATCGCAGTGAATATGGGCCCGTGCGCTGCGCGTGTGCCATGTGTGTGTGTGTGTGTGTGTGTGTGTGTGAAATTCAACGGCCGTTACGAGTCTCGCTGAATCACGGCTATAATTCATCGTTCCGTTAGGCACCGGACAAACACCTGTCACTCCTCGGACAGAGAGAGAGAGAGAGAGAGAGAGAGAGAGAGAGAGAGAGAAGGAAGGAGGGAGAATGGTGTAGAGGAGGGGAGAGGAGAGAGAAAGAGGAAGAAAGGAGAGATGGAAATGTCGGATACTCCCTAACGCAACCTTAAGACCGCTGCGCTGCGCTCTAGTCGCCGCAGTACAGCAACCCGTTACACACACACACACACACACACACACAAGACAGACAGTGCCTATGTCCGTGTACACCTTGTGCGGCTCTGCGGCGCTCCGTAGGGCAGTGCAGTGTCGCCCAGGGTCCTGTCCAGCCGTGCCGTGCCGTGCCGTGCTGTGCGTCCCCGAGTGTCAGTCTCTCAGGCCGCAGCGGGCACCAAGTCCCCGCCCCGCTCCCGCTAGCACACGACGTAATGCAGAGGGGTTATATTCACGGGCTTTCTTTAGAAGTCCCGCGCCGCACACGAAAATCCGCGTCTCTCGAAGCTCAAATATTTTTGCGCCGCTTCGCGTTTCACGCCGCGCGCATCGGGCGATGTGTGTGTGTGTGTGTGTGTGTGTGTGCCGGGTCATGGCACGGCAGCGGTTTGCGGTGGATGTGTGGGGTTCCCACGGTGTCCCCGCCGCCGCAGCCGCACCGCTATACTTGTGTGTGTGTGTGTGTGTGTGCCCCGTCTCTCTCTGTTCCTCCTGCTCGGCCCGAAGAGGGACAAGGACCGATGATATGTCACACCTCTACCTGCTGCCTCCGACCAGGAGGGGGGCGTTTAGCACGCCGTCGCCACCGCCCCCCTGCCGCTGGGCGCCGAGGGCACGTGTGCGTGCGTGGCCGCGTCGCGGGAGTATTTTGTGGGAAAACAAAACAAAGTTCGAAATAAAAATCGATTTTATTCTCACTTTAAAAATTACAATATTATAATCTGTAATAACTAACACGAACACAGACGCCTGCGGCACACACATACAGTGGCACGCGTGACTCACAGCCCGCGAACACACACACGCACACACACACACACACACACCTCTCTGAAAGGCATCCTCGTTCCCGTTTCCGATCGCTGCCTCGCGGCCCGTGACTGTGATACGGCGGCTGGGCCCCTCCGCCTGCTGTAACGCGGCCCGCCGGGACCCGCCGGGACCCCCAGCAGAGTGGCGAGTAGATAACCTGCCGTACCTGTCCCACTCCTGTCCGACCCGCCGGCTGCACCAGTCCGACTGCCTCTCGCAAACACCGTCACCACTTCCGCAAAAAAAAATTTTCAACCGAAAAAAAAGACAAAAAAATTTAAAAAAAATTTGTACCTGTGTTGATCCGAGAAGTGTGAAGGGCCGCGACACGTCGCCTGCCGGCCGCCCCGGGCCGCCCCGCGGTCGGGGGATTCGGTGCTGACATCAGCCGACGCCGCCGGCCCCCATCGCATTTCAGAGACGTTTCCATCAGGGGCTTATCTGCCGGCTAATAGCACCGGCCGCCCCCCCTCCGGACCAGCCTGGGAGACCTCCCTGAGCCCCCCCCCCCCCCTCTGGGACCGCCCCTGGGACCCCCCTGCTAGCGGTCGGATAACGTCCAAGCACCGCACCGCCTGCTGCTGCTGCTGCTGCCCGACGGCCGGCGCGGGAAAATAAATAAAAAAAATTCAAACTGACTGCTGCATGTCCCTCAGCGTGAGGCGTGAGGTGTCCCCACATAATCGGCACTTGCCGCAGGATTGGGATGTCGCCAGGCCGTGTGTGAGGCCGTGCGGCGGGCGGCTGGAATGTTAAGCGGCCGCTTCGTCGGGCAGGTGGTGGCGCGCCGGGCCAACGGCGACCTGGTGGGCTATCAAGCTATAAAGTCCGCGCTTTGTCACACACCCCGGCGGGAGAGCGCTAAACAGAGAGAGAAGATGATCATGAAGGCGGCCGGGAGGCGACGGCCAGAGGGCGGCCGGGACGGGGGGCCCGGAGGGCGGCCGGGACGGGGGGCCCGGAGGGCGAGAGAGAGAGAGAGAGAGCAGAACCTTATGTCGACTACTGCCAGTGATAAAACATTGAGTGGCAGTCGATGGCTTTAATACGGGCGCCATCGGGGATCGACGCTTTAAGTGCTTCCAACGGAAGGTGACTGGAAACAGCAGTCAAACCCCTCCCCCCCCCCCTCTCTCTCTCCAACGTTCCCCCGAGGTCTCGAAGCTTATCTCTTAAAAGGGTATTCCATAAAACGCGTTAAAAATTACAAAAAAAAAAGGTTGATTTCGGAGGCCTCCTCATACGACACACAAAGAAGGAACACGGAAGAAATCTTGTTGTTTTGGCGTTCATTGACAGTCAGAGGACCACAACGTCAATTGAGACAATGGAGGAATAATACGTGTCACTTTCTGGGGGCAACGGTATCGGTCTGCCGGCCGGCGGTGCCCACACACACACACACACACACACACACACACACACACACACACACACACACACATGAACACGGCTGCCGCGCGCTGCGCTCAGCCCATCGCGGGCGAAGCGAATTAGAACACAGCGGCAGAGAGCGTTTCATACCCCCCCCCCCCCCCCCCGGGCCGCAGCAGCCCCCCGGCAGTAGGTCCCGTTGTTTTAATTCAAATGCACACCACATACGGGACAGGGGGGGGGGGGGAGAGGAAGAAGGGCAGCGGACGACACGGCGCACGCGATAATTGGCATTTCCGTTGTAAGGGACGAGATTGGCGACGTGCCCTCTCACCGGAATACCCTACCGCCGTACCGCCCTTCTGGCGGAGTACCCTACTGCCGGAATAGTCTGTCGCGGAATATCCTATTTGGCGGCGTAGTGGCGGGTTTTATCCCGTTGGCGGAAGATCCTCTTGGCGGAATATGATCAAAAAAAAAGGTCATTTGAGAATTTTTTTTTCCCTCCGCCCCCGTCTTCCTCTCGGTCTCCGTTCGAAAGGTTACACCTCGGTTACAGAGCGGCAGTGAAAGCTGCAGGCCGCGAGGTGGCGGCGGGGGAGGGGCGGCATCTGCAGCAGCGGCAGCCGAGTCTGGAGTACGGTAATTAGCAATGCCGATGTTGACACTCCGCTTTTGCACGCAACGATCAACAGAACGCCGCCCGCCTCTCCGCCTTCTCGCACTTTCCGCGTCGGGCGGCGTCGTCTGCCGCGTCGTCTGCCGTGCGACGCGTCGTCTGCTTGGAGTTCTTCTTTCGTAACGCGCCGCACTTCTGCACACGCAATGTTTTTGTCGCGGGCGGAACGGCACGATGGTGATTATGCCAGGGGGGAGGGTGCTGTGCTGCCGCGAGCCGAACTCTTTTCAGATTATCGTTTCGAGTTCAGCGCACGAATAAAAACAAACGAATGGCGCAGGGGACGCGCTGCCGGTGCCGCTCGGGGTGACAGAGGAGCTCCCGCCTGCAGGTTGCTGCCGGGCCCCGCCGAGGGCGTGTGAAACCCGATCACGTTATGGTGGGGGCGATCGCTCTCAACTCTGCAGGAAGCACGGTCCGAGTGGCAGCGGCGGCGCCGCCCGCGGCACTCCACTGAACTATGACTTCATAACGCCACGGGGGCAAAGGTTGGCAGCGGCTGACGGCAGCGCCTGACAGCGCCGCCCCCGTCACTACCGTCTGCCAGTCCAGAGCCGGATAAAGGTCACACTCTTCGCTCTTTCTGTAAATCCCATTTTCCCTTGCACACACACACACACACACGATTTGATTATTCGCAGCTCCGCCCGCGCCCAACCGTACTACGACGCGGCGCGACAGGAGGCGCGGGGCCACAGGTATGATTCGAGTCTGATGAACAGTTACCCGGACGGCCGGTGTGTCTGGAGTGAGTCGGGGGCCGCGTGCGCCGCCCCTCCGGACTGCCGCTACGGACCCGCAAAGGGCTCTACAATTTGAGACAATAGGTGGACACACATTTGAAGACAATCATGCACACGCAATCATCGGTTGAGAAAACCTTGAACATGCTGGATTAGAAAATTCAAGGTTCCGCCCTCATTGTTCGACCTTAAAGACGTCCGTAAAAACGCTACAAACCGCCAGAAATAGACATTCGTGTCACGTTTTCTGGTAAGTGGTTCGGTAACATTCACTGTACACTTTACAATAGAGGCGCAGGGACCGCGTGCGGCTGACGTGTTCGCACGGGGGGTATGGTTGACGCTCGCCCGCTCAGACGAATGCAATCCGTTGTCCCTCTCTCTCTCTCTCTCTCTCTCTCTCTCTCTCTCTCTCTCTCTCTCTCTCTCTCTCTCTCCATTTCGCGACGGACATGTCAAGAGGACAGACGACACAACACGCACTCTCGCAGACACCCACAAAACACACACGCACACAGACAGACTCACACGGCAGTGCGGCGTCTTACCGCACCACCACTACCACCAACACGCCCTTACGTAAGGACGGCGGCCCTCACCCCTCACCTGTGCGTGCGTGTGTGTGTGTGCGCCCAATAGGCCCACGCACTGCGCTCGCATGATAAATGAGTTCGTTACAACCTTATCGAGGCCATTATTTGGTCGGTGCGCACGCACTGTATATGAGCGGCGCAGCGCGGGCCCCTTTTTATCCGGGTCGGTATATATCGTTAATTAGGGGCGGTCCCTGCGGCGGCCGGGGAGTAGGGACCGGAGCAGCGCGTGCCCAGCGAGTGCCGGGAGTGATCCGAATGTGAAATAAAATTACGACGCTATTCACTTCTTGAATCAATGTCCGCAAAAAAAAAAAATATCCCAGCCGTATAAGGGCTGAGCTTCTAGAGTGCGGCGCGCGGCAGCAGCGGTGAAAGTGCTCGGCGGTGTGGGTGTCGACGGCGGCGGCCAGCCGGACGACGGTCATTTAGTTAGAGACGCAGTTTAGCGGCGGCGCCACAAAATTCTAGAGTCGGTGGGAAAGAAACGTGTGAGCGAGCGACCGCCACCACCACCACCACCTGCTGCATAGCCGAGTGCAGTCTGTGCGGCGCGGCAGGTTGGGGGGGGGGGGGGAAGCCTTGCTGTGGCGAGGGCTAGGAGCCTCGAGGTCTATGGGGGACCGTAGGACGAGGGGCCCCCCGCGGAGCTGTCAAGGTACTGCTATGTGGTGCTGTAAGGGAGAGCGTTTACAGAAAAGGGTTGTCAAAACGAGAAGGTGTAGGCACAACAGAGGTGGACTGCAGCGAAATTTAAAACGTCGGCACAAATCTGTCGACGACACTGCAAGCAATAGTTGACATGCCATGTAGCTGGTACGGCCGTGAGATGAGAGAGGCAGAGAGCGACAGAGAGAGAGAGAGACGTCTATTTTGTCGTCATATTACGGGCAGTGCCGCATACCGTTTTCTCAGTATCGCGGCGTGAGGCAACGCGCTCTCTGTCCCCCCCGCGCCACTCTTGACGCGCTCCGTTCTCAAGGTAGTCAGCCTCCCTATCACTCACACTTTCTCACTCACTCTCGCACACACACACACACACACACACAGACACTCACAGGGACAATCACGGCGAGCTGCAATCCGATAGGATCAGTGTCCTGCTTGATGTCTGCGCGCGCCGAGATCAGTCCGTGCGATTTGGTCCGCTAAGGAGGCGCTTAAAGGCGGTGGTATACATCCCCCCGCAGCGGGCCGCAGCGGGCCGCAGGGAGGCTGGCATCAGGCTCAGCGGGCTCGGACCGCAAAAGTACCCGAGAAACCGCGATGTAAACACCGCGACACAAGAAAAAAAGTACGTGCTCGGGGGTATTTATTTCGTTTTCAAACTGCCGGTGAGAGGTGCGTCTGGCTTCTGCACTTTAGACCACTCACCACCCTCTTCCTAAAGGCTCGGCGTATGGTGCCCAGCCGGTCAAATAAGAGTTCGGGGAAAAAAAAATAGGTGGAGTGCCTCCCTTCTAGTTGTAGGCGGCGCTGGTCAGCAGCAGCGCTGGGCAGCGCGCCGCCCGATGACACGCCGGCCGAGTGTGAGCCAATCAGAGGCGATCGTCATGCGATATGTATGTAAGAGCGTAAGAGAGTGAAAGTCTTTCCTACTCATAAATATTCGTTATGTACTTGTTGGGCTGGCGCGCGCGCGTGCGTGTGCGTGTCCGCGTGTGTGCGTGCCGCTGCCGCGCGTGCGGGCAGTGCGGGGGTCCGCGCGCGCTCACCAGCACCCGCCGCGTGTTGCGTCCCTTCCCAAACGGTCATTGTTTGCTGATCCAACGGAGTTCGGCACCGAACAGCAACGGCGCTACTTGTCCAACGAGACGTGGATGCGTGGGTATCGGCCGGCCATTGTGCGGCCCCGCGGCGGCGGGGCAGTCAGGGCTGGCAGCCCGCGGGCGGGCGGCCCGCGCGCGGCCTGCAGGCAGCCAGCACGCATGCCCGGCCGGGATGCAGATGCGGCGTCTTCTTCTGGCCCCGCTGCCGCCGGGATGAATGGAGCACTTTCGGAGAAAGCAGACCGTAGTTTGGGCCCCGCCGCCGGCCTGCCGGGCCCACGCCGCCTCGTTTGCATGGCTCCGAGAGTAATTGATTGCGCAACGCGCGCCGCTTATGTGAGATTCGCCCCATTAGACCGCCCCCGACCGCTCCCCCCATGTTGATATCATGAACACACCCCAGTCATCGGCGGACAGAGCGCGCCGGGTGCGTTCCTAGCGACGCCCTGCCGCCGCCAGCCGCTGTGTCGGCAGAGCGACAAAAGTAGGGGGCGGAGAGAAAAGTGCACCGATCGTACCTGTTTGAAATCGAACGCGGAGCAGCGAGGGAGGGGGCGGCAAAACGTGCGCGATAGGAAAAAAACAACAACAACAACACTCTCACGACCATTGTTCACGGTCCGAGAGAGAGAGAGAGAGAGAGAGAGAGAGAGAGAGAGAGAGAAGAGGGAAGACTGCGGGAAAATTGTCGTCCACAGCGAAAGCGGAAGAAGAAGAAGAAGAAGAAATGGGAGGAGGAAAAGAGCGGTTTGTTCGGCGACCTCCGGCCGATGCCGGCATGTTGCAGCTGATTTCACTGTCACTGCGGAGAAGGTCGCTGTTAAACGCTGTTTTTGCCGTTGTTCCTTTTCTTTCCGTACTATATACTACAATGCCGTGACTGCCGCGCCGCCGACGCCGCCGTCCCCGCGATGGCCGACTCTCTGCGCCGACAAACGTGTTGTAGACGCCGCTGTTGTCCGTCTCACGTACAAAAGGGGAAATATCTTTCGTGTACGCCGCGCGGCCGTCGGCCCCAGAAGAATATGACACGGCGAGAGCTCCGCCGCGTGCCGCTGATAGAGGGCAGGCCAAAGCTCTCTAGGTGGGTCAGGCCCCGCCGTACTGACCGCAAGGAATCAATGGTAGAGTGAGCAGGGCGCACATTGAGCTGTTAGCCCTAATGCTCGTGCAATGCACCTCCGAACCCTCTCTCTCTCTCTCTCTCTCTCTCTCTCTCTCTCTCTCTCTCTCTCTCTCTCTCTCTGCCCGTGGCGTTTTGAGGCCACTCGGCTCCAGCCGCCGGCGCGCCGCCGCTGCTTCGCCCGTTTTCAATCGACCGCCTGCCTCCAACAGCACATTGTCTCTCTGATGACATCGCTGGGAGGCTATCTCTTGAGCGCCGCTGCTCGGTCTATTACCACCCAGTAACCTGCCGCCGGTGTGTCCACCCGCCGCACACAGAGTGATTGATCCCGTACAGCAGTGTGGTGGATGTGGGACACACGAGATCGGTCCAACGGCGGCGACCGTGATAAGACATTGCAGGATAGGAGAAGAAAAAGAGAATGAAAATATGGGGATGCGAAAAGCAATCTCCGCGGTAATAACTGGTGGACTGCTTGACTGCCTCGGCGCGGCGCGCGGGACTTTGAAGATGACGTGTTATGCGCCGTGCCGAGCCGGCGGGGCCGGCGGGGCCGGCGGCCCTTGATGCCAACAGGTGTGAGTCCAGCGGCACCTAGCGAGCCGCCAGGGCCCCAGTGGGCCCCCGTGGGCCCCAGCTGCCCCGGCCCAGCAGCGGCGGCGGCGGCGGCGGAGCCCCAAGGCTCGGCTGTTGCCGGGTCGGCTGCACTGCGCTCGACACGGCAAACGTGCTGGCTGGAAGCGTGCGCCGCCGCCGCCGCCGCCGCCGCCGCCGCCGCCGCCGCCGCGCTGGCAGTGACCCCCGGAGCCAACGCCCGCTCCAGCCGCTCCAGCCGCTCCAGCCTGGAGCTCAGCCCGGAGCCCCGCCCGCCGCTGCTCACAGCGAGGCTCGCAGCCCGACACGGAGACTCTACTGCAGTGAGAACCTTGCAGTGCTCGACGCCGTACACGGCCGAAAACCACTCGTAAACCTGCCGCGCCGTCTCCGATGTGACTTCCGACGTGCATTATTGGTCGCGGCCTCGGCTGACATGAGTTCAGGTGGTTGTTAAGCAAAACCATTATCACACGGAGGCGGGTGTAAAACCAGAGAAAAATCTGCAGCACAGTACACTCAAACAAAATATCTATCGGTCTTTGAAATAGTCCACCACAAGAATCACGATGAAGTCACCCTGGACGGACTACTTTTGGAAGAGTGACGTCTTTCTCCGGCTTGACATGGCGACCCCCGACGTTCACCTGGCCGCGCACGTGCATGCACGGCTGCAGCCGCGCACATTACTTCTAAGCGGCTCTCTGACGGCGGCGCTCTACTGCGGTCGCGGCCTTGCGGGCCTCGTGGCGGCCGGGCCGGTGTCATACGCGGCCCTCTGCATACGATCAGCACCCCGATTATCCCGTCCAGCGGCTCCAGCGGCTCCAGCGGCCCCGCGGCGCCGTCCGCCCGATACACCTCGACCCTATCCGGCCCCGGCGGACGGCTGGACGGATCTAACGACCGGCGGCGGACACAATACCGGGCCGGACGGACCGATGCCGCGCGGCTTCGCAATTCTTTTGAAAAGCCCTCTCCGCGCGCCGACGGCCGTAAGGCGGCGACTCCTCGATCTTCTTTTCGTCGGATCCACCGCCGCCCATTTCGGTTCGACCACCCCGAGCCCCGCGCCGTGCCGTGTCGTGCCGCTCCGTCATCAGCGACATGACTCAGCTCACGGACGGTGAGAGAGAGACAGACAGACCGGGAGAGAGAGACAGACAGTCAGAGAGAGAGAGAGAGAGAGAGAGAGGCCCGACGGGCGCGAACCCTTTTGCCGCCGCCGTCCCTGCCTGCTTAGTGCTATCGCCCGGCACAGCGCCGAGGAGGGGAAGGCTGTAAAAATGGGCCGCCGCGGTGGTGAGAGGCCGAGGGATACGGGTGCATTGTTAGGAGCCAAGGGTAACTGGGTGCGCGTGCGTGTGTGTGTGAGTGTGTGGCCCGTGTGTGTGTGCGCGCGTGTGTGTGAGTGTGTGGCCCGTGTGTGTGTGCCCCACCCAGCCCCCCTGGGCAGCAGCAGGGCTTCCAGCACCGCGCACGCGACACGCCACAACGCGGACAGCAGCAGCAGGAAGGGGGTAACCCTCGCCGGCCTGCCTATAACACCCTCCCTAATTCGCAGAGCGTCCCGATTATTTGCAGAGGTCTACCTCGCGCAGTGCGGCAGAGAAGCGGGCGCCCCGGTATGCAGTGCAGGCAGTCCGGCCGGCGGTGCCCCGGGGTCCCGGGGTCCCGGGGTGCCCCGGCCGGGGGCCTCCTGAGCAGCCGGTGCGCCATTGTAACACCGATTCGGAATGTCACTGCGGGCCGCGCGTGGGAACCGGCGGGGCTGCCGTCCCCCCCGCCCCGCAGCCCCGCAGCCCCGCAGCCCCGCGCCGATCGGCCAGATATTGTAATCGGCTTTGGTCGCGTGTTTAAGCCGCCGCCGCCGCCAGGAGAAGGGAAGTTGTGCGGCGGCGTTCTGGGAAGGGACTCTGGGCTGGACGCGATCAACGCGGGCCCCCGGAGGCCCCCCCCCCCCCCCCACCCGGGAGGCCCCCGCAGACCGTTGTCGTGGCCCCTCGGAGGTCTCTGAGAGCGGCGCCGCGAGTCTGCGGACCTTTACTTCTCACGGCAGATAAGGAGACCACCCCGGGGGGCTCGGCGGGGGCTCCTCGGGGGCCCCGGCAGCGGGCCACTCCCTGACCCCCGCCATGCCGAGCCGCGCGCCCCGAGTGTCCTTGTGACGTGCTCCACTTGCCGCGCGTGACAGGCAGGAGTGAGAGAGAAAGAGCGAAGGAGAGAGAGAGAGAGGCGGTGGTTATAATACGACGGGGAAAAATGATGCTGATTGCGGGGCTGCGGCGCGGCCGCGCAGCAGAAAGCGCTCTCATATACTCCACTTGTCGTTTGCTCTATTTATTGTATTTCACAGAGGAAAATGTTGCATACAGGCGGCGAGCGGACCTGGGACGGGCAGGGTGGGCTGGTCTGGGTCCGGGGAGACGCGGTGACGCGCCGGGCATCGGGCCTGTATCGCCATCTTCCTGCTGGCATCGCCGACCGTTTCCGCCGACCACACACACACACACACACACACACACACGCGCGCGCGCGCGCGGCCTATCATCATCATCAGCCTCGTACGTGACCGTCATCATCTGCAGCCCACCCGCAGCAGACACCTCTCCGTCACCGCGAGGACGCGCGTCAGCCGGGGACAAATTACTCCGATGGAGCGTCGCCGAAAAGCAGCAGTTGGCGGCGGAATGAGTCAGAGGCCCAGCGACAGACACCTCGACAGACACCCAACCGGGCGGTCGGAGCGTTGGCCGCACTGCGGCAGCGGTTAGGGAGTATTTCCGGGCTGAAGGCTCTGCTGGACTCGGGCGCGGAATACGGCGGGGGACCCTTGACAACCGCCCCGAACCCGCGGCAACCTGTTGCCGCCGCCGCGGCCGGCCCCCCTGCGGCCCCCCTGCGGCCCCCCCGTGCGGAGGGTGGCGAGGCGCGCGGAGGAGAATGCGGACGAAAGTGGCCCGGCGGGTTGGCGATGTAAGCGCAATACGCAAGCAGCACCAGCAGCAGCGACGCCCTCCCTAACAACCAACAACAACAACAGCAGCAGCGGCACGCGTGGGGAAAAACAGACGGGCCAAAAGTGAAGACGGTGGCCGGGTGATGTGGGTCAGGACTCCAGGCTGAGATGGCAGCCGGACGTGATTGTCGCAGGGAAGCGTTCGCAGAGTAGAGGCGGCACTAAAATGTTGCAGAAGGCGCCGCCCGCAGCCCGCACGGTGAGTGGCGGCGCGCATGCGCGGTGGAGCTGGCGCAGCTACACCACCTGCCCTGCCAGCGGCCCGCGGCGGCGGCTGCGTCGTCTGCTCGCGAGCCGGAACCTAGTTGGGGTTAGAATCGTTATTCGCAGTTTAGTGCTGGCGGCCTCTCAAAGCAGCTGGCCTGGACGTCCTCCTGCTCGCTCGCTGCGCTGCCGTCGCTGTGGTGACCCGTGTTATGCAAGCGGCGGCGCGGCGGCCCATTGCAGGGCAGGCTGCCCGACCGGCGGCCCCCAAGGCGGGATGTCCTTTCGAATTCCCCGCCGCTGCGCCGCCTTATAGGAAGTGTGTGTGCGTGTGTGTCCGCGCCAGCTGCCCCCACCTCTCGCAGACAGGGCCCGTGCAGCCGCAGACCCCGCCAAGACCGCAGGCCGAACCCGTATCAGCGCCTTGCAATTACTTACTAGACCCTCAAGGGCTTTACTTTTTACTAGAAGGGCACGCCGAAAGGGGAGGCAAGTGGATGCCGGCCGGCCCGCTGGACTCGGCACGCCAGCAGCGGCCGGCCTGGTGACCGGATATCCGAGAGAGGTCTGCCCTGTGAGGGTGACCACGGTGAGGATGCTGGTGAGAGGGAGGGCAGAGTCTGGGAGTGGGAAAGGACCTGCAGATGAAAATGCGTTCGTCTTGCACCTACCGTCCAGTGAGTGAGTGTGTGTGTTGCGCGGCTAACGAAACGTGCTATAGGCCTTAATAAGGTGTCCAATCCGGTCTCAAAGGGCCCAACCAACGAGAGAGAGAGAGAGAGAGAGAGAGAGAGAGAGAGAGAGAGAGAGAGAAAGAGAGAGATAGAGAGAGAGGGCTGAGGGTAACTCTGGTGTCAGCTTACACTTTCTCCGTGCAAGGCGACGTGCGCCATTGGCACTCCTAAGGCCGTCGCGGCCTTATACGAGGCTATACGCCCCGTGTGTTTGTTTGTTCGTTTGTGTGTGTGTGAGCGCGCGCGCTAGGCGACGCTAGTTGTCTCCTCCCCGCGGTCTCCTCACGAAGGGAGGGTGCAGCGCATATCTAATGCGCCATGTTGGTCGCGGGGGGGTCGGGGGGGATCGCAACGCACAGGTGTCCCCCTGGCGAGCCGGTAACGTACCCGCACTGCCGGTCTGTCTGTCTGTCTGTCTGTCTGTCTGTCTGACTGTCTGTCTGTCCGGCTGCTGTTGCGGGTTGTTGTTGACTGGCGTGACATCTAATTTATGTCCGCGCTGCCGCGACTCTCGTCTCTCTCTCTCTCTCTCTCTCTCTCGCTCTCTCTCTCTCTCTCTCCCTCTCCCTGCCCCTCACACCCCAGCTTCTGCCTCTTTTCTTCCGAGTTCATTCCGCGACAAGCACTCCCGACACTATTGCAAAGTCTGCTCGCAGCTCGCGTGTTGTACGCCACAGTGCGACATTACCGAGTGAGAGTGAGAGAGAGAGAGAGAGTGAGTGTGTGTGTGTGTGTGTGTGTGTGAGTGTGTGTGATCAGACGCCAGGATGACACGAGTGATGAGCAGGGCCCCGGGATGCGATAGGCGGTTTGGTTCGGTAACGAGATGAGGAAGAGGAGAAGGGCGAGGACGAGGAGTAGGGGGAGGAGGAGAGGAGGAGGAGGAGAGGAGGAGGTGTATGACGACCGTCCTGCCCGTGACACGGCGCCGCCGCCAAGCCGACCGCAAGAGCGCAGCACGCCGGCCGGCCCTCTTTGCGGCGATGTACGACTCAACGTTCGATTTGAATCACTTTCCCCCCGCTTACCGTCGTGGTGTGTGTGTGTGTGTGCGTGTGTGTGTGTGTGTGTGTGACGGTTGTTCGAAGGGACACACTCCGTATATAGGGTCCCCGCAGGGAGGGCTCCCCGCAGAGATACACGGCACACACACAGACACACACACACGCTGACGACGGGGGGACCGGGAGGGAGCCGGGGGCAGCCTCGGGAGTCTGGACCAGAAAACGAGTTTGCTTGGAGCTGCTGGCGGTTTCCCCCGAAAGAGGACGGTGGCGCCAGCCCGACCGCGCCCCCTGCGACGCTTCCACACACACACACACACACTCACATGCGTTTGTTTTTGTTTCTCAGGCGCCGCGGCCTACGGACGCCCCCCGTCCCGTACGGATCAGACAATGTCCCTCTAATCGGGGCAGATGGGCCCCTCCGGGCCCCGCCTCCGGGCCTCCTCCGTCATGTTTTACTTTCTATTGTGTGACAGCCGCGGAGGGGGCTGTCGGAGCCGTCCTCCGGGGCTTGAAAAAGCTTTCACCCGGAAAACATGTCGCACCAGTCGCATGCTTGGGGAATCGATAAAACGACGTCCCCCGGCGCCCGCCGCGTCATCCCCAGCCCCGGTACCCCGGCGGCACCCCGGCGGCGGCGGCGCGGTCCCAAGCGCCTGGCAGGTAGGCAGAGCGCCGGCCCGCAGCGCACGCGTGCCTCGCGGGCTTGCCTACCCCGCCGGCGCTCCCCGCTCAGAGGTTAGCTCTCTGACATCACACGCGATACACGCGGAGGCCTAAACTGTTTTTTTTTTTCGTCGTTTATTTTTCTTTAACAGGGCGACACACACACGGCGTAGGGGACGGCACCAGTTGTCTGTGTGATAGTCCGACAAACTATCCTCATTACGCGCCTCACACTCACACACACACACACACGCTTTCCCCGCCGCCGCTGCTGGACCGTCGCCGTAGTGTGGTAATGAGTAGCACTTACCGTTGTCGCCTCCCGTGTACAAGCGCCGCGCGTCCCCCCCATCTCTCGATCGGCCCGAAAATGTTATTCCGTTTCCGAAGGCGTTTTCTCCCGTCGGACAACGGCAGCGGCACACGGCCGGGCGGCCACTCGCGTGTCGACAACGTGGTGTGTCCACTCCTTATCGCCCCAGCAGTGACAAGGGTGTTTTAGTAAGAGAGAAAATTAAATTAAAAAAGAAAAACATTTTTTCTCCAAAACGCCGCGGACAGGCGTCGTGTTTGCGCACATCATTCTCTAAACTCAGTTTCGCGACTCAGTTCACGTCATCTTCTTGATGACTGAGTGAGAAATATCACCGCAAACGGTTTTTAAGCGTTTTGCCTTGCAAAGAAGAAATGTGTTTTATCAAGCATTTTTTTTCCGCATTTTATTATTATTATTTTTTGTGCGGATATAATCCGGTTGATCTGCGCGCGTTTGTTACTCCGGCCGCGGGCACGGAGCGTTGCTGCGGCGGCGGCGCGAATCGCATCAGGCCCGACGACTCCACCGTGTCTGCAGTGTCCGCTCCTCCACACGTAGCGGCCGGATTTATGGATCGTATATGGACCGTATATAGCATACTGGGAGGGCCGTGGGGTTTACTAGCGCCCGCCCAGCCCAGACAAGCCCAGCCCTGCCTATCCGCCCCGACCGCTCCGGGCAGCCCCGCGGGCCGCGGGCTCGGCTGGAGCCGCAGCTGGAGCCGCTGGAGCCGGGGCTGGAGTCGGCGCGGGCGCCCGGCCCTCCCTCTGATTGGTGTGAGAGGGTGGGCGTGGCCGGCCGGCCGGCCGGCGCGCACATCTTTACGTTCTGTATCGGCGAGCCCCCGCTGCATCGCTCTTAACGACGCCGCGGTCTCCGCACCCCCCGAGCGCCCAGGGTTGGCTTCTCTCTACGATGCGGCGCCGTCGTTTCCCGGCAGAAAGAAAAAGAAAACATTTCTCTGCATCACATATCGTATCGCGTTCACACGGTGGAATCGTGGTGGCGAGTGGAGCCGCCGGCTGACCACCAGGTGTTATGTGTGGGACTGCAGCGTACCGCGCCACTAATAAACTTTACACCTGCCGCCCTGCCGCGGCCGCTGCAGGTGCGCCAAGTGCACCGATTGCGCTCGTGTGGCGGCGAGGGCGCCCCGGCGGGCGGACAGCTAGGCAGACAGACAGACAGACGGACAGACATGCACTGTCAGGAAGAGATGAAGTTCCCCCTTTGAAGCCGCGCCCCTTCGGGTGTGTGTGCTTTGTCCGGCCGCGACACGGCGTCGCGGCCGCCGGCAGGCGGGGCGCTGGTGATGCCGCTTTTAAGACGCGAATAAAAAAATGAAATCGTTGCGACGATAATGTTTTTTTCCCACGGCGCTCCTCTGCCTCCTCTGGCGTTTGAGTGGGCCGGCGCCACAGCCGCCCTCACGGGCTTATCTCAGGCGGCGGGACGGGTGTCGTGCGCTGCAGTGGACGCGGCGAGTGCGGAAGTGCGCGGGGACAGGTACGTGGCGCGCGCACGGAATGCACCTGTGTGTGTGTGTGCGTGTGTGTGTGTGGACGCCGCCGCCGCCGCCGCGCCTTGCTGGGTGGCTGCTTTGCCTAGCGAAAGCTCTCGCCAGGGCAGTACGGTACAGCACAGCATCCGCAGCGGCAGCAGCGAGTGTGCCTCTCTCTCTCTCTCCCTCCCGCTGCCGCCGCCATCGCCGCCTCTCCCTTCCTCCCGTTGCAGGTGCGCACGGATGAGGTCGCGCGCGCGCGGTGCTTCGGTGCCGCTCGCCCGTTCAAGTCTCCGGCCCGCGGGTGGTCCGCGGCGGCAGCGGCTCGGCTCGCCGAGGTTAGGTTAGGTCCGCGGCTCCGGCCGGGGTACTTTTATTTCCGTTGATGCTAAACGCCCGGGCCTGCGGGTCCCGGCGGCGGGAGCCGCGGCACGTCCCCCTCCGCCCCCCCCCCCTCTCTCTCTCTCTCACTCTGTCCGGCCGCATCCCGCGCGGGCCCGCGGCGCCGTGTGTGTGACGGAGACGGCATGAGGTGGCCCGAGCGGCGCGCGCGCTGCCTGCGCTTGCAGAGCCTGCTCGGGGCGTGGCGGGGCGTGGCGGGGCGTGGCGGGGCGTGGCGCGCGAGACGGGTCGGGACGGGGTTAGCCTGCGCGAGGCCCACTGACCTGTTTCCACTCTGCGCGGCAGCGTTCGAATCACACACCGTGTGTCCCTTTCCCACTGATGCCGAAGGGCCGCGCGGGAGGGGGGAGTGAGAGAGACGGAGGAGGGGGAGGAGGAGGAGGAGCAGAAGAAGAGAGAGAAGAGAGGCAGAGAGCGAGAGATGTACAAGAAGGCAAATGATCGTAAAACTCGTCTTTAGCGCGAAGTTCCACCTGTGTGTGTGTGTGTGTGTGTGTGTGTGTGTGTGTGTGTACGAGCGCGCGCCCGTTCGGCAGGTTGTTTCCGATGCCTCCCTTTCCTTTCCAGTTTCAATCCGTTTCGCCTCCGGTCCGCGAGCAGCCAGCAGGTCCCCGATATAGTTCGGCCAGCTGAGCGGCAGGTTAGGCGCCAGGAGGGGGGGTGGGGGGGCTGCGGGGGCCCCGGCGGGGGCAGGGAGGGCGCCGTCGTCTGCTCCCGCCGACACTCCCGGGGAATTGATAATAATAATTATTATTATTATTAATAATAATGATTGATAACAACAACAAGAACGTGCGGCAGCCCGTCGCACGCAGTTTTGCCGCGACACTTTCACTTAGACGCTGCAATGAGAGCATGCGAAGAGTATAGTTATGGGATGTGCCGCGTTTTCGCTGTCGTCGGCCGGATTCCAGCGCGGGGGCCGCTCCGCCGTGTTTGTGTGCGTGTGTGTGTGCGTGTGTGTGTCTGTCTGTGTGTGTGTGCGTGTGTGTGTCTGTCTGCGTGTGTGTGCTCTATCAAGCGAGGAAAGTGGTGCCCGCTGCGGCGGCCGCGTCCGTACGGCACTGCAATTAGATCCTCATTATCCAGCGGTCCGCAGCGGCGGCGTCGGGCCCCCGTGCCGCGGCCTCCTCACAATATTATTCCGTTCAATGAGTTTTCAATACGAGATTATGAATCCGCGCTACAAACCACGAATCCTCGTTCTTTATCATTTATTTTTTTTTGTTTTCGTCCGTCCGTGTTATTTCTGTGCGTGCTTCCCGCGGTGCAGCACCTGCCCGACGTGGTCACGCGAGGCGTCGGATCCGCGGCGGCGGCACGCGGCGTGACACGGCACGCCACGACACGGCACGCCACGGCAAGGTTATTGCACGGAGCCGGCCGACCCGCGCGGCCAAACGGTACCTGCAGCATCTGCCGTGGCCCGCGCGGCCCCGAACCTGCTGCGGTTCTTGTTGTTGTGCGCCAGAGAGGAGCTCAAAGCCCTTCAGTATCTACCTGGTTTTTTTTATTTTTGTTGATGTGCGGGGGAGGGGGCTCGGCTTGCTGCTGTGATGCTGCCCTACTGCCGCCGCTGGTCGCTGCGTGTGGCTGCAGCGTCCATGAATATGAATAAACGAGTTGCGCTAACGGAAGGTGCGTGTTGATACAACGGCGGCCGTTTATGTGTCAATTATTCATACTGCGGGTCTAAAAATGCAGAAAGTAAAAGAAAAGGGAAGAAGAAGAAGAAGAGCGTTTGCTTTGAGAGTCGCTGGTCTACGGTCCGCTACAGAAGCAGAAGCAGTTGCCTTCCCTTCTTTTTTCTTTTCAGTAATGATTTTTACCGCGTGTGCTTGTCATGACGCGCATAGCTTAACCCTATTTTTTCACGTTTGCCAGTCCAGTTAAGGTTGTTCAGATCCATCATGCCAGACGACTCGGCGGCCATGCACCTGATCACACTATTAGCAGCGACATCGCAGCATCACATTACACCGCCGCTGCCGCCGCCGCTCTTCATCAGTCAGCCTCTCTCTCTCTCTCTCTCTCTCTCTCTCTCTCTCTCTCTCTCTCTCTCTCTCTCCCTCTCTCACCGGCAGGATGGGTTATAGGGTGCCGTTGTTAACGCTCCCGGCGCCAAGAGGAGGCAATCACAACAAATTCGCCACGCCACACACACACACACGACCTGGGTGCGGTGCATATAACGGGGAAGACGGCAACGGACACCGCAGCCGCCTCTGTCGGTCAGTGAGACTACACCTCGAGAAAGGTGTCTCAAGGCATGCGAAATGTACAATAGTTTTACTCATCTCTTTTTTGTGAGTTTTACGGAACTTTGTGTAAGGACTGTGTTCCTAATTTCATTCGATTCAGAAGCGCAAAAAAAAAAAAAACTTCGCGCTACATGAATGCGTGGACTACAGGGGAGGGCATTGGCTGCGGTTGTGTGTGCGGGTGGTCCGTTGTCATGGTGACGGATGCAACACGCCGCCACGCGAGCGCCACACACACACACACACACACACACGCGCCCGGCACGTGCCGCTATCCGCGCAAGCGGAATTTTTGATATCGGCCATTCATTAGTCTAATTACGCACCATCGTATGTGTGCGCGTGTGTGTGTGCATTCCCTGGAAGGCGGCGAATCACA
This sequence comes from Megalurothrips usitatus, assembly GCA_026979955.1. Classification (NCBI taxonomy): domain Eukaryota; kingdom Metazoa; phylum Arthropoda; class Insecta; order Thysanoptera; family Thripidae; genus Megalurothrips; species Megalurothrips usitatus. Next base: position 8,469,138 of record CM049598.1, read on the forward strand.
ACGAGCAGCGCGGGGAGGCAGAAACAGTTACTGTGTATGTGTTCCGTATCCCACTTTTTTTTATTATTTATCTTTTGCTCCCCATCTCTGTCTCCCCCTCTCTCTCTCCCTCTCAGAAGCGCCTGCCACGGCCCGGGTAGGCCGGCCCGCCCGACACGGCCGCGCTGCCCCGCCGGCGGCTGCCTACCCGGCAGGCGCTCCGCTCCCGGACCGCCGCTTCGCGGACGGGACGCGCACGTCACGGCAGATCCTCATCTCGCTCGAGCCGCACAAGACCCTCCTCCTGATGCTCGTGTTCTGGTTGTCAGGTCGGCGGGCGGCGGCGGCGGGACGGCGGCGGCGGCGGCGGCGGCGGCGGCGGAGATCGGAAACAAGAGCAACAACAGCGGCGGCAGGAGTCTGCCTCGGTAAGCCGCCGCAGCCGCCTCGCTACCATTTCTCCTCCCACTCCCTCCCTCCCGATGCAGTGGTGCCGGCGCCGCTCTCCCTCCTCTCTCTCTCTCTCTCTCTCCGCACGGCCCCGGCACGGCCCCGCGGCCGCCGCCCGGGCTCAGTCTGACTCGGCACGGCCAAGTCACCGGTCGCGCCGCGCCGTTCCGGTCCCGTCGTGAGAGGCGGCGTCCCCTGCCTCACCCGTGCGAGTGCGTGCGCGACAAGTGCCCGAACAGGATTACCTCAAGTGCCACCGTGTGTGCGTGTGTGTGCGTGTGTGTGCGCGTGTGTGTGTGAGTGAGAGAGTGGAGTGCGGGAGTGATGAGTGTGGGAGGCAGCCTCGCCGAGACACGGATTTTGCACGAGCACCAGCTGCAGCACCGAAACTCCCGATAGCGGCCGTGAGGAAGGTGAGGACCGGGGCCGGCGCCCCCGCAGCAGCGCCCCACGGCGTACACCGCGGGGCCGCGGGGGCGTCGGGGAGCCACCCCCTCGGGGGCGTATGGGAACCGGGTTTGTGGAGCGTCACCCGGCGCTGGCCAGCGCGCAAACCGGCCGGCGGCAGTGCATCGCCCCGGGCCGAGGGCCGAGCCGAGCCGGCACCGAGCCGGGCCGTGCCGGACGGAGCCGGCCGTACCAGGCCGGGGCTGCGGGGCTGCGGGACGCCCACAGGTGTCTTGTTCGCCTGCCCTTCAGCCCCCCCCCCCCCCCCCCTCTTCTCCTCCTCCTCGAGCTGCAACCGGTATAGAAAGTTTCTCTCGCCGAGAGCCTTAACACTACGTCTGCCTGCCGACCCACGTCCGGTTCAAGATTTAGGGGTTAAAGGAAAGGGTGGAGAGGAGGAGGCCGGGGCGCTTGCGGACTCCTGGGGACGCGGAAAACCGCCGCAAGTTATTCGCAGCCAGCCCGGAAAATCCCCATTTAAGGTACTCGGCGACCAGGCCACCACACTCAGAGTAGCTGCTGTCGCGAGCTATGGACCATGTCTTAACTCTTTCCATTATCAGCGGGGGGCGAATCTTTTTTTTTTTTCAAGTGGTCAGTGTGTGCGTGTGAAGAGCCGCAACAGTGCTGGGCGGAGCGGGAAGCGAGGAGAGGAGGAGGAGGAGGAGGAGGAGGAGGAGCAGGAGGAGGAGGACCTCATGAGAAATCCGACTGGCCACGGCGCCCGATTAGGATGCAGCTCGTGGGAGAACCCCCGAGCGGCCTGGGGCCGCAGAGGTCCAAGCCTCCGAGCTGCCCGACGGACCGCGCGCCGCGCTTATTTTCTCCATTTTCTAACGTCGGCGATGCGGAGCAAAGAATGGCCGGTGGACTCACGAGTATGCGGCCAGGAGAACAGCTACCCTTCCCGAGCTTCATGTTAAGGCTATCCGTTTTCTTCTCTTTTTTTTCCAGTTTTTTTTTCAATTTATTATTATTATTATTATTATTATTATTAATTTTTTTGTGGGGGGGGGGGGGGGGGTGCACGGTCCGACAGATTGCACCGAACAAATTCACAGCCGCCGCGTGACAACAAGAAACTGCAGGAGGGTCACACGACCGCCTCTGCTGGCGCCGCGCGTCGCGTAACAAACGGGCCCGAAAAAAAGATTGCGCGTGCTGAAAATGTGAGTTTTTCACCGCCTTGCGACCGGTCCGCGTGGTAAGGTGGTTTATGCCACCTTTGTCGGCTGCGGGACAGATTGAGTTATGGACTTGTGCCGGCCGCGGGGCGCGGACAGGATTTGTTTGGGCCGCGGGGCTGCTGCCGGCGTCGCTCACAACACACACACGCGCACACACGCACGCACGCACACACACACGCGCGCTGCCTACCGTTGACACGGGTATCGCGCGCGGCACACATTCGGTGGTGGAGCTGCTGTGTGTGCAGCCGAGCCCACGGCGTCCTCCTGTGGGAATTATAATGGGAAGAAGGCTGTGCTGGGCTTGGTCCCCGCTTGGTCCCGCAGAGGGCCGGGTCAGCCGGGCCCCGTCCAGTTAGGCGGGTGTCCCCGGCGCCGCCTTGTGTGTCAACCAGTCCCCGCTGCTGCCGCCGCGGCGGCCGGTCCCGCCACACTGCCTCCTTGTTCCCCTTCCTGCCGCTGCCGCAGCTGACCCATCCCACAGCAGCAGCAGCAGCACCGTACACAAAGCAAATGCGCGGCCGTGATCATCGCGGATTTTCAATCAGAGAAGAGCGACCCCCCCTCCCCCTGTTTTCTGCGATCCAATCGCCGCGCCCCACCTAGTCATTATAACAGTCATTATAATAATGATTTCGCATGTAATCGTGTCGTCATGATGACCCGCGGACTCCTCCGCGGCGCCGGCCGGAGGAAAGGCACCGCCTGCTGAATGTTTAATAAGGTATCGTGCGATACCGCCGCGCACCGCCTTGTCACAAGAGTGCGCGCGTTTCTACCCCCCCCCCCCCCCCAACAATAAAAAACAGGACGTGGCAAAAAAATATTTCCTTTCATGCATGTGTCCCGTTTTCCACCCTTCCAAACAGTATAAAATCGTCTGCCGTGCGAACATAACTTGTTTTGCAGTGTTGCTGGGAGCCGCGGGGGCCGCGGGGGCCACGGGGGGGGGGGGGGACGCCACGGCCGATAACATCATCATAGTCAGCGGACCACTTTCACCGCCGGACTTCGAAATTCAGCACATTAAAAAGAGTCAAACCTGTAGGAAACAGGCGCGGGCAGCGCTGCCGCCGGCCTGCACTGGGGGGGGGGGGGGGCCCTCCCACACGCCCACCGCACCGACACAACACCGCCGTATCTCCTTCGCCAACGTGAGAAAATAATGCAATTACCGCGCGCTGTGAGAGGAGCGTTTCCGCGTGAAAGAGGAAGGTGAGAGGGGGTCATCGAGAGCACCCGCCAACACCGCAATGCGTGCACACCAGTTATTATTTTTTTATTTATACAATTCTTGCGGTGTATACGTGTTGGTGGCTGAAGTAGCGTGTGCTCCCCAATTTACGGTCGCCGCAGCCGCACCGGCGGCGGCGGCGGCGACGGCGGCCTACCCTTTTGGATATCGTTTTATTCCCCTTTCCGTTTCATTGACACGTCGTTCAGCGCCGCCTCGCCCACTCCCGCCTTCTTTTTCCACCTGATTTCCTTTTCCCTCTCGTCCTCCCCCTCTATGCTGCTCCCCTGGTCCGGCCCCGGCCTGCACAGAATCGCAAACCGGCCTGCCGAGAGTGTCATCTTATGCCGTCCTCTCTCTCTCTCTCTCTCTCTCTCTCTCTCTCTCTCTCCCTCCCTTCTCTCTCTCTCTCTCTCTCTCTCTCTCTCTCTCTCTCTCTCGGCGCGGACGTACGGACGGATGGATGCGCGACATGATATCACAGTTTTGCCGGGAAAAAAAAAGAAAGTGCCGCGGAGAGCAGTGGAGAGGAGCGCTCTAATACAGCGGCCCTCCTTTACTCCACCCTCCCGCCGCATTCCAGTCCTTCCGCGCGAGTGCGTGTGTGTGTGTGTGTGCGTGTGCGTTCGTGCGTGTGTGTGTGTGTGTGTGTGTGTTGTCGCGCATAGTGTGACAGCACACTGTCCCCTGTCGTTCTCTGGGAAGACGACACAACAACTAAAAGACACAGTTATGTGTGCTTTTTTTTATTACAAAGAGAAAAAAAAAGAACAACGCCATTACATCGAGGCTGTGTAACGTTCTGTGCCTTTGAATGTACGCGTGCTTGCGGACAGGCGGCTGTTAGTTTAGGGCCCCCACCTGGCGCTGCTGCAGAGCTGGGAGAGTTCAAGTCCGCGGGGCGCGGCATGGCTTCCTTTTTGTAACCTTCTTTTTTGTTGTGTGTTTTCGTGCCGCTACCGAGCCGACCGTTAGTGGGGGGAGAAGTAGTCTTAGGCTGCTGCTTGTGGAGGAGTCTCCCTTGTTATTTTTTCATCTCTCTCTCTCTCTCTCTTTCTCTGCCTCTCTTAGCAGTAGTTGTTGCTACTTTTTGAGTGAACGACGTCTTCCATCGAAAGAAAGTCGTGTCCACGATGAGAAATACCGGGATAATTTTTTTTTGCCATATCATTATGCACCTGACCTTTTTTTAAAGTCAAACACGCACTTCTGCTGTCATTTCGTTTCCATCCAACAAATTCGCCCCGCATATTTCGCGAGATTTCAGTAGTGATGCTCTACGGAGGGTTCGTCAAGTGTACGTTCTGCGCGGTTCACCATTCTGGTGGCGACTGAAAAGTGTGTCGGACGCACCTAGAGTGCGACGACGGCTTTCTGACGTAAGTGTGGCTGGCAGGCCGGGCTAGGCAGGTGTGTCGCGGCAGCGGCAGCGGCAGCGGCGGCCCGACATTGGCATTGGCTTGTCCGGTCTGGCCGCAGGCTGCCGCGGCAGGCGCCCCGCTCCTCGCCGGGCCGCGCATCGCCTATGCCTAGCCTGTGCCCCCCGGGCCCCCGGGCACCAGTTGTTAGTTACCCTCGGAATCCCAAGTTCAAGGCTCGAGCGGCCGCGGCTCCGCTCGGCACATTCACCCTCTGCTTGCTCGACAGGGGCCGCGGGTCCCACTGACCCGGCCCCGCGCGGCTCCCGGTGCATGCCGCAGTCGTATACGGAGAGAGGCAGTACAAAATCTCTGCCTTGGCTTCCAAGTCCTCACTTGACGAGCGCTTGGCAGAACTTGACAACGCTTGACAGCACACGGGCTTACCATCCTCCCTACCGCTTGGACACAGGAAGTCCTCTCAGTGCAGCGCTGGCACGGCCGGCCGCTTCCCAGCGGCAGCGGCGGCGGCGGCGGGGCGCGAGCGCGGAGTGAATCCGGACACCTCATTTTCCCTTCCCTGTCCTTTCGGCCGCCGCGGAGCCGCGGAGCCGCTATAATGAATGTGAATGTGAATGAGAGTGCACCGGCCCGCCTTTCCCAAGCGGCCGTACGGTAACAAAAGCTTTTTTGACTTTTAGGAAGCCACACGCAGCCGCGTAATTTGACGCAACGCCACATCCTCCTCCTCCTCCTCTTCTGCCCCCCCCCCCCTCCCCACGGTCCGTCGGCGTTGTCAACCCTGTAATCTTGCTGCGTATATCGCCACACAGCGTGAAGGTGAGAGAGTTTTCCTGCACTAGGCGCGCGTGAGGTCTGGGGGGGGGGGGGGGCTTCGAATCTCATTAAGGTTCACAGCAGACAGTTAATCCTTTTTTTTCTATCGCTTTTCTTCTTTTTTTTTCTATCTCTCCCTTACAATTGTGCGTTTTTGTGTCATCGTGCCACTCTGTCCCGTTTAGGAAGTCTGATATTTGTCACCGCTGCGCCGCCGCAAACCACACAGAAATTACTGTTAATGTCTGTGCGGCTCCGGAAGAAGCGGGAATCCTACCTCTAGCAGCTCCAAAACGACATAAAAACATCGAAGCACAGTTTCCTTTTTTTCCTTTTTTTTTTGCAAGTATCAGACGCGGTATTATTTTTCAGTCTCCCTCGTTTTCCTGTCCGAGTCCCTCACGGACCGCTGGAACGGCTTATCGGGAATGGACAGAGAGGGTATAATGAATTCCCTTGGTCGCCAGCCGTGGGAAGGACAAGGATAGATGGGCCGAGCCGCGGCCGTCCAGACGGCTCGGCGCCAGCTCTCGGAGAGAAGGAGGGAAATGGAGCGGATGCATCGCTATGCATATTTCAGCAGACCCTTAATTCCATTCGTTTGCTCTTGTCCCTTTTCTAATTCGACCTGACGAGTTTATGATTGTTCTTTGTATACCTGTGAGCAACATATTGTTTTATAGACTCCGACAAAAAAAAACGACCGTAGATTTTGCTTTGAATCCTTTTTTTTAACAGTGTGTTGAAAGGGGAGGGGGTCCTTCCTGGCTCTGTGGTCACGGGTTCAAACACCCATCACACTGAGTAACAGCGCCCCGCCGGCAGCCCATAAGCTTCTTAGAGGCGAGACTGCGAAGCTGGCAACAGGCGCGACTCGCTGCGTCGTACTAAGGCTTGACGCGTATCGGGTGCACTCCCCACCTCTCTCCCGCCTCTCCCTGTCTCTCTATCCGTTTCTGTCGCCAGGAAAATAATGAGGAAAATTGGGATATATTTTGCAGTTTGCATGTCAGAAGTGTTTGTACCGGAATAAGGCGTTTGAAGCGGGCGCGGGAAAATGTCAACGCGTTTGTTGATCCCTTTCCGACCCCTTCACACTACGGACTGCGAAAAGGGGGGAAAGGTGGTCCGTCACTCTTATAAGGGTTTGTTGGTGTGAGGGGCGGGGGCCGCGGGGGCCGCGGGGGCCGTCACATGAGCCCGCGCCGACAAGCGAAGCCCCGCACCCACACCCAGACGTGTTCACCGGAGAGTGGCTTCCTTGAGGGGGACCAAAGGAGGCAGACCGAGAGAGAGAGAGAGAGAGAGAGAGAGAGAGAGAGAGAGAGAGAAAGTTGTCATTGTGCGGTCACGAGGGCACACATAATCGTCACACAAGATTGTTCTGCTTTTGCGCACGTCGTGTATTTCGTGTGTGTCTGCGTGTGCAGTGTGTGTGCGTGTGTGTGTGTAGCGTGTACGTGAGTGTGCGCGCGCGGCACTGCGGCCACTGCTCTCGCAATCCCCATCGCGTGGAAGGCATATATATATACACCATACTCTTTGCGGATTATTGTGAGCATTGTGTGTGTGTGTGGTTATGTATGATGAGGGTGTACCCACCTCCGTGCGTGTGCGCGCTGGCGCGGTACCTTTCTGCTATAGGAAGTGGTGGTCGCACGGGCGTCCACCCCGCAGAGGCCTGCAGGCCTGCAGGGTCGGCCCACCCTCTCCAGCCGCTGTCATCGGGTTACCTGCACATGCACATCCTTCTCCGGCTCTCACACACAACTTATGCAACGACACGGCGCCGCCCCCCCCCCCCCCTCTCTCTCTCTCTATGTCGATCCCTCGCTCATATACATGGCGGTGATGCAACATCGATGGCCGAACAGCCCTAATTAATTTAATGACACTGCGCCCAACGAGGTCCTTTATAGGATCCTGAACGAAAGTCACGCTGTCGGGCTTAAACGCCCCGTTCCCCTTCTCTCTCTCTCTTTCTCTCTCCCTATCGCTCTCTTTCTTTCTTTCTAACAGTGCTGTCGCGGAAGGATAAGCGACACACGGGGCAGCTGGGAGTGGCCGGCTGGCATAGCGAAACTGTCCAGCCGCGAGTGGCTTTGAGAACCGCGCTAAGTTTCTTTTGGTCGCTTCGGCCCTCCCGCACAGCGGTGCGCTTACCGCATGTTATACGGGGGTGCATGCGGTGCGCAATCCCCCCCCCCCTCTCTCTCTCTCTCTCTCTCTCTCTCGCACACACACACTTCGCGCAGCCATCTGAGAAAGTAAAACGGAAGATGGCGAAACGAGTTCTCTGCGCTGTCTTGTTGTTTTTTCCTCCGCTCGCGGCTCTGTTCGTGTGCTCTTTTTTTTTCACACACACACACACACACACACACGTTCCTGCGCGCAGAGGTGTGACCATTGGCGAGCCGTTTGGAGAGCTCAGGCGGCGTCGCGGACATCGGAAAGCAGCGCTGCGCTGCCGGTATATAGCGCTAACGTTTCTTATTTGCACGATTACGATTTTGTTTTGTTTTTTTTCTGCTCCCTCGTCCGCTATCGGGACGCGCTCCGAAGAGTTTCGTAAGGGAACACACGGGCTTCGCAGGGCTATGCTATCGGCATCTCTCTCCCTCTCTCTCTCTCTCTCTCTCTCTCTCTCTCTCTCTCTCTCTCTCTCTCTCCGCCGCGCGGCCGGCCAGTTTCCCCGCGGGGGATATATAACAATAATTGCTCTATAAATTGTCCGAAATGAATGCACGCCGATCTTTTGCTGCTGCTGCTGCCCTTTTTGTTCTGCGTCGATGGATTTTACCGCTACGCCTGCCTGAGCACGCGGGAGAAGGCAGCAGCAGCAGCAGCGGGCGGGCAGGCGCGATGCGGTGCGGATAAGACGACGCAACGCTACCCGCAGACACGCTATTATTTGCAGTGCATTCTCTTTGGCGCACGGCGAGTGGAATGAACTGTTGCAGGGGGGAGGGTTGAAGCGGCCGGGGGAATGCTCGGCGACATTTTGCCCAACTCACGAACTGCGTGCAACAAACAATTTGATTTTTTTTTTGCGGGCCATCATTGGGAGTCGTTGTATTTCCGAGTCAGTCAGTCAGTCAGTCATCGACATCATCATCAGCCCACACAGCACAAGCTGCGGCGCTGTCGTGATGATTTTCGTCGGCCGGCTGCCGCGTCGCGTGCCGAGCCGACCGTCGGAGTAAGGAGGCGAGGCGACCCCCTTTAAATTGCTCTTCTCACATTGAGAATTACGTACTGCGTGTATGGCGCTTAAGTCTCGGGGGGGGGGGGGGGGGGGTAATAACCAGGCGCCAACAGGCGCGTGCGTGCGTGCGTGTGTGTGCCGCGTGTGACAGCCGACTGCCGCCCCTTGTTGTTTTGTTATCACTGTGGTGATGCTTGTGTCAATGCAGACTGCCTCTCGACGCGTAGGCGAAGGATGCGTTGATAACGGTACCTCTCTAAATTCGGCAGGAGAGAGAGAGAGAGAGCACGTGTCCGAGACACCGTTACGGGTCGTGATGGAGCAGAACATGGCGGGGAGTCTGCGCTGGCCTACGCCGCTGCCACCGCCGCTGTGCGCACGGCGCGGCCGCCGCCACAGCAGGTGCCTTTGGCATTAAATACCGGAGGCGGGGAGCAACAGAGCTGCGGAGCTTCACTCCATCAACTCAACATTTTATCTCTCTTTTTTGTTAATTCATTGAAAATATATTTTCAATGCTCATATATATTTCAAAAAATAAATAAATCGATTTTAAGGAATAGGAAAGGATTATAAATACGACGGAACGTCGTGGAAACCTCCTCCGAGGAGCCCGCCGCGAGGCGCTCCCAACAACAGCGCGGCCTGACATCCGAAATATGGCTCGGCGCCGTTTTTGTCGCTGTCGTTTTCTGTACTTGCACTTTTTAGCCGCGCGCTCCATCAGACAATCAATCCTTATTCTGCCTCGCGGCCTGCAACGCGGCGGCCGCATCCCCGGCAGCAGCCAGCAGCCTCAAGGCGCGCACCTGGCACTGTTTTTTTTTTTTTTTTTGTTTTTGCGCACCCTTTCCAACTTCAATCTTCTTCTTCTTGCTGTTCTTCTTCGAGATGTTCTTCACTACCCGCCCACGCCGCCGCCGCCGCCGTCCGTTCGGGCGATTCCCGCGTCACGCCGCCGCCGACTTGCCGTCAGACCGCGGCGGCCGGCGGCGGCGGGGCGACAACGGCGTCAGCGGCGACAACGGCGTCAGCGGCGACCGCAGCGCCGGTAGAGCTCCCGTTTGTACAGACGCTCTCTCTCTCTCTCTCTCTCTCTCTCTCTCACACACACACACACACACACACCAAAGTTTTCGCCTCGCCGACGGTGGCGTCGACGGTGTGCTAGAGGTCGTACTGTAGCACGCCCGTGACGGCTACGGGAGCGCCGCGAGCCGTTCCGGTCGCTACCCCGCGCCGCGCACGGCTCAAGCGGTTCCTCCCCAAGCCCCCCTCGGATTCACAGGCCCTCGGCTCAGCCGTGTGCCAAGCGGTTCCTGCATTGCGCACGCGTGGGGAAGAGTTGTTGCCGTTGCTGCTGCTACTTGCTGCTCGGGTTCGGAGGGACCACGCCGACGCCTTTCCCAATCCCGTTTGCTCCCCCGCCGCGCAGTATGACGCAGGGCCCGCTGCAGATCCGGGGCCGAAACCATCGTTCCCCCACCGCGATGCTTGTTCCCGCTCCGTCAGCGAGGTGTCATTTCCTGCATGTCCGAAACTCCGTCTCTCTATCTCTCTTGCCACCGCGTGGAAAGTGCTCTAATGATAGCGCGGACGCGGGCCACCCGATCCCCGCCGGTCTCTCTAATTTCTCCCTGATAATGGTAGAAGAATCAGGTTCGGCCCACTCATCCTCCGTGGCGGCGCTCTACGCCGAGCTCTCTACCCGCCCGGCCGGCCCACCCGGCGGCCTCGCGCCAAAAAAATTTCGCCAGCGTTATTATTTGCCTTTCTCTCTCTCTCTAGTTTTCTTTTTTTTTCGTTTTGAGCTGTTGGAGGAGTACGGCGAGTTACACGTCGTAGTACGCTAAGGTCATCGCGCGGGCGATAATCTCGCCTTTCAATCTCAGCTGCCGCTGGACGAGGCAGGACGCTGCTGACGGAGGAAACGGAAAGTCCTTCTCCAAGGAGCCGCCGCCGCCGCGGTGCGGGAGGGCGGGTCAGCGGGACCACTCCACAGTCTCCGAGCCTTAACAGGACGGCAGGATATCCACGGCGGTTTTAAAAGGGTCGCGCCCCGTCGCCCAGGACGGCGCGGGGTTATCGCCTGGGAATAATCTCCGAGTAATTTGTACGTCCGCTGACGAGTTCTCGCACCACCCCCTTTCTCTCTCTGTCTATCTTCCTCTCCTTCTCTCTCTCTCTCCCCCGCGCGCCCACTCCATATGGGATGGTCCGAAGGCTGCTGCACAGCCGCTGAGCGCTGCCGCTGCTTTGGTTACCCCGTTGACCGCTTGCTGCTGCCTGATTATTTTTAATTTAAGGAGTGACCACTAATAAAGTTGGCTCGAGGCAAGGCGAGCCATACCGCGCCGGTACGTGACTGCTGAGGGGACGTGTGTGTGTGTGTGTGTGAGGGGGGACCGCAGGGGTTCGTGAACGGGATTTGATTCCGTTCCCATCAGCAGCGTACGTGGATGTTAGCTTAAGGTCCCAAAGCGCGGGGGTCATATGGCCAATGTACTCTTGATGCACGCTTCTTTTCAATATCATTCCCCCAGCAAAGATTTTCACCTTTCCCCCAGTTTTCCACCTCTCCTTTCTCTCCATGTCCGTCCTCCGTCCCTTTTTTGGCCCATCTCTCTCTCTCTCTCTCTCCCTCTCTCTCTTTCCTTCGCATGTTGTTGGAAGTGCAGCCTCCACTCCGCCGTGCAAGGAACTCCTCTTTTTTCTCCTCCTTCTTCACCACTCTTCCCCGTGGCGCACCTCAAAAGTCCATGTTGGCTGGCAGCGGACGCCGCCTGCGCCTGACTGCAGGCCATCCATCGTCCGGCCAAGACGCCGCCGCCGTCAAGACACGACCGCTGTCCGGCCGTGCAGCACTGCGCATTCTCCCGCCGCCATTCTCCTTGACCATCAGCAGTACTACCAACTTTTACTTTTCGCGAGGCGCGCGCACACACACACACACACACACACACGTATGTATTCACCTGCTGCTGCAGAGCGAAGGCGTCTCTCTGTCAAAGGAGCGCCTTGTTGTTGTTGTGGCTGCGCTGGGCAGCGGCCATTACGATCATTGCGAGCCGAGTTGTTGTTTTTGTTGTTGTCGGACGGGAGAGTCGGAGGTGAAGCAGAGAGCGAGAGAGGTAGAGGGACTTGAAATCGGCGGGCGCTCGCTGGACGATGCCGAGGACCGGGCGGGTTCCTGTTCGAAAAGCGTCGTGCAGCAGGGCACAGTCGAATGGGGGGCCGTGGAGAGGGGTGGAGGCGGTGTGAATAAGAGAGTTTCAGGGAATTCCCAGCGCAGCAAGGACAGGACGCGAGGCCCCGCGATTTTTATTCCGTTCTCTTCTGTCTTGCCGGCACAAATTCTCTCGCGTTTCCCTCCCTTATCTGACCGTGTCTTCTGACCATCTCCCTGCCCCTTTTCTTTAGTTATTTTTTTAAAAAGTTTTTGCGTTTACGTCACGTCATTATCGGCAGGTGGTGGCGCTGGAGATTATTATTTGCAGATAGGCAGGCGGTTGGCGAGTGCGCGGCTGCGCGCGGCGGAGGGTACGACACACACACAGACACACACGCACGCAGCCGCGGGAGTGCACTCCGTGCAAGCGCGCGGACGTACACACACACACACACGCGTCCGCGCGCGCGCGGGAGGCCGTGGGGTGTTTGGAGAAAGCGCACACGGCCTGCTGCCGGGCCGCGGGGTCCGGGGGCCTTGCTTGCGGGGCCCGCGGCGGCCTGCGGGCTCGGCTGGAGGCTCGGCTGGAGGCTCGGCGGCCTGCCTGGCCGTCTGTCGGTCACGGGGACAGCCGGCCGGCCGTGCCCCGCGCTGCCCGCACTATAGTAGAGCGGACTCAACGCGTTGTTCTTCGCCCCCTCCGGCGGACAATAATAATAATAATTTTTCTCGTCCGCACGCGCGGTGTGAAGTGTGTTCCGGCGGCAGCAGCTTCATGTGTGTCGTTTCATTGTTCGCAGGAGGATCCGGACCCCACAAGCAATACGAATGCGGGCGACCGGGCGGAGGAGCGCCACATGCGGCACTTCCACAGGGTCGGTCCCTCCCGCCGTCAGTCACTTGTTCTCCAGCTTATTGGCACTCTCGCCTTAACCATCCGCGCTCGTGTTTTTATTTCCAGCTGATTTCCCTGGAGCCGGTGTCGGAGGTCGACGAGTACCCGTCAGAGGGCCTGGGGGGCCTGGGGGGCCTGGGGGGGCTCGGGGGGCTGGGGGGCCCCCTGGGGGGCGCCCTCGGCGGGTCCCTCATGTCCGAGTCGCCCCTGTCGTCCGGCCCGTCCTCTCTCTCCCCCACCCCCGGCATCGGCGATGTCTGGAATGACGTAAGCATCGGCTCCTTCATTCATTTTTCTTCATGTTTCGAACCCTCCATCCTCCCCGTGACCTGGCTAACCTAACCTCACGTATAGAATATAAGGCGTCGCATTTTCCCAGACCCCTACCCCGAGGCGGCGGTCGCGCTGTATTGGCACGACCCCCTGCTTTCCTTTTATTTTTTTGCATCGCCATATTTTTAATGGCAGTTCTCGGGCGCGTTGTTTCCCCTATCACCGTACTTCCGCGCACTATTCGCACACGCGCGCACTATTCGCACTGACGAGGCCCGCCCGCTGCTCCAGCTCGCGGCGGGGTGCGCCACCTCCTCCGGGGGGTCGCCGTGCTCGGCCAGCGGCTCCTCGGGGGCCTCGTCCCCGCTGTCCGGGCTGTCCGGGCTGTCCGGCCTGTCCCCCGAGTCGCCGCCGCCGGACCAGCTCGGGGCGCACGCCGTCCTCTACTGGCAGCTGATGCGCGACCACCTGCAGCTGCAGCGCGCCTACCAGCAGCTGCAGCAGCTGCAGGCCAGCAACAGCGACCGGCAGGCGCGTACCAAGCTGGAGGAGCAGGTGAGTGTGCTCAAACTTCCTTGCACCCTCCAAAAAAATGTTCATGCACATCTATACATCGGTGTTTTTTTTTTTAATTTGAAATTTATCCAAGCGCCGCTTTGTCCTCAGGTGTACGACCTGAAGCGCGCGCTGTCCCGCCGGTCGCACGCGTCCGGCGCGGCCCTGGCGGACGCCCTCCAGGACGTGGTGGAGCTTCGGCAGCGGGAGGAGGCGCTGGCCGCCGAGCTGGCCGAGCTGCGCGACCAGAACGAGCTGCTCGAGTTCCGGCTGCTGGAGCTGGAGGGCATCGTGGACAAGGTGAGCACCGGCGGCTCCAGCGGCGGCTCCAGCGGCGGCTCCAGCGGCGGCTCCAGCGGCGGCTCCAGCCCTTGGCCTCCGAGCGCACGCGTGTCGTGCGGGCCGGCCTACCCGGCCGCTCGGCAGTGGCCTCGCGCTGCGAGCGCTGCGTTGTTGCGGGAGAAGTGTGTAGGCGCCGGCCCGGCCCCCCGCCGGGGCTCCGCGAGGGGCTCACGCACGGAGAGCTGCGCGCCCGAGGCCCCCGCGGGGGTCTGCGGTGGTCTGCGGTAGGCGAGGCAGCCAAGCCACCGACCACCCACCGCCGCCGCCGCGGCCAATCACTAAATCAATCTCAGCCTGTCTCCGTCCCACTCAGACCAAGGCCTTGCGCCGAATAATGGGTGAATCCGCGCTGCGCTCGGCGCGGTGCGTTGCGAAGCTTGCGCACAGCCAAGTGCAACCAGCCGGAGGCGGCGGTCGGCGTGGAGGGTTCAAATACTGGCCCTGTTAGGTCGGTCATCACTGATGCTGCTTTTTGTCGTTGATTTTTTTTTTCGGCTCCGCGGGGCCCCGTCCGCCCTACCGCCTCCGGCTGCTGCCCCTGGCTGGCACAGCCCCCGCGGGGCACACCGCCCTCTTTTCCTTTCATCTGGTCCATCGGCATTGTCTGCCACAGCCTCCTCCGCGATAAAAATAGGGCTCCTTCCCCGGCACGGGCTGGGCCGGGCTGCGCGGGGCAGAGCGGGGAAGGGATATTGCTCCAGGCTCATGCATTTTAGGTCATCGCCATCCTGGTGATCGCCACGGCGATCGCCCCGGAGGAGACGGGGGCGACGCCTGGGAACGGCGCCGCGGCGGCACGCCGACTGGGTCAGCTCCCCCCACCATCCGCCTGGCCTTTTCGGCGCACTCTGTTCCTACCTTTCTGGGATAGCAGGACTGACACAAAGGTTGGCCGATTCGGGCTCCGGGCGGCGGCAGCGGCGGCGGCGGCGGGGGAGAGCTAGAGAGACCCAGAGGGAGTCTCTCTACGGAGAGCCGGCCGGCCGCGTGCGAATTAGTTATGCGACCTTTTCGTCTCGGAGATAAGCGGGGAGGGGGTTTCAATTTCAGTCATCAGAGCCATGGGCGAGCCGCTGGGGGCAAGGACAGCTCCGCGAGTGGTGGGGGGGGGGGGGGCGTGTCGCGGGTCCGACGGGCCGCGGAGGCCGCGGTAGCGAGCGGCATCGTGGCGGCGGCAGCGGTCAAGGCTGCGAGCGCGACAATGGGAGCAGCTCGCGGCTGTCGTCGCGGAGGCACCGAGCGCGGCCGCGGCACCCACTGCGGTCACCTCACTGCCTCTCTCACTCATACACACCCACTCTCTCTCTCCCTCTCTCTCTCTCTCTCTCTCTCTCTCGCCTGGTATTGCCTGGCCAAGCATTGCCTGCCCCCCGTGTGCCTTGCTATGCTCCCTAGGCCATCCAATTGGGTCACTTGAACGGCGCTGGGAGTGAGCGGGTTGGGTTGGGTCGGGTGGGGTCGCGGTCCGCGCACGGCAGCGGGCCGGCAGGTACACGTACGCCCCGGCCGGGCCCCGCAGGGGGCCCTACTCCCCTCTCACTCCAGCCTCACTGGAGCCTCACTGGAGCGATGAGCACAAGCCTTTCACCACGGTTCATACTGGTTCCTACACCACCAGCACCACCACCGCCACCACGCCCGGGGGAGGGCTCACTCGGTTTGACCAGGTTAGCGAGAACCAGCGCGCTTCCGCAGTGCCACAAAATTCCTCAAATTTCTGGGGGGCGTTAGATACAGTCGCGAGCGGAGAGGGGGGGGGCGGAGATGGGGTGAGGCTGGCTGTCCCAGCTGCGTCGCCTGCCCATGTGCCCGTGGCTGTGGACGGTCAGCGGCGAGGGCGGCGAGGGCAGGGCCGTGAGTGAGTGAGTCCGCTAGTGAGAGTACGTCTCTCCCGGGCTCGTTGACGCGCGCCTCGCGCCGCCGGTGAGCGGCGTGGCCTTTCGCCGAGCCGCGGTGCTCAAGGGAGAGGAAAAGGGGGGGCGGGCGGCGCGGGGGCCGCGGGAGCCGGACTAACAACCCCCGACACGGCCTTTGTGTTGCTGCTGCAGAGCTCCGTGTGCAGCGGCGCCAGCGGCACCAGCGGCACCCGGGACGTCTGCACCGACACGGAGAGCGAGACGGTGACGGAGGACTCGGGGCTGCTGTCCCTGGGCGCGAGTGACGACGGCGGCGACGGCGGCGGGGGCAGCGGGGGCAGCGCGGCCGTCCGGGAGAGGCTGTCCCTGCTGGCCAGCTCCCTCCAGGCCGAGGAGGATCGCGGCTGCCTGCAGAGGGCGCTGCAGCTGCTCGACTCGTACCAGCAGCAGCTCGGCAAGGTGCGCCAACGCGCGTGCTAACCTAACCTGACCCTCGACAGTGTCAGCAGTTCACTAAACGTCCGGCCTCTGTTGCAGCAGGATGTCGTCGCCAAGTCGGGGTCCTCGGCCAGGTCGAGGATCGTGGCCACGGTGCTGCCCTTCACGGGGGCGGCCGACCAGCGCGACGAGGAGGCGGACGCGGCGGCGGACACCAAGCAGTCCAGTCGGGAGGACTTCCGGCGCAAGCAGGAGTTCTTCAGCCAGATGCAGCGGCCGGGGCACAACGGCGGCGCCAACAACGCCGGCAAGTCGCTCAAGCAGAGCGACTGCCTCCAGGAGAGCGGCATCTTCGAGGCTGACCTGGAGGACGACGTGGTCGGCGACCTGGCGAGCACCGCGACGCAGACGGACGCGTCTTCGTGGACGTGCGCCTGCGCGGCGCCCGCCGGCGAGCCCGTCGACGGCGACCTGGTGCCGTTCTCCTCCCTGCCGGCGGGGGTGGCGCCGGCGCCGGGGACGACCGGGGCCCTCAGCGCCGAGATTCAGAAGTTGTCCCAGATCAGGGAGCGTTTTGAAGAGCAGGGCGCCGTGACCAAGCTCAAGGTATGTCGTCACTGCAGGCGGCCCGCTGCCCCCCCCCCCCCCCCCCCGGCCCTTCGCAGTGCTGACCATCGTCAAAACATTCCAGCTGTCGGAGACCCCCGCGGCGGCACCCCCCGCGTCGCCGGGCGCCCTGGCCGGGCCGCCGCACGCGGTGCAGCCGCAGCCGCCGCAGCAGATGCAGCACAAGCTGCGCGAGCTCGAGTTCTTCCGCTCGCGCGCCGCCGCGCTCGAGGACAAGCTCGCCGAGCTGGAGCGCTGCTCGGACCCCGAGCTGCGCGGCTGCGCCCGCCTCCTGGAGAGGGTGGCCGCGCTGGAGCGGCAGGCGCGGGAGGCGCGCGAGGCGGCCGACCTGCTCGTCCGCAGGAACCGGGACCTGGAGGAGGAGCGCTGCGAGCTGGAAGAGGCCGAGAACGACACCAGGCTGCGCTGCCAGCAGTGAGTGCACCGCGCGGCACAGGCCTCGGGCCCGCGACCACAGCCCGCCCCACATGACCCCTGTCTCCCTCTTCCCAGGCTGGAGGTCGAGGTGGTGCAGCTCCGAGAGCGCGAGGGCGCCCTGGAGGTGGAGCTGGGCCGCGCGCGCCGGAGTCTGAGCGCGGCCCACCAGCTGCAGAGCCGCCTCGAGATGGCGCTGCAGTCGCTGGAGACGCGCAACTTCGAGCTGGAGGAGGCCGAGTGCGAGCTCAGGGCCTCCATCGCGGCCGTCGAGTCCGCGCTGCCCGCCATCGTCGCCTTCCACCTGACGCACTACAAGAACTATCTCCGGAAGGTGAGTGTCGGGAGGGGTGGCTCGCTGCCGCCAGGCACCGCGTCGAGCTTGTCTCATGCCGCCACGGCGTCCACAGCAGGAGGCAGCGGCGCCCACGGCCGGCCCCCTGCCACTGCCGGTGCCCGTCCGAAGTGTGGCCGTGTCCACTGAGACCGTTGACGAGGAGGAGGAGGACGCGGTCCAGACCGAGGACACCGCAGAGGACTCCATGGACACCGTGGACGGCATGGCGCCGCGGCGACGGGATGACGCCGAGGTGCTGGAACGGCTCGCCCAGCTCGTTGCCGCCGAGAAAGACATGCACCAGAAGATCGCCTTCCTGGAGCAGAAGGAGTGTGCCTTCCAGGAGACGCTGGCCGCCGCCGACGGCCTGTGGACTGAGATGGAGCTCAACTACAAGAAGAGGCTCGCCAAGGCGGAGGAGGCCGAGGAGGAGCTGAGGAGGAAGGTGAGCAGAGGATTGGGAGCGGACAGGATGTGGAGTCGACGTTGGGGATTTGGCGCGAGTATTTGAAACGGCTGCCTTGCAGGTGCGCCGGCTGGAGGACTCGGAGTCGAAGCTGCGGCAGGCGCTGTCGGAGCAGACGGCGCTGTCGGAGCGCGTGCAGGAGCTGGAGGCGCAGGAGCGGGCGCTCGTCTGCCGCATCCGCGGCCTGGAGCAGGAGAAGCAGGCCGTGGCCGAGGAGGCGGGCCGCTTCCACGAGGACAGGCGGGCGGCCCGGGCGGCGCTGGCCGCGCTGCAGGCGCGCGTCGACGGCCCCCTCGCCGAGGAGCTGGCCGCGGAGAGGCGTCGCGCCGAGGACCTCGTCGAGGAGCTGCGGGGCCGGCAGGAGGCCCTCGCGGCCCTGGAGCAGCGCACCAACACCGAGGTGGGTCTGCCGGCGGCGAGCGCCTGCGGTCCCAGGGCTAGGCCGCCCCGCACGGCACGCGTGTAGCACGAGCATCCGTTGCCTACCCCGCGGGCGCTGGCCGCGCCCACCTCACATTCCCCTTCCCGTTTTCCAGATCTCGGCGCTGCAGACGCAGATCGCCGTGGGCGAGAAGACGATGCAGGACATGGAGGTGACGTGCGCGGAGCTGCGCGAGGAGGTGGACACGCTGGAGGAGGCGGTCACGTCGCTGCGGGGGCAGCTGTCGTCGGCGCAGGACCGGGCGGAACGCGACCTGATCCAGATGGAGTCGGCTCAGGCCGAGCGCGACCGCCTCCTGGAGCAGATGCGCCTGGCGCCGTGCTGCGGCGGCAACGCGGCCGCGGCCCTGGACCACGAGATGGCCGAGGCGGCGGCCGCGTCCCGCCGCCAGCCGGAGGAGGACGACGACGCCACCGGCACCCCGTCGGCGGGCCCCGCACCCGCGGCCGCGGCCGAGGCGGCGCCGCCGCCGACCGTGTCGCTGTTCCGGAAGAGCCTGCAGGCGTTCCGCAACTCGGAGATGATGATGTTGATGATGGCCAACAAGCCGGCCACCCCGCCAAAACCCGTGCCAAAGAATGACAAGCCGTTCGCGAGCTTGCCGCCCACTCCCTCGCAGCCGGCCGCGTCGGCCCCGGCGCCCAAGCGGACGCCCCCGCCGCTGCCGCCCAAGAACGTCGTCGCCCTCAAGTGGCCCCGCAGCGATAGCAGTGCTGCCAGTGGCAGGTGACGGGGCCCCACCGCTGGGAGCCCTCCCCCCTTACTCCACCCCCGCTCTAGCCACTGATGGCTCCGTTTCCCGTTTTGGCACATGAGTTTTGTTTGTTTTTGTGTATAGGAGGCGATGAGAGGTATCACGTATCACGTAGGTGATGCGAAATGCTCAGTGCTCACCCTCCTGGCCTCCGGGGGAGCGCGCGCCGACCCCCGTGGCGTGCCAGCCACTGTGATGTAGGGGTGTCCAGCTGCCATGCCGTAATCTGTAATAATTACCAATAAGATTGAAACACGATCATGACTGTTCTTGGACGTTTTTTTATTAAATCCCTCCGACCAAACCATTTTACATCAGGGAAGAAGGCAAGCAATACACCACATTGTATCCACAAACAAAAGCGGCCGCAGTACAGAGTAGAACCATTAGGCTGACGGGACGGGAGGGGTGGTTTCACCAGAGCTCCACGCCGTGCCCGTAGGCGGCCCCGTGCGGCGGCGGCAGCGCCGACGCGGCCGTGTCGGATGGGCGGCCTACCCTCCCGGCTGACGGGGAGTGGGACGGGAAGAGTGTCAGGCGGGTACCACAGCCGGTCGTCGCCCGCCCCGGGTAACAGCGATGCCGGCCGCGGACCTCGGAACAATATTTTGTCCCCGACTTGACGTCATTCATAATATATTTTGAAACACAGGCGCTTTGTATTCAACTTAAGCTGTTGTATTGTCATTCATGATTTTACCTCGCAAGGTATAATATTTTGTGCGTTCAGATTTGTTGCATTTTGTGGTTTGACGACACATGTCAGCTTGCTGAACATTAAGATAGTCCTCTAGGTGTGTGCTCGTCCCAGAGTAGCACATGACTCAATGCACACTTTGCAGCGCAAGAGATGTACGTCTCATTGTTTGGGTGACATCGTATAAAAATGTTGTAATGTCGAATAGCGCTTGGTCATGTAAGGATTGTGTATCATTTCTACATTAATAAAAACCATTCATTATAACCGAACTTGAACTCTGGCGCCAGTGATCAGGCGAGGTTGGTAAAGAAAGGGTAACAAGCGGAAAGAAAATGTTTATTAACGTGATACTGGAGAGGTGGTGGAAGCACCAACGAGTGCCATTAAGAATACAATTTTTATTAATGCCTCCATTTTATTACGATCTCACTCACATCTTATCCTAAGGTTCACAAGTCATTAAAAGGTTCAATCAGCCATCAATCTCATCCTCTCCCTCCCCCACCCCCACCCGGAGGTTCAAAGAGCCACATCCCCACTTAATCAAAAGCTAAAATCTAACACATCATGGTCAACGTTAAACTCATCTGTTGAAAAGCTAAAATCTCACATCATGGTCTAAGTTTAAAACAGTATCCTCTTGAAAAGCTTAAATCTCACACATGGTCCAAGTTTAAAACAATATCCTGTCCAAAACCTAAAATCTCACCATTGCGGTTCAAATTTAAAATAACATCCTCTCCAAAAGCTAATATCTCACACATCACAGTCCAAGTTTAAAACAATATCATCTCCTGTTCAAAAGCTAAAATCTTGTACTTCAACATGATCCAAGTTTAAAACAATCTCTCATCGTGGTCCAAGTTTAAGACAATCTCTCATCAGCGTCCAATGTTAAAACAATCTCACTTTAGCGTCCAAAAGTAAAACAACCTAATATCAGCGTCCAAAGCTAAAACTCAACCTCCCCCAATTTCCCCTACCCAGAGTTGGGAACAAGGCAAGCTGCTTGACAAGGAACATCTACGAGACACAGTTTGGCGACAGAGTAAGGGGGAGAAGCGGGGGTGGGCAGAGACCCGTGTGGGGGGGAAGAGTGGGGGGAGGAGGGTGGAGGCCACCCCGGCGCCTGGAACCGGTCCGGCCGGCAGGCAGGGAGTCGGTAGGCGGCGCGGAGGCACACTTTTGTGCGCCACCGCTGAAAGGGCGACAACAGCACGGAGGCCGCTGGGGGGGAGGGAAGGGAGGTGAGCGGGCGGGGGAGGGAGGGAGGTGAGAGGAGGGCGGAACATGGGGAGAGACCGCGGCAGAAGCAGAGAGAAATAGAGAGGCAAAATAATTAAAAAAAAATACAGAGAGCAAAAACAAAGAAAAAAAAATAGAGGGAGGCAAAAAAAATATTTAAAAAAAAGCAACAGAAAGAGAGAGAGTGTCGAGTGCTTGTGTCGGTGTGTGTGTGTGTGTGTGGAATCGTGCGCGCGCCCTGCATGTTTGAACGCGAGCGCGTGCGCGAGAGTGCGAGGGGGCGCGAGTGCGAGGGGGCACGAGAGTGCGAGGTGGCGCGCCTACACTGGGGGTAGAGCCCCCGCCTACCCGTCCGAGAGCGCAGCTCCCCGAGCCGCCCGGACAGCGCCGCGCCGCGCCCGGTGTTCATGCGCGTTCAACACACCAACCCATGCCAAAATGGGTGCTCTAGTCGCTCTAGGTTGATCGGAGGCCCCGAGACATCCGGGTATTCTCCAAAAGGTTCATTTTTGATTCTACAAAATGTAGCTTGCCAATACGCAGACATCCTATGCACAACAATCTACAAAGCTGCGGTAAATTGAAGAATTGTCAGAAAGTGCGAGTCCCCCTATCAATTTTCGTAATGAAGTGTCGCAGACGGCGCGATGGGGGTGATGCATCAGAACTGCACTCCACCGCCCACATGCGGGGCAAACAGTATCACGAGCGAAGCCAGCGGGAAGCCATCGGTCCGGAAACTTCAAACTTTGCCATTCCAGAATCTTTCCAAAAGGTGCACTCACGATACGGAAACATGGCATCAGGGGTGGAGTGGTCAAAACCCCACGAGCCGACGGACGCCCTAAAGGCAAACCGCGGCATCAAAGCTGCCGCATGAGAGTAGAAGCCGCTGATACATTATCTTAATATTATTTCTTATTCTGACGTTTGTAGGTGGTGTTATATGTATCACCTGCTAAAAAGCAACAGAAAGAGCCGGAGACGTGTGTGTGTGTGTGTGCGTGTGTGTGCCTGCATGTTTGAACGCGAGCGAGGGCGCGAGAGTGCGAGGGGGCGCGAGTGCGAGGGGGCACGAGAGTGCGAGGTGGCGCGCCTACACTGGGGGTAGAACCCCCGCCTACCCGGCCGAGAGCGCAGCTCCCCGAGCCGCCCGGACAGCGCCGCGCCGCGCCCGGTGTTCAACGTGTTCAACACACCAACCCATGCCAAAATTGAAGTTCTCATGTCGCCGGCAGGCCCCGAGACATCCGGGTATTCTCCAAAAGGCTCATTTTTGATTCTACAAAATGTAGCTTGCCAATACGCAGACATCCTATGGCACAACAATCTACAAAGCTGCGGTAAATTGAAGAATTGTCAGAAAGTGCGAGTCCCCCTATCAATTTTCCTGAAGTGTCGCAGACGGCGCGATAGGGGTGATGCATCAGAACTGCACTCCACCGCCCACATGCGGGGCAAACAGTATCACGAGCGAAGCCAGCGGGAAGCCATCGGTCCGGAAACTTCAAACTTTGCCATTCCAGAATCTTTCCAAAAGGTGCACTCACGATACGGAAACATGGCATCAGGGGTGGAGTGGTCAAAACCCCACGAGCCGACGGACGCCCTAAAGGCAAACCGCGGCATCAAAGCTTTCCCGCTCTCATGGCGCACCCCATGAGTGCGACAGAGACGGGGACACCCAAAAGGAGTGCTCGGAACGAGCCGGCACGCGAGGGGTCCAGGCAGTCCAGGCCACGGTCAAATTTTAAGGGCTCATGCCGACCGACATCCCACCATGCGGCCAGAAGGAAAAGCTCAGACAAGATCACTCATTTGCCACCCGAGCAGAAAATTTTAGGTCGCAGATCAAAGGAATGAAATATTCCGACATTAGATTTGAAGAGACTTCAGATTTCTGAATAAAGCTTGAACCAAAACGAAAAAAAACATGGCGCATGGCCATGCAGGCAGGAAAGAGACAGTCCCTTTCTGGAGACGGATTTCGTGATCTCCCTGTATGCCGTTTGGCGTTAAAATTTTACACGTTGGGTCTTTCCATGCTGTTCTATTGCTCATGGGCATTATTTAGGCATAATTTTCAACATAATAATTCCGTTGAAGATGGTCGTACGGATTGCCGTTTGGGCTCATTCTTTTCGTTTGGAGCCAATGAAGAGGGTAACATCAATCAGAAATTCAAAATTTGAACGGAAATCAATTTCGAGAGCGACCGTGATTAAGTCCTAATTAAGTTCCGATGGAAGGTCCGGACAACTAATTCGATACAATAGTGAGCCGTTTGGCATGTGCTTTTGTGTCACCCGGAGACACGAGCTCGTCGTCGGGGACCAGCCGGGGGCCCGTACGTAAAATGAACTAATGGCGAAAATCAGAGAGAGAGGTTTCACTGTATGCAGAAACGGAAAAAATTTGAGACTACACTTGCCACAAAGTTGGCAAAATAAATCAAAATTAAAGGGAAGACTGATTGAAATCATTTTTAAAACGTTCAGATGCTTTTTAGATTCTGGCTTTTGGCGTATTCAATCTGGATTCTACACTTTAAAACTGAAATTGTTTTCCTCAAAAAATCAGATCTACTGCTTTTTAACTTCAAGATGTGACATGATGTAACTAGACCAGACCGTAAATGATGACAAATGCTAATGACACCTACAATACCACGCCCAACACTAACTACAGCACCAACTACCAGGCGAAGACACATAGATGGAATGAACAATGTGCAAATTAAAGTTAAAAACCAGTAGGTATGATTGAAGAGAAAAACAAATCTGAACTCTATACTTCAAAGCTGAAATTAACGCGCAAAAAGCCAGAATTTAAAATGCACCCAAACATTAAAAAATTGACTTCAAACGTGCAACAAAATTTTGAGAACCATGTGAGCTTTGGCTGTTGTATATAAATAACCATCAGACAGTTTTAAGTATATACTGTTTTTGAATCTTCCCTCCATCATTGCAAAATTATCATACTGCACAACTACATCCTGTCCAAACGGCATCCCTAAGAACAATAAAAAGGACCTCACTTCCTGGCCAGACATCTGCCCTGTGTACATCGTTCTTATTTTATCCTGCTCCATTAATCAATTAATTTCACTAAATTCAGTGAACTTACATCCAGGGTCATAACATTACAACATTGGCAAGCTTTGAAAAGACCGCTAGAAAGACCATGATTATCTCAAACATGTACCAAAACTGGGGATTATCAAAATTCTTTCTGGATTGGAATTGGTAGAATTCTACTGAGAAGCAAATAGAATGACCTTGTCTGCTCAAACTGTATTTCAGAAGCGGGATTCGGCCAAAAATGTAGACTGCAGGAAACTCACTTTTCTTTTTTAACGGAAAGGTGCACTTTAACACCAATTTATTACCAGCACTTGATCTGACCAAGATAAAAATAACCAGCGTGCGACTGCCTTACCTATAATTTTGACATGCGACTGAAGATTAAAATCTTTCAAAATGGTGAAAGGAACATTCAGCCGTCTATTGACACAAAAATGCCAAGATTTTAGGCGAGCTGCCGAGAGCCGGCACACACATGTGTGGACGGCCCCGATCAGGCCCAAGCAGGGAGATGGGGAGGGGGAGGGGGAAATTCCCTAGCTGCGGCACGGCCGCCGAAACTCTGCTCACATCGATACGGACGACGGCACTTTAGTCTGCAAATCAGCAAATTCAGAGTTCCGGCCCGCAGGCTCCTCGCGGGCTTCGCATCCGTGGCAATGGGAGCCTCCTTGGGCGTTCGCAGAGTTTTTCGACGAGACTGACACACGCCAGGCAAGGCGGACCGAAAGCAGCAAGTCTGACTAAAAACTGAGAAACCTTTTGGAAAATGATACCCGAGACGCCCAGAATTCCGGCGACCAGAGCGGTCAGAGGCACAGAGTCGCGTGGGAGAACTCTGTCGACCACCGGGCGCGATGCGGAGCGGTGCCTACAAGCTAACGGCGAACGCAGTGTCCAGCGGGGACCCCCAAGCGAGTCCCCGCGCCTACCTGGAGGTTCAGTTCCTCCTGGGCCGCGGGGCCCGGCCCTCCGAGGGCCCTAACATGAAAGGGTGGCGGGCGGTGCCCGAGCGGTGTGAGAGTGGTGTGTGAGTGGTGTGCGCGCAGAGCGCTGGTGGGGCAGACGGCAGAAATGCCAGAGCGCAGACCAGAGACGCCGGCGACTCCCCCATGCCCCTAGGTAATCTGGAACCACCACCGGACCCAAGGATAAGAGGAATCCAACAACCTCCGGACAGTTGCCGGCCCCCCGCCTACGTCGTCCCCACGTGCCAAGCCCCTCCGGCCAGGCCCCGCGATGGCCCCCACACCCCTCCCCCCACTCTTCCCCCCCACACGCCTCCCTACCCACCCCCCCTTCTCCCCCTTACTCTCTCCCCGTCTCGCCTTGTCAAGCCCATGCCTTGTTCCCACCTCATTTCCACCTACACTGGCCCCTCTTTGAACCTCCCTTGGCCCCTCTTTGAACCTCCACTCGCCTCATTTAAATCCTCCACTCGCCTCCTTTACAACCTCGACTCTCCTCCTTTACAACCTCGACTCTCCTCCTTTACAACCTCGACTCTCCTCGCAGGACCAAAGGCCACAAGGACCCATCACATGCCTTACATGCCAAACTCTGAGCGTTCTTCAACATGGAGACTCCTGATGTCAGGGCAGGCAAGCTGTTCGATTCGGCGTCTGCTGGCACAGCTGCATCCACTTGAGGCGAGCAGCACACTTGACGCGCATGATGCACAAGTTGGTAGAGATTTCAGACTCGTGTGGCAGCAACATGACAACCGCAGCTTGCAGATACTCCTGAAATCACACGCCTAAGCTCAGTAAAACAGCTCAATCAAAAGCCCAAAACGCCAGTAGAAATTTAATACTTACTCTCTTTGGCATGAGATCACGGCCCAGTGTTCGCTCCGGAAACCATGGGCAGTTTAAAGCCAACGAGCAACTGCCTGGAGACGTGCGCACATCCATTGAATGTGATGGCGGAAGCAGTGCAAGCAAAGCAAAACGGAGCTGCTTCTCTTTGGAACTCTTTAGAATTGGGCTGAACTGGAAAACTAAATTGAAAAAATCTACATCAGCAACAGAAAACCACTTACGTCATGAAGTCAAAAATACCACAGGACAGCAACTTACGTTCTAGAGTTCGGAAGCTTTCCCAACGACGTGTGAAATCAGTAGCTGAATGAGCCACTCGCTGGGCCACACATGGTGACAGACCAGTAGCTGACCCATTAAACTGTTGGGCCATACATGGCATAAACTCGAAGGCTTTCGGGACGCAGTAGCAGGTGGATGTCCTGCGCTGTACTTGAAGAAACCGAACCGGATCCTGACTGCATGTTGACTGGCAGAACAGCCGCGGTTCGGGGTGCCATGAGCGACCACCGGAGTGGCTCCTCTAACGAATCCCCAACATGCGCTTGGCATGAGGCGTTCCATCTGAAACAATTTAAAAGTGGGTTAAAACATGGAAACAGAAAGGACATATTCGGCGTAATGCTCCCTACATAAAATTAAATAAGGGCCCAGGAGTTTCCAGGCCCGCGCCGCGCGAGGTCCCGTCAAATGGGAAGGCCCGCCCCCACCCCGCCCACCCGCCCACCCGGCCGGCCGGCCGGCCGGCAGCGCTAGCCGCCCTCGTAGCTCCGTCCCCGTCGCGCACATGGGGTGCTCTGCAAGAGAGCGAGAGAGAGGTCCGAGAAAACAGTGCTCGGAACCGCTCCGCATGCCGGGTCGGGGTAAGCCCCGGCCCTACACGACACGGCCGCGGCCGGCCTCACCAGCATCCGAGCCGAAACCACAAGATCATGCGAGACAGCGAGACACGAGTACGCAAGAGACTCACCATGGTCGTAACGACGAGCAGCCGTCGAGTTGCTAGTTCGGGTGGAAAAGACTTCTTCACACCGAAGGGCGGAAAGGCAACTCGGCGGAACACGCGGCCACGGCGGGCCGGAGGGGTGAGGAGGGAGAGGCTGTTGACTGGCTCTCCGTCGCTGCCGCTGGCACCGGGCGGAATGGACGAGGAGCGGCGCGGCGAGCGGCGGCCGGGCCGGACGGGGTGGGGGTGGGGGAGACACCGACTGTCAGCTGTCCTTTGTTTGGAAGCGTCGTCCGCTTAGCAGAAAGCTCTCTAGGCTGCTCTGCTCCTTGCTTATCAGCTTTTGGTTCCATGGCTTGTCTATGGTCGGGTCAGGGCTGAGCAAGGGCGATGATTTATTCGTTCGAAGAGCTTATTGCGTTCAGGTTTCCCGGACGTTCATTTGTGTAGAGAGCGATGATGTCAAACCTCCCCCGCCCCCTCTCTCAAGATCAATAACATATAATTCTGTTTGGTGAGTTTGGGGTTTCGCAATTGCATTTAGCAGTAGTCTCTATCTGTCATGATGCACGGAGACTTTACTGTGTGCCACCAGGATCTTCTGCTCATCCCGGCCCTAACCTTTCAACGATGTCCCACACGAAATATTTGGACGATCTTAGCATTGATGCATTGAGAACTGTCCGAAATTTACTACAACCTGGAGCCTGGAGGGATGTTGCTAAAGCATTCGGGATGGACGAAGACTCCTGTGTGCGAGAGTGAGCTACATTCAGATTTTCTTTAAATTTATGCCTTTCTGTCATGCATTTGGCAATGATCCTATGTTGTACCTGTCCCCTCCAGAGGCACCTACATTGTCGATGCGCTAATAGAACGAAATGTTACAGTGGACGCTCTGAAAGTTGTCTTAAATAGTTTGGAACTATATGAGGCACTATCTTATATTTCTGAACCAGGTTCGTGGCAGAGGATGATTGTAAATCCTTTTTTTTTTTTTTTTTTAATCATCTAAAATTTTATGCCCCCCTCTCCTTCCAGAGGAGACGTGCATTTTAAGTCAACCCTTTTCTGTCTCCGATGACTGCATCTGGGAACAGAATCAACTTCTCATCAAAGAAGGAGGAAAATTGCATTTGAAAATTGTCGTTAAAGGCAGTCCTATGCCTAAATTTCAGTGGTTCCACGAAAATAATTGTATCCGTGGGGACACTGATCTCATCATTTCTGATTTTAGGTAGTTACGTGAGAGTACATAGTTAAAATTTTGTCCATGCAATGGATTTAATTTCTTTTCTTATCACTTTTCAGGGTACATAATGAGGGAACATACCGCTGTAGTTTGACTCAACATAGGAACTCAGGTTCATCACATGAAATATCCTCACAGGACATAGTTGTTAAGATCAAGAGTAATCTTCCACTTATTAAGGAGCATTTTCCCAGTAGACAATGTACAATTGAACATGGACAGGAATTGAAATTGTTTGTAAGTGTGTCCGATCATGTACATCCAACTTACACATGGTTCCATGAAGGCAAACCATTGCAATGTTGTGGAAATGTTTTACTGATTAACAAAGCTCAAAAGAGTGACAGTGGAGCTTATGAATGTCGTGTTAAGAATACATCTGGGGAAGATTTTCGAATATTCAAGGTCAGGGTGAAGGAAGAGAGGCCTCCTCCTTCCGAAAAGATAGCCTTGATAATTAGCATTAGTAAATATGTGAATATGGAGCCCCTTATCTCCCCTCATGATGATGCCGACATGTTGTGCGATTGCCTCTCGGAGGCTAATTTTAAATGTACGGTACTAGGGCAGCGTGACAGGGGTTTGACAGCCGAGGAATTGAAAAATGGCATAAAAAAATTTCTCCGTACAGTTAAGATGGGTTCTTATGGTAGGTAAAATACCATTTCAAGAATTAACTTTTGATATTTTTATATTTCTGGCAAATAACTGGTCTTACATGGGATGAACACATTGATTTGCAGTTTTAGTCTACTTTGCTGGACATGGCCTTATGAAGGACAATGCTGCATACTTAGTTGCAAGTGATAGAAGCAATGTCTGTGAAAAAATATTCGATGAAGTGCAGAACTACAAACCTCTTTTTTTTGTATGCATATTAGACATGTGCCTAAAATATTGTCCAAAGTAGGTATTCCCACATGTCTGGAATAAATGTTGTGTTTTTAAGTGTTTGTTATGTATCATGTTCACATTCGTATTTTCAGTCATGGTGTAACGAAACAAGAAGAAAGTATGGCACCCTATCAAGGTGACATCATGAAGTGCTATACAACATCTGATAACAGGAGTGCTTATGAAGGTCAACAATCTGTGTATGTTAAGAATTTGATAACTGTGATTCAAGAAAGTCCAGATCTCACATTTGAAGACATGATAGATGATGTTACACAACGTGAGTGTAAATGCACCTGCACATAAACCTGGTTTATGTTTTTGTTGTTTATCGTCAATGTAAAATTATTATTCTGTCTCCTTCAGGTGTGAAAAGAGCAACAAATGGATCCCAAGTGCCAAAGAGGATAATTATTGGAAGTGGAGACTTCCGATTATTTGATCCCGTAAGGAATTAGTTAATGGGGTTATTTTAATTCTATTATGTACCGGAGGCAACAAAAGAGAATTCATAACATATCTTTGAAAAGATTTTTTATTTCTTTTTATGAGTACAACAGGACATCTCAGTCATGAAGAAACAAAATACGTTGTTGAATGAGAATGGAATTTATACATTATGGCAAAGAGCTCATTATATCAGAGTACAGTGCAAATCTGATACAATCTTGACTAGTTCTTGTCTCAGTTGCTTTTTGTTCTTATTTAGCCCCATTAGGCACTGCATGGATTTACCTTTCAGTGCCTGTCCATACATGTCTTTTGTTCGACTGGCACAAGCTCTTGCAAACAAAGCCTATCAAGGAATTAATCACAAACAGCTCTGGCGTGGGTGATCCGAGCCTTTTGGCTTAAACTGGATCCTTGAAAATTTCACCTCCAATTGAACGGAACACTGCCCAATGAAGGTAAAGGACAGAGGGTAAAAAGAAAAAAAAAAGGCAACTAATTATATAAACCAAGTACATTAACACAACCAGACCTGACGTACACACATGATAACAGCACAAGAGTCATGTAAAGACAACATGTGCACATCACACAAAGAAGTCTGCCTTAATTATCTATCACCACAGTATTCAAAATCGATAACAGGTATTGATAAAATTTTTACTTATGACAGAGTTTTCTAAAATCTTACTGACATTAGTTAGTAAAAACACAAATGTCAATGTTAATAGACAGTGAGAACACAAATTAGTTAAACTTAAAGGGATGTCCACAAATGGAAATGAAAACAAGGTGCTCTACATGTACATCCACAACAGCTATGCAGCTTGTTCAAGTACAGTATTGACAAAAAACAAAACATTGAAATTAGAACTCATCATCGCAGCAGAAGTATTCGCTTGGCACAAATCCTTCCAACCAGTCTGGCATAATGCAACACTTCTTCATCTTCTGATTCATCACAGTTGCCCTTCAGCTCACGATACCGCCTATAATACACTGGACGGAGATCATAAAATACAACCAGCTGGAGATCAACAGCAAAGAATTAGTGAAACTGATTTGCTGAAAATCAAATGTAAAATGCAGGGGAAGAAGATATAAAAATACTCACTTCATTTAAGTTCACATCAGCATTGACATCAACAACCGCTGGATCAGGTTCCAATCGACTGTACTTATTTTTATCAAGCAGGACGAGGCATTGGCTGATTGGATGCCATGTGTAAGTTTCCGGACAAAGAAGCATAGAAGGATATAGGCCTGCCTTATAGCGCATCTTAGGGCAAGAGTGGATATAAAAGCCCATATAGTACCACTTCAACTGAGGAGAATTTGTATGTAAAGTACGAACAAACGCCACTTCTCTGCAAAAATTAGAAAAAAAATAGAAATAAGTCTTCATACACTGGACAGTAAAACAAAAAAAAAATCACACCACAAAAATAATTTGTTGGCTGCAGAAACAAACTCACAGCAACATCAAATTGAGACCAATCAGAAATATCAATAATATCAACAGGAATTCAAAGGTCACAACACAAGGTTTAGGGAAATTGGCCAAAACTACAGAAAAAGTATTCTGTGATTGACCAACCTGAGAGATCCATAGGTTCCCAATGAGAGATCAGAGTACTCTGGGTCATAATAGAAGTAAACAGAAGAGACACATCGTGGGAGGATATCAATGACTCCCACCGCAACTAGTTTATCATCTAACCAATACTGCTGATGAAATGATCCATAACCCTGAGGAGGACCGGAGCCATCTGCTGGACGCCAAGCCTAAAATAAAAACATTGTGCATCACTTATCTTTAAAACATAAATATAGTACTCAATGTGACAAAGCTTTTTGACAAAGAAATAACTGCTTGCAAGTGCATGATAGTTTGTTTGAAAGCACAGGAGAAGTTTCACTATCAGGTTCAGCTATGATTTGAATGAAAGTGCACCAGAAGGCACAATGAAGCAAATTTTGTTGAAGTGAAAGTGAAGATTAACTTTATTTGTGGCAAATTGCATGTAGCCTTACTATCTCAGACACAGCATACCTTAAGAGGAGTCTCCACTAAGAAGTGCTGGAAAGTTTCAGTGTCACATTCCTCGTCCGTTTGTTTGTGGATTGCCTTCTGGTACTTAGCGAAGAGCTGCCACATCTGTTCTAGTGATGCCAACTGGTCTCCTCTCACCAACTTGAGCTACAAGCAATATGCCACAGACATTTGAGATCAGATTTCATTAACTGGTAAAAGTTAGAAACAGAAAACAGCCTTCATACTCTCTCCTGTGTTTCCATTGCATTTGCACGATTGCAGTCAGTCAACTTAAAGCTTTAGTGAAGAATTTGAAGAATAGGTTCTTGAAAATGCGAGAGCACATTTGAGTACAGTTGAAAGGAGAACAATCACAGCAGTTTTCATCTCTACCTCAAGAGGAGATTTGACTAAGAATCTCTTGTATTGTGTTTCTGAGCACTTTGATTCTGGATCCCCATGAATAGCCATTTGATATCGACGATAAACATTTAGAGACTCCACAAACGAATTCTTGAATTCTGCACTTTGAGGTTGTGATCTGACTAGTCGTACCTGTTTAACCCAGGGTCAAGAACAAACAAAAGCCAAATTCAAGACAAATACACATATGGAAGCAAACTGAATTACCTACAAACACAAGGAGGAAACTGAAGGAAAGGAAAACATGAAGGTTATATGAAAAGCAGTCCTGGACAAAATAAGAAATTACACAAAACCATGCAACCAGGAGTTCAACCTGACAAGCTACAACAAGAAACATGACCGTGAGTGCAAACAGAGCATGGAAACACAGAGAAAAAGAATATCTTCATAAAATTCAGGTTACCTTCATGACATTACCTGTAATCTATGGGGAGCTTTTGCTGACATTGGTGGGTATAAAAAATCTTCTAATTTTTTGGGAGAACTGCTTAGTGTCTGATGTGGCGTTGGTGATTCTAGCTGAAGACCCTGGGAGGATAGCTTTTGCTTTCTGCGTTCAAGGCGCAGTAATTTTGCCTTTTTACATGGGGGTTTTTCCTTGTTGGGACCATCACCTAAAAGACAGGAAATACTTCAAGGTTTACCTAAAACGCTCCCAGGCCTCATTAGCACCAGACAGAGAAGCAGGGGACCTGCCTACCAGGTTTAAAAGATTTGACACTAGTTGAGGTGCCCACTGATGTTTCTTGGTCTTCAGTCTTATTCTTTGGCATTCTGTCTAAATTCTCTGTCAGCTGGCCAACATTTTCATCAAAGGCTGGCTCAGAAGGATCAAAGACCCCACCTGCATTAGATAAAAATCTAAGTTTCATCTGTTGAAACTTTAAATGATACTTGGACTAAAATAATATAGGGTAACATACCTTTGAATGTCTGTAAAGAAGATTTAGCTTTGGCTAATCTCTCTTTGTCCACAGTTGCAACATGAGCTGTTTGCTGGGCAGCTATCCAGTCAGAATTCCTCCCAGTATCCTCTGAAGAAAATAAAACATGTCTGTCAAACCATAAGGATAGCCAAAAGAAAATTTGATCACTCATATCACTTTTATACCATCTTGTTCTTCAGTGTTCATGTCACCATCAGAACCTTTATGTTTAGCACGCTCTCCATGGACTAAAAATCGGTTCATGCGTTTGATCACCTTTTTCTGGGACTTCGATGGCTTGAAATCAACAGCATTGCACCTGGTGTATGCATAAACAAAATAATTTGCATTCTGATCCAATAAAAGAGTTCAATAACTCAAAGACTACTATGTAGATTTCAGTTCAACACCATAATCAGGAATCGTTGCAAGCTGTAGCAATTCATGCTGTAGTGATATCTTACCTGATGGTGTACATAGGGCAACAAATTTTATCCATTGTAGGCTTGTAACAGTAGTACCCACTTCGTCTCCACCCTCGATCAATTAGTTCCTGATAGTCATGCACCGATAGCTGATGCGCCCACATACCTAAAAAAAAAGATCCAATCTAAGATTTGCTCAAAATGAATTTTTGTTTCTCATTCCACTCTAAACAGAATATTAATAATAACAGGGGTATATTCATATCCACAAGCTATAATACCATATGCTAGTAATGGTGGACACCATAAGTTTGAATTAGACAGGCATCTCAATGAATGAACTTGTTAAGAGACGCATAAAGTGTTTTTTTAACAATATTTTCTCTAACGCAAGTAACAATGAACAACGACGGCTCTACAGATTTTTACCAACAAAAATAAATCAAGTAACCATATCCCTACAGCCGTGATCATAATAATGAATTATTATATAAACCCTGCGAGGTTATAATGGATTACAAACATCATGGTAACGTCTGACATACCATGACTGCAATTCGAACTGCTCGATTTACAGTATCCACACTTGTATCCTTCATTTTCATTTTTGAAGTTCTCCACAACACTACCAAACTTCGGTTCCATTATGTCATCAAGCGCCATGTTTGTTGTTTTGTTTTCTACGGCACAGAGTTATAAGCTGTATGAAAAATTGTGTGGGTGGAGGAGGGGTGGGAGGGAAGTGAGGGAGGGAAGGAGGAAAACAAATCGGCCAGCTGGCCACTCTCCACTTTGGACACCGCAGTGCTCGGTACGGTCTTCGAAGTATTTAATGGATAAAAATAATTAGAAAGACATATCAAAAGAAACAGAAATTAATCATTTATCAGTTACACTTAACTATATACATACAAGCAGACTGTACAAGGTTTTGTCACTAGACCGTGATTAACACAAAGAGAATGTGCCTCTCAATGCCAATCACACAATTCTTTAACAACTTTCAATACGAGAATAATAAACACAAATATTTTCACCTAGTCTTGAAGAACTTTTTTTTAATGAATGCAAACAAGGTTTGATGTACACTTTGGATAGAAAGTACACTTTCCACGAATTATTTCACTCATTCTATTAAGTTGTAGATAAAAATTTAAAGCCGCAAGGTCATTCACTTGGCTGAGGATCAAAAGATTGCCTTTTGGGATAGTCCATAATAACTGACTGACAAGATCTTAGGTATCGCTGTTGCTTGAGGTAAATTTTCAAAACACCTTTTACAGCAACAAATGTCAGGCCACCAAGCAAAGTGCGTTGCCAATTGCTTTCCACTGAATCAAATAGTAGACGGCCAACCAAAGCTGCAATACCTGGCATAAGGAGAGCACCACTAAGGGTACGCTCTCCACACACATGGTTAAAGAGGGGAGGAATGGGTTCCATGGACCGAGGGTGTTCTGGAGGCCTACAAAGAAACAATTAGAGTAAAATTATGAATGTTTAAGACCAATTCAAAGTAAAAACTAGTTTTAAAACACTCACGCAAAGGATGGTAGGATGTAACGCATGAAAGGAATTTTGGAATATTGATTACGAATGAAGAGCCACAACCTGTCCTCCCAACAGATCATTTTGCACATAACAAGTGCCACAGGAATAGACGGTAGTGTCAGCAAAAGAATCACAGGGGATGTTGTTTCCAAGCACTCCAAGCCATCATCACAGCCAAAAACCTGTATATAAAAACATTTGTAAAAAGGATTACAAATTGCAGGCACGAAAGGTTTTGCTATACAGAAAATGCCATGATTGGCAGGGCTGTTGACAACTTACAGTCATTACAGTGACAGCCCCGTGTGTTACTGCACACCAATACACAGCCTTTGCAAGCATAAATCCCACGAGAACGGGTGACACCCTTTGAACTTGCACATCAATTTCATCAAGAAATGTGTACAAGAAACCTATAGAAAATGTTTAAAACTGTATTATCTCTATTTGAATACCAGAACTACAAGACACATTGACCGGCTCAACCTCATAATGGATTAATTTAAAAAAATAGCACTGTCCTCTTACCCATCTTAGGAGCCTTTACAATATATCTCGTATTACACTGAGGACATTTGACTTTATCATCAAAGTGTACTTTGCGTTTTTCATCAATGAATCTATTCAAACAGGCCCGATGAACCTTTCAAGAACACAAAAAAAGGGAATAAGTGTATGATCTTTTCTTGTGCCACATTAATTGTTGCCAATGGCAGAATTTGTGAAGCATTGTTTTTTCTCACCCATCTGGCAGTTCCTTTACACCTACAAGGTTGTACCCATTCAACAGGGCCATTTTGAGCTATGTCTTCTTCATCCTCGTCCTCTTCAGAATTTAGACACACCCAACAAAGTCTCCTAAAGAGTCACAGTTGTAAATGCAATGCACAAATGCAATGAAATTCATTTTTAATACGGCTAAAATGTGTTCGTACTTGTCATCTTCGCTAGTAGATGATGGGGACAGCTGGGGAAGTGGAGGTAGGGATGCATGAGACAACTCATCCAGTACCTCTTGAGGCACTACCCGATCAGATGCAGATTCTGCCATGACAGGATCACTTGCCCTCACACACCAGTAGTTCTCTTGCCTGAGCTGCAAAGATAAAAATGCAAATTGTAAGAAATTAAAAAGACAACCTCTTTCACCTAAAAATACAATGGGGTATGACTGCAGCAGATGATGCTGATGTTGCAGGGGAATAGAAGCAGTGGAAATCCTGATGATGCAGATAAAAAAAACACTGGAAGGCTTGCTTGTTAACTTTAAGATTAAATATACAAGGTGTACCGAATTGAGCTGAACAGCTGCATAGCAGCAAAGTGAGGGTCGTAGGAAAGAGGGAAGTACAGGTTTCAGCGGTCGCACACCAAGCCTCTAGTGAAGAGATTTATCATCGTGATGATGCAATGTCATATTGACAAGAACCAGTCTGGTTGTCAGGCATAACCATGGGACCACAGGCTGCTGAGGACTAAACAATGGCACCAGACTGCACAGCTCGCCTGGAACTGAATCCGTTGAGCCACGGTGCAGCGGCGCCGACGCCTGCGCCTGAAGCGCCCGAATCTCGACTGACGTCAGTTAACTGGCTGCAACAAACCCGGGCTTCCACTGTATGACCACGACACGCAAAGCTCTAAACAAGACGTCTCTCTCATTTCGATTCACCACAAACACTTGACCTTCAAGTCGACAATACAGCTCATACAAAAAAAGTCCACGACATCAAAAAGTTGCGCACTTTCCAAGATACTGACACCATAAATTTACTGTCTCATCGACGAATGAAATGCAAGAACTTTTTTAGACGGGCGCGTCTTGTCTTGTTCACACCGCAGACGCAAACATCCTCTTGAAAACTTTGAAATTATTGGCAGCAGAATTCTGCTGTCTGCTCACCACTGCGAATAACGGGTTGGCTGAGTTTCTCATCCCGCATGAGCTAGGGGGCGGCAAAGGGAGAGAGGGGGGGGGGGGGGGGGGCGGTCGTGGGGAAATCCTGCGGCCTGCGGCCCGTTTGGAGCGAAGTTGTATATCAGCGCCCATTACCGACCCTGGCGCAGATGAAAAGAAAGTTGGATCCTGAACGGCGTAAGTGCACTGGGCCGAGGGAGGAACATAATTAGTTAAAGTGGGCACGCGTGAGCGCTGCCTCCCTACCTGCCCGGTGCCCAGCCTTGGACTCGACCAAGACTCGACACCCGACGACGGTGTCGGTGGGTGGACTTCCTGCCTGCCCGCCCCGCTCGCATCTCTAATGAGCGGCGACGTGAATCATTGGAATGTAACTGCTCGTCATCGCCCGCCGCGGCCACAGCGTGGAGTTTGCGTACGTCACAGGTAGCAGACCCCCCTGTCCGCGCTCCGCGGCGTGTGTGTGTGTGTGTGGGTGTCGTGTGAACTGCGGTCCTGCACCGTCGCAGCCGCTGCGCTCTCGTTCTTGTGTAACTGTTTGTTTACCTCGTGCTGTGGCTATGCTCAGGCTGTTGTGTGACTGTCATTCCCCGGACGGTGCCCGGTCCCTTTCTGAGGCTGCCGAGAGCAGGTGCCGGTGATAATACGTACGATACTGGCACCAGCAGCGGGCACTTTAAGACTTGGTTATGTGTCCTGTTTTGTTGTTAAATGTGAACCGCAAACCTTGTTGTGGTCATTGACATGTGACAACCGAAGAGGGACAGCATGTGTCATTGTGGATTTGGCCTCGCGTGACGCTGGGGCCGCGAACCCTCGCATTCTCACTTGTTCACTTTGATTTTGTCTGGAGCTCTTTAAGAATAGAAAGTGCTAATGACATCAGTGTCAGGCCAGACCAAATCCACCTTTACGCACTTGGCACTGAAGTTTCTTCTCCGATTTCGTTGTCTATTTTCTCTCATGCACCTCTTTATCATTTCTAGGTGGCTGTTCATGCCTAAACATGGGATCGATCTATACGAAACAGGAGCGTTCTGATTCAGACGATTCAGATAGATCAGAAATTCCAGAAAACAATGGCCTTATTTTCAATGAATGCTTCTTCCCACCTGAAGTGGTTATGCACATCTTGACCTTCCTCGACCCAATATCGAGAAGGAAAGATCCCCCTGTATTAAGGGGAAGGCTTGTATGCAGAGCATGGCGGGATATGATTGATTCACCTTCATTTTGGCGAATCAAGGTAAACTTAATACTGGTTATTGCCTAATGTTTCTGCTACTTAATTTATTTGCTTGATTTCCTCAATTTTCAGGTACTTAGGGAGGTTCCTGGAGCAACCCACCGTGTATTCCACAATGAGCTCATGTGGAGTGATTATTATCACCTCTGTGCAAAGAAACCACATAAAAAGAATCTTGTTAAAAATGGTTCCGCAGAAGGTAGTGAAACCATATGTTGGTGTTTCAATAATTTGACCTTCCTTTGAGTTCCATGATATATATACTGTCTTCTTTTTTTTTCTCTTCCTTTAGATGATCTGAAGCATTGGTCAGCTGGTAATGCTATCTATGGTGGCAGCAGATGGAAGGTCGAAAATCAACCAATTGGCTGTGATGCATTTCCAGCTGGTACAAGAAAATGCTTTGTTACTTCTTTTGAGTGGTGCTCTGCTGAGCAGATTATTAACTTACGACATTTTGGTTTGACTCCTAACTTTATGAAACATGTCAAACCATTTATTTACATAGAGGAGTGGTACGTGTGTCTTCAGCAAATTCTTTTACAGCCGTTACTTGCTCTACAATTAATCCTTTTTCCATTTTGTTAAAATCTCCAGGCATACAGGGAGATTTGATTGCGGCTTTGAATACAGTTTAAATGTCACCCTGTTAAGCAACTCATGGGATATTGTTGACACATTTGTTTACAACACACTTGGTCACTCGACAGAGTGGAAGAAGGTGGGTTTAAGTGCTCATGGTCCGAGGTCTGTATCTGGAAAACTGAGAACTGTACATTGACTTGTTTCCTTCCACCAGGTGAGACACTGCTTTTCGAACTATGACAAAGAGGTTGCTGCCATCGTCTTCACACACAAAGGGAAAGACACCCAGTTTTGGGCTGGCCACTATGGAAGTAAGATAACGGGTGCCAGAGTTTATGTGACCTTTCCTGGTTGTGAGGAGATAGAAGACCCGCTGCCTGCTACTACTGCTGCTGGCGGCAGACAGCCTCAATAACCTGAGCAGCGCTCGGACACTTTTCTACAGATGTTTCGACTCTCATACCATACTTTCATGTGACACTATGTTCTTTAGCGAGGTGTGCTCAGATCTCCAATGTGCTCCGTCTTTTTCAATCTTCCAAAATAGATAAGACCGGTTGCATGTAGTTACATGCAGAATTGCCAACCAGCTCTGAGTTGCTGTGACTAATTAACTTCCTAGTGCTTCTTACAGTTAGCTCCATGATTATTTTAATTAGCCTTTCTGTGATTTAGTATGGTTAGTACCTTATTTAGTTTAGATCCTTCAAAAAAACTGGATTTGTGTGAAGTGGTTTACTTTCCTCTGACTCCAGGCTAATGAAAAGTTTTTACTACCGTTCTGGATCTGCATATTTTACAAGTTTCTTCTAAAATGAATTGCTGTAATATGGAGTTTTTGTGGAAGCAGTTTCATGTTATTGCTTTTTATTCTAAGAACTTATTTTCTGTTTTATTTCCTCAATAAATTTAGTTATATGGATCTATGAATATTGTGCATTGACTTCTTTTTGCTGTGTGATCAATTGTGATATGAAAGTGATTTATGAGCTTCTAATATTTTTTGAGTCATGAGTTGTACTTTCACGAACTAAATTTTTCACTTATGGCGGTTTACTCTTTACTTGTTGTTACTGTTGTGGCTGAATAGTACATGTGGATGTGCAGTACTGCCTAGTCAGCATGATAAGCTATGCTACCAGGGGTTGGTTCCTCATGCTGTGACGTCTGTGATGACATTGTTCCACCAATTTTTTTCTTTCTCTTATTTCACTTATCCGATGTTGGATTTTTATTGCTGTTGTGTTTGCGTGTCATGTCACACAATTTTTCTTTGTAAATATTGTGAACTTTTTCACACACATTTCTGAACTGCACTTTTGATGTATTAAATAAGCTGCTTTGTTTGACCCTAAACAACCCGAATTATTTTTTAGAAAATAAAATTATTTTTAAACTGAATTGCTCACTTTTCTTTTTTCCCTTTTACGGGGTGACCGGGAGGAACCTGGCTCTAATTTGCTTCAACTTGTTTCCCCTTCTTCCCCACTCTTTTTGCTGGTTGAACCGCACGCAATGTGGTACAATGATGTCTATACACGGTCAATCCCCGGGCACCCAAACACTTCCTTTGTGAAGAAGTTGTGGGCCATTGCATTTCCCATCTCGGTGCTCCGCGCCAAGGGAAAACTAGTGGGTCGGAATACGCCCGTCCTGGATCCGTCTCTGTCCGCCTGTCTCTCTCCGACTTGACCTGGTTCCCCGGCCCCCGCCGTCGGCGGGTGGAGGGAGCGGTCCTGCGCCCCTGTGGGGTAGACCGTGCCGCGGGACACCCGTGTCCGACGGGACTGCCTACCCTGCCGTTGGCGGGCGTCCGGGCCCGGCCGCCGAGACGCCCGCCTTCCGGCCTCGCCACCTGAGCTTTACATTGGCGTGGGCGCTTTGTTCGACGCCGGTTTGACGTCAGAAATCGGAAAGTGGCCGGGACTGGGAGAGGGCATGGACCCGCCGGAACCCCCGCGGCTCGACGCCGTCCCCAATCGTGATCGCCCACTCCCACCCTGCCTGCCCCAGTAACAACGGCGACGGCGTGCCCCGGCCGGCCCGGGCCGCCTCCGGCCCGAATCTCCCTTGTTCCCCTTAGGCACACTTGAGGCACGTCTGCGCCGCCGCCGCTGTGAGGGAGGGGGAGGGGGGGGGGGGGCGCCGGGTCTACCCCGGGTCTAAGAGGCACACCGCGCTCAAGGACCACGGCCAACGACAGGGCCACGCCCAGCGATACTCTCTGCGGTCCCTCTAGCCGGGCCGGGCCGAAGAGCCCCGCCTCAATCCACCTTAGACCCCTGGCCTCGGGGAAATCCTGGCACTTTCGCACAAAAGTTCACGGAAAGTACACTCAAAATACATTTAAAATAATTCCCGCCGGTCTTGGCTCTGTCCGGAGGGGGTCAGGTCAGGGCGCCTCGGCGGGGGCTGGCCGACGTCCGCTGGGCGGGGAGGCCCACGTGCTCCCGGCCCCGTCTGCCGCCCGGCCCGTCCCCCGGGGGCCCCGGGGCGCCACCCCGTCGCTGCCTCCGCCCGGGCCGCCGGCCGCGCCGGTGACATCATGCCGGGCCACCCTCCCCGCCCCCTCGCGCCCGCCGCCGCTCTGGGCCCACCGATGCAAGCCGCCACCGTCGTCGAACCACACCGCACCGCTCGGGCTATTGGCCGGGCCGCGGGGCTTCGGTTTTTCGCAACGACCGTGGCCGGCGGCGACGGCGGCGGCGGCACTCGGTGCTGAGTGCGCGGGTCTTGCCGCCTCGCCTTGTCCCACTCTCGCGGCGCGCTGCCGGCGGAACAAGCGCGTCCCTCCCGGAGCCGCCACCACACACGCCACACGCCGCTCCCAATCCACGCGGCGCGGTTCTCTTCGCGGGGGGCGTGTGCGCGGGCCCAGACAGCCACACGACGTGTCGCGTGTCGTCGGCTTCCCGGGGTGCCCCAGGACCGCTGCTGCCCCGCCAGGACGACAGGAGGCGACGCGCGGACAGGCCGGCCGGGTGCGCCATGCGGTGCGGGGCCACGTCCAGAGCCGCTGCCTGGCCGTCAAGTCGCGGCAAAGTGCCGCCTCATCGCCTCCAGTGAGCGAGGGCCGCGAGGGCCGCGAAGGGCCGCGAAGGGCCGCGACCAGGGCTGCCAATCACTGCCCCCGCGCCAAGTTTTTGGCGGATTTCGCTTTGCTGCGCGCCGCGCGCCGCGCCGGGCGATAAGTGCCAGGAGGCCAGGTGGAGCCATGGGGCCGCGGGCGCTGCTCCTGTTGCTCGGCCTGCACGGCCCGCTGGGCGCGCTGCTGCAGGGCGCGCGCGCCCAGAAGACGAGGCCGAGCCGGCCGCACATCGTGCTCATCCTAGCCGACGACTTGGTGAGTGTTTTCAAAAATTACAGTTTTAGAAAATGAAGTAACTTAAGACAAAAAAAAGTGAGAGATTCCGAAAGAACGAGAAGTGTGGCATCCCAGAAGGTGTCTAGAAGAAGAGAACATTGTACGCACGCCGGGACGATCTTCGGGGAATAGTGTCCTCGTGGATTATGTAAATGTGCCCGGAGTGCGGCTGCCTGCAGCTCGCACGGCGGCGGCCCGCGGGCCCGGCAGGCCCGGCAGGCAGTCGACTCGACGGGCCCCTCTCGGAGCGTGCGGCTTCTTTGGCACGGCTCAGCCGGGCTCGGCTCAGCGCGCCCCCCGCCGAGGCGCTCGAGTATTTGGGGACGACAGTGTCGCACCTCTGCCCCGTGATCAGGGCGTGCACCTCGGCGCCGCACTCTGATTACACCGACCAGACGGTGGGCAACACCTTGTCGTGCCGCTCCGTGCGGTCCGGGCACACACCTCTCCGCTCTGCAGCGCGAGCACAAGGCTACAGAACGCTTATCAACTAGATGTCGTTCCACGCAGAGGAAGATGACAACGACGAACGTCTCGTCGTAATAATTTCAGGCCCCGGCGCCAGGCCCCACAATAGAGTTCGCACAGCACTCGCGGCCGGCGCCTCGTGTAAAAAGGAACAAAGAAATCGCAGACGACAAACATCCGTCGTCGTGTTCGAGCCTGGCTGTGTTTATCACCGGTGCTCTAGGCGACACTTTTTTTTCCGGCCGGTTTTGCCCGTCCGTTTAATCGGCCGTATATTCACTTGACAGATGTCTGACGGCGCACCGCCGTGACGGCTGACGAGTGAGGAGTGACGTCCCTCCGTCGTGCGGCTATGCACCGCGCCACCACAGCTGCCTGCCACTCGCGGCGCTCGTCCCAAAAATCTCAAGGATTTTTTTTTTAAATGTATTTTTAAAATATCACACTTTTTTTAAAATTTCGTTTTTTTTCCCCGCTCTAAAACGTTTTGAATTTTTCCTCAAAAAAAATTTCATTGAAAATTTTAGGACCAGAAACCCTGGAATCGAGCGGTTTTCCAATCGAAACTTTTAGGGCGTGAGAGACGAGTGAGAGTCGAGCCCGCGATAAACGTCCGTGTGGGAGGCCGCAGTGCCTGGCTGCGCCGCCGGAACGGCTGCAGCAGCAGCAGCAGCCCGAACACGACACGAACGAATAATCCTGGCCACGTAGCGAGAGTTTCTCTCCTCCGGCCAACTTTTGTGGCCAGCGCCGGTGTTTGGCGCGCTGCCTGTAGTCTGTTTCGGGAGAGAATGCCGAATGTGGAGGGCGGTGCCGGCGCGGGGGTGGCTAACCAGAGAACACCCCATTTTTTTTTATTTCGCACCTAGCGGCGATTGAAATGTTGTGGTCGTCGCACAGAGACGTATCGCAACTCACATCTCCCTCCCGCACCGACTATATTTCGAGTCCATCTCCGGCCGCGCTAGCTGCCGCGGTGACGTCACAGACAGTAACCTCCGGTATTTGAACCCGCGGCCCTCAGGCTGCCGCAGGACCGCGCCCACAGTTTTTCCTCCCCCAGGGGTACAGTCGTCCCGACTTAACCCTCTGGCCAACACTGCAGTTTTGTATTTTCTTTCCCCCCTAAGAAAAGCCCCGCGTAACGTAACGAAACGCCGCCGTAGTTGCACAGTTTTTGCTCTCTCCCTCTCTTTCTCTCTCCCTCGCTCCATCCCTCCTACTCCCTCCCATTATCGAGACGGCGGAGGGACGATGAATCTGCACGATTCGGACGGACGCCGACGGCGGCCTGACGTTGGTGGACTAGAAATAGTGTCGCGTCACCCGAGCGGGCCCGGGGCGCACTGGAGTCTCCACGGCCACGGCCGCGGGGGCGCCTCAGGCCACCGCTATCGCGCCCTGACCCCGCGGTGCCCCACGGCCCCCCGCGGCGCTCCGCGGCCGTGTCATGGGCCTATCGCGCCCGCCCAGACGCCCCCACCCCACCCGCCGCCTCCCTCAGTCAGTCGTCCCGGTGGCAAGTCTGCTCCCGCGGGATCTGAAGGACTTCTTCTTCTTCTCGTCTGTCTTCTTTTGTCGGCCTGCACGGTCGGTCTGCGGGGGCTGCTGCCGATGACTGAGAGCTGCCAGGCCCGCCAGAGGCCCGCCAGAGGCCCGCCAGAGGCCCGCCACCTGTGGCCCCTGCCCGCCTCCGGCCAGGCCTCCGGGGCCGGCCGCTGACGCACGCGCACAGCAACCCACACACGCTCCAGAGCTCCAGACCCCGCTCATTTGGCTAGTTAGAGCGAGCTCGGCGCCGGGGGGCTCCCCTCCCCTCCCCTCTCCTCCCCTCCCCTCCCCTCCCCTCCCCTCTCCTCCCCTCCCCTCCCCTCTCCTCCCGCACCTCGCCCGGGCGGGAGGCGGATACGTCCGCGCGGCGGCAGCAGCGACCTCGTCAACCCCCGGCGCTTCGTTCCCAGCCGACGACACGGCGCACTGCAGGAACCCCTTCTGCTTGCCCCCCCCCCCCCCCCCCCCCCCCGGGGCTGCGGCCCCCGCCGCCGGCTCCCGGCTCTGGTCCTGAAAGGGCCTCGTGGTCGTGGCGGTTTAGTAGTTGGGCCAGACAACCTTCTTGTTCCCGACCCCGATAAACGGCGTGGGAGTGACCGGGCAAAGCCCGCGCACCCCGCGGCCCCAGGGGGTTCACCACAACACTTGCAACGCCCGCCTCCTCCCCACCCCTGTCTCTCTTTCTCTCTCTATCTCGCTCTCCCTCCCCGTCTGTCTGTATCTCTGTCTCCTTATCTCTCTGTCTGTCTCTTTC
Organism: Megalurothrips usitatus; assembly: GCA_026979955.1. NCBI lineage: Eukaryota > Metazoa > Arthropoda > Insecta > Thysanoptera > Thripidae > Megalurothrips > Megalurothrips usitatus. The sequence goes on from CM049598.1 coordinate 8,514,045, forward strand.
TCTCTCTCTCTCTGGAAAGGTGCAGCACTGACGTGTGCGAGGGAGATGCAGAGCAAGGGGAAGACGGTAAAAGCGCAGGCCAGGCGCCGCGGCGAGCACCCCAAACAGACCGCAGGGCGGGGCGGCGGCAGGGGCGGCGGCAGGGGCGGCGGCAGGGGGAGGGGGGGGGGGGGGGGCGTCGGCGGTCTGGTCGGGTCCAGTTCGGTGGTGGGCTGCCCAGCCCGGCCCGCCGGCCCCCGCTGGCCCCTTGCCTGCTGTCGACACCTACAACTTATGTGAAAGTGCCCCGCCGGCCCCGCCGGACCCGGCATGGCCGCTGGCGCCGCGGCCCCCGCCTGGTGTAGACCCTGGTGTAGACCCTACCCTCCCCCCCCCCCTCCCGCTGGTTGAACGAACACGCTCTTTTTGAAATCGTGCGTGCGTCATGCGCACCCTCTAAAACACGCACACAAAAAAAGCCTGTTTCAATAGAGAGCAGAGAGCACGAGTGCGCAGACTCCACACTTTCCGTTGCTGGGAATGCGGGCGGTGGACGCGTGCAGCGAGCCACGAGAAATCGCGTTTGCTCGTACCCCGGCGAGCGTGGAACGGGGACGGCAGAAATTTTCATCGGAGGCTCTCACTTGGCGGCGGAGCGGGTCGCAGGTGCGGCGGTGCGTCTGGCGTTCGTGGCCGGGCGGCAATATTTCGTGAAAGAGCGGTGAACCCGCCCACGCGGCCGCGACGCACACAGGTCACAGGGGATAATTAAGCACCTGTTGCAGCGCTGTGTCTCTCTGATGATGCCGAGTACGGGCGGCGGGGGCGGGGCGTGGGCGGTACCGTCACACACACACACACACACACACACACACACACGTCATCAATACCGGACGCTTAATTCCCAAATCCCTCGGTCCAAACGGGACCGGCCTGAGCTCAGCGCGAAACGAGTCCCCAAAAGTCGTAGTCCACATTCAGATCTAAATCCTTATTCGTGATTTCATGTTTTGTTACAAAATTGTCACTCGCATTTGCTATGGGAGTGGGTTTTCGCAGTGGGGGACCAGTGCCAGTTAGATGCTATGCTGCTGCCACCGCCGCTGCTCTGTTTGCCATGTCAGTGCGCCGGGCCGGGCCGGGCTGGGATGCCATTAGCTAAGTAAACTCTTCATCAGCGCCGACAACCGCCGCCAGATGGCAGCACACGAACCAAATACATTCCGTAACCTCCACGCGCGCACACACGCACACACACGCGCGCGCACACGCGCACATACACACACACACACACACATGGCGCGTGCCGCGGAGTGAACACTGCATCACCGCCTCGTCACATTCCCCCCGCTAGTGCGGATAATCGGTCCGAGCAGAGGGGCGTCACAGAGGGCCTAGAGAGCCCTAGAGAGTCCCTAAGCCTCTCTAGTCCTACCCCAACCCACCCGCCGCGCGCGCGCGCGCCCCAGCATTTCTCATACACGTTCTCGTAGTTCCCGCGCTCGCCGGGGCGTCGCGTGGCGGCGATCGCACACCGACGTGGACTTCCGGGCAATTCGTCAATGTCAGGGCGGAGCGGGGCCGGATAGTGGAGGCAGCGGCGCCGAGTGTGGAGAGAGATTGAAGGCCGTGGAAGTCAGTTGACGAGACGAGGGGGCGAGGCCGAGGGGCGGGGGTGCGGGGGAGGAGGACCGGGACGAGCGGACGGACAGGCGCACAGACAGACAGACAGCCGTCAGCAGCCGTCGGCCACCGCCCACGCGATCCATCATAATCTCACAGCGGCGCGCCGGAGTAGGGGCTCCCGGAGGCTGCGGGCCGTGGTGGCGGCCGGCAGCAGCGGCCGCGCCAAAATTCAAATATTAGTCGCTCCACCACTTGCGGCACGGCGGCGGCGGCGGCGGCGTCAATGCACCGGCGGAATCCGAGCGTGGGCGCCGAGGGCTGGGCTGGGGGAGCGGGCAGCGGCGCAGCCCAGCAAGGCCCCCCTTCCCCCTCCAGCTCTCCTTCTTTTTTTCCATTCCACTTTTTGGCTCTCCGGCTCCCTCTTTTCAGCCCAGCGGCTTCCCTCGCGGAGTTATTTGTTTGAACTCGCCGCCCTCGGCGATTATTTGCAAGCGTCGGGGCAGAGATGGCCGGCAACGGGCCGCCGCCGCCGCGCCGCCCACGCCCTCCTCCCTTCTATTACACAGCGCCCTCCAATGCATTTCTAATTCACCCATCTCTAATCCACCCGCATTTTCTAACTCATCCATTTCCAATCTATCCATTTCTATTCCACCCCCACTTCCGATTCATCTGAGACATGTATTGCTTTATTTCACTTTCATTCATTCAGGCGCTAATCCTTTCTCTCTCTCTCTCTCCCCTCGCTTTAACCAAAAGTTTCATCTCGGCCCCGGCGGCAGCGGCAGCGCGAGGCCGTGGCGGAGCCCCCCCGGAGGCCGCCGCCGCCGCCGGCCCCGAACCCGGGACCCAACCCACTGCCTTTGTAGTGCGTCGCTTCCACTTTTTCTCGAATGGGAGGAATGCGAAATGCGACGCACGCCGTACGCGGCTGGGTGCCGCTGGGTGCCGGGTAGGGGGGTTGGGGGGTGGGGGAGCAGGGTTTCCTCAAGGATACGCCGGATAAAAAAAGTTAAGTTCCGAAAGTGATTGTTCCCGTATTCTTTAGCGTTGGGCGCTGCTGTATTCCACCGCCGCCGCCGCCCCCGCTCCGCACGCCCTTCTGTCCAGTCCACACTTCCCCAGTGTCTGCCTCCCCCTGCCCTCCGCCGACTCTAAACTGCTCTAAACTCCCCCCTCCCCCTCCGCTTAAGCGCGGGGGCGCGGCCAGACTCGGTCGGGGCCGGCGGGGCGAGAGGAGATTTTCCAAAGTCGCATTGACACAGTCCGCGGGGAGGGGTGGCGGTGACTCAAACCGACACGTGGGAGTGGCAGAGGGAGAGAGAGAGAGAGGGGGGGGAGTGAGAGAGGGAGAGGGGGCGATCAAGTCGCTACTAGTTGTGTCACCGCCGCTGCCAGCTCCGCTTCTGCTCCCAGATAGGCGGCGATGGCAGAAAGGGAAGAAAGGTACATAAGAGGGTGCGGACACAGCTGTGGGCTGTGGGCAAGGAGCTCACCGAAAAGGAAGACGGACAAGAAAACTGGAAAGCTGGAAAGGACCACAAGAGAGTGTTTGTGAACACTGTTGTTAAGAAGGGCGTGGGGCCGTGGGGGCGGAGGGACGGGTGGGCGTAAGTCACAGAGGGCTCTCGGCAGGGCGGCCCCGCCGGGCCCCGCCGCCGGGCCCCGAGGTGCGGCGTCACAGCCCCGCAAGGAGTTGCAAAGAAACACAGCAGCGGGGCGTCGGCGAAGCGCGCATACCCTCTCCTCCCACTTACCCCCCGTAATCCCAGCGACCCCAACCTTGGGTGGAAACTACTTACTTTTAACGCCGCCGCCGCACCGCCCCCCGGCCAGCCCGGCCCCTACGCATTCGAAACCCTCCCCTCCTCGCCGCTCACGGCGTGCCTTGCGTGCCCTGCCGGCCTGGGCACCTTCAGGGAGGAGGGGATGGGCTGACTTGTCGACGTTATTCATACTTATTCATTACCGCAAGTCTCGTTTAAAGGGCGGCTTAAAAAAAGAGGTGTCTGCGGTGGCGGGTGGCGCTGCCCTGCTCGCGGAGGAGGGAGGGGAGGGTCGAGGGGTGGTTTCGCTACGGAGGGCGCGCTTTAAAAAAAAATCCCCACCACCTGCTCCGGCAGGCCAAGCTGGCCTAGTCGGGTGGGCGTGGCCAGCTTACGGCCTGCCGCCGGGGTGCTGTTTGAATCGAGTAGCTCGGTGCGTGGCGGAACCGGCGCCGGAGGTTTGGCGGTGGGCGGGCGGCGGGGCCGAACGGGGCCGGCGTGTTCCCGTTTAAACGGATCCAAGGTGACGGTCTGGTGAGGGACGGGAGGGCCGTGTCCGCCGCGTCAGCGCCGCCTCAAACTGCTGACGGCTACAAACACTCGCACTACTCGAGCTCCGGCCGCGCCTCACCCACCATGTGCTCTTGTTGTGTGTCTCCAGGGCTGGAACGACGTCAGCTTCCACGGCTCGGACCAGGTCCCTACGCCCAACATCGACGCCCTGGCCTACAACGGCGTGGTGCTCAACAACTACTACACGCAGCCCATGTGCACGCCGTCGAGGGCGGCACTGCTCACCGGCCTCCACCCCATCCACACCGGTCTGGCTAGCTTCCTCTACACTCCACACAGCCGCCGCTGATCTGACTAGACCCGCATGTGTAGTTTATAAGAAAATCGCAAACAATTCCCAAACAAATTTAGCTCTGGATAGCCTCGGAAGCAAGATATAAATATTATTACAGAACCAGCGTCGCTCACGCCGCCGACCGACAGCGCAATCGTCATGCACGCGCCGTCGTCTGGCGCCGGATACCCTCGGACTAGGCCAGAGCGCGTCGGAAACGCGCGGCGCGAGCGGCGGCGGCTGCCCGAGAGCCTGCGGCAAACGTCGCGCCGCCCGGCAGGCAGGCAACCCGAACACCGCGGCTGTGTGGCGGGCTGTCCGTGCCTACCTCCCAGGGGCTGAGGGGGGAGGGAGGGGGAGGGTGGGGGGAAGTACTACACAGTCCCGAGAGATGGCGTGCCGGTCAGCGGCGGGCGTTAGCTCTCGCGGGGTGCTCCGTCCGGCGCCAGCACGACGTCCCGGCGGCTCCGCCATCTCTTCCGCAGCGTGATCACTGCGGTGATGGGAGACGCGTGGCCGATGTTGAACAGTTTTTAAACGTTTCGTGCGCCGCGCAGCCGACTCACCCAGTTCAGCGCGATTCCGTGCCGCCGCAGAGGAGTAAGGCGGCGGCCCGCCGCGGCGCGTATTAGCTTTTCAGCCACGTTTTGTCAGCCTCTGGCCCTGGTAGCCGCGCCCCACACCTCCCCGAGAAAAAAAAAAGATACATATTTCGTCGTCGCCGCCGCGAAATTTTGGCCGGCGGCGTCGATCAATTTTAGGCCTAACACCGCCGCCGCCGAAAGTGGCGTCGGCGCCCATCTGTAGTTCTGACAGGGAGCGGTACGCTGTGAGTTGCAGGCATGCAGCACGGCGTGATCCTGGAGCCGGAGCCGTGGGGGCTGCCGCTGGACGTGCCCGTCCTGCCGCAGTACCTGCGCGGCCTCGGGTACCGCGCGCACGCCGTCGGCAAGTGGCACCTCGGCTTCTTCCGCGCCAACTACACCCCCACGGCCAGGGGCTTCCACTCGCACTACGGCCTGTGGAACGGCTACCACGACTACTACACCCACCACACGCAGGGCTCCGTGAGTACACGCCGCGAGTCGTGGCGTTCGGTTCCGGTAGGGTGTTCCGGAGAAGTCTAAACCGGAAGTGGAGATACGATGACGAGAACATGGCCGGGTCCAGAACGCGGTATTAGTGGGGGGTACCACAGCAGGGAGTATCTCTGCCGCGGGCGTCAGCCTAAAAAAAAAAAAAACGTTTCAGCCGGCTCGTTGGCCGGGGCCCGCGGCGGAGATACTCTCTGCTAAGGCGCCCCTCACAATACAGTACTGTCCTCTCGTCATCTTCTCCACTTCCGGCTGACACTTCTCCTAATATTGCTCGAGCTAACGATGGTAACGACGCCGCTCGCACTGCCTACCGCCGCTGCAGTTCGTGGACATGGACGGCTACGACATGCGGCGCGGCATGGAGGTGGACCGGGCGGCGAGCGGCCGCTACTCCACGGACCTCTTCACCGCGGAGGCCGTGCGGCTGGTGCGCGAACACCCCACCGGCGACGGCGCCCCGCCCCTCTTCCTGTACCTGGCGCACCTCGCGCCCCACTCGGGCAACTACGAGGCGCCGCTGCAGGCCCCGACCGACGCCATCAAGGCCTTCGAGCACATCAAGGACCCCGAGCGGCGCGTGTACGCAGGTGTGAGACCAGCGCGCGGCGCTCTCCGGCACACAACTTCTTTTTAAAAAAATTTTTTCTCCAAAATTGTGTTTATTTTCTGCTTTGCTTGCAGCCATGGTCTCCAAGCTGGATGAGTCCGTGGGACGCGTGCTGACCGCGCTCCGGGAGAGGGACATGCTGGCCAACTCGGTGATCGCGTTCGCCTCGGACAACGGCGCCATCACCTCAGGCATCCACCCCAACAAAGGCTCCAACTGGCCGCTCAAAGGGGTGAGGCGGGGTAGGGGGTGGGTGTGAAGGAGGCGGGGGGGGGGGGGGGGCGCAGCGGACCATCAGAGTAAGCCGCGGATGGCGGGCGGACGAACAACAGACGGTCCGCCGACGTCCGTGCGGGGGTTGAGGACCGGCGGGCTTAAGCCGCTAAGCGGAATGTGTGCGTGTGTCTGTCTGCGTGGGGGGTGTGGGGGGGATGACGGTCGGCGTAGGTGTGTCCCCCCCCGCGGCAAGGCATTAAACCCGGCGTGGTTGCAGGTGAAGGGCGGCCCCTGGGACGGCGCGGTGCGGGTGCCGGCGTGCGTGTGGTCCCCGCTGCTGCGTCGGCCGCGCCGCGTCTCCGAGCAGCTCATGCACGTCACGGACTGGCTGCCCACCCTCCTCGCCGCCGCAGGTACGTGCCCCAGGTCATCACCGTGACCCCCCGTGACCCTGGCCACCACCGCTCACCGCGGCCTCCTCGTGTGTGTGTGTGTGCGCGCGCCAGGTGCGGCCCCCGCCCCGGACCGCGAGCTGGACGGCGTCAACCAGTGGGAGTCGCTGTCGGAGGAGCGCGTCGGCCCGCGGAAGGAGGTGCTCGTCAACATCGACTACCGGGGCTCCGGCGCGGGGGGCTACGCCGCCCTGCGCCTCGGCGACTACAAGTACGTCAACGGCACGGCGCTGCTCGGCTACCAGGACGCGTGGCTGGGCGACTCGGGCCGCGAAGAGCCCGCACCAGGTAATTGCACGCAGGCTAAAGCCGGACGGTTTCCACTTTCGCTTTACATAAGTATTCTGGAGAGGAGGTGACGGCCGCGATTGGTTGCCGGCAGGCGGGCCGCTGACGGCGCGCGCCCGGGACAGCGAGGCCTGGCGCGCGCTCTCCTCGGTGGGGGCGGCGCTCGCCGACGACGGCCGCTGCCGCGACATCCGCGCCGCGGCCACGCTCAGCTGCGCCACCGCCGCCGCCGACCTGGACCTGGCGCGGGGCTTCCGCTTCCCGGAGTGCCGGCCGCTGCTGCAGCCCTGCGTGTTCGACCTGGCCGCCGACCCCTGCGAGCGGCGCAACCTATACGGCACCCCCTTCCTGCCCGCGGCCGTCCTGGACGCGCTCGAGTCCCGGCTCCAGGACCTGGCCCGCACCGTGCGCCCGCCCAGGAACCTGCCGGCGGACCTGCGCGCCGACCCGGCCTTCTGGAACGGCACCTGGGTCAACTGGGCGGACCTGCTGGAGCAGCGGGCCGTGCCTCCGGAGCCGCGGGGGCGGCTGTCTCGCTGGGGGTGAGGCCGCCGCCGCGACCGACCTATCCCAGTGGCGAGGACATTGGCGCTGCCGTGCGCCGCTGCCGCTGGTACCCGAGGCCCCCCGCCCCGCCCCGCCCGGCACACAGCTCTCGCGCTAGTGTCCACCCCAGCCCAGTGCGCTTGTTCTTCCCTTCATCTTCCTACCGGATTGCGTGACGTCAGCAGTCTCACCGGGATCGTCTACATTTTTCCTCATTGTACATAGTCCGATGTATTATTAATAAACATATGGCCCTCGTGCTGACCAATGCTGTGTGTCTTGTTTTCACCCTGCCCTCCCTCGTGAGTATTCCCCGGCGAGGCTATCGCGCTGACCTCGCTGCTGACCCCGTGGCTGACCCCTCCCCCCCTGCTGTCCCTCGCGTCGAGTCAGCAGCCGCCACTATGCAGACGATAACGGCTGCGCGTGCTACAGGCCTCAGTACCGAGGGCGCGCCGCAGCCGCCATCATGGGCCGCCTGCTCCTCGCCCTCTCCCGTAAGTGCGCGTGTGTGTGTGTGAGAGAGAGAGACAGAGACAGAGAGAGAGAGAGAGAGAGAGAGAGAGAGAGAGAGAGAGAGAGACCTTGCGGGGGTGCGAATAGGGTGCTACCCTCTGATAGTGGACCATAAGACACAAATATAACGACAATCACGGAGGAAAAAAAATTCCAGTGGTTCCAACGGAACGACGGAACGAAGGCGGGAACGTCTACAGCTGCGTGTCTCATTCTTCTTTTTTTTCTCTCTCTCGCCGCCAGTCGCAGTGATCCTCGTGGGACGGCTTCGCGGCGAACAGGATGGTCAGGATGTCAGGCCGCCCTGTGACCCCGCCGAAGGACAGGTAACCCGGGCGGGACCTCGAGAGCCCTCGGAGGACACTTGTTGTAAGAGTTCCCACGAGACAAAAATGTGGCGTTCCAGTGCGTGGCCGCGCCCTGCGCCGCGCCGTCTGAGAGGCTGTCTGTGCCCGAGGAGGTGGTCCTGGTGCTGGGCAAGACGGGCACCGGCAAGTCCGCGCTCTCCAAGTACCTGTCGCACAACGACCGGGACATGACGGCCGTCAGCGTGGACGACGGCTACCTCATCACCGGGGACCGCATCGGCAGCGGCGTGGATTCCGTAACCACGGTACACTTTATATTATTTTTTTGTGGCGTTATTTTTGGGGTGAGCAGGAGTGGCGTCGGCCCCGCGTCGGCGGGGACATGACGGCTGCGGCCCCTTCCGCCCTCCGCCACACTCCCTTGTGACTGTCGCCCAGGTCCCGGAGCTCGTGACGGACAACGCCACGGGCACCCACTACTTCGACTGCCCCGGCTTCGAGGACACTCGCGGGCCCTGCGTCGAGGTGTCCACCACGTACTACATGAAGGACATCACCCGGAAGGCGAAACGAGTCAAGGTTCGAACACGTCTCGCAGTGTCGACGGCGGTGCCTCGGCCCCGCGGCCGGGCTCGGCTCGCCGACTAACACGGCCGCGTCCGTCGCCCAGGTGCTGTTCCTGACGCAGTACTTCGCCGTCCGCCCGGGCCAGAACCGCCACGACTTCGTCGACTCTCTGCTGCACGTGGCGCGCATCCTGCGAAGCCCCTCCAAGATGAGGGATTCGGTCGCCCTGGTCGTCACCAAGGTGGACGACGACATGGAGGTAGACGGGGAGTGGGTCGCCACGCCGGACGCCTCCATCAGGGCCAGCATCGCCAGCTTCGTGAGAGACAGCGTCGTGCCCTACCTGGCCGAGATGGAGGCCGAGATCACCGAGCCGGCTGAGAGCGAGACCTACCGGCGGGCCTCCGAGATCCTGGATATGTTCGGATATGACGGGTAATCCCTGTGGGCGATGAAACAGCTGTCTATTGCTACGCTGAGTGCATGTGGAAGTTCGGCCCTAACTCCGCGTCGTGTGGGACAACAGGAACGACAGCCGGATTGGCATCTTCCGCGCCCCCGACGAGGAGGGGCCGCTGCAGGACATCGCTCTCATGCAGACGGGCCGGGAGGAGCTGCTCGACCTGGTGCACAACAAGCTGCGGTACGCCGAGGTGCAGCCCGGGGACTTCGGCTTCTCGGTGTCGGACCGCACCAAGCTGTTCGCACTCACGCAGGCCGACAAGCTGAGCAGGGCCGTCGTCGGCAAGCTGACCTCGCTGGGGCTCAGCATCGCCGATTCGCGCGCCCGCCGCGTCTACGACCACGGCGACATCCCCAGCACCGCGGACAACCTCCTAGCGGAGGCGGGGAAGCTGAGGCGGCTCGCCGGCGACCTCAAGACCAGCGCCAGCGTGCAGGCCTTTTGCGACCGGTTGACGCGGGACGTCCAGGGCGGGCCGGAGGGCGCGCAGGCAGCGGAGGTGGCGGCCGACGCCCGGTACCTGGACGTGCTGCAGGTGGTGAGCGACAAGCCGCTGGTCGACGGCGGGGTGCTGGCCTCCCAGTGGGCGCTGCCCTTCGACGAGGCCGCCGACCTGCTGGCCGCCGGCGAGGAGTGGCACCGCTTCCTGATCGCTTTGTACGGCCGCCTCAACGAGTACGAGGAACTGGTACGGCTCTGGCTGGTGGGCGCTGCAAGATTAGACGCAGAAATAAATTCTCCTAACTGTGGTCGACTTGATGTTGTTGCAGCGGCTGCGATCGCGGGATTCCAAGACATATCCCGCGGTGTCCAACCAGACGCTGCCGTCATTCGTGTCCGAGACGGGGCTGATCCTGACGGCCTCCACACTGCGGATGCTGCCCGTCGTCGCTGTCGTGTCCGACCTGAACACAATGCTGGACCGCGTGCGTCAGCGCCCCGACTTCGAGTGCGTGGCTGCGGGTTGGCGACTGGGGCTCCTGGTCCGGGCCGAGTCCGTGCTCATGTCTGACGTCGTGGCCGCCATCCCCGCCCACTGCTCCGGGGCCGCCCGCGTCGTGGAGGTGTACGCCCTCAACACGGTGTTCGTGGACGTGGACGTCAAGCTTGACGGCATCGACCTCGCCATTGTGGCCCCACGTTGGGTGGTCCGCGGCAGGTCCAGGATAGTTCTGGACGGCGCTCCCGGTGATGCTCCGTCCCGGAATTGGAGACTTGTCTCCCCCGGAGAGGATGGGCCGGACGGCGAGGCCGGCGAGCCCGGCCACCCCGGGAACAACTTCCTGGGCGTCGGTCGCGACTTCGTCGGTGCCGTTCGCGTCTCCGTCGTCGGAGGCCAAGGTGGCAAGGGCCAGGATGGCGTTGACGGCGCGCCGGGAACTGCGGGCGGCGGCGATGGCGGCGACGGCGGCAACGGAGGGAAGGGCGGCTTCGGAGGGAGCTCCGGCAGGGGGCTGGTCGTCGACCTGGGCGGCCCCCACAGCCTGGCGGACATCGCGGTGGAGGCCCGGGGCGGCGCCGAGGGGCCCCCGGGCCGCGGAGGCCGCGGCGGTGACCGGCGGCCCCACTCCGGGCCCCCGCTCCGCTACCGCCGCCGCAAGCGGTTCGTCATCACGGGGCTTGTCCTCGGCGGCCTGGCGCTGGCCGGCATCGGCGCTGGCGTGTACTACGGCTCCCGGACCACCGAGCCGCCGCCGCGGTACTACGTGCCGCAGTACTCGGACGGCCGGCGGGGCGCGGACGGCCAGTCCAGGGCGAGCAGGTCGTGGCCGCAGCCCGCCAGGGTCGCGGACTGGTCGGACGTCCCCTCCCGGATGGAGACGTACTTCCAGCACAACGCCGACCACCCGTACCTCAAGGCGGGGCTGCGGGAGTTCCTGCGGCTGGCCGCTGCGGACCCGGCCTTCACACGGCTCGCAACACCCTATAATGAACACTCATGGGTTTTTTAACGATTAAAATTAAAACCGTCATGAGAATATTTGTTGTCGCTGCTGCATTCCCCCCCCCCCCCCCCCCCCCCCCCCCCCCCCCCCCCGCCTCCCGGCTCGGCTCCCGCTCGTCGGTAATTTCCTGTAAGGGACCTGACTCGGCGCCGTTGGTGGCCCGAGGTTCTTATCTCCCTCCCCGCGAGCTCTGACCCCCGGCGGCGCCTGCCTGCCTGGCTGCCCGTCTGCCTGCCGGCCCGGCTGCCCGGCGGCGGCGGATCGCGGCGGCGGCGGGCCGCGGCGCAGGGCGCAGTTCTCCCGGGTCACTCATCAGTACTGCCACAACATGCGTCGAAGGCTGCTCTGGTCGGCGCTGCTCCGTAAGTGAATGCCGCCGGCGTACGCGCGTGTACGCGTGCTGGCTGGGGACTGACGTTGCGCCTGCCGTCGCCACCTCACACGGTTTCCCGGCGGGGGGCTCGGAGCTGTGGAGCCCGCAGCTGCTCTCTCATGTCGACCTCAGAGGGCCCGGGCCGGCCGCGCTTCGCGGGCGTGTTGCGTCACCGTCGAGTATTCCCTCGCGAGTCGGAGGACCTGGTCCGGGACGTGACAGGGGCGTCGGCTCGTCCGAGGAATATACCGATTCCGTTCCTTGACTCGCTTTTAATCTCTAACTGGTCTCCGCAGTGGCAGGGCTCCTGGGCCGGCCAGCGGCCGAGGATGTCAAGACCGTCCCAGGATGTGACACCAAAGCGGAACGGGTAAGGTGCTGCTCGTGCGAGCCAGAGAGGGTAGAATCCGTCACGAACACACACACACACACAGCCCCTCGAGGACCTGACCTCTCTATCTCTCTCCCCCGCTGCCAGTGCGAGGACCTCAACACCTGCAAGCCGCCGGAGGAGCGGCTGGTCGTTCCCGAGCATGTCGTGCTCGTGCTGGGCAACACGGGCTGCGGCAAGTCCACCCTCACCAAGTACCTGTCGCACCACGACCAGGACATGGAGGCCGTCAACTCTGTCCGGGCCGGCAACGGCAGCAGGAACTTCCTCATCACCGGTGCCGGCATCGGCGCCACCATCCAGTCCTGGACCACGGTACGCTGACGGCGCCGGCACGGCCCCGCTCCGCCCGCTCCCGACCTGCGACAACAACTGTTCGCGCTCTTCAGCACTTTCACGGCGGCCGCGGGTGACGGGCGTGAAAATGAGAAGAGGACGGGGGCGCAGAGATAAGAAAAAAAAAGAAAATAAAAAAAAGAAGTGAGGGTGAAAGAAAAATAGAACGGGGGAAGAGGAAGGCGCTAGTCTGACTGCGAAAGCGAGGGCGCTGTCAGCTCAGGGATTGGGCATGGGCACGGTGGGAGCGGGGGTTACAGGGCTGGCAACTGGTGGGCGCGGGGCGGGGCCGTGATGGAGCGCGGGAGTTTAAGTGGAAGCAAGTTGGCAGGGGATAAGCGATTTCCCGCCCCCGCCCCCCTTGCTTCCACTCCGCGGCACAGCGGCAGGGCGGCGGGGCGGCGGCGGGGCGGCGCCAAGCGGCACCCACGACTGCGGTACGGTGCGGTGTGCGAGGGGGGGGGGGGAGCACCCTGTTCGTGCTTTATGGAAGGGGTGAACTGGCGGGGAGGAAAAAAAACACGAGATACAGAAGAGAGGAGCGAGAGAGATACTGAGAGGTATAAACTAATTATTTTTTCGTTGATAATTTCCTTGGCCGTTGCTCGGCGGCGCGCCCCCAGGTCCCCCAGATGATGACGGACCACGCGACGAGCACCCACTACTTCGACTGCCCCGGCTTCGAGGACACCCGCGGCTCCTGCGTCGAGGTGTCCACGACGTACTACATGAAGGACATCACCCGGCACGCCCGCAGCGTCAAGGTGGGGGCCGGTGTGGCTGCCGCCGCCGGGGAACGCTTGTCGTTGACTCTGTGACCGCTGCCGCACGGTTCAGTTCGCGCTGCCCACTGATGATTCTCCCGCGTGCCGACGGCCAGGCGCTGCTGCTGGCGCCGTACTACGCGCTGAAGCAGGGCCAGGATCGCGAGGACTTCCTCAAGATGCTGCGGCACGCCAGCCGCCTGCTCCGGGCCGACGCCAAGCTGAGCGACTCCGTGGCGCTGGTCGTCACCAAGGTGGACGCGTTCAAGAAGCAGAAGGCCAACGGGAAGAAGGTGAAGGTGCCCACCGACGAGGCCGTCGTGAAGACGGTCATCGCCAAGTTCCTGGCCGAGCACGTCGCGCGGCACCTGGAGACGCAGATGAACGGGGCCGCCGACGCGGAGCAGCGCGAGGAGTTCCGGCGGATGGCCGCCGTCGTCGCCGCCGTCCTGCGGCAGGACAGCGCCGGGTGAGCGGCAGCGGCAGTGTCGCCGGGGCCGGGGGTCCGGGGTCCGGGGCCGCGTCACTCAACCCCCCGCCCCCTCTCCCATGCAAATCCCCTCTCAATATTCCTCGCTTCTGATTTCTGACCGCTTTCCTCCTTCTTTCCATAGAAATTACACCCGCATCGGCATCTTCCGCACCCCCGACAGCGAGGGCCCGATCAAGAGCGTCAAGCTGGTGGAGGACGGGCGGCAGGGCCTGCTGGACCTGGTCCACCGCACGCTCAGGTAGCCGGCGGCCGCGCCCGGGTCGGCGTCGTCGACGCACTCCTCTCCCACCGGCCTGACCCCGGCGCCGTCGTGTTGCCCAGGTACGCCGCGGTGCAGCCCGCGGACTTCGGCTTCTCGGTGTCGGACCGCACCAAGCTGTTCGCGCTGACGCAGGCCGACAGGCTGAGCAGGGCCGTCGTCGGCAAGCTGACCTCGCTGGGGGCCAGCATCGCCGAGTCGCGCGCCCGCCAGGTCTACGACCACGGCGACATCCCCCGCACCGCGGACAGCCTCCTAGCGGAGGCGGGGAAGCTGAGGCGGCTCGCCGGCGACCTCAAGACCAGCGCCAGCGTGCAGGCCTTTTGCGACCGGTTGACGCGGGACGTCCAGGGCGGGCCGGAGGGCGCGCAGGCAGCGGAGGTGGCGGCCGACGCCCGGTACCTGGACGTGCTGCAGGTGGTGAGCGACAAGCCGCTGGTCGACGGCGGGGTGCTGGCCTCCCAGTGGGCGCTGCCCTTCGACGAGGCCGCCGACCTGCTGGCCGCCCGGGAGCACTGGAACCGCTTCCTGGTCGCCCTGTACGATCGCCTCAACGAGTACGACGGGCAGGTAGGTCAGCAGTTTATGATCGGGTCCCACGCTGCGGGCCGAACTTACAGCTTCCCTCTACCGTTTCAGCGCTACCTGAGGGACAGCGCCATTCTCCCGGTGTCCGAGGCTAACCTGACATCGTTCGAGCGCGTCAGCTCAAAGCTAGGCCTCTCCACGAAGCTGCACGCCCCCGCCTCCAACGTGTCCGACCTGAACGCGCTGCTGACCAGGATGGGTCGGAAGCCCCAGTTCGTGTGCGAGGACGACGGGAGGCTGGTGGTGTACTCCGAGTCCATCATCCTGACCCAGGTCGCGGCCGCCGCCCACACGCACTGCACCGGTGGGGTTCAGGCCGTGGAGGTGTACGCCCTCAACACGGTGTTCGTGGACGCAGACGTCGTGCTGCCGGGCGTGTCTCTGGCGGTGCTGGCGCCGAGGTGGGAGGTTCGCGGTGACTCCAGGATCATCCTGAACGGCCTCAACGGCGACCCCCCCGCCCCGAGGCCCCGCGAGGCCCGCGACGGCGCACGCGGCGCAGACGGCGTGCCTGGCAAGCCCGGCAAGCCCGGAGGCAACTTCCTGGCCGTGGGGCTGGAGGTCGTCGGCAAGGGTCGTGTCTTCCTTCACGGCGGTGACGGCGGGAAGGGCCAGGACGGCGCCCACGGCGGGCCCGGCCGAGCAGGGGGCGGCGACGGCGGCGACGGCGGCAACGGCGGGAAGGGCGGACTCGGTGGCCGGGCCGGCGCGGGGACGCTGGTCCTGGAGGCCGGCCGCGAGGAGGTGGAGGTGTCCGCGAAGGACGGCGCCGCGGGCGTCGGCGGCCGTGGCGGCGCACCGGGGGACCGTCGGTCCTTCTCGGGCGCCCTGCGGCGCCGGAAGCGTCATCCCGCCGTCGTCCTGCTCCCCCTAGCGGCGATCGGCATCATAGGCGTCGGCATCTACTACGCGGTCTCGGACGGCGGGCCCACCACCACGCCCCGGCCCGTGCCGCAGTACCGAGACGGGGTGCGGGGCCGCGACGACTTCGTGGAGCTCGGCCGCCAGCTCCGGGAGCAGCCGCTGCAGACGCCCTGGGCGCGGGTGCCCCGCAGGCTGGACACCTACCTGCGCCTCAACCTGGCGCACCCGTACCACAGAGAAGAGCTGCTGCGCTTCCGGACCATGGCGAGCCGGGACCAGACCTTCACGAGCCTCCTAGGCGACAACGACTACGACGACAGCTTCTGACTGGGACTGAGGGACGAACTACCCGCGTCGGCTGCGGCCACGGAGGGATTATTAACTGTGCCAGGAATATGTTCCGTGTCGCTTCTGCCCTGCTAATAAATGAGAGCGAAGAGCACCCGAGTTGATGTCATTCCGAGGTGCACAGCGCCCGTGAGGTAGGCGACCGCTGGTGCCCTGCGCAGCGCTGCCGGTCATGTGGCCTACCCCGCGGCCTGCAGGCGTTCCGCAGGCGGCCGGCAGCGGAGCGGAGCGGAGCGGGCTCCCACCCCCAGCCCCCCGGGCCGGTACGTGCCGGCTGGAGACCACAGAGCTTCCCCTTACCCCTCCGCCCCCGCGCCAAACAATACCTCTCCCCCCCCCCACTCTGTTGACTCATGAAATAAATTCGCTGTCTATCACCGAGCCCTCTCCATACTGAGGAGCTCGGCAGTGATCCGGAAGTAATGCGCCGCGCTGCCGGAAGGGTGTGGGAGTGGGACAGGGATATCAAGGCAGCCCCGAGAGAGTTAGAGTTTATTGTCAATAGCAGAGTGCCGAGAAACACGGAGAGAGAGAGAGAGAGAGAGAGAGAGAGAGAGAGAGAGAGGGAAGGAGGGGGGGGGAGATGAACAGAGAGAGAGACAGATAGACAGAGAGAGAGCGCGCGAGTGAGACAGCGAAGGGTCGCTAAATGAGTGTCGCCGCGGCCGCGTCGCCAACTGTTGCAGCCGGGCCGACGGGGCCGCAATCTGTCCCCACCGGGCCCCGCAGCTTGTCAGCTTGTCTCCACACGGACCTCCATTATACTCAACCGGCCCGGGTGAAGGAGGAGCGGGAGTGGGAGGAGGGGGCGGAGGAGGAGGAGGAGGAGGAGGAGGAGGAGGAGGAGGAGGAGGAGGAGGAGGAGGAGGAGGAGGAGGAGGAGGAGGAGGAGGAGGAGGAGGAGGAGGAGGAGGCAGGGGCTGAATGCGGTGTTCTATCTGCCTGCCCCCCTCAGCCTCCGCGGCGGGAGTCCCTAAGTCGTCGCAAGTCGCATTAACACCGCCTTGTCTGAGCACACTCGGTTTGGCCGCAAAAACTTGGCCCGCGAAGCCGCGCGCCGCCGGAGACAAATCACTCCCGCCCCTGGGGGCTCCTTTATGCACCCACCCCCCCCCCTCTGCTCCACCGCCTTCCCGCAATTCGGGGTGCCGAACGACTTGAGGAGGGCCGCCGAGTTCACATCTCACCGCCTTCTCTGTCTCGCGGGCCGCCCCACGACCTCACCTGGGGTCCCCGCCCCTGCTCCTCCGCTCCCCCCCGCAGGGCGAGGAAAATAAAGAAAGAAGAAAAATAATAAAAAGAAATATTTCGCCGCTGGCCTGTCGCCCGCAGTGCATCACAGACTTAAGTTTACGTTGACATCTAAGACACGCCGAAGCACAAATATCGGGACCGGAGCGGAGCGGGAGGAAAATCCGCCTCGCAGAGGGTCCCGGCGGCGGCGCTACCAAAGGCGCACCCGAAAAAGTCGCCCCCTTGTGCCGCGGCCGCCCGCGCCGGCCCAGGAGAAGAAGGGACACAATCCCCGCTGTGGAAGGCCGCGGGCCGCGGGCCGCGGGCCGTGTGTCGGCGAGAGGAGGCCATCGGCGAGCGTGTGACAGTCGCACACGCGGCGGGGGGCTGCGGGGGCCGCGGGGGGTCTGTGGGGGTCCGCGGGGGGCCGCGGGGGGCCGCGAGGGCCGCGCGGAGAGGGCGTAGCAGGCGGAGCGAGAGCAAAGCGCCGCGCCTCAAAGACTGCGCAGTCCTCGGCACCGCCACCGCAGCGTTCTCAGAAAGACAGCGAGAAGAAGGGCGATTCAAATAAAGAAGAGGAAACCAGCAATACACACACACACACACACACACACACAAAAATCCGTCAATGATCGATGTAGACATTAGATCAGTAAGTGTAAGGTCGGTGGTTCAAGTCAAGATATTTTCTGGAAAAGTCCCAGTCGCAAGTTCTGTTTTTCAATGCGATTGGGTTACGTGAGCAGTCACAGTGTGTGTGTGTGTGTGAGAGAGAGAGAGAGAGAGAGAGAGAGAGAGAGAGAGAGAGAGAGAGAGAGAGGAGTGGCGATGCCGCAAATAGAGATGACATCGAATTTCATTCGACAGAAAGGATTTTTTTTTTCTGAGGGAAAAGGGGGAAGGGGGGGGGAGAAGTCGCAGCGATGTGTACATACTGTCAGCCTCCGGGGGGCGCTCGGCCGGGGACTGTGACGTCACACCGCGGCACACACCGCACGCGGAGAAGAGGAGGGGGGTGGGGGCGTGAGGGGAAATAGCAGACTTTTATCAAAAACAAACGGAGTTGCCTGCTGCCCACGTCGCCGGGGCGGCTCGGCCGGCAGGCCAGCTCCCCTCCCACACCCCCTCCTTTGAATCAGCATTGGAATTCCCGGAACTCTCTCCCCCCCCCCCCCCGACACTCTCAGTCACCGCGAGGACAACTGGACCTGCTGCTGTGATTTATACGAATTGGCACTGCGGGGGAAAGGAGGTGAATGGGATTTCGAGTCCCGGCTGCGGCGGCATCGTAACACAATTTTGGAATGTTTGGGGGGGGGGGGTTGGAGACGGAGGGGCGGCGTCTGCGAAGGCACCTGACGAAGACATTGACGCTTCTCCGCCCGAACGGCTTAAGGGGGCGCCTGACAGCCAGCGGGAGCGAATGCACACACACACACACACACACGAGCACACCAACACACAAGCACACTGTTTTATTGTTGTGTGTCTTGCCCTCGCCCCCTCCGACCAGCCCACCCTCTGACTACCGACAGCTGCCAAGCGGCGAGCCGCACTAGCGGCGGCGGTGGCGGCGGCGGCGGCGGCGGCGGCGGCGGCTCTCGGGGGGCGTGGGTGTTGCACCAGCAGGCCGGAGGCCGGGCGGATGTGAGAGAAGAGGCGGCGGCGGCGGCGGCGGCGGCAGCCGATCCTGTCAACGACAGAGGCCCCGCCCTCACCCTCTCAGGGAATAAAATGGTCCAAAGGGAAGGCAGCAGCAGCGACCGCTGGGCCAGAAACACTGGCGGCTTGTTCTGTTCTGAAGTAGCCCTGCAGATTTGGAGGAGGAGGGAGGAGGGGGGGGGGGGGGAAAGACCAGCAGGAAGCACACCGCCGCAGAGCTGGGGTGGAGTGGGGGGGGGGGGGGGTAGGGGATCAGGAGTCCCGGCCGCGACTTGCGCTGGAAACACTTGGAGAGCGGAATCAACTCGCCCCCCACCGCTCCCCGCCCGCGCCGCCCGCGCCCTCTGTGCCGTACTGTGGCACTAATGTTTGCCGCGGCCGCAGCTAGGCGCAGGCAGCCCGCTTTGGGGACCACCGTAAGCTCCTCCCCTGCACACCCGTTATTCTCCACACCTCCTTAGCCATCGTTCAATTTTCGAAAAAAAAAAAAATGATATGAAAAATTGTATTTTGATTCGTTGAGTGCAGCAATGTTCGGACGCGGGAATAGACAAGTCAGACGTGGCCTGTCAAACGTAACGTCATGAGAGAGATAAGGGGGTCCGCCCTCCCCGTGTTTCAGCCGCCGGTCTGCTCCGCCTCGCCTTGGTTGGCGCCTCAGACCTCGTGGTGCCCGGTGTGACGTCATGCGCACATTGTACCCCCCCCCCCCCCCTTTCCTCCCGTTCGCAATTAAAGAGAGAAGGAGAAATGGAAGAGGAGAGAGAGAGGGGAGGGCGCGGGAGCAGAGAGAAACAGACAGTCGGAGGGAAAGAGAATTAATTAGAATTATGCAAAAACAGAAGAATGTTTACCGCCTAACCTGGAGGGGTGCCCGCGGGGAGAGGGGCGGGGGGGGGGGGGGGGGGGGGCGTTTCCTTGAGACGTGTCTCTGGAATTATTGTGTCTCAGCACGCGCTCCGCAGCAGCGGCCGCAGCCGGCGAGGCCGCCTGCTGATGGCAATGTGGAAGCAAAACAAAACTGGCTAGGGAGGCCCGAGGGCTCCTGCCGGCCGGCCGGCCGGCGCCCGTGGACTTGTTCCTTCTACTGCGCTCAGCCCCTGGCGTGGCTGCGCGCCGGGCCCCGGCGAGGCCGCTGTGGGCGCTGTGGGACCGCCGCGGCCGGAGAGCTCACGCGCTCCGCCCCCTCTTAACGCTTAGCTGAGACGCTCGGAGGACACAAGGCGGAGGCGAGCGCCGCAAGACCACGGGGCGTCGGCGTTGGCGTGACGGGCTGCGGTGTTCGGTTCGTCGGAAACCGCTGCTGCCCCGGCCGGCGCCGCCCCCCCCCCCCCCCCCCGCCGCGGTGGCTGTCAAAGTTTGCAAAAACATTATCTGAGAAACTATTTTAGCCGCGTCACGCGTCCCCCGAGGCGGTAGGTGACACTCCGGTGATTTGCGAGCCTTGAGGACCGAGGGGGTGCGCCGTCCTAGCGGCCCCAGCGCCAGCGCCCCCCAAAAGACCTACATTCGGTGTGATTCGTTCGGCGTGTGGAGGCGGCGGTGGCCCGGCGCCGCTCCCAGCTTTGTCTGGGGCGCGCGGGCGTGACAGCGGGGTGCGGGGGCCGTGGGGGCCGCGCGGGGACGGGGGGGCAAGAAGGAAATAAGGCCGTTGTCTCACCGAATACGAGGCCAACAAAAGCCCCCGTCCCGTCCGGCCGGCCGGGTCATCCGCTATCCGGCGGTATCCGGCGGGGGCCTCAGTGCCCCCCACCCCTCCCTCAACCCTACTCTCTCCGCCCCCGCGGCCCCCCTTGTCAGGGGCCTTCTCTGAAATGCCGAAAAATGTCCCCATTTCCCTTGCTGCTCCTCTGCCGTACGTGCGGTCACGCAGGCTGCGCCCGTGCACCGCCGCTGCCGCCGCTGCCGCCCGGGGTGGCGGGTGGCCTACCCTCCGGTCCGCGGGCGCTCCGCACGCTCGGCCCACACCGCACAGCTCGGCCACTCAACATAAACTCCCGCCACAACATATAATTTTTTGCTCTCACAAAATGAACCGTATTTTCTTAGAAGCGTGCCTCGGAATGTGTCGAACTTGCAAGGTTCGCATCCACGTCTCACATTCACCTTCACCTGCCGCCTGTCTAATTGTAGGTGCGCGCCGAGACGCGGGGAGCTGCTGCTACGTGCAGCACCCGAGTCGACGTCGTCGTCGTTTTGTACCTACATCTCTCTCTCTCTCTCTCTCTCTCTCTCTCTCTCTCTCTCTGCCAGGCAGGGCGGCCGCCCCCTCCCGCCCCACCGCCTGGTCACTCTCCCGAGCCTCTGCCCCCAGGTCCCCCAGGACCGCTCCCCGCGCCGCTCCCCCGTGACGTCAGTCCCAGTCGTGACCCACTTCGGCAGCGGAAGACGAGCGCGCGCCGTTGTGACGTCAGAATGTGCCGTGCATGTCGCCGCGCCGCCCCATAATACACAGCGGCAGGGGACCCTCCAGCGGGGAGACCCGCGGGCCCCGCCGGGCACTGCCCCATTCCTGCGTATCTTACAATCCAGGTGGAAGAGGGAGAGACAGGGAGAGCTCTCTCTCCCTGAGAGAGATAGAGAGAGGTGCCCTGTTTGTTATTACCGTCCGCCCACGCTTCCTCCACAAGAACTCCACAGTCCTTGCTCCGGGTGCCCTTTTCTCTCTGCGGGGGGTCCCCGGAGGATCCCGGAGGCTCGCCGCCTCCGCGCCGCCCAATATCTCCGGCTGTGTCTAATTAAAGCGACAGAGCAGCGCGGCGGCTCTCGTGTGTTTACCCCTTCATTTTTTTAAAAAAATGTAAGAAAAACAAAATTATTAAAATGGAAACGTTTTGTCGAGAAAGCAAGCAGGCTCGACGTTACAAGCGACTGCTTTTTTTTTTGGAAAAAAAAAGATAATGATTTGGTTTCGGCAGGGCCGCGAGAGACTAATAACTCGACGGGGCTTGTGCCCGCAGGGTCGCGAGCGGTCGCGGGGGGTGTGTACTTTGCCCGGTGTTTGAGTAGCTATCCCGCTGCAGTTCCCCTGTGCGGTGCCCAGGGGCCCCGGAGCGGAGGCGTGGTCGCAGTCCTTGGTAGTTTGGGGGCTGAGGGAGGCGCGCATGTGGCATACAAGGCTTTGTCCACGCCCTCCGCAGTGAGCGGTCGCTGCCGGGAGGGGAGGGGAGGGGAGGGGACCTTATACAAATATAAAACAGCAATATTATCATAAAAACGATACGCAAAAAAAAAATTAAAATTGTTGCCGCAGTACGTCATGAATTAAATCTATTCCACAAATGTGAGTAAATTCCTCTGTGAATGATAAGTCAACGAACAGACGTCGAAACCTCAACGATAAAAGTTGGTCCATTTTACTCACTCGCTGCTCCTCTCTCTCTCTCTCTCTCTCTCTCTCTCTCTCTCTCGATCTTCTCTCCATCTCTTGTCTCTCTCGCTCCTCTTATTGTCTCTAAGTATCCCCGAAGCCGAGCACCACCGCTGCGGCTGGAGCCCCACAAATGCGAGGACAAAGTTGGCGCGGCTCGGCTGCGCGGCGCCGCGGGGGGTCTCTAAATGGCGCAGCATACCTCCCGGCAGATTGGGCTTGGGGGGGGGGGGGGGGGGGGAGTGCCTCTTCGAGGGGGGTCCCGTGCGTCACCCAGCGTCACTTAATTGTTTCGTTATTTATTATTATAATTTGCAGGACAAAAAAAAAAATCACGTCAGGTACATATGTCCCTGAGGAACTTGCCTGTCCATGAACGCTCTGCGCGTTTTTTTTAAAGTCCGTTTCGAGAGCAAGAATGTGCATCCGGGCAGAGTATTTTGAGAGAGCGGCAGCCGCTCGGCCCTGGCCCCGGCCCCGGCCACCGCGCACGACCCAGTTCGACGCTTCTTCCCAGACATGGCGCTGGCGGCGCCGCGGGATTCCTTTTATTGAGAGCGAGCAGCCCCCCCGGAGCCCCTCCCGTCGGAGTTCTCTCTCCTTCCACAGGCGCGCCACTCTCGGACGGCAAGAAGTGACACGCGGCGGCGCCACGCAGTCTACCAATTACACGAGAACCAACCGACGACGGGAGGAGCAAAAAAAATAAAAATAAATAAAATTGGGAAAGTCGTATCTCACGTGTGAAACTGTCGTTTACTATGAAACTCTCAACCGCAGTATTTGTAAAAAAAAAGAAAATACACAACGCAACGTGACAAAGCACCTTGACGCGTTATGTTAAAATCAAACTTTCTGCAATTTTTTTTCCGCCCTCCTCGGGAAATAAATGCGAAAAAGATTGGGGTCGTTGAGGCGAGTGACACTGAGACGTCAGGGGCCCCTGGGACCCGGAGCTAAGCACCCCCTTATGGGGCCTTATCGCCTTTGGGCCCACTGCCCCCGCCGGACCCGACGGCCTCGAGGTCGAACCTCCGTCATCGTCGCCTGTCTTATTACGTTTGCACACTTTTATATTCTTTCTACTGTATTTTTTTTTACTAAAAAAATATCCTTTTTTGAGGAGCTGCTTCTTGCAAACTCTATAATCTATTTAAAAAAATTATTAGGAAAAAAAGAAATGCTGCTGGCTGTGCTATCCATGTTATACGTTTGCGGGCCTGCCGGTTTTTTTTAGGGCAGACCCCCAGTATGCACGACCACTCATAATCCCGTCTCCATACATCGATATTCTCCATCTCTCTCTCACTCTCTCGTCTGTGCCTCGGGTCATCCTTCCCTAACGACCTTCTCGTCCTCCTGCGCCGTAACCCCCGCCGCCACCCCTCACTCACGCGGCACGGCGAAATCCGTAATTTCGCGCAATTTCAAGCGGTGCGCGCGCGCGCGCACGCGCACTGCCGCCTCCGCCTTGTTGTTTAGAGCGGCACCGCCTCCTCATTTCCGCCGGATATATACCTATATATATATACATGAAGCAGGGCGGCTGTCGGCGCCGCCGGGGGAGCATTTGGGCGGCGGCGGCGGCGGCGGCATCGGATTGCCACGGGCCGCCGCCGCCGCCGCGCCCTTTCATTTCGTAAACTACCGCCGCGCCCCGCTCCTCCCCCCAGGCTCCGGCTCCGATGTCCTGCCTGACGTTATACGGGCCGAGCCGCCGCGAGCTCAGCTGCCGCCACGGAGTCATATTTTACATCGCCATACCGACGCGCGAGGTCGGGCGTACACGTTAACAACGTTAACAACACTACACTGTAATGGTCGACATACGAAGATGACAAAATACATCGGTCGTCGCGAACGAATTCTGTCGTTCGAGTTACACCCAACGCACAAAGATGTAACCAGTTGCACCGATAACGTATTTTTTCCGCATTTTGAAAATCTTTTCCGGCCGTTAGTCAGATAACTCAGATTCAGATTCCAGTCAGATTCCAGAATTTTAAAAATTCTGGATTCATTTTTTGCCCGAAAATTTCTTTGAAAACATTTGCAAATATTGAAGGAACGGGAACTGATTCCCCGGTGATAATCATCGTCTGCTCTCCCTTTGTTTTCCTCCGGGGCCCCCGCGGCGTGCGGCGCGCGGCGGGCCTCAGTCTGTGCCGCTGACGGAGTGGAACTGGAATCCGCCTGACCCCCCTTCCCCCCGCCACCCCTCCCCGATCCACCTCGCGCCCGCCTGACATTGTGTTTGATGCCGTCGGATTTCCGACGTGGGTGGAGTCTATAGCCGTAAAGGAAAAAAAAGGGGAAGAGAGGAAAAAAAAAGAGATGGTCGGGGCGACAAAAGTAAAGGGGAGCGGGTGCCGGAGGGTTCCCTGCGGAGCCCCCGATTAAGGCTTGCCGAGGGGTCGCGATTCCTGAACGCGCTGCCGCCGCCCACGACATCCTCGGGGACACTGTAAACACAGTGATCCCCCCACGCTCTATATAGCTTCCTAATTGGAATCATCCCCCACATGAAATTCTATCCCCGTTGGACATCCGCCTTTGCCGAGGGTGATTTCAGCTTCTAATGTCGACCAATTGACAACAAAAAAATCGCATTGGTGGAGCGAGCAGGCTGGAATTTTTTTTTCTCCAGCCTCCAGCACTCCTGCAGCGGCGTTGTGCGGTGAAGCGGTCCTCTCCGGCGTAGAAGTGGTGGCGCGCGGTGACACCCGACAGGTGCGGGCCCAGGGGGAGGAGTGGGGGGGGGGGGGGGTGCTGCAGAAGGTGGGGGAGGAGCAAAGCCGCATTGCGCCCCGCCACGGCGCCGCTGCGCCACGGCGCCGCCTCAGCCCATGTTGCCTCTAATATACCTGCCAAGTCCGGATCTGTTGCGCGCCCGGCCACACGCGAGGCGGAGCGGTGGCTTTAGGGGAGGGGGAGGGGAGGTCACACCACTTATGAATGGAACCCAGGCTCTGCCAACCGGCGACTTCGATCCGCCCACGGCGCCCGGACCCCCCCAGGGACCCCCGGGCTGGCGCCTCCCCGCCCCCTTCCACCCCTCCCAGCCCTCCTAGCATCCCACCCATTCAACTTCCCATTCTTATTGGGAGGGGCCCCCCCTAGATCAGGTGCAGAACCCCTTTCTCCCCCCGACACCCCTTCACTCCACCCCCTCCCCCGCCCCTCATCCCTCCTCTCTCCCTTGGCTGCGTTTCTCTCTCACTCGCTTTGTACCGACCCATAAATTATTGTACTCCGAAGCTACGTCGAACGCCCTGCTCGCAAGCGGTCTATTTATTCATGTGCGATTTTTCATGTTATCCTTTCTCTACTTGCGTGCATTTTTCACCCTTTCCTGTTCCCGCAGTCCGGTGTCGCCAGAGACTGTATCGGTATTGTGTCCCGTACTGCGTGTAAAGGCACCGCACTTCACGGCAAACGTTATCGATACGGAAACTTTGTATCCCTAATTGTTTTGGAATTTTCCCACCAAAAAAAAAAACGTTTCTTACAGTGGGGCGTGCCGTGACGAGGCCGGATAAAGATATTACGCAGCCGAGGCACGCGTGCACACACATTAGCAGCGGACAGCACGCGTCAGCCCACACGGACCGCCACCACTCTGGAAACAAAAAGGAAAAGGAGGACAACAACAACAAAAACCACACACACACACACACGCACACAACGCAGTGTCTGTGTTGCGCCAGCACACACACGCACGCAGGGAGGAACGGGCAGGGCATGGGCGGTGTATGGCGACTGCTGTGGGCGGGCCGCGGCCGTACAGCGTGCGGAATGAACGGCGCAGCACGACGTTATTGCGTCCGCGGGCTGAGCATTCAGTGAGGGGCGGAGACGCGAGTCAGCGGGGAATGTGATGATGTCAACGTCGCCGAGGCGGCTTTCGGGCCGGGCCAGAGTTTCCTGTTTGCTTCATGAGGGCGCGAGCGGAATCCGGCGCGGGCCCAGCGGGCCGGACAGGCGGGTGATGGGCGCGGAGATTCCATCTCCCTCCCGCCCCCTCCTCCCTCCCGCCCCCTCCTCCCTGCCCGCCCCCTCCTCCCTCCCGCCCCCTCCTCCCTGCCCGCCCCCGGACCCCATGTCTTTGGACTGTTGCGTTCAACGAACCAAGCCTAGTGCTTATGTGTGGTTTGCATAGCGATTTGCGCCACGGTCCGTGCACCAGTGTGTGACTGTTGTCGCCCCTCCCCGCCCCTCCCCTCCTCTCCCCGACCCTCCTCTCCCCGCCCCTCCCCTCCTCTTCCCGACCCTCCTCTACCCGCCCCTCCCCTACTCTCCCCGTCCCTCCCCGCCCCTCACCGCCCCTCCCCGCCTTTCGCCGCCCCTCCCCGGGCCGGCCTCCCGTACTCCATCTCCTGCCGCAGCCCGCGGCGGCGTAAGGGGTCCCTCCCACCTCCTCCCCCCCGGCCCGTCAGCTGTGCGGTGACGTCACCCTTCCATTCACTCAGGATCGGCCCGGGGGTGGGGTGGGGGCAGGCCGCGCCCCGAGCGGTGGGGAGCGGCGGGACCCCCCGCGGCGCGGGCCCCCCGCGGGGCCGGCGGGCGGAATCATGAATGACCCGCGGGGAGGGGGCTCCTCGTACCGCCACCGCGTGCCGCCACCCCCGCGGCCCCCGCCACCCCCCGCGCACTGCCTCCCCTCTCCCTGCGATCGTTACTGTGTGGGCGTGGGCCCCGAGTGCGCCGGCCCGGGGGGAGAGTGCTGTCGCGCCGTCCTTAAGGCCCCCGCAGCCCCGAGGGCCCCCGCGGCCCCTCTTCCAGCAGGCACCCGAGGGCGCGGAGGGGGCGCAGGGAGCCGAGGGGGTCGAGGGGGCCGAGGGTGACCGAGCCGCCCCCTCCCGCAGCGGGTGCGTGGCGAGACGGGGCGCGAGGGGCGCGAGGGGCGCGAGCACGGCCAGCTCGGCGAGCCCAGTGAGCGGGGCGGAGCGGAGCGCGCAGAGCCGGCCCGACCGCCCAGCGGAGCGGACCAGGCGAGATTGGTGGTCCGGGTCCTGCACAAGGCAGGCCGCAGGCAGCCGCCCGCACGCCCGCGCGCACGCCGCCACGCACGCGCCCCACACGCGCCCCGCACGCGCGCGCACGCCCAGAGGCGCCGCCACTGCGTCGGCCGACCCCCCGGCGCCTAGAGCTCGGCCCCAGCGCCACAGGTTAGCGCCGCAGAGGCCGTCGGGAGCGCGGCGGCAGGGCGCGGCGCAGCCAGGATGACTCGTCGCTGTTGATCCAGTCCGCCGTCGAAGGTGAGTGGAGAGCGTGCGGTGATGAGAAAGGGCGGCGGTGTGTGCGAAATAATGACCCCGCGGCTCCCGGCACGTGACCCCAGACAACAAGGACCCGCGAGCAAATCTCGGATAGTTCAAAATCCACCCCTACGTTTTTTGTTATAAACCAATATTATGAAATTCCGCTAATTTGCGTCCATTTTTTGACGGCTTGATTTTTGAATTTTTTTTTTCTGCTGCTGGTTCTAATTTGGATGTGGGTCTGGATCTCGACCTCCCGGCGCAGTTTTTCGGGTTCGCGCACTTCGGTGCCGCACGGGCTCCGCTACGTGAGCTGTCGCAAAGTTGATCGCAATTCAGACGTACCAAGTCGGAAGGGGTGGGGTAACCTAAACGCAGCCAGAACGACAGTTTTCGCAGAGAGTCACATCCCAGTCGTCGCCCTCCGCCCCTCCCCTCAGAGATCAGGGCGAGGGGATGGCGAAAGGGAGGGAAGACGTGTGGCGTCAGACCTCGCACTATTGGTCTTGTTCCCTCTGCCATACAGCCGCATGTGCACTCGGACAGAAACGCCTCGCAATGCTCTCGCAGGCTGCCGCGAGGTCTGTCAGAAAAACTTCTAACCAGCCCGAAAATGTGCAGCACTGACGAAATCTGCCGATGTGCCGGCTCGGAGAGACGGAAGGGAGAGGTTTTTGTCGTGTCGTCCTCGTACGCTGTTCACACAGGGTGTGCGGGGGCGGCACGCTGATGTGTGACTCCCCGTGCACAAGGCCCGCCGCCCCCGCCGCCCCCGCCGCCCCCGCCGCCCCCAGCACTCGGGAGTGGCTGCCTTTCGCCTCCGCCGTACTCTCCGTTATTGCGCTTATCGCAGCCCGGCGCGGCGGCCCCGTTCCTGGTCGGCTGCTACTTTTTCTTCCCTGCTCCCCCTGTTCGCGCGCCGCCGGGGCGCGGGGGCAGGTGCAAGCAAATGACGCCATTTCCCACCAACACACGTCGTACCCGCTCTCCCTATCTGCCCCCTCCCTGTCATTCCTCTCTCTCTCTCTCTCTCTCTCTCTCTCTCTCTACTCGTCTCTGTCGGCCTGTTTCTTCCCTCACACGCACAGACATCACCGTATTATTTTATCCGCCTTGCGAAAATTGTCCAACCCTCCGACCCTCTCGTCCTCCGACCCTCCGACCCTCCGACCCTCCGAGCCTCCAGTCCTCCTCCGACCCTTCGCCGACACGACGACCATATAACCCATAACTGACGCAGCCCTCGCTGACAAGTTTTGCAGGCGAAAGTGGTGACACCGTGGTTTTATTAAACTTTCGCCAGGGCAAGCCCTCCTCTTCCCCTCCGTGTCAGAAAGTCTCGGCGGCGCCGCACTGCGCGTCGGAGGTAGGGGTGCGGGGAGAGGAGGAGGAGGGGGTGGGGCGGTAATATTGAAGTTTGACCCGAGACTCTGTAGCGGCCCGTAATAAATGGGGAGGCCAAGGGACCCCCCGCGGCGCCTGCAGGGTAGGCACCCCCCGCGCAGACCCACGCGCGCGTGTCGTGCGGGCTGGCCTAACCCCCGCGGCTCCGTCGGCCTTACAGTGTGCGGCCGCCCGAGCACGGCAGGGAACCGTGTGCGGTTCCATTCGCTTCCATTCCAAAACCAGCGAAATCTTCTTTCGTCTATTTTTTTTCTCTTCCATATCGGTTGATTGAGCAAATGGCCGCAGCTCCCGTCTCAGATCGGAGGCCTCCAGTGTTGCGCCCGTAGAACGGCTGTCTCAGCCCACGGCCGTACAGCCGGCTCTACCCAAACA
Source organism: Megalurothrips usitatus (assembly GCA_026979955.1). Lineage (NCBI taxonomy): Eukaryota > Metazoa > Arthropoda > Insecta > Thysanoptera > Thripidae > Megalurothrips > Megalurothrips usitatus. Next base: position 8,542,990 of record CM049598.1, read on the forward strand.
CTCACACAACAGTTTGCGTTGAGTGTGGCGTTTCCCACAGAGAGTGGCGAGGCGTGGCCTAATGCTAAGCCTGTGGCTAAGCCCCCCGCCCCCCTCCACCCGCAGCTCTCTCTCTCACACACACACACTCTCTCTCTCTTCCTCTTCCTGTGTTGTGGCTGCTGCCGAGGCCCGGCCAGAGGGTGAGACTTGTTGCGTGCGAGTTCGTATGAATCGGCGTCCAACAGTTCTCCTTCCCCACCCTCGCCACGCGCGAGTCCGCCATAAAAACACATCAGTTGGCTAGGAAATTCCCAGCCCGCGCAGTGTAACACGGCGGCAGCTGCCGCAGCTGCCGCAGCTGCACAGGTGCACGACGCACTCGCCGTCTCTGCGCATGTGGCTGCGTGGCTCACACCGCTGGTTGTGTCGCATTATCCTCCCCTCAGGCAGAGGCGAGGGGGCACGGCCACGGGCAGAGGCACGGGAGAGACATGGGCACAGTCATGGGCAGAGACGTGGGCACTGCTCGCGGCGCGTGCGCCGTGAATAACCGACGCGCCGCGAGAGTGGCATGAATTTATATTACGTCATGAGGTCCATTGCATCCCCTGTCGGCTTACGGGGGCAGGCGACGCCATCGCAGCCGCGACCGTCTCGGCAGGGCGAGAGAAGGAGAGAGCGAGGGGGAGAGAAAGAGAGAGAGAGAGAGAGAGAGCGCGCGCGCTATGATGTTTTGTCATGCTCTGTCACTCCGTCGGCCTCCAGGCACCGTTCTCCCGCACTGGATGCATCAGCACATTGCATTGTTCCAATTTTATGTTTCGCGCGCCTCTTTTAATTTTGCATTAGGATGAGATGTGCGAGGTTGGAGGCCCTGTACAGTCAGGAAGTGAGGCCGCGGTGTGCCGGCGGCCGGCCGGCCGGTGTTGTGGACCCGTTTGGAAGCCAAGTCGCCTCCGGCGCCGCCTCCCGCCCGCTGCCTAATCCCCGGCACTGCCTCTTCCTCACGTAAATTGCATCTTCTGTATCACGGGACAAGCAGCGTCGGCGCCGGCAGCGGCCCCGGCAGCGTCACCGGCCCCCAAACCAAATCACCCTTTCCATCAACACCCCCGTCCCAGGGGGGGGGGGGGGGCACAATTAGTGGAAAAGTTACCTCGTAGACGGCCGAGGGCGGCAGAGAGGTTCCCCGGTGAAAAGTCTTTAGCACCCCCCCCCCCCCCCCCGTCCCGCCCCGCCACCTCACGGCGCCGCCCTCTCCTCCTCCACCTATCCGAGTAAAGAGCAAGCAGCGCAGAGCAGAGTAAACAATTTTTAATTCTCACTTCTTCTTCTGAGCCCCGCCGCGACTATAAGTCTATAGAAAACAGCCGACCACATAAATTTTCCAGCTGTGCTATGACAAAAAAAAGTTTCGATCTCCGTTTCCCAAAAGTATCGACTCCTTTATCTTTTCGGAAAGCCTTTTGCCCGCTTCCCGATTCCCGAGACAACGACGCAAACAGTTTGGAGCGGCGGCAGAAAAAGATTGACTCGGGGCCTCGAGGTGCCGTGAAAATAATACGGCCGCGACTCGCGAAGTCGTGTCGAACACGCGCTGGTAAAGCCCGGAGACCGTCGTCCCATCCCCTACAAGGGGACGCCGCCCCCGTGCCGCCCGCGTGCCGCCCGCGTGCCGCCCCCGTGTCGCCCCCCGTCCAGGAGCCGCCCACGCACGCATAGTTTCCACTCCGCCTGCGCTCTGGGACTCCAAAAGGGCCCCCCACACCCAGCAGTACCCCGGGCGGCGAGAATAACTCCGTGTCACACCGTTATAGCCGCGCCGAGGGGACCCCGCAAACTATATTGTACACAGATTTTCAGGGATTTTGCGAGCCGCCGCTCTTGTTTCAACTTTTGCGGCCTGTTCCGGCCCAGTGCATGATCAGATCTTGAAACGCGGGCTCGGGAACTTAGAATCGGGTGCATTGCTTCCATGACAGAATTGCACAAACTTTGCAGGAACGGGGATTTCATGTCGGCCCCTTGGCTTACGCACGGGGTCTCCGCTTATTAATAATTTTCCGTAAAGAGAAAACGGTCCCGACTCCCGCCCCTCTATTAGCTGTGTGTGTGTGTGTGTGTGTGTGTGTGTGTGTGCGCGTCGCCCCACCTCCTCCTGTCCCTGTTATTTATTTTCCGCTCCTCCCTTTTCGCCCCCCTCCCCCGGCTGCTGTAGGGCATTATTCTCGATCGCATGGCAGTTTGCGTCCGGTGGCAGCGGCGCTGCAGATGCTGGCCATGTTACCCCCCCCCCCTCCTCCTTCCTTCCTTCCTTCCCCTTTTCCCCGCATTTATGAAGCGGTTGTTAAACGCCGCGGGCCATAAGTCCGACCCGATCACGGCATATTTCGCTACCGAATCCCAGTTTTATATTGGAAGGGGGTGGGGGGGTCTGAAAGCCGGGTGAGAGTCGTTTGAAAGCCGCTGAAAGCACTCAACTCGACTTGCCCCGCCGCCGCCGCCGCCGCTGCCGGGCCGGCGGCGGCGGGCGCCTGTCACAGCCGGGGTAGGCAAGCCCGTCCGGCTGCGGGGAGCGGCGGGCTTGCCTACCTCCGGTCCCCCCGGCTCTGAGGATGCCCTCGCATCCTTTTTGCGCGAAAGGGAGAGAGAGAGAGAGAGAGAGAGAGAGAGAGACCAGAGACGGAGAGACAGCCCAGAGACAGAGAGACAGCGCGGAGACAGACGAAGCCGCCAGTACTTTGCGCCGCCGTACAACTTTGGGACCGGTCAGGCTCATCGGGTTGAGAGGGGCCGAGCACGGCGGGTAGGAGAGGCAGGGGGAAAAGAAGGAGCAGCACAAAGGACCGCACGGACTTTGTGCGGACCCTAAAAAAAAACCTCTCACACCGTGCTGCACCTCTGTGGAAACTTTGTCCCTTTTTTTAAAAAAAAAAAAAAAGCGACATGTGGAAAGAAATAATGAGGGAAAGTTCTTTTAGTAGCAGGAATTAGTATATGTCTCCGACATTCTGGCATCGGCCCTGACCTGAACTTCCTGGGCGGCGGGCCTCTCACAATAGAAAATGTCTGTGTACCCTCACACAGCCAACACCGACAGGAAAAATCAGAGACATTTTGGAATGAAAAACAAATGGAAGAAAATCGAAAAAAAAAACCTTAACCAAAATATTAAATTATCAAACTTTGATTGTGATTCGTGATGGGCTTGCATTTTTGCAGTACGGCCGAGAAACTCTATCGATCCTGTAAGCCTCCTGGGTGATCACAGCGCACTGTAAAATGGAGGGCCGCCGATGATGCTTTAGAATGTACCGCAAAGGGCTGGGGAGCCGGCCGGGACCGCGGGGGCCGCCGGGGCCGAGTGGGGTGGACAGGACGAGCTCGGGTGCGGTGGTCGGGTCTGGGTCCCAGACTCTGGGACGGCCGGGGCCGCCGCTGCTGCCGCTGCTGCTGCCGCCGCTGTGCGTTTCAGCTTTCAGCTCAGTGAATGGGGAGTGCCGGGCCGTTAGCATTGTGCGCTCAGCGCTCTGGTGAACTGGTGGAGTGGACGCGGCAGGGGAGGGGGCGGGGAGGGGGCGGGGAGGGGAGGGGCTTAAGCCGGTGCACTGACCAGGCAGAGGCGGCGGGAAAAGGAGAGTTCATTCTCTTTTCTATACACATCCTGCATTTCATTTCCATAAACCATCCGCTCCCTCTGGCCCTGGCCCTATGTGAGAGGGGGGGCAGCTTGGGGTGAGAGCGGCGTCCAGAAGCCTCAGAGAGGCTGGTAATGGCTCTGGACGGTGAAGCTGACGGGAGCAGGCGAGGTCAGTTTAGTGTGGGCAGCGTAGCGGCGCCCTTCGCGGGGGGTCCGTAGGCGAGGGGGGGGGGGGCTCATAACGGACGGAAGTGGGCCGGTAATTACCGCCTTCCCGCCCGGCCTTCCGGGCTAAGTGCTGCCGGCCTCGGTCGCCACGCCGCGCCGCGCCACGCAGTGCGACTCGTCCCACTTACACAAAAGCCGCATACTTCTCACCCTAAAAAAAATATTTATTGTCCCGGTGCGCGAGAGACTCAAAAGACTCAAAGACTTTAAAAGAAAAAAAACTCCTTACAATAATTATTGGTGCGTCACCCTCACCTCAGATGTTTGTCTGTCTGTCTGTCTCCCTCTCCCCCCCCCCCCTCTCTCTCTCTCTCTCTCCGCCCGTTTGCAGAGTTTCCGAAGCACTTTCCGACTGCGGGTCATTCCTCTTGTCTCCAACAATTATAGATAGGAATGGGTCCGCCGCACCGCCCGTGGTCTCGGCGTCCCCAATACCCCCCGCCCCGCCTACTGTGTGCGCACTTTCAATAACAGAGGCCACCAGTTCTGATAGCGATTGGGAGTAGATGGCAGTGGGGGTGGCCCACCGAGCGAGACGGAGCATGCGTGCTGGCGTGTGTGAGAGAGAGACAAAAGAAAGGGAAGGCGGCGCGGCAGATGAGGAAGAGGAGAGAGAGAGAGAGAGAGAGAGAGAGAGAGAGAGAGAGAGAGAGAGAGAGAGAGAGAGAGAAGGGAGAACCACCGCACTGGGCGCGCGATAACTGTTGGCTGACATTTTCCGATTTATACTGGAACAATAAAGGCGCTTCCTCCGAAAAATAAAAGGAGAAAAGAAATGAGGGCCATTCCATCTCCCGCCCCTTCTCCCCTCCCTGCCTCGCAGGCTGCAGGCGGGGGCCCTCCCACCCCCGCAGCTATCGCTGGCTATCGCTGTCATCACGGCGCTGGCATCGGGTATATTGAGCGGTACAGAGCTATATAATCCGAGCGGGATCGGCCGGAGCGGCGGGTACACGATGCCATTGGTACCTCTTTGTCCCTTCTCCGCCTCACCCAAACTCTGTAGATGTTTTTTTTTTTCAAACGAGTTTTGGTCAGAGAGATGTTGTGTAGCTTTACTGCAAATCTCGATGGCATGAATATCGTCTCGCTAAAAACGTCTCATGTGCGGTGCCTATCACAACGTTTTACGAGAGAAGCGAAAAAAAATTGTTGACTTCTTTCATGAGACCGAAGCTCTTTTTTATAATGGCGCAGGGGCTGTCTCGATACATATATATTTATTTGATATATATACGTACACACATACCTTTCGAAGGGAGCCAAGGGGGCAAAATAGATGGCTTTATCATGACGCAAATGGAAGCTGCCATCAGCCACCCACGCCCCCCCCCCTCCTCCCCTACACACACACGCACAACGCAGAAAGCACACAGAACGAAAACTTTTTGAATTTGTGGGGCGCCCTGGAGAGGGGAGGAGGACACCTTGGATCACTTGATATGCTCATACAGGGAGCTGGCCTTGCTCGGCAATTATTTTTGGGGGAGTAGCGGCGTGACAGGACTTCGGGGTCCGCGACGCAGCGGCGAGCGTGACACCGCGAGACGTGACAGAGACACTTTGTCCTCCGGCCGGTCGGCACTAACCCCACTGTCCACTGGGAGGAGCGCCCTCTGTTGCTCGTCGCCTGTGTCCTTCCCCTTGACGACGTTTTCCCATTTGTTTTGCTCCTCGCCAATGTATTTTTTTTTCGGTCCGAAAAGGGATCGGGGAGGAGAGGAGGAGGGGAGAGCCGCGAAGGGAGGGGGGGGGGGGGGGGGAGGAAAAGAAAACACATAAATTATGTGGGCGAGGGCTGACGCGGAGGGACGGCCGGGGCAACAAGTGCTGCGTTGTGCGCGGCACGCACCGTCGCGCCCCCTGGCGGCGGCAGACGGCGACTGCGGGGCAATATCGTGGCCGTGTCGCGGCCGCCCTGCCACGACGGCGGCGGCGGCGGCGGTGGCGGCTCAGCCCAGCCGCCGCCCGACCGAAAAAATAAAATAATAATAACAAGCTGGCCCCCCAAAAGCCTGGTCCTCGGTGTGACACGGCGAGCCCCCGGTAGTCCCCCCCCCCCCCCCGCGCCGCCCCTGTATCCCCTCGTGGCGCTCTGCGTACGTGCGGGGCGTGCGGAGCGGGAGCCGGGCGGGCGGCTGAGCGCCTGCGGTCGGGGCGATAGGCCGCCCGCACGACGCGCGCGTCCCGCGGCTGCCTACCGCAGGATCGACAGGGGCTCCGCCGGGCTCCGCTCCGAATCTCTGTGCCGCGGATCGGAGCCGCGGCCGGGACACGAGGCCGGGGGAAGGAAAGGAATACTCTTCCACAAGACACACACACACACACATACTCACCGGCAGCCCCTGTTTTCGGCATGAGTTTGAGCGTTGTGAGATGTTGCTGACGTGAGCGGGGCCGCGGCCTCAGTGTGCGCAGGATGGTAGCCCTGCTGCTGGTGCTGCTGCCGCTGGCGCTGGTGCGCGCGCTGCCGCACTCGCCGCAGGAGCTGGTGCCGATGGACCGGCTGGGCGACCGGGAGCCGTCGTGCGAGACGCTGCGTGCCATGTGGCGCTACTCCAAGCGCCAGTCCCGGGCCGCGCAGGTCACCAACGAGATCCCGACGTACCGGGACCCGTTCGCCTACTCCATCTGGGACACGCTGCAGCAGGGGGGCCGCGACGGCCAGGGCCAGACAGGTGAGGCGGAGGCCGGCGGGGCGGCGGCGGCGGCGGCTGGCGGCACGGCGGCGGCGGCTCACACGCTCTCTGTCCGTACAGGCGCGGGCCCCGGCACGGCCAAGATGCGCAGCGGGCTCCGGTTCCCGCCCGTGTACGGCCGGGTGGTGCACAACACGCCGCGGTGGCGCAACACCCCCGCGCGGGGACTGCTGCTGCAGCCCATGTACCGGGGGCAGCCGCACAGGAACGCCCGGATCTCCGGCGGGGGGCTGCCGCCGGAGCAGACCGGCAGCCTGCAGCGGCTCAAGGTGCGCTTAGTTACTGTCTCCTAACAAACTGTCTTATAGTAATTAATAATTAATAGCCGAATGAGGAGGGACGTGCGTGCTGACACCCCTGCGTGCCCCCGCAGGAGATGATCAACCAGGAGCGGCTCCGGGACCTGCAGGAGCAGCGGCTGGCCGAGGAGGCGGTGGCGCAGCGCCAGCAGAACTCCAAGCCCGAGCACTACGGCCGCGTCGTGGACAGCCCGCGGCCCGTGTCCTCGCTGGACCTGGTGCTGGCCTCCGCCAACAACAACAAGCGCGGCGGCGAGCCCGAGGCACAGGCGCAGCAGGCGCAGCAGGCGCAGCAGCCGCCGCCGCCGGAGGCCGACGCCGAGCTGGCGCCCGACCAGGTAGACGTCGGCGGAGTCCGCGGCCCCCACGGCCGCCAGGTCCCCGCCGGCAGCCAGTTCGTCATGTAAGCGTGTCCGTGTGCGTAGGTGGACGACGATGAGCCCTGGTGACGATAGCGGGGATTGGGGCATCAGCGGCAACACCAACACGACGGCCTCGGCCTTCGGGGCCAGGGCCAGGGCGACCCTCACGGGGGTCGTGGCGGCGGCGTCGCCAAGCGCGTCGTCACTAGCAGGTCAGCCTCAGCCAGCCCCCGGGCCAGCCCCCGGCACCCCACCGCACGAGCACTCCACCCTCTGCACCACCTCTCCGCGCACCGTCACCAGCACCGCACCTCTCTGCACACGAGCGGCCGAGGCTCCCCGGCGGCGCCGACGGGGCCCACGCCCCCGCGCACCCTGGCGGCCCGCTCCACCCCCCGCCACCGCACTCTTGCACCTCCCGCCGTCGCCCTCGCACGCATCCCCACGCCCGCGCCGCACGCCCCCTACGCCAGCCCCCGCCGCACCTGGGCCCTGGACCTGGCCGTGCCCATGACCCCCGCCAGTCTGGTGCTGGCCCCGCCTCGCGTGGCGGCCGCCTCCGCCTCCTGCCCGCTGGCGCACTGCTCCGTGTACTCCGTGCACCGGCCTCCACGACGGGGGGCCGCAGGGGAGCGAGCCCCCTCCCCCTCCCCGCGGGCCCCCGCGCGCCTGCGAGCGCCTCGCCACCAGTTCGTGTGAACATATCCAACGATATCACGTGACGACATATCGCCTGCGCTGCGCCTGCCTAGACGGCTGGAAGGGAATGCTTCTCCTCGCCCCGGACTGCGTTGTCGGGGCGCGTAGCACAGGTTTCTTCTTTTCGTTTCGTTAGATTAAAACGCCTTTGTGAGGTCATCCCCTCATCCGGGTTGACGAAGTTCATATGGTTCGCGGACGATCGCGTTCGGTTCCTCGCAGTGCGCGGGGAGACACAGTCTCAGTGGGTCTGGCAGAGCGCCGACGCCAAGAGTTCACGTTCGCCTCCAAACGGTTCCCGGATAGGTGGCGTGTGTCGCACCAATATCTGTGGACGGACTGCGCTCGCTCAGTCTGCGGCTCTGTGTTTGATAACCAATGTGTGATTCCTGGAGATTGTCTGAGGAATCCCGCGTGAAACGCATTTATCGTTTTGCCACTCTTATTTTTAAAACCTGAAAACCAAATTTCATCCATCATCGGGTTCTTGAGCACCACAAACAGGATTTGGCCAAACGTTCTCCTCGTCTTTTCCGTGGTCGACAAAAAAAATAAGAGTCAGAAGTGGTAACAATCCAACCCGATCGCACGCTACCTTGTCTCGCATGCTGTAATGGCACTTTGGCACCTAAATGTTTGCCTTGCACTTCTTCTTCACTCACACTCTCTCAGTGTTTTCGAGGGCCGCATGTTCTTTGGTCCTGGGCAGTCCCGCTCGGGCTCCCGTCCCTCTAATTACACCCGTAATTAAACTCATAATAATTTTAAGCCATTTTCAGAAGCAGGGCGGAGAGACCCGTTCGCTGCGCGTGTCTCAAATGCGCCGTTTTGGTTTTCCAAATTGATATGATCCCGTTCCCGGTGGGTTGAGGTAAAGTGCTCTAATTGCTTCTCGATAACTGCACGGGCAAAAGTCAAAGACCTCGGCACCGAGAGGTGTTTCATTCTTTGTCAATTACGGACTTCTGATCTTCGGGAAGAAACTGACAATAACTCTTTTGGACTGGTTTCCTTGTGATAGTGGGGAATTTAGTAGGATAACGTTTTTACTCTTTGTGGTGTTATCAGAGACAATACAATTAAACTGAATGGTTTTTTTTAAACATTAGGTCATCCTTTTAAGTGGCTGCCTCCGTACCGACGGAAAGCATTTCACGCATTTATCCGCATTTCGCGTATCGGAAAAATATATATTCTTCAGACTCCCTCGATGTGCACACTCATTGGTCCAGCAACTACTTTATTACTTACTAGGAAACATCATGCAACCTAGAGGTTCGTCTAGTGCCAAGATGTACATAATCTCTGTATAAATATAGCGTGCATTAAGTCAAACGCAGGGCTATCAATTCCTAAGCCGTGTTTCATAAGGAGTTTGCCAGAGAGGGCGGAGAAGGTGGTCATAGGACCTGCAGTTACCCATGAATCCTATGAGAGTATAGTGTATGCCGCCATAATGCGTTCTAATCTTCTCGACGTCGACTTCTGGTCTCGGGGCTCTCTCGTGTCGCCCTCCACAGAAGCCGACGGTCGCTCAACATAATAAACAGGTTAACAATACATTCAACTGAATCATCGTAGGCCTGCGCTATAAACGCTTTCGATGTGTAAGAAGACTTACGTAATCTTATTCTCTAGATTATAAGCTTCAAATTCTCTATTTTCATTCCACGTTTGACTCTAGTTGGTACCCACTTTTGTATTTGTTTTCCTTGAGTGGCAAGGACATATTGAAGGCCGAGGGGCAGTGTTCAGGTGTTAGCGGGCGAGAAGTCTACGCGGGACGCCAAATTCTTGGCGATGAGGACAGAGTTTACGCAAAACTATCAAGTGGAACCACAGAACGGTGGTATCTTTCTTCAAAGTGTACATGAAGCTCAGTTTAGTTGATAAGGGCTAAGCTTTTACAGCCTCGTACTACCTTAGTACTCAAATCATTCTTCCTGATAAGAGGCGAAGAAAGTAGAACGTACAGACGGAATGACGAGTTAGTGAACAAAAGAAATACTTGCAGCAAACGGAGGCAACCTTTTTATTTGTGTAACTTAAGAGATTGTGGGATGTTTGGCAGAGATATTATCATCTTCACGCTCCTCTGCTTGGTGCCCACAAAAGTGCCCCGCGACATCTCCGAAAATGCCTTGAGTTCTTGTGATTTTGATCCTATTTATCTTTAAAATAATCTTCCTCAATCTGTGACTATCAGGTCTATCATATCACTTGATAACCATTTTCATATCTCTTCATATCAAGCCAAGATTTCTACGTGTAGGTTTGCAGATATTCCGATTCTAGTCAGACTGGGTTAAGGAAAGGCAGCATTTATAAAAAATATTCCCTATTCACTGGTTGGCAAACATGCTCAATTGACTGTTTTCCGAAATTCTTTAGGTAGCCCATGACTTTGGATTTGACGTCATACAATTTACATTCTATTATCTTCTGGGTGATTTTTTAACCTATTAAAATGATCAATTTGAATTTTAGTTTGTAAATGAGTAATTTGAAATTTACTTACGTAAGAAAAGCATTTTAAAAATTTGCCTCCATCGTTGTCGTTTTAATGAAAAATATGAATAAAAGCGCAAAGCTTTGTGTGAGACCTCGGTGCAATACAGTTCTTCAAGCGATGTTGACAATGTGGAGCGTGAAACTAACCTGGCTCAAATAGCTCCTATATGCAAGTCTATGTAGAGTAACACATTTTATATGGCTAAGGTTAAGACCCGCTTAACTCGCTTCGTACACTGGAACTTCGTGCTGCCTGTACTTGTCGTGTCGCGATTTAGAGGTATTCGTATTTTAGATGACAATGTTTTCCATCCTACCGAAATGAACTTTCATTTTTGAGAGGTTATGTCGAGAGTGTGTGAATAAGATACTCGTCCCTCTCTTCGGATAGCAGTAACCCTCGTAGCTTAGGTTCGGTCCCGTTTTACAGTTTTCGTTTCTCATGAGACGTCGTGCTGGCCTGGAGTTTGCCTAGCCGTGTTGTGCGAACCGAAACCTTTTAGGGCTGCTCTTCTTGTGGTCCCGCTAAAAACTAAATTTACCTTAATTATAAAAACCTAGACAATCTTCGGGCCAGCCCACCGATTTTATGATTTTTGTGGGTGTTTTGATTGATGATGCTTTTAGTTGTTGTAGTGCGGTGAAGATATACGAAAAAAATAGACTATGCCCCTTGTTGATTCGTCTGTGACAATAAATAGATTACCGATTGAATGCATGTGTACTTTTTAATAATCCTTGTCACTTCCCCGCCACGCCAGGCTGCGGACTCATGCGCTGAGGTACTGCACGAACGTGTACCATCTGTTGAAGATCATCCTAGCCGCCCGCACATCCAGCTGGCCCACGTACCGGGCGTAGATCACCTGCGAGAGCCGCCGCTCAACAGACACGAACACACAGCTGCCCCCCCCCCCTCTCCCCCTCTGACTCCAGCCCCGTTCCGCACCTGGGGCCGCTGGGCCCGCGTGATCATGAGAGCCACCGTGCTGCAGAACCTCCGCGGGCCGCCGAGCCACGGGCAGCGGTAGACCTGGTCGGCCAGGCGGCCGCTGGAGCCGAGCAGCTGGTCGCCGACGACGCACTTGACGGCGATGTAGAACACGGTGGAGGGCATGGTGAGGTAGACGTAGGCCTCGGGGGCGCGGCCCATCAGGCTGATGGTGGACGCCGTCAGTCCCAGCACCGCGCAGCCCATGTTGAGCAGCACCGTCCCGCTCAGCTGGTCCTGGGGACACCGGGCAGATACTGGAGTCCCACGGCTCTTGTTCCTTTTCCACTTTTTTTTTTCGATTGCACTCAGATAAACGTATTCTTGAATCTAGGTTGGTTGTAACTTAACCATTTTGTATCAAGAGTCTTAATTTCTCTTGCTCATACTTATTATTTCCCCTCCACTTTCCTCGATCGATTCAAACACAAGCCTGGACCTGCAGCGCGCGCGTTCCTGCGATGAGCCGCTGGTGCAGCACGACCAGGCCGCGGAGCTGCGCCGCGGAGACGGGCCGCGAGAAGCGCGCCGCCAGCAGGCGGTACATGAGGCTGCTGCACAGCGTGGAGCCCAGGTGCACGTACTCCGTGAGCATGAAGCACGAGTCGCCCACGGACACGCAGAAGTCCTGCGGGCCGGGGAGTCAGTCCGGTCGATACCCCACGGCCCAGGGCAGCAGCGCGCCACGTCTTACCTGGAACAGGTACAGCACGTAGAGCACGAACAGGGGCGCGGAGCCCCTCCGGACCAGCGGGCTCGGCGACTCCCCCGTCAGGACGGTGGGGACGGTGAAGAGCACGTACATGGCGTACGCGTGGCTCGCCCCCACGCCGTAGATGAGCTGCACCTGCCGCACCGTCCGGCGCACGTCCCTCGCCATGGCCTGCACGTCACCAGTGCACAGGGAGAGAGAGAGAGAGAGAGAGAGAGAGAGAGAGAGAGAGAGAGAGAGAGAGAGAGAGAGAAGGGACTAGCGCGCGGACTGACCTCCGACATGGGCTGCAGGCCCTCTATCTCCCTGGCGAGGCCGGCTGCCTCGCGCGCGCGGGAGAACAGCGTGGCCCTCTGCAGCAGGAGGAACGTGTTGGCGTAGACGACGGCCAGCGCCACGCCCACGTCCGTCAGGCTGTGGTACACGCCCTGTCGGAACGCAGCGGCCAGTACCGGTCCAGGCTCGACTACTTGAAGCTCTGGCGTGCTGAGTGCGCACGGCACCCGACCCCTCACGGTACCTGCGCCGTCTGCTGCTGCAGCAGCCAGAGGACGACGAGGAGGTAGTAGAGGGGCAGCGCCGCGCTGGTGACCCGCGCCACGAGCCGGCCCTGCACGACGCGGTGCACGCGGACGCACCAGCGCGCCAGCGTCGCCTCGCGGAAGGCGGCGGGCTTGGGCTGCTCGGCGCTCAGGCGGTGCGCCATCATCAGCAGCTCGACGGACAGCAGGTGCTCTGCAATAGGGCGCTCCGCTAAGACCCCACACAGCCACGTCGAGCGGGTCCAGTACGGGAGGGAACCGCTTTTGTGATTCTTGAATTCTTCGCCCGACATCCGGTCCGAGTCTCAGCGGAATACCCTGTGGGCCGCTCAGTGTCGGCGACACGAAAGGAGACACGCACGACCAGAGTTATCGCAGCTTCGCTTTATTGTGATCGACAGCGGGGAACAAGGGCGTTAGCGCAAACTGAAGAGGGAGCGGATGAATTTACCGGCGCCCGTCAGCGTCCCCCCGCCGCCCTCGCCCGTCCTCTCGGTCGAGGTGATCCTGTCGTCGAACTCGTTCTTCTCGTTGAGGACGCTCATCACCGGCACGACCTTCACTCTCATCCTGGATGTGGCCGCGGCGGTGGTGGTGTTGCCACCGGCCTGCTTGTTGTCCCCGCCGACGCTACTGTCGATCATCCAGCCGTTGAACGACTTGACGGCGTTCCTCCTCGCCACGCCGCGCACGTCGCCGTGCACCTCGGCTCTCTCCGGCTCCACCAGGGTCACGCAGCTCTCCTCGAAGCTCTTCAGCGAGCTCTGCGAACAGACAAAGCCGACGTTCGGGGCCGGAATACACTCGCACGCATTTTAGTTGTAGTTCAATCATCAGGCGTACCAACCAGCGTTGCGAAGCGCACGAGCTCGCTGATGGCGGGGCGAGGAACAGCTTCCACTCGGGACTGCGGCGTTATGCGAGGATACGATGCCATCCTCGACTCTCACGAAGCTACACTGCACAGATTTTTTTTTGTAACGAGCGGTATGTAAACCTCACATCGAAACACGCAGCGAAACCTCTGGTACCTACTGGGTTGACTTGAGGCGCCAGCTGGCCCCGCTCCGCGCTCGGCAGCTCTCGCAGCCGGAGACGCCACTACTAAGGCGCCGGGGCAGGGAAGTCGCGCACGAATCGGTGAGAAACTATATGGATTCAGTCACGAAGGTGGAAGGGGGAATCAAGAAAGTCCGGACATAATTGGAGGAATAAAACGGCTAACGATTCGGAGATAATTGAAGTGGTGTCATCAAGTTTGCATTCCGGCGCGACACCGGCCTGCCCGCTGGTCTTTCGGGTTGAGGCACGAACGCTGTGTGTGCACCAGCGATCGCTGCTGGAAATACTCTGCACTCGTCTGCGGCCGGGGATATACTCCGCGCGCTTGGGACCGCCGGGAGCGTCGGGCGCGGGGTATGCCCGACAACGTGACCACGCCTGAACTGCAGCAAGCAGCGGCGGGAGTGGCCCCAAAACTCTTTCCGGCGTCCAACACTCTGCTCGCGACCTCACAAACACGAGACAGAGATACTCTGGCCGCCTTTCTCTGTGTAGCCGAGGAGGAGCTGTCCCGAGGGGCGCACAACTGGACACAATCGTTGTACACATATGGGGACAATCAAGCACAATCGTCGATTAAAAACCTAGAAAATGGGTTAAGAACAAGGTTTTCGCCGCATTATTGTGGTTAAAACGGTCGGAAAACGCCATAAACAGGCTTTCAAGTCGAAGTTTATCAAAAATCGTTGCAAGATTTGACACAATGAGCACAATCATTGTACACGTTGGGGCTGAGTTGTGGACCCCTCGAGCTGCCCCCGCCCTCAAGATGATCTCACGAACATTAATTCTGGAAACGACCCTGGCTCTGGGTCGCGCAGGTGAGATGAACGGCCGCACTGCCGCCCGGAGGCGATCCCCCTCCGACGTCTCTCTCGCCGTGGTCAACGAGGCCCTCAACCTGTTCGCCGCCGGCCGCACCCGCCTGGCCCGCCCGCGGCAGCAGCAGCACGGTGCGTGCACGCGCGCCGCCCTGTCAAACCGTCCTTTCCCCTTCCCTTCCCCGCCCCCGCCGATCAGCTGGTCGCGCTGGTGGCGGGAGAAAGAGAGAGGGGCGGGAGGAGGAGGGGGGGGGGGGACGCGGAGCAGCGGCGCGGCGGCGGCGGCGGCGGCGGCGGCGGCGGCCAGGCTGGCTGGGTAGTCCTGGTGAGTCAGCCTGCCAGTGCCAGCCCCGGTCACCGACAGCAGTACTTGTCTGCGAGTCAGCGAGTCAGTCGACGCCCCTCTCTCTCTGCCCGTCCAGGCCGCCCAGGAGGATAGGATAGCGAGAAGACGTGCGTGTGCGTGCGTGTGTGTGCGTGTGCGTGCGTGCGTGTGCGTGCGTGTGCTGCCGGTGGCGTGCCGCTACCGTGACGGCGGCCGGGCGCCGCGTGAAAGTGACGGTGTACGTGTTCATCAATCTCGCCGTGGGCGCCACCCGGGACACCGGCGGCACAGGGAAGTGACGCCGCGCCGCCCCGCAGGGCCCGACGCCGCCGACGAGATGCCGATGGGGGACGTCGCGCACGTCGCGCTCGCGCTCCCGGGCGCGGGCGCCTTCCTCCAGGACGGCGTCGTCAGCCGCGGCTGCAAGGGCACCGAGGCCAAGAGCGGCACCCTCATCCTGGTCGGACCCGCCAAGCACGCCCAGCACGTCCAGGTAATGACCCGCCTTCGGCGTAATCTCATTAATGCTGTTTTAGTTTAGTTCTTAAGGAGAGGGGCGGGGGTCCCCGGAGCGTTGTTCCGCCGGCGCACGGAGTGTTGCGGCCCCCGCGGCCCCCCGGCTCCGGCCGCCTGTTCCGGCACACGCGGCGTGGGCCCCAGCCGGCGTGGTGTCCCAACGTCCCGCGCTCCGCGCCCGGCACTCGCCGGCAAGGAGACCGGATGCGGAGCGCGCCCGCCGTGGTGCCGTGTGATCACCGAACGGAGAGCAGCAGAGGGCTCAGATACGTCGGACATGTCCGGTCCCAGCCGCCGCCACCGGGGACCAGCACCTCTCGCGGCCCCTTTTCCGCGCACAGCACGTCCGGAGAGACTTTCTCCCACTGACGCCGTCGTAGAGTCACCGCACCGCCGAAATATCTCGGGCGGGTGACTGCAGCCTCCGCAGCAAGACACGTGACAGGTCAACTGCTGCGTGACCCGCCGAGCGCTGCTCAGCTTGCTCAGCGCCTGCCGCTGCCGGGGTAGGCCGCCCCGCACGACGCGCGCGCGTGCCGGCTGCCTATACACAGCAGGCGTCAGGCGCTATACGCAGTGCCCACCGGCAGTTCGTTTCGGATCTCTTGCTCTCATCGTTGTCTCTCTCTCTCTCCCGCTCGCAGCCTTCCACGGGATGAGCGGAGCGGATCGGAGCCACGATGGCGGCGGTGCCAGGGAGTGCCGCCGCCGCTCTCCGGTTTTTCTCCCCCTTTTTCGCAGCGCCGGCCTCCAGCGGGAGTCGAACCGTCGCCAATGCTGCGCCGCGGGTGCGCGCCTGCTCCCAGCAGCCCGCAGCCCCCCCCCCCCCCCCAGCCCGTGCTCTGTTTAGTGGTTGCGCAATGGCCCCCCACGAAACGCAACGCAACGCCCGAGCCGCCGAGCGGGGCCGAAGGGGGCTTAACAAGACGAGGGGTATTTATACGGAGGACGGCGTCAGCCCTCCCTCCGGGGGGCAGCAGCGGCTACTCTCTCATCCATACCGTTGCCTAACACCTTCTAGGAAGCGAGGGCCTTCAGTGGCGTTTACTGGGGGTCGTGAACCTTTCTCTCTCTCTCTCTCCCTCTCTCTATCTGTTTCTCTCACCTTGGCCGCACCGCCATTATTGTCCGCTTAAGCCCCCCCCCCCCCTCCTCCTGCCCCGCCCCTGATCGGGTAGCGGCGGAGGCAGCCGGGGCGAGGCAGCCGGGAGCTGGCGCCGGTTGCCATAGCAACGCCGGATCCGTTCTGGTTGCGGCACACTCAAATTGCAGTCGGAGGCTGCCGCGGACACCGGCGCTGTCAGGGGGCCCCTGTGAGGTAGGCAAGGCGCGCGAGTGCGGAGCTGCGGAGCGCTGCGGGCTGGCCTACCGCCCGGGCGCCCAGCAGGAAGCCGGGGACGGCCGCGCTGTGAATAACCCGACTCCGTCTCTCTCCCACACGCGGCGTAATGTGTTTTGAAACGCATACGCAACGGGCGTGCGCGGGGGTCCGCCACGGCACGCGCGCGCGCGGTACGATGGGAAGCTTGTAGCTCTGTCTCGCTTCCTCTGCTGGATCCGCCCCGCGGCGGGATGCTGCCCGCGGCGTGCTCTGTCGCACTCGTTGCGCGCCCCGCGCCGTGCACTTGTTTATTTCCGAGCAGCCCGCGCGCGCCAGAATCCAGGTCACACCACCACAAGCCGGCCGGCTTGGCCGCAGCGCCACGCCCCGCCACGCCCCGCCACGCCCCGCCACGCCCTAGGACAATAGGATTCGCCACCGACAGCGCTCTGGTCGCGGCTCTGGCTGCCCGACCCGCTGCGGGCCCGCACTGCACCAGGTTGGCACCTCTGGCCGTCAGAGAGAGAGAGAGACAGAGAGACAGTAAGGCCCGTAACGTAACCTCTTATATTCCGTTATAGTCCGTCCGACAGACGCAGCCGCGCCTCTCGCAGTTCAGGTTGTACGGTGAATACAAGGAGAACATTTGGGGCGCAGAAAGGGAGAGAAGACGGCAAAAAAAAAAACCAAGTGTGCCGTGGGAATCCGCGGCGGCGTCACGCGACAACAGCAGCGAAGGAAGGGCGGGGGGAAAGAAATAAAATAAATGGGTGCTCGTGTTTACGCGGCGTTTTGCCACCTCTGCGCGCTGCCTTTTGTTTTGTTGTTCTTGTCCGAGGAGACCAAGACAGTGAGAGAGAGAGTAAAAAGGGGGGGGGGGAGGGAGAAAGAGAGAGAGAGATGGGTGCACCGTACTCGCCGCGTCTGCCCCGTTTGACTCGTGCCGTTTCGCGGGAATCGGGCCGTTTTCGCTTTCGCGGTGCGCAGAAGACCCCACCCCAGCCAGCAGCAGCGGCGCGCCGTGCCGCCCGGCGGTTCATCAGACGGCCGCCGATGAACTTTCCATGTTGTCACGCCGAATATAAATAATAAATATGGGTTAAAAAGTCAACCTCCCCACCACGTGGCGGCCGGCATCGCACATGTTGTGGCCCGGCTGTGAGACGGAGTGGGGGAGGGCGAGTTTATGCTATTTCTGACCCCCGCTGTCTATTAACTAGGACAACGCCGCTCCCCATGTTCTTACGGCTCGTCACGGCCTCCCCACGTGAATGAAGGCTTTCAGTGCTTTCAGCAAAACGTCGGCGTCGTTCCCCGCGCGCCGCGTCGCGTTGCGTAGCGTCAGTGTTTTTTGGCGGGTATTTTTAAACGTGCCGCGCGCATAGAAGTGGGTCACCCCGCGGGCGCGGCGATGCGCGGCGCGGTCCGCCCGCGGCGGCGGCGGCCTGGACCCGCGCCGCCCGCAAAAGCGACAGGGCGGCAAATTTGAAAATGCGGGGCGCGGGGCGGGAAGCGTGGCAACATTCGTAGGAAAAACCGGGCGCGGCCAACAGAAGGGTTGGCAGCCTTTGGCAAGCCGTCAGCCGTTTTGCGTGTACCCTTCTGGCCTGGGGCACGGTAAGCTGGCCTAGGTAGGTGTTCGCGGAACCACCGCGGCGGCGGCGCCCCTCCCCTCACGCAGCCCGGCAGGCCGGCAGGTTCCGCAGCACCCTTTATGCGGCGGCGGTGTTTGTGTAGCGATACGGGCCCGCCTTTGCCAACAGCGGTTCCGCCGGCACCGCCACACCGCCTGGCCGAACGCCAGCGCAGGGTTCGCGTTCGGCGGGCAACCGCCGCCGCGCAAGCGCTGACCGGGTCCGTCGCAGCGGCGGCGGTGCATTCTGGGAGCCAACTAACGGCCGTGTACCGCTACCCGTGTTTATAGTGACTCCGTTAGTTTTGAGAAAAACTGCCAACAGTAAGGCCCTTTCGGATCGACAGCTCATTATTTACTTGCATTGCGTCACCTGCCTCAGACAGATAGACACACGTTCTCTGTCTCTCTCTCTTCATTTAGTCGTGCGCATTTAGATTGCCGACGCCCGTAGAATCCAAAGTGATAAGGCTTTTACTTTGTGCGTGCGGAACTGTGCCGCTGCGCTCCGATACACCGGAGAGACCCCCATTATTTCTCTGTTTCACTTCTCTCTCTCTCTCTCTGCCTCTCTCTCTCTCCAATGACTCGTCGCGTGTCACAATTGCATGACTCCGCGGTTCACCCCCGCACGCTGCCGTAGCGGAGCGCAGAGCAGATCGCGGCCGCGGCATTCACTTTCGTTTTTTGCCCTAAAAAAATAGATAAGTAAAAGCCTCGCTTTTTATCGCTTACTGTTGTATTTCTTTTTGGCGTTTTTTTTTAAAATAAGAGATAATGAGTGTTATTGTGCGTGTGACTAGAATGAGATGCGGTCTATTGATTTTTCCGTGGAGGAAAAAAGAAAACACGAACATCGCGAGCGAACCGCAAAGGCGAATAAAAGGCAATCTAGAACGAGAAGACTATTTCCTTGGAGGTGTCGTCCTGAGGGCGCACTGCCTTCAGCCTCCGGGTGTCGCCGCGTCGTCACATCGGAATGCAGGGAGTGAGTCACACCCTCCCCGGCGGAGAAAGTGAAGCGATCACGCGGCCCAGCAGACGACGCCCCCAGCGGCCACACCGGCTAGGACCTCGCTGCCATAGAGGAGGGCTAAGCTTGGCTCGTTGCGTCGGCGACAAGACGGCTCGTGTGGCGATCGGGCACGGGCCGTGGCGCTAGCCGGCCGCAGGGCAGCCACGGGGCAGCTGCAGGGCAGCCACGGGAGCCACAGGGCAACCACAAGGCACGGCGTGAGTCACACGCCATGAGGCAAGGACTCTCTCACCGCATCGCATGCCTCCTCTCACACACACACACACACACACACACACACCTCCGCGACCGCCGCGCGTACCTGCCCCGTGACGAGGTGCGTCAAATGCCGGGCGGGCCGGGCGCGCGCCGCGTGGCTGTTCCCGCCTCGCCGCCCATGTTCGCCAACAAACGAAATCGAAATTCGTTGTGAGCACACCAGATCTCTTTCTCTATCTTTTTCACTCCACTTTTCTTTCTCCATTTCAGTTTTCCACTGTCTCGGGGCTGTGTATCTCTTGTGGGAACGGTCTTCAAGAATGAGGAAAACGAGTCGTTTTGCGCAAGGTGAATTTGCCGGGCCGTAACGTGGCATCCCAGAGAGGGTACACGCGAGGCAGCCGTGGCTCTGGCTGCGTCTCTGTCTCTCTCGCTCTGCCCCACCACGAGGCTGTGCGGTCCGTGCGTTAGACGGAGAGGGGCAGTGTCTCGCTCGGACGCAGCCGTAACCCCGCCGGAGGGGACTGCTAACACGCTCTCCGCTGCTGCCAACTGCGCCTGCACGCCTGCACGCCGGCCTCAAAGTGCTGCACGCCGAGTGCCGCGGTCTGTTGCGTTATATTTGAGGGTGGAAAACACGCCAAGCGATATTGGCAGTGCCGGTAATGGTGGACACGGAGTCTCGCTGTTGACAAGTTGGTTGTTGTTGTTGTCGCGCTGCCTGGCCGTCATGCGAAAGGGAGAGAGGGAGAGAAACTCGCGTGTTGCCTTCGGACATCACGTGGACGCCCCCAGCCCCACAATAGCGACTCAAACCCCGCGACTAAGGCCGAGCAGTCGCGGTGCGGTGCTGTGACGCAGCTACACCGTGACAGAAATGTTGGAAAGTACGGGAGCGCCCATACGGTACTCTCTCTCTCTCTCTCTCTGTAGTCCAGCTGTTCTGCGCACTGCACACTCTCACCTTTCGCTTGCGCAGAACGCTGGGGCGCTCGGCGCGGCCCCCGACGCTTGTTGCCCCCGACCCCGCTGACCCGCGGCGGACTGTACTCACGAACATGAAGGCCCCGACTGACCACCACCCGTGCTCGTGTTGCAGGTGAAGGTGTACCGGACGTCCCTGGAGCACTTCGCCGTCGTGTACCCCCAGAAGAAGGTGTGCCGGCCGATGGGCTTCGTGAACCTGCGGCACACGGTGGTGGCGCGGCTGCCGGCCGTGGCCGAGAAGGTCCACGTCAAGACGGCGGCCGCCAAGTCCAAGGAGGTGCGCTGCCCGTCCGTGTCGCTGCCCCGGCAGTACCAGCACCTCTCCGGGCTGGTGGTGCGCAGCCGCCAGTGTGACTCGCCGCACGCGCTCACCTTCCTCAGCGAGTCCGCCAAGGAGCTGGACTCGTGGCTGTCCGCCTTCGAGCCCGCGTCGGCCGGCGCCGACACCCTGCGCGTCCTGCCCATCCTGGAGGAGGGCGACGAGCTGTAGTGTGGCGTCCCTGGGCCGCCGGCCGCCGGCCCGCGCCTCCTGGAGGCCAGCGAGACGGGTCTCGGCCAACGATGCTTTCCGGAGTCACCGCAGACGTCCGCTGGGTTCGCCTTGAAGAGGCGGACAGGAAATGTTACTCGGGTGCTCGAGTGCCAAGAGACAAGATCTGAACATGGGACGGACGTATCCGTCAAAATCCATGGGCAGTGGGCCACTTTAGTCGGCGTAGCCCGCCAAATTGACAATATCCTGTGGTGCATTATTCGAATTTCAAAAGAACTTAGATTAGATTCGCTTTGCGTCCACGCGTTCTCGACCCGGACTGAAGAATCGTGGACCAGAGAATCTGTATTTATTTCTAATAAGTAGGTATCTCTAGATCTCCTTTGTAAACGTGAACCCCCCCCCCCCCCCCCGCAAAAAAATGAGCAAATTTTGGTGATTATCCAGAGGGGCGTAGGTTCATTTTTCATCACAAGCTTCGATACCAAAGTCAAGTGTTGAGTCTTCACAATCCTATCTCAATTTTTCCCCGTTTAGTTATTGTAACGCCTGTGCGTTATCGATGAAGATCGAACCTCGCGAATGTGTGGCATTCACTGAAACATTATCAATAATACTTCGATCTTAGACTGTGATAACTGTTCATGTAGTGTATACATGTCAACCAAAGTGATACAAGATTTCGATAATTCTTACGCAGACGTATGTGCTAGTTAGGCTAAGTTTGTGATTTTGTTTTCTCTGATGTTAGTTTTCCTTTGTTATTGTGTGTGCGTGTGTGAGCGTGTCCGTTTTATATTTCTATGCGTCCACTTTGATAACCGTTTCTGTAGATATATTGTTGGTTTGATCTTGTCTTGTAGAAAACCACATATGTAATAATGTTAAATAAATAAATCTTGAAACTATTTGCACGTTCTCGGCGTCGTGAATACTTTCCCGCTCCCCGTACACCCGGCGCCCGGCGCGGCGTGCCTCTTCCGCAAATAAACACGGGCTGAGGAAAATCACAGCGTGAGATGCGATAGCAAGCAACAACATGCCACATCCATATAACACTGCGAAAAGCGCGAGAACAAAAGAGAGGGAGGGTGGCCTTGGCGCATAGAGGAGAAAGGACAGCGGCGGCGTGACTGAAGGTCGGGTCGTGTGTACAGTAGCGCGACGCACCGCCGTGCACCGGCCCGGTGCATCGGACTCCCAGCGCGGGCCTGCATTCAAATTGGGCAGCAGCTGAACGGAACTGCAATTAGGTTCCGCGCCCGTTTAAACGGAAGGAATCGCCGGTTTATTTGAAAACTTGGTTGCAGGGAGATTTTTTTTTTGTCAGAAAAAAAAAAGAAACGAAATGAAAGAATTGAACTACACGCGATAAAATGGGAGGCTCGGCTGAGATGCGGCGCCAGCGCCGTCGGTGCAGGCCGTGCTGCTGCTGCCCGCCATCCTTTCACCTCTCGCCCGAAGGCTTTTCGAGTTCTCGAATCGGCTGCTGCTGCTGCTCCAGACAATCATCGGGGAGGGGAGACGTGGGGAGGGAGGGGTGGGGGGGCCGCGATAGAAGAGGTTTGGGTTTCTCCAGCAAAGGACAACTTTCACGCGCGCGATAAAGAGTAGTGCCACGACGGTGAGTAAGTTGGTGGGACTTGTCTAGGCAAGGTCATGCCGCCGCTGGCGGTTCAAGACTCCTATTCGGGTCAGTGGGCGGAGCGCTGATGCACCGCTATCACATACGCCGTGTTCACGTGGCGGTGTCCCCCTGCTGGAGTAGCGTCACTGACGTTACACCGAGAGAGCGGTGATCGCCGTACAGTTCGGCGTGTCCTGTGAGGCGGCACGCGGCAGGAAGCTTCTCGGCTGACGCGCGTACTGCAGGAATGTGGAGACACGCGCGCCTCCCTGTGACCCGCCGTGACCTCGCGCATGAATCACACACACACACACACACACACACGGCCAGCGCGGCAGGTGGGCCCTGCGGGGGGCCTTGCGGGGGGGGGGCAGCGTGAAGAGTCGCGCCACCGTCGTCAGTCAAGGACTGCTGACGTCGCCGTCCCTGCAATGAGGGGAGGCGCAGCGCCTCTCTACGGTGCGGCCGCGGCAGCAACGGGAGCGACTAGAGAGCACTAGAGAGACTCCCTCCGAGCCTCTCTAACGGCGGCCTGCCGGCGGCCGCGTGTTCCTCGGCGAGGAGCGTTGCGCCACACACACGCACGCACGGTGACTGCAAGTGAATGGCGCTATGACTGGCACATATGTAGAGAGAAGAGAGAGAGAGAGAGAGAGAGAGAGAGAGAGAGAGAGAGAGGCGGAGTACGTAGGTGTTTCGGGAGGGCTTATCAGGAGTGCTGCGTTCCGGTCGAGGGGGCGATTCATCCAGACAATCTGTGCACGCGGGAGAGGAGCCAACTAAAGGTACTCATACTACAGGCTTTTGAAATTTACTTCGAATATTTCGAAAATATTTCAGGCGTTTTGGGACCAAATAGTGGTTTGGATGTGAGCTGTACTTTGCCACGGTTACAGGTGTCCTCACAAGGCGCACTGCAGGATCTCTGGGTTACTCCGTGAGTGAGTCGGCCGTCGCGTCGGTTCCGGCACACGGTGGCCGCCGCGAAGCGGCACGAGTTGAAGGCATCCGATGCCGCCGTGTATATTTGGATATCCGAGTCGCGTGTCCCTGCTGATTAGACCGGGGCCGCTATCGTGCCGCGGACCCCCCGCGACGAGGACCCCCCGCGGCCCCCCCCCGGGGGGGTCGGGGCACCTTGTTTACCGGCCGCTCGCCGCTGCGCCACACGCACGTGTGCGATTGGTGTGTTGTTGTGTGTCCATACCTTCTTCGATCGATTTGAATTGGAAGCGCAGCCCCTGAGGGGCGCGGCGCCTTGCAGTGAGCAGCGCGCCGCGAGTGCACCACGCCAACACGTGCCGCACACGTGGTCTGCCTTTGGGGGCACCTCCTAATCTCTAATCTTAACGTTTCGGGGTAACTCTGATGCAGTGCAGTCACGGTATTCCATTAATGACGCCCTGGCAACATTTTTATTTATCCGAGGCGGACGCCGCCCCGCCGGCCCCGAGGTTATGCACGGACAGTGACTGCCACCACCACCACCACCACCACCACCACCTCGGGGGGCGTGGTGTGCGGCCGCGCATTTAGTTTGACACCCGATTTCACAAAGAAAACAATTTCAAAAGTCCCGCGGCGCGACAGAACCTCTACCGCCCTCCCACAAATGAGGCCCCACGCATGCACACTGCGCGCTGCTAGCTGCTCTGTTTGTCCGACTCTGCTTGTTTTGTCACACAATCAGTGGCGGAGTGTCGCTATGTGTCCCTTCCCGACAAGAGAGCGTGCGTGTGTGTGTGTGTGTGTGTGAGCGTGTGTGAGCGTGTGCGCCCCCTGGATACCCTTGCCACGGTTTGCGACCTGACTGCGGATGTATACTGCAACAATTTCCGCGCAGATATAGCAACGCGTAAACAGCGCGACTGGAAAACTTTCCGACGGGGGCTTTTTTTTTTCGCATGTGCGGCGCGCGGGCGGGTTTGAAGGGAATAATAAAACAGTCCGGGTCTTTACGGACCGGCCCTCAGTTTCGGCGCGTCTGCGGCTCGCAGACAAAGTAAGTTTTATCTACATGACGCTGCGCTCGCTGCTGCCGCCTGTTGTGGCTTCTGCTGCTGCCCGCGTCCACACCAGAATCTCGTCGGCTGCCAGAATATTGCGTGAAGCTCACAGGGGGGGGGGGGGGGGGGGGCTCGCTCGCCGCGCACGAACACGTTGAGTCAGGTCGCGCCGCGTAGTAGCAGACTGCCGGGCCCCCTGATGAAAGATGTGTCGCGCCTCGCGGGCCCCCCGTTTCAAATGCACCAAGATTATTGCACCGCGCGCTTCAGTGACTCGTTGCAACTTTCGATCCGTTGCGATCGGGCACAGCATATCACTTACATGGTGTGCCTAATTTCTGTAAGACACCCGCGCGCGACACTGCAAACTCGGCGTCAAACGCCGCCGCAAAACACGTAGAATGGATAGAGACGAAAAAGAAATTGTTGGCAGTGAGCACGAAATTGGCACAAAATATTAGACAGAGTGAGTAAATTTCGGAGCAGCGCGTGGACCATTCCGCCTCCTCTTGCCAAGGGTTTCAAAGCCCGAAACTTTCAAAGAAATTTTTGGGGAAAAAAAATCTAGAATTTTTCAGAAAAAAAATCCGAAATTTTCGGAAAATTTGTGAATTTTTCTTTTCTGAGAGCCGACTTTTGGCCGCTGCCGCGCCGCACCGCGCCTGGTTCACCTCCAGCGGGAGGGGAGGTGTCCGCGGGCACTCGATCACCGCCGCATGACGGCTGGCCACGGCGCGGTCACGCCGGGGGCCGGTGATGCCCGAGGACGTCCCCGCGTGGGTATCCGGATAGCGTCGTGGTGTTGTCGCCCCCACGAACCGGTTCCCGCCAGACAGCCGGGGTCCTGCCGGGTCCTGCCGGGTCCTGCCGGGTCCTGCCCCGCTGTGCGCTGCTCCTATTCCCCGATTAGCGCCGACAATTAGAACTGTCGAGAGGAGACGGCGCACACAGGCGGACGCGCTGTCAGGCTCGCGCCGCGTGCACGGAAACCCAAGCGGGGCACGCCGAGCTACACCGTGCGGCCCGCCGAGCTACACCGCGCCGCCCGCCGAGCTACACCGCGCCGCCCGCACAGCCACTCACTTCCAGGCCGCGCGGTGTACACGTATGGCTATTTGCGGCACGGGCGCGTATGAATGACTTTCCGACAACCTCTCCGTCCGGCCGCGGCTCCGTTTGCTCGGCCGCCCGCTGTGTCCACGACGCCGGTGCCATTTCGGGCCCAAGTGTCATGCATTATCGTGCGGACCGGAGCCCCCCCGGGGGGCCCGCGGGGCCCGCAGGTCCCGCACCCCAACTCGGCGGTGGTTAAAAATGCGGGCACGGTGACGAAGAGGTGTGTGTGCGTGTGTGTGTGTGTCGGTGGCGTGACAGCGCTATCTGCTCCTCACCTCGCGATCCACTGACTGTCCTGTCCATCCAGTCACCGAAAATGTGCTCGAGTTTTTATCGTGTATTTATTTGTGCTTTGTTCAAAAAATGTTTAAAAAAATAATAAAAATATGAAAAGAGTGTAAGCGAAGCGTAGTAAGCGGTTACACCCATTCCGATCGTGACACAACTTTCATAAAATTCAAAAAATGGGTGGGCACTACCGGAGGGGCGCCTCGCCTCACGAACGGGTCTACACGGACTGATGATTGGACCGGCCCTTTCCATTCACAAGATTGAACCGAACCGGCCATCCGCGAAATGTTTCTGTTCCGTGTGGTTATTTCGTAGCCGCACAGCCTTGGCCCTGGCCGTGGCTGTGTGTCGCCCGCCTGTTCACCGCCCATGGGACCCTGTTGGCACCTCCATGAGAGGAGCCGGTGTGGAAGGGGGAGGGGGGGGGGGACGGCTGCACTCGTTCTTCGGTATTGCCGGAGCTGGGCCCTCCCTCCCACAGTTGTGCCTACCCCGCGCGCCGAGCGCGCCGAGAGTGGCCGCAGAGACCCCCTTCTGCCGTGCCGCTACCCCACGCACGGAAAGACGTAGTTGCGGAGACGGCCGCGAGGTGGCGCGCGTGTCGCGGAGCATGGAGCCGCCGCTTGTCATCGCGTTTTACCACTCTCCGCCTCCAAGCCACGGTAGCCGTGATCGTATAGTGGTTAGTACCTTGCGTTGTGGCCGCAATAACCCAGGTTCGAATCCTGGTCACGGCATGAGGCATATTTTTTGTTTTCGAGTGTAGTTTCGTTTATCGCGGAAATGTACAGCTGGCTGGATGCGTGGCACCTGATGTAAATGTTACACTGGGAATCCGGACGCATGCCGTAATTAAAAATTATTTTTAGAAAGTGGTTTAGAAATAAAACACTGGTGAATTTCTGTTTGGTACATAAATAGAGCTCGAGATATGAAAGGTACAAGATAGTCTTCACGGTCGGGTCAGACTTTGGACGTCCTCTTCCTGCTGGCCGAGACCGGGTGGTGGTTGTGGTTGGCGGCGTTCTTCGGCAGCTTCGGCGCCGGCAGCAGCTCCCCGGACACCAGCGCCAGCTCGATGGACCTCGTCCGCGGCCTCGCATACCGCACCGGCGAGTCGGCCTCCGAGGACGCCGAGGCCGTCGTCGTCGAGGAGGAGGACGTCGGGTCACTCCAGACGCCGCTCTCGACGTCGACCTCGGCCACGCTGGACAGGGGTCCCGTCAGGGGGATCTCGGAGACGACGCTGGCGAAGCGCACGTTCTTGCGCAGGCTGTGCGCGATGGACCGCGGCTTGGCGAGGGACTGCAACGAGAGCGCAACGACAGTGGTGACGGCAAAGCCCTCGGCGGCGGAGGCCCTGTCCGCACTCACCGCCTGCAGCTCCTCCCGGGTCAGGCTGGGCTCCCCGTCGTCCGCGTCCCGGATCACCTGCGCGAGACATTCGTTTTGGATGAAATTTTTATTTTTTTAGGTGCTGTGTGGTTTTTGAGTCTGGGCGAGGCTTTACAGACCTTCCTCCGGCGGGCCGTGTCCGCGTCCCCCAGGACGGCGGGCAGCCCGATGGTGGCCACCGCGGTGCTGGCCTCGGGCGAGTACTTCGGGAGGTCCTCGATGACGGCCAGGTCGCAGAACTGGAAGACGTAGCGCGGCTGCGAGTCCGCCGCCCAGGGTCCGACGGGGGCCGGCGGGAAGGAGCTGTCCGACGGCCCCCCGCCGCCGCCGCGGCCGCCCCGCGCGCCCCCCGCCACCCAGGTGGACACGTCGTCGGCGTCCTCGCTCTCGACGCCCCAGCGCGGGTCCAGGGTGCGCAGGTGCAGCCCCTGCCCGGTGGCGAACAAGACCGCCGTGGCCGCGGACACCACCGTCTCCTCGCCGTCGGACCTGCAAGCGCGGGTTCGTTGCCGTCATTCGTGTTCACGGGCGGGAATGTCCGGCATGCGGTCTGCGGGCCGACCTTGCCGTCGGGTCCACGTCGCGGTGCCGGAGGCGCGCCCAGCGCTTCCCGGGCGCCGCGGCCCCGGCGGCGGCTCCGGCGGCGGCCATGGGGGCGGCGAGGTGGCCGTACCGCCGCTGCGGCAGCGACTGCCCCACGGCGTTGGCGCGCCGGGGCACGCAGCAGCCGCAGCAGCCGCAGCAGCAGGCGTGGTACAGGCCGCGCCACACCTCCAGCACGCGCCGCCGCACGTCCCTGCTCAGCAACACGATCACCCCCGGGCACACCACGGCGAACTGCATCCGCAGCCACACCAGCACCGTCTCGTACGTCCCGGTCACGATGGGCCACAGGTCCGGCGGGCCGTGCGCGGCCCGGGGCGTCAGCGCCATCAGCTGCAGCACCTGGCGCGGGGCAGGCTGGGCGTGGTTAAGGTGGTCCCGGGGCGGCGGCACAGCCCCGAGCCCCGGCGGCGCTCACCTGCGTGGACAGGATGCCGGGCACCAGCATGGCCAGGTACATGCCGACCAGGGCCGTGGCCAGCGTCAGCGCGCGGTACTCGTCCAGGCTGAGGTGGCCCAGCGGCGTGTCCACCAGGCTGAGCCCCAGGCCGGCGGCGGCGGACGCGCCCTGGACGCGGCCCTGCTGCTGGGCCGCGAGCTCGAGCTGCCGCCGCCGCCACCGCTGCAGCGCCGCCCTGCGCGCCGCCAGCGACACGGCCGCGACGAGGGCGGCCCAGGGCGCGAGGTAGCCCAGCACCAGCACCGGCACGCCCAGCCACGCGCCGTGGCCGCCGTCGCCCTCGCGCACCAGCCCGCACGCGTACCTGCCGAAGGCACCAAACCCGGCTCCAGCACAAGCTCCGCATCGTCCACGAGCACAACGAGTCCTTTTTTGGCTTGCCCGACTAGTGGCTGACATTACAGCCCCGCTTCCAGCTGAGGCAAGTGTTGGAGTTCCAAAAACTCAGTTGCTACCTGGTGGGGAACATGCGCACGTTGGCGAAGGCGATGGGCAGGGCGATGCAGAGGGCGGCCGGCCCCGCGGCCCCCAGCAGCGCCCAGGTAGCCGTCGACACGCAGCGGCCGCGCCTGCCGCCTCGCTTCCCGCCCACGACGAGGCCCTGGTGCTGCTGAGGCACCAGTCCCAGGGAGAAGGTGGAGGACGAGCCGGGGGGCTCGGCCAGCGACAGGCAGCGGTCCAGCACAAGCACCAGCAGAGACAGCGTCTGGAGAACGGCCGTCAGCTGCAACAAACGCGCGGAGCTGGAGGAGGGCCCGAGTGTTCTTGTTAGTTCTACTCGATAGGCATTTCCGACGAGAACTCGAACACTTCCAAGAGAAATTGCATGGTGGCCCGCGTTAGAGATACTGTTTGCCGCGCGATTTCTCATACTACCCGAGTTTCCGCTCTGGAAACATTCTTGTCTTCCCGCTTCCGTTCCCGAGCCTCGCTGGAAATGCCTACTGCGCTTCAGACAACGACCGAAATCAAAAGCCTGCTCGCCATAGCTGGTGTTATCATCTGAAATTTCAATCTGTGTTTCTAGCGAGGGCTGCGATAACTTCACCATCCGTGTCCGGCCGGCGCTAGTTAGACTGAAGGCCACGTGGGGGCGGGGGGGGGGGGGGGCGATAGCCATCAACTTCAGTGATAATGAACAGGCGTGCCGGCGGCGGCCCCACACGGCCGACGGGGAACAGGTGACATTCGGCTGGATAGTAGGAGTCAATGGCAGAGTGCATGGAGAGTAAGAGTGCATAAACTCTGTATGTGTGTATGTGTGTATGTATGTGTGTGTGTGCGCGCGCGCGCTCACTCTGCAGGTAACTGCCCCATTACAGTACGGGGACTGTCAGTGAGGCGGAGGGGTAGGGGGTGGGGGTTGTGGACGTCCAGCAGCGGCCCGTTCTGGCTGGGAGTGTCAAGGGCGCCCGCTTGTCAAGCGCTGTTTGCCGCCCCTCGAACGGTCGCCATAAATTCCACCGCCACAATTACGAACGCATTTATTCAAATAATTATGAAGATTATTTTTATTAGTTTCAATATTTGTGATTTTGCGCACTTTGTGACCCGGCAGAGCAGGCCACGCGGCGGCGTGGCGCGGCGTGGCGCGGCGTGGCCCCAGCCGTCACGCGGCTGGTCGCGTGGGGGCACGGCCGCGCGCGCCGCGGGGCGGTCATTCTCCCCCACCCCCTCCCCGCCCCCGCGGCCGCCAACGAGGCGACACGAGTGGACACGAGACGAGAGGGCGCCAGCGGCAAGTCCAGCCGCAAACGAGTTGCCGCCGTGTTGCTACGCTGTCTCTTAGTTATGGCTGACGACAATGGCGATGTGTTTGGCCAACTCTTGTTCCGTCAGCTGCCAACCCTTTCATTCTGCCCCCCCCCCCTCCTTAATGCTCCCCGTCGGCGAGGGGGTGGAACGGTCGCCATGCCGCCAGAATAGGGTAGTCCGACGAAGGATTCGTCCGGAAGTGAGAAGAGCAGAGCGGCTCGTGGTGGAGGTGGTGGGGGCGGGGGTCAGCCGACGGAAGTGACAACGTCCGATCGACACAGGTGAAAGCGGCGGAATACAGACGGAAAAAATTGGCGATGAGTCATCGATTTTTATCCCCGCGAAAATGTGGTATCCGTGGCCGGCAGCGCACGGTGCCGCCCGCTCCGGGCACCGCCGCCTCCGATAAGGTAAGCGCGTGGCGCCCACCCGTCCCGGATGCCGCCGACGGCCAGCACTGGGACCCCGGGGACCACGGGGCAGTGCCACCCGGATCCCATCCCGAACCCCTTGGAAACGCACAGTGGTGGCATGTGACGGCCAGAACACATATTTTTGGTCTGGCTTCGAAAAAAAAAATTGCAACAGAAAAAAGAGATACTTGGGAGAATTAAAACAAACCCTCGCGAAAAATGAGAGCAGTAGATTGTAATTGCGTGTGCGTGTGCTGACCTGGCCGGCCGCCGCGCTGAACCGGCAGAGCGCCCGGGCGGCGGCGGGCGCGCGCTCCACCAGCACCCCCCACGAGGTGACGACGACGGCGGCGGCCGGCACGTTGAGCAGGCAGTCCAGGGCGTTGGCGGCGACCAGGAGGGCGTGCGCGAGGAAGGTGCGCGTGCGCAGCCCGGACGCCAGCAGCGCCACCAGCACCAGGGCGTTGAGGGCGAGGCCGGCGGCGAACGTGGCCACGAGCAGGGCGCCCAGGCCGGACAGCGCGCCGCCGGCGGCGTCGACGCCGTCCTCGGGGACGAGCTGCAGCGACCCGTTGCGGCCGACGAGCAGGGTGACCCGGCGGACGCCGTGGGGAACACCGGCGGGGATGCCATGGGGGCCGCCATCGTGGGGGAGGGTGGCCATCCAGCAGCGGCCGCGCTCGTCCGCTGGAAGGACAAGCCCGGCATGATCGTGTTGCGTTCTGTCCTCGGGCCGAGCGCGGCGTGGTGTTGCACGGCGTCCCGCCCCGCCCCGCCACTTCCCGCACTCCAACAGCCCGCGATAACGCAGTGACTCGGCGTGCCGCCGCCGCCGGCCGCCGCGGCGCGGCCGTGTGCGGGCCCGGGCGCGGCGTGAATGTCGATGCGCGACCAACGCCGCGCGACCGTCGGAGTAATCTGGAAAGCCAATCGACGCGATGGGATCTCCGCTATTTTCGGGGCCGCGGAACACGGCGGCGCGGCACCGCGGGCTCACTGGTTTGTCCGGGCGCCGGGCCCCCGACGGGGCGGCCCCGCCCCGCCGACCCCCGCGGCGCTGCTGCCTCCGGCCACACGGAAACATGTTCGGCGCTGGGCGCGGGGCCGAGGCCCCGGGGCCCCATTACCTCGTTGTCGAGTGTCACCGTTCCCACCATCAGGCATCGGGAACCTATCGGGTCCGAGAACCGGTGGCGCCGGGCCGATCACGCGGGCTGGTCTGCTTACTGCGTGTCAGCCGGTGTCCGCGGGGCGGCCTCCGCGCGCGGCGACGTCCCCGACGGCCTCGACGACGTCCTCGGGTGACGCCATGGCCGCGACCATGACGCCGTGTCGACGGTGTCACCCCGGCTGGTCAGGGTCCTGGAGGCTCCGGCGGCACCTCATGGTCGGCGGCCCGGCTGGGGGAGGAAGGCGATAGGGGTTACTAAGAGGCGTTCCCCGAGGTCCGCGGCCCGCGACCGCCCCCCACCACCGGTCTCCCGCCGGCCAGTCCTCCCGGACTTCCGGGTCGCTGACTCCGACTCCAAACAAGTCCGGTAGATAAATTTTAGATCCCTTTCATTTCTCCCCAGAGAATTTCTAAAATTAATGAAAATATTGACCGAGAAAACAGGTTTCAAAGAATTGCGTGCGATGGCGTAGAAATTGTTTCCTCAAATTTCTCATCAATTTCAGAACTAGTTGCCTCAAATAAAAATAAAAATGTTGCTTAATTATTTTTTAAAGTGTCTAACAGGCGATGTGTGTGGGGCCTCCGCTGCTTGCGGACCTCGCCGTCGCCTCGGCGGCAGTACTCACCGCACAGGAAGGCATGCTGTGACGAGGTGGTCGCGGTGGCGCCTGCGGAGCCCTGCCCGAGCGGCCCTCTATGCGTCCGCCGCGGGCTCCAGGGGTCAGCCAACTCCGCGGCCGCGGCCAGGCACGCCGGCTCGGGCCCGGCCGCGGGCCAGTGCCGGGGGCGCCGGGGGCGGCGGGGGTTGGCGCGCTGGCAGACGCCGCCCCCGGCCAGCTCTGCTCCGGGCGGGACTGGAGGGGGGGGGGGGGGGGCGCGCGCCGCGTGTTTTTGACAAGGGTTGCCATGGACACCCTCACCGGCCATCGATTGCATGAATGGATGCCTAAGGGCTGCGTTAGCGCAGGGCACAGGCCGCGGCGATGCTGCGGCGGTAGCGGGCGGTACCCTGGCCACAGACACACACATACAGACACGCGCGCTGGGTAAACACTCCAGAGAACAGTACTTAAGGAGTCGGGTTTTGGGGCGCCACGCGCAAGCCGTGTGCCGTCTCATTGCTTCCAAAAAAAAAGATGATAGCACATCTGAATTTCTCCGTGATTATTTCTACTTGACATGTAGATCACAGTGGGGTAATTGTGGGG
This sequence comes from Megalurothrips usitatus, assembly GCA_026979955.1. Classification (NCBI taxonomy): domain Eukaryota; kingdom Metazoa; phylum Arthropoda; class Insecta; order Thysanoptera; family Thripidae; genus Megalurothrips; species Megalurothrips usitatus. Next base: position 8,576,095 of record CM049598.1, read on the forward strand.
TAGGTGTAGGTAAGCATCGTCGAAACCGAATTTGGGGGGTTGTAATTAGAAAATAAAATTTATTACATAATATCATACAGAAGTGCGGCACCGCACTCTACCATAGGCATTAGTTTAATCACAGCGATGGGAGAGGTGAGCTCCCAATAAATACTACAGACGCTGGCTGCCGCAGCGGGTCACCTCGACGCAGGTACGGTTCGGTGACTTCTGGCGGGTGCCGAGGCGGGCGGCACGCGGCAGGGAAGGGCGGCACTGCAACAGAACAGCGGGGGCGGTGAGTCGGCTGTCGAGACGCGGGGCGGGGCGGGCCGCGGCGGGCCGAATGCTGGCGGACTCACCTCATCTACAGACGGGCGGGTCCGTACTCCTTGGCGGGGGGGCCGTAGGCGAGGACGGGCTCGGGGACGGGCAGGGGCGCCGGGGGCGCGGGGACGGGGATGGGCGCCGGGGGAGCGTACTCGGGAGCAGGGGGCCCGTACTCAGGGGCCGGGGGCCCGTACACGGGGGTGGGAGCGGGCACGGGAGCGGGTGCAGCGTAAACCGGAGCCGGGGCCGGGACGGGGACAGGGGCTGGGGGTGGTGGGGGAGGGGGTGGGGGAGGAGGGGGAGCGTACTCAGGAGCAGGGGGTCCGTACGCAGGAGCGGGGGGTCCGTACACGGGGGTAGGTGCGGGCACGGGAGCGGGTGCAGCGTAAACCGGAGCCGGGGCGGGCACAGGGACAGGGGCTGGGGGTGGTGGGGGAGGGGGTGGGGGAGGAGGGGGAGCGTACTCGGGAGCGGGGGGTCCGTACGCAGGAGCGGGGGGTCCGTACACAGGGGTAGGTGCGGGGACGGGCGCGGGAGCAGCGTAAACCGGAGCCGGGGCGGGCACAGGGACAGGGGCTGGGGGTGGTGGGGGAGGGGGTGGGGGAGGAGGGGGAGCGTACTCGGGAGCAGGGGGTCCGTACACGGGGGCGGGGACGGGTGCGGGAGGTCCGTACACGGGCTCAGGGGCGGGAACAGGGATGGGTGCGGGGGGCGCGGGGATGGGGATGGGTGCCGGGGGAGCGTACTCGGCAGCGGGGGGTCCGTACGCGGGGGCGGGGGGTCCGTACACGGGGGTAGGAGCTGGGGGTGGTGGTGGTGGAGGAGGAGGGGGTGGGGGAGGTGCCGGAACTGGGGCAGGGGGAGCGTACTCGGGGGCAGGAGGGCCGTATGCCGGGGCCGGGGGTCCGTACACCGGGGTTGGCGCCGGCGGTCCGTACACGGGCTCGGGCACGACGGGCAGGGGCTGTGGTGCCGGTGGGGGTGGTGGCGGTGGCGGCGGGGGTGGAGGAGGAGCGTACTCGGCGGCGGGGGGTCCGTACTCCTTGGCGGGCGGGCCGTACACGGGCTCGGGGGCGAGCGCGGGCGGCGGCGGGGCGAGGGCCGCGATGGGGGCGACCGCGGGCGGCGCGTACTGGCCGGCGGCGAGGGCCAAGAGCCCCAGGAAACACGTGACCTGCGGGAAGCGGAGGGCGAGGGTGAGCTGCTGCGAGAGGCGGCGGTAGCGGCCGCCGGGGGCCGCGGAGCTGCGGGGACTCGACTCCACTCACCTTCCACATGTTGGGGCAGACAGCTGTCAAGTGTGGCCACTGCCGGGTCACGGGGGGGCTTAAGTACCTGACCCGGGTGTCTCCGGCGGGGGGCGGCCGCTCGCCGGGCACCCCCACTCCCGCCCCCACCCCCGCCCCCGCGTGCGCCGGCTGCGATACCGGTACGGGAGATGGACCCCCGGCTTCCGGCGGTGGGGAATGCGTCCGCGGGGGATGACGAGGGCCATTCCGCTCGGGGTCATGCAGGAACCACGTGACGCCAACGTCCGTGTGGCATTCCGTATGAGAGAGCGAGAGAGAGAAGAGAGAGAGAGAGAGAGAGAGAGAGAGTAATCTGCGAACAGCCCCCTCTCTATCGCCGCTGTCATCTGCGTCTTCGGGCCGGGGGCGGCGGCGGCTGCCGGACGGAAGCACGATACATTGCCAGTCCCCCCTTTGCCCCCGTCAGCTGATGGCTGGGCATCGGTCCCACGGCCCCGTGAACACGAACTGAGAAAATTCGTTTACATTGTGGGAATCACAATTGTGGCCTTCAATGAGTATTCCGTCCGTGCCGGATACCGTATGCTCTGTATTAATCGCTCCTCCCAGTGTGGTTCGAGCGCCGTGCCGAACACATGTACCATTGACCCCGCCGCGCACGCGCCGACGTGTGTTGCCGGAGGTGGCGTGTTTTGCATTGAAAGGAACAGGCCGCGGATGTCTACTAAACATGCTGACGAGTCGGCTGAGTCTCCCGTCTTGTGACGCTCACCGAGTCCGGCTTCTTTCTGTGTATGTCGATTGACACTCGAATATCTCTCTCTTTCTCTCTCTCTCTTTCTCTGTCTCTCTCTCTCTCTCTCTGTCTCTCCATCTCTCTCACTCTGACAACTTTTATTTTCTTCACGACGGACTCCTTTTATCGCCTGTGTTGACTCTAGGGAGGAGAGATGACTCGATTTGTTTTGGGGCAACGTCTCCTCTGCTGCGAGTGTTGGGAGTTTGTAGTATGGACCGTATCGAGGATGAGAAAATAAAGAAATGGGTCTGTCTCATAACTATTTCATTAAATTACACTACAAATGTACACGAATAAATACATATCACAGACAAACGTCACCCGCGCCCTTGCCACCCCAGGCCGAACCGACCAGACTTAACATTGAGATTACGTGGTAGAGTAAACGCAACACACAACACAGTTTCATTTCAGAATCATTTGTTTCGACACCAGCTCCATATCATGAATTTGAAATACGGCGTAAAGTTGAGCGGTGTATTGCATCGACTCGAGAGCGAGGGGTCTACAACTTCAGTATTCTTCGTACGCCCTTCCATAGGTATTCCCAAGGTATTCTTATGATATTCCCGGGAATAGCATTCTCAAATTCCTAGAAGGCGACACTCAAAATAAGCTATTTTGACACATTTAAAAAAATTGCTAGAGTAATCCGACAAGTTTTCGAAGGTATTCGAAAGTATTTTGGACGAGAAAATATGCTTGGTACGTGAATATTTCGAAGCTGAAGACCCCTGGCTGGAGAGTGGCGCTGGTGCGGCTAGCCGCGGACCGAGCCGCGACGGTCGCTCTTCTGCCGCCTCTCCACCGTGAGCGGCGCGCCGTCCTTGAGGCCCAGCGTCACCCCGGCCATCATCTTGAAGTCCTCCATCCTCTTGGGCCCGTTGGGGGCGGGCAGCACGCGGAAGCGGCGCAGGATCTCGGAGGCCAGCACCTTGGCCGACATCATGGCGTAGCGCTGGCCGATGCAGTTCCTGGCGCCCGCGCTGAACGGGATGTACGCGTAGGGGTGGCGGTCGCGGCAGTTCTCCGGGAAGAAGCGGGTCGGGTCGAATTTCTCCGGGTCGGTGAAGTGTTGCGGGTTCCTGCGGGCAAAACAAAGGCGGAGAGTCAGGTAAAGTTGACAGGTTTTCCGTGCGGACAGTCGGGTATATAGACGGCGCGCACCTGTGTGTGATGTACGGCATGATGGCGGCGATGCTGCCCTGCGGCAGCACGTGCCCCGAGGGCAGCTTCACGTCCTGCATGACGGTGCGCGAGAAGGAGAACAGCGGCGGGAACAGGCGCAGCGTCTCCTTGATGCAGCACTCGAGGTAGCGCAGGTGGGACAGGTCGCCGGCCTCCACGGGCCGGTCGGAGGCGCCGAACACGTCGTCCAGCTCCTTGGCGATCTTGTCCTGGACGTCGGGCATGATGGCGCAGATGGATAGGAAGAAGGACATGAGGTCCATGCTGGTGCCCACGGCGCCCGCGCTCAGCGTCTTGAGTTCCTCGATGAGGTCGCGCTCGCTGAGCACCTGGGCCTCGTTGGAGGAGAGGAAGTGGTCCAGGAAGGCCTTGCGCTTGCCCTCCTTGAGGGGAACGCCACGGTTCACCTGCAGCGACGAGAGGGGGGGATGAATGAGAAATCAGGCCTCAGTGGTGGGGGGAGCGACAAACACGACGGTTGTTGGCGGCCCACGCACCAGGTCGATCTTGTGGGCGAGGGTCTTGGACACGAAGGACTCGAAGCCCTGCACGCCCGCCTGGTACTCGTTGTACCCGCTGGAGAAGTAGAAGAGGGCGTCGATGCTGTACCACGGCCGCATCACACGGTAGAACAGCATCTCGGAGCTCTGCAACGGACAGGTGAGGCGTGAGAACGGCTGCCTGCGGCCGGCGGGGAGGGCAGCGCTAGGGCTGGGCGGTATTTCAATATATTGACTTTCAATATCAATATTTTTTATATTGACAATTCAATATTGCAATATTGAAAACGATCAATACAATATTTTCTATTGAATATTGACTTTCAATATTTCAATATGTGGTATTGAATATTGACTTTCAATTTTTTAATATGGGGTATTGAATATTGACTTTCAATTTTTCAATATGTGGTATTGAATATTGACTTTCAATATTTCAATATGTGGTATTGAATATTGACCCTCTGTATTTCTCTGTCCGGAATTGAATATCGACTTCTATGAATCAATTTAGGGCTTTGAAAATGCCACCCAACTGCTGGCAAGACATTTGCATCATCCCACCAGATCTGTCGTGTCAGAGAACAGCGAGGGCTCCCGCAGCGCGGTGCTGGCGGTGCTGGCCGAAGGCGGACCGCCGAGGTGCGTCCGTCGTGCGCGCGCTTCACATGAGCTGGGTCAGCCTCCCAGGCTCAGGCGTCGAGGGAAGAAAGGGGTGCACCGCCACGCTTCCGAGAACCCTGAGCGCTCGGCCACGCCGCGCCATTCCAGATTTTTCAATAATTTTAATATTTTCGATATTTCGATACTTCAATATTTTCAATATTTCAATATTTCAATATTTTCAATATTTCAATATTTTCAATATATCAATATTTTTCAATATTTCAATATTTTCAATATTTCAATATTTTCGATATCAATAGGAAATATTGATATTGACTTTCAATACAATATTTCGAATACCGGGTATTGATATTGAAAACTTTTATACCGCCCAGCCCTAGGCAGCGCGGCACGGCGGGCCGGGACCAACTCCCAGGCGCTCACCTTGATCAGGATCTTGATGAAGTTCTCCTGCTCGGCCTCCAGGCCGGGCGACACCTCGGCGGAGAAGACGGTCTCGCAGATGGCCTTGGCGGAGTACCGGCCCAGCATGGGCACGGCGTCGAAGGTGCCGCCGGTGCGGGCGAAGTGGTCCATCTGCTTGCACAGCTTGAGCGCGTTCTTCTCGAAGATGGGCACGAAGCCCTGCAGGATCTCCAGGTGCAGCGAGGGCCCGATCGCCTTGCGGTGGCGCCGGTGGGTGTCCCCGTTGAGGGTGGCCAGCCCCACGCCCAGGATGGGCGAGAGCGAGTCGTACACGATGGGCGGCTTGGACTGCATGTGCGGGCTGTTGAACATGGCCTGCGAACACAAACCCACAACTTAGAGCCACGGCCGCACACACTTAGTTGCAGCCACGCGAGGCACTCGACTCTGGCGGGCGCAAGGGCGTCCGGCCCACTCAACACGACTCAGTCGATCCGCACTACGGAGATTGAGTAATTGCTCCGAGATAGCTTTCGAGACGCGAATCAAAGTTCGAGGCGATGAAAAAAAAAATCAGGAAGGCGGAAAGCAGTTACCGTAATCTGGGAAGTAATAAAGAGTAATAGGGGCCGTATAACCGCCAGTGCCAGATTTCTTTCCGAAAAAAAATCCAGGGTGATGGAACATTTTTGGGGTGAACCGAGGTAATCCGGAGCTGTGGAGTAATTCAAGGGAAATTCGGAGGCCACAGTTCGCGTCCACCCCTCCGATACTGCACACACACGCACGCACACACACCTCCAGGTCCTCGGGCTCGCTGATGAAGATGCAGACGACGGGCCAGGCGTAGATGCGCACGGTGTTGCCGTACTGGCGCACCGCGGCGCGCACGTTGTCGACGAGCTGCTCCATGGGGCCGGCGAAGCGCAGGACGCCGCTGCGGGGGCCGGGGATGGCGCTGGACTTCCAGAAGACGCGCGCCCTCTCCAGCAGCCAGCGGGCCAGGGCGGGGCCGTACGCGGCGCAGGCCAGCGCGGCCGCGGCGATCAACAGGAGCGACATGGCGGTGGTGGTGACCTCGGCGAGGGAGGTCCGCGGGGGGTCGTGTGTTCGAGGGGCGGGGGTTGAGACCCGGGCGGAGTTCGCGTTCGGAGTGGCCGAGTCCTCCCGCCGCGGCCTCCTCTTATCCTGTCCGTTGCCGCCAAGTGCTTCGACGTCGCCGTGCTCCGTCACGTCGCCGTCGTCAGAGGCGGGAGGAGTGGGAGGCGGCGGCGGAGGACCCGCGGCGACGACGACGACGCGATTCGCGAGGGGGAGGGGCGCTTTCCGGAATACTGTTGCAGTTTTGCTTAATTTTTTTTTGTTTTGTGTGTTTTTTTCCCGTCTCCCCTTTCCACTTCCAATCAGCGCGCTGCTTCTTCAGACAATGGGAGCCGCGCCTGATCGGGGCGCCGCCGCCGCCGACGCAGCGCGCGACGCGGCGGCGGCGACGGCGGCGGCGGCGTGTTGTGTGTGTGGTGCCCACGCGGTAATTCGAAATCGAGTACGAAAAAGTTTCCGATGCACTGGTAGGTAGCGCGGCCGGGCCGGGGGGCCGGGGGGGAGGGGCGCTGCCGTGTGACGCCGTATTCCGAGTAATAATGAGGGCCCGCGCCGGCGCTCGGCTCGGTGATGGCGATGGTGATGGATTGCCGGGGCCGGCGACGGATAGTTTACGCTTTACGCGCTGTGGCGACGCGGGCGCCGCGCGCGGCCGCTGAGAGGGCGGCGACCCGCTGCCACTGCTGGAGCGGACTGATGGCCGGCTGGAGAATGGAATGTATGCGAACGGTTTTTCTCCGGTTTGGCGCCACACTCTCTGCCTCCCCCGTGCGACGCGGACGCCGCACGCCGCAGCTCCGCAGGAGCTTGAGCCTTTCAGGATGCCCCATAGAGTGCTACTTGTTTAGTTGTTCTGTGGGGTGCGTGGGCCGCCCTGTATTAGTAACGAAAGAGTTCTGAAATGTGCGACCAAAGTTTCCATCTCCTTGCCGCACGGCCGCCGCCGCCCCGGCATGTTCTTGTGTCAAGCGCCCCCCCCCCCCCCCCCCCCCCCGGCGCGACCCGCGACACACGCCGGGGCGGCTAAATATTTAAACAATATTTAAATCCTACCTTCTGTTTGCACCTTCAGACTTCGTATGAGTTTGTTTATTACACATGTGAGAGTGCACACGGCGAAAAATCGCCGGCTAATCTGACTAATGTTCTCAGTAGGTTTTCAGACAAGCGACGGATCGAATGTTTGGACTCACTCATCAGTTGTACCGACGAAAGGTTAAGTTAAAGAAAGAGTTGCAGCTTGTTAGGCTTCTTGCCCGCCTGCCAGGGGGCGTCACCGTATCGGGGGAGTGGCGGCGGGGCGGTGCCGCCCACACCCGAGGCATGAATGCCTTACATATCAGTTACGGAGATGACGTGGCATTATTATTCAAGAGTTATCAAGGCAACACTGTGTGTTGTGAAAGTCGACCGCCCCTTGGGTGCACGGGCTCGCGGGTCCAGGACCGGCCGCCCATAAGGGCGGGGAAGCTTCGCTGGTTGCCTACCAAACAGCCGCCTTTCAGAAGCTGATAAGGGATGCATAGTAATGAGGAGAAGGGGAGGGGGGCCTTTCCCGCCTTTCCCGGATCCGCCCGCCTGTTTCGGTAGCCGGCCGTAACACTTGCGCGGCGCACGGAGGCACTGCGTAGGGCGCCGGAGAGCCCGTCTGGTGTGCAGGAACATGGACGTGCGCGCCAGCCGCCAGCCGCCAGCTGACGGCGAGTATTTTCGCACCTGCCGCCGGGGCGGCATCTGCGATAGCGGTCTGTCGGCATGTTGTGGGCCGATATGCACGCGGCCACCAGCTCATGCTTCCCGGGATCCGCGCCGGTCCAGGCGTCCCGAGGACGCTGCGGTGATTGCGACAGCGGCGGGAGGGAGGGAGGGAGGGAGGGAGGGAGGGAGGGAGGGAGGGAGGGAGGGAGGGGGGCCGAGCACGTCAACCCCACGGACCACGGACGCAGCGACGACGGCCCGCCCCAGCCCTCATGCTGCCCCTGTAACGTCCGTCTGCCCTGTCACACGCGACAAGTGGCCTCTTGAGCCGGGTGACGTAAATGCTACCCGCGAGGACTGCTGCAGTTGAAAGTTCACTATTGTTGAACGAGAGGGAGAGAGATAGAGAGAGAGAAAGAGAGAAAGAGAGAAGAGAGAGAGAGAGAAAGGGGGTGGGGTGGGGAGTAAATTCTGAGGGGTGTGATAAAGGCTGCTGGGATTTCGGATCGGGGCCGAACGTCATGGCAGTGAGCCACCCTCTCCCCCGCACCGACTACCCCGCATGCACGCGCGACGGGAGCTGCAGCTGCAGGTTTTAAAGCGTTTTATTTTTTTATTTTTTTTTAAAGAAAAACTAAGCAATTAAGAAACAGACGATGCCCCGCGGGCGTCACTTGGACGGAAAAGTTTGCTGCTGCCGGCGCACCGCTCGAGAGGTTTTGTGTGCCACCTGTAGATTGCCGAGATCGCGATCGCCGTCGGTTATTTCGATTTGAAATAGAGTGGGTGGTTGGCGTCACACGGCAGTCGCACGACGTTGCCAAAGGTCAACTACCAGCCGCGTCCACCGCCTTTTTCCTCTTGACCAGATCGCGCGCCTTTCGAGGCCCGGCCTTCTGCGCACTCCCGCCGTGCCACAGCCGACCATGGCGGCACGTACCGCCCACCGGGATGAAATGCGGTCCCGCGCGCGCTTTTCAAGAGTGCGAAAACAACAACAGACCGGCGCAGTGCCCTCTCCCGTTTCCTCGTCCTCTTTCGCTGCACTTGCGCCTGGCGCCGCGCGCCGGTCCGCCTCGCGTATCTCTCCCTATTTACAGCTTCACACGACAACTTCCCGCCCGTAATCATAATCATCAGACACGAGGGAGAGAGGGGACAAAATGCTCCTCGCGGCGTTGGGGAGGGGACACCTGTAAGCCCCGCCGGCCTGCAGACCCCCCGCGGCAGCCGCACCGCACGCACGGCATGGCACGGCAGGGCACGGCGGGGCACGCAGAATTTAGAATGAGAGGAGCCGGGAATGATGCCCTCCCTCCCTCCCCCTCTGCCCCCGCGGCCCGCGGCCCGCGGCCCCCAGGTGGTGTGCGGCCGTGTGCTGTTGTCACTCAGGACTGCTGACGTCTGTGGACCGCGGGTCGCTTTTCGGCTTCGGCCGGTGTGGCAGATGGCAGGGTGGGCCAGGCATTCCCTTCGCCCTCTCGTACGCCGCAGATTACGACATAGGTCAGGCGTCAGGCTGCCGCCGTCGGGGCGGGCTCAGGGTGAAATGCGATGAGGACTTCTATCGTCGTCTGTGTGTGTGTGTGTGTGTGTGTGTGTGTGTGTGTGTGTGTGTGTGTTGTCGAGCCTGTGCCATCTGTGCGCACGCTGCCCGGCCCGGGAGGGACGCTCGTGCGAAGACTTCTACTTATTGGTGCGTCAGGACGCCGCTCTGCTCTGAAAGCCTCAGAAGCGGTCGTCCTCCGCCAGTTCAGCCAGTTCTCCGCTCTGCCGGGACCCCCGGGACGCCGGGCAGGCCCGCGATGGCGTCCAGACGGATGGGTTGCCTATGTAACAGGCGCCGTCCCCCCCACCCCTTCTACGTAGCTGAACACACTCGTTCCAAAGGGGGCAAGCAGAAAGGGTCCAGTCCAACCTCAAACTTTTGGAAGCAAATGCCCGATTGTCCGTCTGTGACAAGTCACGCGACGTCTTCCGCGGCTTCGCCTCCGGTCAGCGTGCTTCGAATGGACCCAGGAAGTGGCCGCGTCTTAAATGTGGAGCTGACATGCCAGACTTGCCGTAGACCCAGTTAAGAAGAGGTTATTGTTCCCCGCTGTGGTTTATGCTCTCTCTCTCTCCGCCGTTCCGGAACGGTCTTGTGTTCTCAGTTTAGTTCTGCCGAATCTCGCCACGTCGTAAACATACGAGATGAACACTCCGCGGTTCGTTGCCTTGTTGCGACTGCCTTCGCGATTGGAACTCTTCTCCTTTCGTGTTCTAGGGAGTGGAAATGGAAACACTAGCAGATTTATTTGCAGTGGTAAGGACAGCTGTATTAGTTCTCTTTCTCCATTCTCTTTCCAGTTGTGACTGAGTAATGTCTGCAGTGTCTTCCCATAAACTAAAGGATACATTTGTTTCAGACGCAACATGGCTTTCCTATCCCTTACACCAGAGAAAATCATCTGATTTCATCAGCACTAGTGTTCTCTCTCATCGTCCACTACTCAAAAGCTCACATCAGTATCGTATATTCAACCAGACCTACAGGTATAATTCACTGAAGCCAAAAGAAGATCCAAGGACTAATCCAGGAGCAGACTCAACAAAACCGCAGACAGATAACAGTCCTTTGAAACAACAATCAGAAAGTGAAGTTGACGACCTAGAACAGTTTAAAAAATTATCATTATACGGGAAAATAAAGGCAATGTATAGAGATTACTGGTATGTCTTAGCTCCTGTTCATATTGCATCATCAATCGTATTTTTCGGGGCATTTTACTATACAGCCTCTAGGTGAGTTTTACTTGGCTGCTATTGAGGAATACTTTATTCCCTTGAGCATCCCTCAGAATGATTTTTTTTTCCCATTCTAGCGGTGTGGATGTTGTTGCAATTCTAGAATCACTTCATTTTAGTGAAACAGTTGTCAGCAAATTGAGAGATTCCAGTGCTGGTTACATTGCAATTGCGTATGCATTGTACAAGATTTTCACACCAGTTCGTTATACCGTCACATTAGGTATGTACGCTTACGTAATAGTTTATTTTTAATAAAATAATAATAAAATTCTGATTATCCACTAATTTGTCTGATTTAAAAATTTTCTTTTAAAGGTGGTACAACATGGGCCATCAGATTCTTAAAAAACAGGGGTCTTATAAAGCCACGACGTCCTATGAAAGAAGCAAAAGAAAATGTTCAAAATATAATTTCTGCCATGAAGCTGCCAGAGAAAGAGCGCCAGAAATTCCTGGAAGATAAAGGCCTCCCGAGGATAGGAAAAGCTGTTGGACAGGCATCCAGTGCTATGTCAAATATCTCGAATAAATCAGAAAAAGAAAAATGAATTCCAGCGAGATTTGGAGTGGGAACAGCATAACAAACGAGCTAGCAGTTCATTTCTAACTCATTATCTCTGAGGTTGCTGGAGGGAAAATGGTATGTGGTGTGTAGGTAGTAGTTAATACTTCCTGGTGTCAGATGTTATTTGTTTATCAGCATGGATTACAGCTTCATACAGATACAGTCTGTGATAGTTATGATTAAATTCAAATTCAAATTTATTATGAACTGTTAAGTTAGGCCCAATTTTATTTTCAGAAATAGAATTGTGTTACACTCCTTTGTTTGGCCTTGCTGGGCTTTGGAGGTTTGTGAGATGGATGCTAGTTTTTTCTAATTTGTACTAAACTTGCATACATGTTGGCAATGGAGAAAAAATAATGTGTAAAACACTCATAATAAACTTAAGAGTTGTTTAACTCCTTGATGGCATGTTCATTAACACCTAACTGCATGTGAAAAGGTGAGAAATGATAGTTCTCAGAACTCAAAAATAGGATAATACTTTTTATTGTGAAATAAATGATTTCAGCCCATTAATGTATGTGACTTGAAATTATCATGAGATTTTCTAATTTATAGCTTCCCCCCAACAGTTCTCCAGAAAAGTTTAAGAGCTAGTTTGGTGTCCCGCAATTGTAAAGACGGGTGAAACACATCAAAGTCCACAAGACGTAATCTCTCTAAATACCCTTTCAAGGGAACGATAGGGAACAGATGTCTGTAGAGCGACCGAGGAACTTTATCCACAAGTGACAGTACCTACGATGCACAAAACAATATTAATTTTAAAATATAAGGGAAATTAACAAAATGTCTTTGCCATATACTTGCCTTGTCTACATGTGAGTGAGCACGGCTAGCAACTTCAAATACAACATCACGCTGGGGCTTTTCACATCCTCCTCTGATAATTGACTCATGGGACACCTTATATTTGGCTAGTACATCCTGAGGTAAGACAACTACTCTCTTCTGGGCATAATGAGGAACAGACCTGATGAGATTAGTCAGACCTTGTGCCTTCCCTAAGTGACTGAATGCATGGTCTGCGTTGATGTTTTCAATGCCTATGGAACACCGTGCAGCAGAACAGAGATTAAATTTTGCTCTCAGTTCAAAATATTTATTATTGTGATTAATTAACTTCACTTACCACATGAAGCTAAAAGGAGATAAAATATGGGTGAGCAAGTGTTCTCAGCATACTTTTCCATTTGATCAATGCTAGGAAAGGTACTTAGAGTCAATTTTTCTGCCCTTGCTGAAACAAGCTGTCGCAAATGTTTTTTTGCTAGGGCATTTTTATCTACAACCTGTGAAAGATCTTTGCATGAGTGGCAGCTTTCACCTTTCACCCAGAAAAATTATATGCACACAGATAACTTACTCGATATATTTCTTGTGCCACTGGGTGGTGAGGTGGTTTATCATTGAATATTTTATCAATTGACTCCTCCCAGAACTTGAGGCGCATCTGCCCTATGGCAGCCTGACTCACCTGTCCCTCAATCCTTGCTACCTCTATATTAAAAGCTCGAATGGCAAAGGCACATGCTTGATCTTTCCGTCGAAGAAAAACAGTACATAAATAGTTTTCATAGTCATGATTTCTGTAAGGTAAAATACAATTAAGGAGGCTGCATATGAGTACTTCTTCTCACAGCTACTACTTTGCTTGCCTGACAAGGTTAATGCAGTACTGTTGAGGACTTTTCTCCGACGATGAAGAGGTCTTTCTGACAAAGGACTGCGTTGATACATAGAACCTCCTAAGTATTTTCATTTATAACAATATCAAAAGGCTGTTATTCTTCTTCAGAAAAGATAGATTATTTGGGGAAACCCTGCGCAAATTATTTTTCTGCTATGTTTAGATCTGCCAAGAATGCGGTACACTCAAAGGACAGCACCTCGGACATTATTTACACGACCGCACACACGTGAACGTAGCCGCCGAGCAACGCGTGTTCGTGGGGTTAGTTTAATAAGTCCCGACTGAAATCGCTTTATCAAGAATCTGTTCTCTTAATTAACATGGGAAGAACGAAAAGAGAACGCAGGGCGAGAAGGTACCGACACGGTGTTAATAGGAAACGTCTGAGGACTAAGCAGGAGTCAACGGGAAAGGTGACGGACGCAGTGTAAGTGTGACTGGATTTGCTTGGCTGTATTTTTGCTACTTCCTGAGCAATAATATCGTTGATTTGTTACTTTCGTTTCCAGGCTTGCTGTGCAAAAGGAATGGGATGAGAAGAAATCATATATGGCTAATCTGGCAACTATGGGTCTGGCTTTTGACCCAAATATCGCCGTCAAAATCCCCTCTGCCAAGGTATGTTGTTTTTCTTTGCTTCACTTTGTGGTGCAGACCGACGTTCGTTAAACTGATTCTTTCTCTCATCGTAGGAAAGGGTGGTACCTATCGTTGCTGAGAGTGCTAGAGATGTTCAGTCAGATTCCGAGTCTGATGAGTCTGAAGTTGATTCCACACCCGTTGAATCAGAGAAGAGTCGAGTAGCTGAGGAGGTTGAAAGACTTGCCAAACGCCCAAGACCCAACTGTATGGGCCTCCCTAAAAGTCAGATTAAGTTATTGACACATTATATCAATAAATATGGAGAGGATTACGCGGTGAGTTCTGCATATTTTATTGTTATGGTGATGCTTTCATAGTGTAGCTCATTGAAATTTTCTTTCAATGTAATTTACAGGCCATGTCAAGAGATTCGAAAAATATTTACCAGGACACGCCAAGTCAGATCAGGCAAAAAATAAAAGTTTTCAAAAGTATTCCAGCATATTGGGATTGCAGAGAAAGGCCCAAACCAGTTGTTGTTGGTAAAGGACAACTGCCATTTAGAAGATCTAAGAAGGAAAAAACCTTTGGCAAGAAAGAGGTTGAATGGATCACTTATTGCCTTAACAGATATGGGAGAAATTATCAGGTAAGTTGTCGTTATCTCATTTTTTTGGCAGCCTGCATCTAGACTCTACTTATTGATTTTTATTTTATTTTTTTCAGGCCATGGCCAAGGATGTACGGAACGAATTCCAGGATTCTGCAGGGGACATTAGAAGGGAAATTATGCGTTTCCGAAGAAACCCAACTTACTGGGATGCATACAAGGCAAATAACGTGGCAGGTGTTTATCTTGTCAATAAAGCACCAGAAATTGCACCATGATGTGTGTTTGGGACTCAAAACTGTTAAGTTGTGTACTGCTTTGTGTCTGTGTTGGCAAATGCTGCCAGTCTCTGACATTTTAATAATTCCAGATGTTGGTTCATTCTGCTTCAAGCTATTTGCTCTGATAGTCGAGTATCTTGATAAGGAATTCTATTTTATTGTGCCAGGCCATCTGTTGAGTTGGTCTTTGTAATGTGATCTTTATTTGATGTCACAGCTGTGTGTAGAAGAGCAAGGATTTTTCTACTGACTACTTGCATATGGGATCTTAAATTTCATATAACTTGTTTAATTGTTAAATTCAACAACAAGAGAAAGATTGACGAAGTGTAAGTATTGAACTTCAAAAATCTCTGAGATCAACAATAAATAGTGATTTGTTTTAAAGGTTATAAAAGTTATACAAAACATTGTAACAGTGTTGGAATTTCTTTTTCTGATTGGACTAGAAATAGAATGGAGGACATTCTCTTAAGTTATAATGATTGTAAATGCAATGTTCAAAGTAGTGACTGAAATATCTATTTCAAACTGGGATGTGTCGAAGTGTACCAAATTTGACAATCCACAAGTCTAAAACTATTTTAATATGTGATGGAAGTAAAAAGTAGATAAATAAATCTCTGGTTGTAAGGAAACTATTCCACCATGTCCTTAATTGCAAACCTGATTCTATCCAAGTATAAGTGAGGAGTACTTGATTTCTTGTCATATGCCATGGGCACACAGGTGGTAAGATGGTTGCTGCAAATTGTGCTGAGATCTAATGTTTTGAACAGCTCCAAAGCTTCCACTGCTCCTGGTAAATCCTGAAACAGAGATTTGTGCAACTCAACTGTTTTTGCAAAGAGGTGAAAGTCCGCAGCTATGGTTGGAAGAATTAACACGAGGGAGATACCTGTTTATTGGCCACAACTATGAGAGGTACTCCATCCAGTCTTTCATCAGCAAGTATTTTTTTAAGTTCATAGCTTGCCAACTGAAAACGACTTTTGTCTGTTGAATCAACAACGAATATTACCAGATTTGTGTCTTGGACGAAATGTGTCCAAGACTTTCGGTACTTTTCTCCTCCACCAACTGAAGAAAAAGATTAAAAATTAAATTGTTCACTCTAAATGTTAATTGCACCTAGATGTCATAACGTTCACCTTCCCAAATGCTGTAGGCTTTTTGTCCAATCTCGGCCATGGACAACTTGGAACCCTCAGTTGGCATGTCTTCCTCAACAGGCAAATTTAGCAACTGAGAAATTAGTGTACTTTTTCCAGATCGATCGAGGCCAATAACTAAAACTCGAACCACTTGAATCCTTTCTTCAACCTGCACAAATGAAGCCGTGACAACTTTACTTTATATATCTATCGCGAAAATCGGAAGAAAAGCTGGAGCTCCTGGAGACATGAACCCACTCGTGATGCATCCTCAAAACCCTCATCAATGCTCTCTCGGCTCTGCTTCCAATATTTGTATGCAGAGTACGCGCAGATGGACAATGCTGCAACGCCAGACCCGAAAAATATCACACGTTTAGAGTTAAATGGCCAAAACCGTGACTCAGACATTTTCAATTTGGAAGTTTTTGTAAACTGCGATCGCGTAGTCTGTCGTCTGGTAGTTGTTTTTGTTTATGGATGCTCCTTTGTTGAAGACAGATCGATACAAATGAGAAATTGCGTGGAATGCCAAACCTTAGAATTCTTAAGCTAATTATACGGTTCAGACTGATTTGTTCACCAAAAAGGGGCCTTTCTTATTAAGTGAAATGCTTTCTTATCAATCTTTTTCGTCCTACCTACCTCCAAAGGGGACAGCGGTATGGTGGTAGTGCCCCCCTTCCCCTAGGGAAGTCCCCTACCAGTCCCCCACTCTTTCCTAACAAGTTTAAAACTTGATAAAGGCAAATACCCTGAACTTCCTAGGATCGAACAATCTTCGACATACCGCCACTGAAGACATTTCTTTTAATAATTATAACTTTTTTTTAAAAAAAGCCATACATCCTAGCAAACGTACACAAATGTTTTGGATATGGTTGAGGCTGTGGTGCGAATAAACCCTACTTCATTGTTGACACTTACATTAGGAGTTGTCGATTGTAAACAGCAGGAGTGTTGTTTGTATTCTCACGGGTATTCTTTCTGCACTAGTGTCATTGAATAAACTGAATTTAGCTGAAGTGTTTGATTTTTACCTCAACGGTTTAGGGCAGGGCACGCAGCAAACATGAAGTGAGTTGTGTATATGTAGCTGACAGCGACACCGAAAGGGGTCCATTAACCTAATCTTTGGTGCAGCTGCCGGCTCAATTGAATCAAGTAGAAACTTAGTCGCGTTCGAAATTGCATCTCGATTTATGCTTAAATATGGTTCTAGGCTGAGCGTCGACGGACTGATAGTCTATTTCCCCTACGATTATATTTACCCAGAACAGTATGCCTACATGATGGAGCTCAAGAGGGGCCTTGATGCCAAGGTATATTTTGTTTATTGCATTCATGGTAAAGTTGAGTGATGTGTTTGAGTATTTGAGTCAAACATATGCCCTTAATCTGGTTTTCTGCTATTTAATTTTAGGGCCACTGCTTGCTGGAAATGCCTTCAGGAACTGGGAAAACCACAACATTGCTTTCCCTAATTGTAGCATATATGATTGAGAACCCATTTTCCGTTGTGAAATTAATTTACTGCTCACGAACAGTACCAGAAATCGAGAAAGTTATGGAAGAACTGAAGCGTCTACTTGAATATATTGAAAAAGAGAGAAATATCCCAAACACCATGACAGGTGTTGTACTCAGTTCGAGAAAAAATCTTTGCGTACACCCTCAGGTACTCACAGCTTTTAAAATGAAATATGTTAAAAATAATTTGGGTTACTTCATCAGCTGTCTTCATTATTTTTACTGTGCTCATCAGGTCAGTAAAGAAAGAGATGGTAAAATTGTGGATGGTCGATGTCACTCTCTCACTGCTTCATATGTTCGTGAACGCCACAAAACTGATGAGAGCGTCCCTATCTGTACCTTCTTTGATAGGTATGACATTGAAGGGCGGGAAGGAACAATTCCTCCAGGTGTTTATAATTTAGATGATCTTAAAATGTTGGGACAGAAAATGGGTTGGTGTCCATATTTCATCGCAAGACAAACTGTAAGTATTGTCAATTTTTTTTTCTTTAAACAGTTTTGGTGTTGGCAGGGGCTGCTGTGTTTTCTTTCTTAAATAATTTGTTTTGCTGCTCCTTTTGAAATCCCAATTTTATTTATTCTTCAGATTCTTCATGCACAGATTGTAGTTTACAGTTACCACTATCTTCTGGATCCAAAAATTGCAGAAGTTGTTTCCAAAGAACTATCAAGAAATGCAGTGGTAGTGTTTGATGAAGCCCACAATATTGGTTTGTTGGATAAAAATTAGACAAAATTACAGTATTGTGATTTTTTTTATGCTCATTATTTTTT
Organism: Megalurothrips usitatus; assembly: GCA_026979955.1. NCBI lineage: Eukaryota > Metazoa > Arthropoda > Insecta > Thysanoptera > Thripidae > Megalurothrips > Megalurothrips usitatus. The sequence continues at coordinate 8,593,960 of CM049598.1, forward strand.
TTCCCAAATGTACAGATAATGTGTGTATTGACTCCATGAGTGTTAAAATCACAAGGAGACTGCTTGACAAAAGTTCCCAAAACCTTCAAGACTTGGAAACATCTGTAAAAGAGTAAGTATGGTCCGTGTTGGTGCTCTCTGTAAAAGTGTACCTTGCTGTAGAAAGCCTAATTATATTCATTCATTTGATCTCGACCACCTACAGAATGAGGGAAACAGATGAGGCCACTCTTCAAAATGAATATGAAAAGTTAGTTGAGGGTTTGAGACATGCAAATGAGGAAAGAGAAAGTGATGTTATTCTTGCAAATCCTGTCCTGCCAAATGAAATTTTACACGGTAAGTCTCTATGGTTCTTATTCAGCTCTTATTCACCTCAATTTTACTATTGTGCTTCTTTAAATACCCTGAACATATGAAAATTTTTTTTCTTAACTTTTGCAAAATAGAGGCTGTGCCTGGAAACATAAGAACAGCTGAACACTTTGTCAGTTTCCTGAAGCGATTTGTGGAGTATCTCAAGACAAGGTTGCGTGTTCAACATGTAGTTCAAGAGTCTTCTGCGGGTTTTCTGAAGGACTGTCTCGAGAAAGTTTGCATTCAGAGAAAACCTTTGAGGTATTGATGAATTAAAGTGTGTAATACTTGCTTCTGTAGCCTTTCGTATTAATCGGTGCTGAAAATATTTCCTTTCTACACACAGGTTTTGTGCAGAGCGTTTGTCTTCCATGTTGCGCACTCTGGAGATAGCAGACTTGACAGATTTCTCTCCACTCACTCTTGTAACCCATCTAGCTACTTTGGTGTCAACTTATACAAAAGGGTTTTCAATAATCGTTGAACCTTTTGATGATAAAAATCCCACAGTTTCCAACCCTATTCTATACTTCAGGTTAGACAACTGCCTTATAGGCATCAGTTATTTTGTATGAAATTTTTAAAATATTTATCTCTTTGTATCTTTTATACTACAGTTGCTTGGATTCCAGTATTGCCATAAAGCCTGTCTTTGAACGTTTCCAAAGTGTTATTATAACCTCAGGTACTCTATCTCCACTTGATATGTACCCCAAAATCCTTGATTTCCATCCTGTCATTATGAGTTCATTCACAATGACATTGGCAAGGCCATGTCTTTTACCCATGGTAAGATTTCACGGTTGGATCAACTTATTCAAGGAAAGTGCTGTTTTGTATTGTCATTTATTTAATATTATATGTTAATGCAGATAGTATCCAAGGGAAATGATCAGGTTGCAATATCTTCACGTTATGAGACAAGAGAAGATGTTGCAGTTGTGAGAAATTATGGCCAGCTACTTGTAGAAGTTGCCTCTGTTGTACCAGATGGTGTTGTGTGTTTCTTTACATCCTATCTTTACTTGGAATCTGTTGTGGCTTCCTGGTATGATCAAGGAGTCATCTCTAACCTGCAGAGACACAAATTACTGTTTATTGAGACACAGGATGCTGCAGAAACCAGCTTAGCTCTGTTGAATTATATTAAGGTTTGTGCCCAGTCTCTTCAGCTTACCTTTTGGGGGCTTTCTGTAAAATTGAGAAATTGAATCAATTCATTTTGTAATATTTTGCAAACTAGGCATGTGATACAGGTCGGGGTGCAGTCCTACTGTCAGTCGCTCGAGGAAAAGTTTCTGAAGGAGTAGATTTTGATCATCACTTAGGTCGTGCTGTGCTTATGTTTGGGATCCCTTATGTTTACACACAGTCGAGAATTTTACGAGCTAGATTAGAATACCTCAGAGATCAATTCCAGGTGAGTTCATTCATGTGATTAGTGATGTGATCAAGTGCAAAGAATGGAACATGAAGACTAATGTCATCATTTTTTTATCTTTTGAAAACCCAGATAAGGGAAAACGATTTTTTGACATTTGATGCTATGAGACACGCAGCACAATGTGTGGGTAGAGTCTTGAGAGGAAAGACAGACTACGGAATTATGATATTTGCTGACAAGGTGATTATACTTTTGGATGATGAATAATTTGTTGCTTGTTTGATTATGTATTAATTAAGCAATTTTGTTATCAATAATCCTTGCAGAGGTTTTCAAGATCAGATAAACGGAGCAAAATTCCAAAGTGGATCCAGGAATATCTATCTGATAATCTTTGTAATTTGTCTACTGAAGAATGCATTCAGGTCAGTACTGCATCCTGTGGATTTATATAGGAAGGTTGTTTTGGGTGGGTGCAATTAATTGTGAAAAATTCCACTCTTAACTTATATGGGTTTACTTTCAGATGTGCAAGAGATTCCTGAGGAAAATGGCTCAGCCATTCACTCAAGAAGATCAAATGGGTGTGTCACTTCTAACATTAGAGCAGCTTGAAAATGAAGAATTGATGAAGAAGACTGAGCAGAAAGCTCACGCTCAGATAGGTTAAGAAAATAAAAATGTGGTTTCATCTCGTTATATAAAGGCTTAGTCTTTGCACCTTACTGCTGTTAATTATTTTTATTTTCTTGTATTGGAGGCAAATAAACAATATTTAATGATGATTCTTCAGTTTGTGTATCTATATGTAAATCCTCAACAAGATTCCCGCACCCGGCGAGAAAGAAAGAGACAGCAAAAGTGCGTTGCGGGTGATGCCCCTGCCCCAGACCAATAAGGCACCTTAAACCAGAAAATAAAACTGATAAAATAATAGAACGTGAAATGTACTATCACAAACTATTCAAATAATAATGAAATCGACAATTAAAGATGAGACGGACGTCCTCATATAGAACGTCGGTGGGTAGCGCCTGCGGATGGTGGGGTAGGCCGTCCCGCACGACGCCGGCGCATTGCATAAGCAAATGTGGCCTACCCAACAGGCGCTCTGCCCCCCCCCCCCCCCTCTCTCTCTTTCTCTCTCTCTCTCTCTCTCTCTCTCTCTCTCTCTCTCTCTCTCTCTCTCTCTCTGTGCCGGAGATAAAGACGGCGATAAAGGGTCTATGGCTACCAACAAATAAAACGAATAATAAGTAAATTGATGATCATTTATCTCTTAAACAACAGAAGCCATTTTACTCAGGGAAGCCGGGTGGTGAAAATGCTTCCAAGAGTGTATATTTTTTCACAACAAACAACTGCTACCACAAACTAATTAGGTACTTCACACAAACGTACAGACAAGGCAGGAATAGCACATCCATCTGCATGGCTAAGGGAGGTCTTAATCACTGCAGAGTTTATAGCTCGCCCCTCAGTGATTTGGATACCAAATTATCATCTTCACAAAATTATACGCAGGAAATGCAACATCGGATAGAAGTAATTGACAGGTGTATGAAGAAAGTTGTGCTCATTGATCTTATTTTTTCTAACATTGGCATTTTCCGTTCCCTTTTTTGCTGCCTCATGATTATAGTTGTGGCTTACAATTTCCCCATCTGTTTGCTCCGTTCAAATGCACTGAATATTTTTATGTGGAGATATTGCGATATTCGAGGGATGAGGTTTGGAAGTTATCAACTGCAAAGCCACCGATTATATTATTATTGTAGGATAGGAGTACTGGAGTATAAAATTAGGCTCTAAAATTTCGCTAATTTGCCACGATCAGTCGTCCGCTCGAGAAGCGTTTTTATCAGATATTACGTCACAATCAACTACTAATTTCGTTAGATATGAATAGGGACGTGATGACACGACAAAACGTGGTCCGAAATGCAGGTCAGCTTTCAAACATGTTGGAAACTGTGCTATATTTATTTGTGCTTTGAAGGGGACATAATGGAAAGAAGAAGAAAGAAACCTCAGAGACCATGGAAAAGCAGACTATTCATTACCCGCGAATGGGGTATTCTGGAAAAGTCCTGACTGGAAGTGGAAAAAATGACAAGAAGAATATAATCGGATCCTCTGTATCATGAGGTGTCATGAGGAGGAACCGCGGTAAGGAGTCTCTACGGCGCACGGGCCTACCAAAAACAAAACACCTGCCTAAAGAGGCTCGGAGATACTCTCTGCTGAAATACTGGTGATGCTGTGTTTTGGATCCGGATTCATTCTTCCCGTCAACTTCTCCACTTCCGGTTTGGACTCCGGAATACCCCGCGCGCCACAAAGGGCTTGTCACCACGAACATATCCACCTGCGATGCTCTTCCTCACATCCAGCGGTGGACTTGTTTAAGATGCTTTTACATGAACATTGAAAAGGAACAGGTGGTGCGCCTCTATGTGTTTCTCTCTCTTTGAAATAAATTCCGCTTTAGTCTCTACAAGAAGCTCTTCCACCTTTTACAGCAACTTCAAATAATTTTGCATCGATGGCAGTGGGGACATGGGGACATCCAAAACCGAACACAAGTTAACACAACCAAAAATTATAGAAAAGCATTAAAAATAAGGACACTTTCGTGTAAATCCATAGATAAGAAGTAGCTATTGTCATGAAATTGTTCTTAAAATATTGGAAAGAGCCTGAATTCTCATTCGAACTGCTGATTTTTGCTTTCCAATACTTTTAATTGACCGAAGAAGAGCAGGTATCGACAGGCAAACTACACTCTTCTGAATAGCGACATTCCACTTTTCGCAACTACCACTTGATAGCCACGCACTCGTCATGCACATATAAATCGTTCAGAGCATTCTTTTTTTAATTAAGAATAGGCGATTTTATCCTGGTACTTTACCTCTTTTCGTGCGAGAAGCGAAAAGGTAAACTTTGATGCATTGCACTCTAAGAGAATTTTGAACGCGACACAGAACAGACATTCATTTTTCTGTCAATAGTTCAAGAAACTACAAGAATTGATGACATGTACAATCTGCATCTTGACCAAAATACGTGACCAGGGAGAGGGACTTGACAAGTGTCTCCATCATAATTTTTTTGTGCATTTTTCTTGCAATTTTATTCCTTAAAAGAAGAGTGTCGTATTTTAAGAGAAGACACGAGCGAGTGAGTGTGATCGTGGCGACATGATCAGTTCTCACGCGTTCAGTGAACTATTTGGCACATTATTGTGCGGTGCTTTATGCCACGTGCGCACAAACCTAGTGAGAGATGGTTCAATTCCACACAGTTTTTCCACCAAATCACTTTGAGTGTCGGGTTGGGCTGAACAAGACCGAAGAGAGAATAGCGTTGTACCTTTTCGTTTCATTAAAGGGCTTTTGGGGAGGATTTTCCAATTGATATGCAGAAAACTATGATATGCTCTCTTGAAAAGGAAGAGAGAGGAGCTTCGTTCTGATATGAAGGACTGTTTAATAATAAATACTATCATGAAGGACAATTCAAAAGACGAAAATGGCCAGTACAAGTTGTTTTTCTTGTTTTAAGAAAACTGATAAAGTTGTGGTACCTGAGATGGAAAAACATTCATTCTACAAAATAAGACAATATTGAACAAAATATCACACAATAATACATCTACAAAGATGCAACAACCGTCACATGATTCTTTGAGAATAATGCTTGATACTGCAACATTTTGTTAGAAAAATGAAGCAATGTTTTTATCTAAATTGAGTAAATGGTATGATATGCAAAATAAATAAACAACCGATGCGGGAAACGGCCTACAAAATGCCTTGAGGAAGGGGATTGCTGACTAGAAAAAAAATAGCAGTGAATCCGTGTCCCTTGGACCAAGAATCAACCAACCAATCATTCAATCAATCATTAACGCAATCAGTAGAACGCCGTATCTCACAACACGAACTGAATTACATCTAGATATGTTTTAATGGTATGCTTCGTATCACATTCTGGTCGTGCCAACATATTGCCGATACCTTTCCATAGGGCTATTCTATGACACAGTAATCTCGGTCATAACATTACGCTAATCAGAAAACAAGCATTTTAAGCCTGAAAAAGAAACAGACAAGTTCGGCTCTGATATTTTTGATTCTATCAAGGTGGGGGAGTGACGGCAAAGTTTCGCGAAAAATGCTGCTTAGGCTTGTACGTCACAGAAGATATCGGCAGTACTTAACACATCTTATAAGGCGGCGGATGAAAAGACTTATAAAGTGGCGATGACAACAAAAAATAACCGCAATCTTTCACTGTTACATCGACAGACATAGTTGAATGGGGCGAGTTCCGCGGTGCAGCTCCCCTGCCACCCATTTGACACGCGCAGATACGCATTTCACTTAATAAGTCTTCTCAGCCGTCCGCGGCGATATATACACATCTATAAATTCTGCTCGGTAACAAAATGTGTTAAAACAGCTATAAACTATTCATTATAATATCTTGCATCGTTTTAACTTAACTTGAACACTTTTCCCCCCCTTCTCCGTGAAATCACTTCACTCCCGGGGACTTGGGACAGGCCTCCGATAAGCGCGATGCCGTGAGAGCGGTGCCAGTTCGCGTCCGTTTTTACAAATTTAGCTAAGAATTGTACTATATAGGGCTCTTCCTTCTCGCAAACGCAGAGGCCGCTCGAAGTTCCCCGTTTTGTATTGTCGCATTTTTGAACGATGAACGTCTTGTTCGAGTTAATCGATTTGGTTCTCTGGAGCAGAACGAAAGCAGTCACTTTTTTTCCCTCGTCGAAAGAAAAATCCACACGCACACATACACAAAAAAAAATCTTGCACAAGCTTCGCGAGACGTCCCACGAGAGTCCTCCACAGGATGTGAGTAGGGAGGTACTTGCTGTCCTCTCTGCGAGAGCGTCTCTTCTCTGTTCCGCGCTGCTGCGCTCACGTCGCTCTAGTCGTGGTTCTTGTTGTTTTTGTTAGTATTGTTTTTATAATTTTGTCGTGATCGGTTGCAACTACCCGAGTTAGTTGCGTTGCCGGCCGGGGGTGGGTACCTCCCTCGGCACGGTCTTCACCCTGCAAGACACTCGGCAGGGCCTGCCTCTGTGGAGCGAGAGAGAAGGGGGCGGGCGTTAGAGATCGGCAAGGGAACTGCAATTATGACAAGGATAGCCGCAAGGCGATTCGCACTCACCTAAACAAACCATTCGTCTTTTTGGCTGGAGGAGATATCGCTGCAACAGAGAGGAGAGGGCAGGCCGTTAGAGCGGGGAAGTTTTACTGGGCGCGGGAGGCCGCGGGAGTTGCCGCGCCGGGCCTCGGCCTCGAGCTAAATGGGCCGTGACGTTTGTGCGAAAGTGCGCGGCCGAACTTTGTCGCGCTCGCCTGGCTGTACTGCGCGCACGGCCGGAGGGGCAGATAACAATAGACGGAACGCGAAAGCTTTATTTTTTTTTCATTTTGCTGTTGTCTCTGAGAAGTTATTGCGCGGCGCGTTGAGATGTTGTGAGCTCTAAAAGCTCCGATTTCCTCATCAAGTTGCGTGCCGCTAGGAGGTCCAGGGCGTCTCACCTGTCTGAGCCATCGCTCCTCACTTTGCCAGGCAGCAGTAGAGGCGGGCCCGCACCGCGCTGTACCCGAGCGGTGTTCCCACAGGGCGTAACCAGTTTCCCGGCTGCATCAAGGACAGGGTGTGGGGCGGGTTGGCCATGTGCATGGCCCCCATGCTCTGGGGGCCCAGGCCGTGGGCGCCCATGGGGCCCCGGGTCAGCGTCGTCGTCCCGTGGTTGAGCGCGGACCCGGGGGCCGCGTGGCCGGCGCCGTTGAGCCCCGCGTGGTGCACCGGCTGGACTGCAAGGCGGAGAGACCGTGGTTAGCGATGACGTCGGCGGCCGCCGTGGCCTCGGCTGTGGCCGCACTGCTGGCTGTTCTACTCACAGGCGTTGGCGCCCGGGTTGGCGGGGGCCTGGCGGTACACGCACACGGCCACGCCGACGACGGCCAGCCCCAGGATGAGCAGCGCCGACACGCCGCCGACCACGATGTTGGTGACGGACATGCCCAGCACCAGGCCGATCTCGCCACCTGCACACACACACAGAGGCAACACGTTGGAGACAGGCCGCGCAGCAGTGTAGCCGAGGTGCAGGTTTGGCAGCTGGCAGCTTCACTTACGGCCGCACTTCTCGCCGGCCGTCTCGTCGCTGCCGTCCGCGCAGTGGTTCACGCCGTCACACACCAGGTCCGTGTGCACGCAAAACTCTTTCGTCTTGCACTTGAAGTCGTTGCACGCCGTCTCTGCACACGCAAAAGTAACCACTTAGTACGCGGAGGAAGGGTCGTGGAATGATGTTTCCCGAGGATTTAAGTCGGGACGAATGTCTCATGAGAGGAAGCGGGGGAGGGTGGGGGGTGGATTAATTTCATTATTTTAGTTTCGGCGGTAATGGAATTTTTTTTTAGGCGCTGCTGAGACTTGCCGAAGGCGGTGCGGGAAGTATCTAGCTGGTCAACGCCGACGTCCCCCCCCCCCCCCCCCGCTCTCACACCGCACCCCCGGGGCCCCGACGGTCACAGAGGTCGCACCACCGTTTTACTACATCCAAGTTTCACAGCGGAGGGAATACTGAATCTTTCAACGCGACTCTTTCTCTCTCCCTTTCGCACTCTCCCTCCCGTCCCCCCCCCCCTATTTTTCTTTCCCGCACTCTCTCTCTCTCTCCCTCTCTCTCTCTTTCCCTCTCGGAAAAAAAAGTTTCAAAATTAAGGTGCGGGTTTGTATGGCAGTGGTGATTTTTAGCGCCTTTACGAAACCAATAAATGAAATAAATCTCGTATATAAGCGCTCCGTGTGATGGGCTCGACATTTGAAGAGCCTCAACAGGTATTGCTAGAAAGAGAGAGAGAAGGGGCGGGGTGAAAAAATATTTTCTTCTTTTCATTTTTTTTTGCGTATGTAGTTTGGGCGGAGAAGAAGAAATATTGTGCAGAGGTTCCGCAGGGCGTGACGCGGCACGGCGGGCCCGCAAGCCGGGCAAGGCGGTGCGGGCTGGGAAAGGGGCAGGCTGGCCGGACCAGACCGCGGGGGCGGAGCGGAGCAGGGCGGGGCAGGGCGGGGCAGGGCGGGGCAGGGCGGGCCAGGCCGACGGTTTGTTGGCCGGCTGGGGGGGATACATCACGGTCACACATCCGACCACCGCCACTGCGTGAGTGAGAGAGAAGGAAGAAGAGGCATTGCGAGTGGTGTGAAAAGTGGAGGGGAGGGGAGAGAGAGAGAGAGAGAGAGAGAGAGAGAGAGAGAGAGAGAGAGAGAGGGGGGGGGGGGGAGGGGGAGCTGAGCGATGGTGGCGAGGCCCTGTGGAGATTGCTAACACATATTTGGACGGATGATCGCCATAAAGGATAATGGTGGCCAATTCCAGAGCCCAGACCGGACCGGCCGCACTCTCCTCTCTCTTTCTCTCTCCTCTCTCACTCTCTCCGGTTCTCCGGTCGCGCGTCCATTTTTCGCGCTGATCGTCTTCCCATCGACTGAAGCCCGGCCAGGCGTCGGGCGGGGGGCTGCGTGCTCAACGGCTCTCTCTCCGCTACCCTCCCTCTCTCTCTCTCTCTCTCTCTCTCTCTCTCTCTCTCTCTCTCTCTCTCTCTCTCGTCTGCGGAGCCCATCCCTCGCCATCTCTTACCCCTTCCCTGGCTAAAAAGGGATGCGAGAGGGAAAGAAAGGAAGGACGGGGGAGAGCGAGAGAGAGAGAGCGTGAACGACGGGGAGGTGACCCACCAGCCCCGGTCCCCCTAGATCAGACTGATGTGGTCCGGGGTACCACTAATGGACATGACATCGGAGGGAAAGAGGAATGGGTTGGGTGTGGGAGGGGGGGGGGGGGAGGCGAAAATAAAGAGAGATGGAGAGCGGTGCCGGAATACTCACGCGGGTCCTTGATGGCGGTAATGATGAGGTGGAAGCCGCACCGCTCCGTGCCCCAGTTGTCGGTGACGTACCGCAGCGTCACGTGGTTGGTCCTCGTGTGGATGGGCCCCACCAGCTCGCGCGTGTCCCGGCACGACAGGTCCCACTGCACACAGCGGAACAAAGGGTTATTCGCAGTGCCGCCCACCCGGCGCACTCAGTGCACTACATCGTCGCGTCGTCGTCGTGATATTTACAGATCGGGGTGATTTTTTTAAAAATTGTTTTGAGGTGAGAGCCATGATACGCGGTGTTGTCGGGAGCAAACCGTTCTTATTGGCACGGACACGGAGCCTCGCGGCCCCTGGTCTGGTGGGTTCGATTCCCACGGGCGGCTCCCGACGTACATCCCCCAGCCCTACCTCACATCAGAAATTTTTAAAAAAATCATTTTTTCATAATTTTGAAAATTTTCAAAGTACATAAAATCGAAATTCATTCTAAGTAACATAAAAGCTTTTTTTAAAAAAAATGGAAAAAATATGTTGGATATGTTGGAGCAGGTGGTTCACCTTGGGCGTGCTGACGGCGTGCGCTCCGTCGTAGATGTACAGGTGGTCGTTGCAGTCGAGGTGCAGGTCCTCGAAGCGCAGCATGAACGACTGCAGGATGGAGTGCGTCTGGAACGTGATGACGCAGTTGAGGTTGTGCTCGTTCTGCGACACCAGCTCCGCGCCGTCGATCTTCCGCAGCTGCTGCTGTCGGAAGTAGTCCTTGCACAGCGTGTCCATTTGGTCTGCAACATGCACGCACACACGGTCTTAGACGAACGAGTATTTACGTCATATACAACGGAATATTTTACTTCGTTTTCCGTCGATTCCTCTTTTACAGACACACACACACACACACACACGGCCCAGACCCCCCCCCCCCCCCTTCCCCCCTTCTCTTGTGACGGCATCCGCTCTGGCCTGCCCTGCCTGCCCGGAGTTGGCGAGTAGTTTTAAGGAGGTCTAAGTGCCTGTTTATTCCGCGACGCCACCCCTTGGAGCACCTTTTGGAAGGGCTTGCCCCACCCACCCCACTCTCTCTCTCTCTCTCTCTCTCTCTCTCTCACACGCACACGCACAAACGCACAACGAGTGGGGCCGCACCGTGCGGAACAGGAGTCCGTGAATCTGCACAAAATTGTACACAAACATTTAGCTTGAATGCTTCATTCCAATAAAACTCAAACTGAATCCAATCAATTCTGACAGCCCGATGGTGGGGGAGGCGGTGGAGCACTGGCAACCTTTTGCATCGAATAATGCCTAGCTTTCGGCACGGTCCGTGAGGCACAGAGGGAGATGGGGCGGGCACTCCTTTCAAATCAAAAGTCGCACTCCGAATGGCGTCGGGCGGCTGCAGCGGGACCAGATACTTGAGAAGTGTGAAGGCGCTGCGCGGCGCGGCTCCTGGAGAGGGAAGCCTTCGCCGCCGCGCCGCCGCCGCCACCGCCTTCCATTTTATTTGCAGCTCAAAGGGTGGCGGTGACGGGATCGAATACCGGGTCGCGTCGCATTCAAATGCGTGCAGCTTTCCCGCCGCGTTTCCCGCGCTCTATGCTTCCCGGCGGGGCGGAGGTGCGCAGCGATGCGATGGCGGCGGCGCGGCGGGAAGATCAAACGACGTTTTTCGGGGGCCGCGAGCGCCGAGATGGGAAAGCGATAAGGAGGGGCTGTTCAGTTGAGAGCGTCAGCTCGCCACTGCCGTACAGACTGACAGCGACACTCTGACCCCGGGTGCGGAAACTGGGCGAGACTCATTTAAACGCCGCGGTTATAAAAACGAATATAAATGGCTATCCCCGCGGGGAAACCGAAGGGGAAACCGAACTTGAAAGAGGAGGAAGTTAGAACAGGTTGCCGCTTTATGGCGGGAATCAGTCCTATGGCTCTACGCGGCCGCGTTCCACGTGCAAAGGGGGAAAGTGGAATAACAGCGAAAAGATTATGACGTGCCCCCCCCCCCTTCTTTTTTTGAACGCTGCAGGTCATTATGGTGTGAATAATGGTGTGCGCGGCGGGAGCCTTTCCTCGGCTGCATGCAGGCAAGACATAGACTGCAAAGAACGGAAAGAGAAAGAGAGAGTGCGTGTGTGGGGTATATAAGAGAAAGAGAGGGAAAAGGGCGGGAACGTGTGAAAGGGGTTAGTGGGGTATGTGCGAGATCCTATACGTAAGTGCAGGCATAATGAAGCTTGGAGCTTTCAAGAGGGAATTTATTAGCAGTGCCAGCATTAACTATCCTGTTATGGATGCCAGACGCTCTCTCTCTCTCTCTCTCTCTCTCTCTCTCTCTCTCTCTCTCTCTCTCTCTCTCTCTCTCTCTCTTTGCTTCTCTTGCTCTGCATGTGCGAATCCGTAAAACGAGCCGACACGGCCAGGTGGTAGACTCATGTGAGACCGGGGCGGCAGGAGGGGTGGGGGTGGTGGGGGAGGAGCTTGGGTCGGGTTGTTCGTGTGGCAAAGGGTCGGGGCCAGCCGGGGCCGGCCGGGGGGTCGAGATGAAAGCTAGATGAAAGGGTTGGTGTCGGGTAGGAGGGGGGCGGGGGCGTGGCAAGATGCGGCCGGCTCGGATCGAGCAGCCATCTCTCTCTCTCTCTCTCTCTCTCTCTCTCTCTCTCTCTCTCTCTCCCTCTCTCTCTCTCTCTCTCTCTCGCTCGTGTTCACAGAGACGCGGGGCCAGCGGCGGGCCCGGCCTGTTTCCCTCCTCGGCCGCACTCAGCTAAAACGTCCTGCCGAAGCAGCCGGCTCCCCCCTGCACCGCACGCCGACCGCACGGCCGCTCCGGACAACCCCAACCTGCGGCCATGAGCCGGCCAGGACGGCTCTGGTCACATCAGCGCGGTGCGCGTCCCCGCAGGAGGGGCCACGACGTCGCTGGCCGCGCGATTTCTCATCCGTTAGAGAGGCGCGGCGTGACTCTCTCGCCGTCGTGTGTCGGGGAGGGAAATAACAAGCGGCAGGAGTCCGGGAGCAGGACGTGCGGGGGCTGGTGCCCTGACACTGATGCGGGGACAATGGCGGGGGGAGGGGGGGGGGGTGCTCGCGGTGACACACCCTCTGCCCCCCCCCCCCTCCGCCCTCCCGGATAGGCTGCTGCGGCAGAGGGCCTTTGTGTATCGCGCCCTGGCCGCCGCCCTATGAGTGAGGGGCGTGTCACCCTGTGTGGGGGGGAGGGGAATTACTGTCTCATTCTCGAGGAGGCTAATGGAAGTCGCAGCCGCAAAACAGCTCGGGCGCAGCAGAGGCGGCGGCAGAGTCGCGAGCGGCACGGCGGCGGCGGGAGCCGCAAGTCGTCGAGGTTCTCTCTACACCACAGTCTTGCCCGTCATCACGACGCTCCCGACTGTCGGCTGTCGGCCTTTCTGGTTACCGCAGCGGAGCGGAGCTGCCCCCCCCTATAAACCATCATCAACGTGGCTAAGAATACGAGGAGGGCCTGACCTAACCTAACCCCGCGGCCCCCACGGGTGTGTCCGCTGCCGTCGGACGCCGCACGTCGTCCTCTGCTCTGACGTCAATAGGAGCCGCTGCCGCTGCCGCCGCCACCGCCGCCGCCGCCGCCGCCGCCGCCGCTGCCGCCGCTGCCGCCGCCGCTGACGCCGACGGGGGTCGACAGCGACATGGCGGACGCGAAATGAAGTCGGTATGGCGGGGGAGCGAGGAGGGGCCCACGCCAATCACAGCGGCGGCCGGCGGCGGTCACACGTGCGCGCCGTACACGCGCGCTTGTGGTCGTGCGTGTGCGTGCGTGTGCGTGTGTGTGTGTGTGAGTGAGTGTGTGTGACGGTCGGTGACCAACGAAGTCAGACGGCCCGACCCGCGAGATGACAGGGTGTATCGAGGTGAGGGATGAGTATACCCTTCGCAGACCCTCCCCACGGCTCTCTCTCTCTCTCTCTCTCGCTCCTTCATCCTATCTCTCTCTCATCTTTCTCTCTCACCCTCTCCCTCCCTCTCCCGTCGTCGGTCTTAACCGTCTAGTAATTGCACTATCCCAAGGAACACGCAGACGGAGTCGACGGAGCGGCACGTCTACATGTAGTCCGCGGCGGTGAGGCCCGTGGTGGTGCAGGCGATGATGGGGTGTAGATGAGAAGATGTCACCGAAACGAGTTTCAAACAGCCCGAGCACACACACACACACACACACACACACGTGAGCGAAGACAGATTTTACGCACAATTTTTGTGCTTTGTAATGTGGCTACGAAAGTCTCTTCTTTGCCCTGGATGTAACGGAAGCCCGGCGTGGGCGCAAAGTGACCCGGCTCACAAACAGGGGGCGCTATCGGTGACCAATCGGATGCAGAGAGGGAGGAACAAAAAAAAAACTGGAGTGAGGTTTGGACGGAGTCACGGAAAGAGAGAATACCGAAGCGACGGGAGAGCAAGAGGGGAGGAGCAGGGTGGGGGAGGGGGGGGGGGGGGGGGGGGGGGTAGCAAGAGGGGTAGCGGCAGTAGGGGTGAGGGGTCGGGGTGAAGGGGTGTGACGCTTCTGGTCTGGACTGGACACTTCCGCGGGGGGGAGTTGGGCTGGGGCGACCCGTATATAAGGGTAGGAAACGAAGGGTTGCGCGCGGCCGTCGCGGTCCCCTGCTCTCCCCCTCCCCTCCCCTATCCGAGCCCGGAAGGGGAGAGAGCAGGGGAGGGGAGGGGAGGGGAGGGGGAGAAGGGAGGAGGGGCGACATCACCCAGAGCGGTTATTACAGTCTGTTGTCGCCGTCTGTTTTGGTCTCCGAGCGACGTCTCTCCGCTCCCGCCCTATTTCCCTGCCCCCCCCCCCATTGTTTTGTTGCCGACGACCACAAAGTAATCCTTCTGTGCCCGGCGCCCCCTCTTCCCCACTCCTCCTCCACTCCCCTCCTCTCCTCCCCTCCTCCCCTCCTCCCCTCCTCTCCCCACGGCAGCGACGACTCCACACGACGCGACTGCCAACACCAAAGCGATCTCGCCTCTCTTCTCAATTTGAAACGCTCCCGCGCGCGCAGCGGCCATCGGCAATCGGAGAGGAAAATCGATATTCGTAAGCGGCGGTGGCGGAGGCGGCGGCAGGCGGGCAGAAGCAGCGAGAAACGACGGGATGTGGGTGGGGGGGGGGGGGGGGTTGTGTTTGTGTGTGTGTGTGTCGCACGGGCGCCGCCGGGGAACAGCGGCACGAACACGGGCGCACGCTAAACGATATGGGCAAATTGTTTTTTTTTTGTGAACAGTTGCGACCAAAATTAAACATTACAAACAGCATGCGATTTTGTACACGGCTCTGTTCTATTGCAACATAAATGTGCACATAGTTGTGGTGCGAAATTGCACATTAAATATTGCGCGAGCGTGTGTGGGAGAGCATGGTAACAAGGCAGAAGGGGGGGAGGCGGTGTGGACATCATCGGGGTCGGGCAGGAAGTCATCAAAAATGATGTCGACATTTCGCAGTTCCAGTTCCGGACGGCTGCTGGAGAGCGGAGCAGAAACGTCACGCGGCCTCTGCGGGGGAGCGACGCGAAAATGTGGAGAGCGCGGGAGAGAGCGAGAGCCGCTGGGGGGCAGCGGACAGCCGCCGCCCACCCCTCTCGCTCTCTCTGTCTGTCAGTCTTCTCTCTCTCTCTCTCTCTCTCTCTCTCTCTCTCTCTCTCTCTCTCTCTCTCTCTCTCTCTCTTCCATAGCGTCACGATCACACCATCATCAACTTGCTATACCCTGATTGAGTCAATATACGTCCAACCTCCCGCCGTCTACACACCGCCCCGCCCCCCACCCCTTTCCCTCACCCCCAACCACCACCTCTCCCCGATGCTCGAAGCGCTTCACGTGTCATTTTCACGCGGCTTTCGCCCCATGGACCGCCGAGATGGCACGTACCCTTGCCAGTGCGCTGGAGAGAGAGAGAGAGAGAGAGAGAGAGAGAGAGAGAGAGAGAGAGAGAGAGAGAGAGAGAGAGGTTTGCAGAGGGTGGTGGGAGTGGTGCGGGCGAGACGGTCGTAGCAAAGTATCTATGGGGGTCGGGAGATAGCGAGAGGGGGGGGGGAGGGGGAAATGACGGGGTTCTTGTCAATGATTGTTCCTCGATGTCCCCACCCATCGACGCGGACAAATCGAATGTGGCGGCGGGGGTCACAGACCGCCCCCCTCCCCGCCCCCGCGCTCCCCGCCGATGGGTAAAAAGTCAATTGTCAGTAACCGTGACCAATTACTTGTCCGGGCCGCCCTGTCTGCCGCTACCGCCGCGCTGTCCCTGGGTCCGGGGGGCAGGACTTCTGTGCCGGAGGGAGGGAGCCCAGCCCAGCCCGGTCCGCCGCCCTCCCTCAATTAAGTTTTATCAACTTCGCGCTCCGTCTCAAATTTAACCTCACCTCGGCTGCTTTCGGCCGGCAAAGGGAGAAGAAGAAGAAGAAGAAGGGGAGTCAAGGCGGTGAATTTCCAGGGTGGCTAGCTGTCTCGAATTTTTAGAAGGTTTTCATTAGAGGGGCATAGCATGGGCAGGGGCGCAACGCGGAGAGAGGGGGGTGGGGGTGGTGAGGGGGACGCGGCTCGTACCAACTACCTTCTGTCTGCCCCGCTGTAAAAGTCCTGCGGAGAGCCGGCGGGCGGTGCGGGGCTTCCTGGCTTTCAACTCGTCCCGACTATTACCCGGAACATCATCCATTCTCATTCGCAGAGCAACGCGCGGGCCACCCTCTCTCTCTCTCTCTCTCTCTCTCTCTCTCTCTCTCTCTCTCTCTCTCTCTCTCCCCCTCTCTCTCTCTCCCCCTCAGTCCTGCTGCTATGCTCGGGGTGGCGGTGGGACCGCCCGGCTGGGTAGGCAAACTCTTGCCGGTGAGTGCAGCGGGCTTGCCTACCCGGGCCACGGCAGGCGCTCCCGCGGCGGCCGACCAGTCCAGGCCAGCCTGCTAGGCGCGGCTGGACCCCGCTCTGCGTTCTGCGGTGGTTGGTTCTGACTGAACCCTCTTTTGAAACAGGTACAAATGCGCGCCCTTTAAAAGAGCCGCGGCGGAGACTGCATAGCTATGTTTGAAATGAAATGTGACCCGCTGAAAGGGCCGCGACGACGGTTTCCGACATGACGCCGCCGCCGCGGTGCGTCATCCCCCCCCCCCCCTCTCCTCCGCCGCCCCTGCTGCCGGCGACCCGCAGGGAAAAGCCAGCATCGCCGCCGTTCTTTTGAAGGCATGATGCCGCTAATGAGGTTCCGCTGGACCTCACCGTTCCACCTCTCTCACTCTCTCTCTCACTCTCTCTCTCTCCCTCTCCCTTCCCCTCTCTCTCCGCACAGAAACGGATACGCCGCTAAAACCGAAGCAAAATGTGAGAGAGCGTTTGGCAGAAATTCGTGCGCGCTTGCGCCGCCGTGCCTATGGGCGTGTCCATAATGGAACGGGCCGGGCGGGTGGGCGGGGGGCGGTGGGCAAGGGAGTAGGGGAGTGAGCTGCGAGGAATAACGCACAGAGCAGCCCTTGGAGACGTCGGAGGGGGGGGGGGATCTGTCGGGCTGGTAGCACCAGTAGTCGTACGTAATAGAATGTTCCGGCGGCCGGGCCAAGTTTGGCCAGCCAGGCAGTCCTAGGCAGGCCGCAGCCCAGCAGCACAGCACGCAGCCAGCAGGCGCTGCTCCCGCGGCGCGGCGTGGCGTGGCGTGGCGCTGCGCCACTGTCACAGAGCCGCGCCAGCAGCAAGGACGGCTCCGCGCCCCGACGCCGCGGGGGGCAGCAGCCAGCCTCGTTAAAACTTTGCGCGCGCGGCCACGGCGCGTCCGCATGTCGTCCGCCAGCGCCGCCTGATAAGGCACACACACACACACAGACACACACACACACACGCGTATGAGCCCCTCGAATAATTCCGCGCAGAACTTATCAGAAATCTATAAGTTTCTTGTAAGAACCTTCACAAGTTTGACTTGTACAAATTTATGAGGAGCACGATAAGGTGTGCGCACCGTCTAAAAGCCCCGTACAGAAATATGTATCGCTTGTAAAGGTGATATTTGTCACCAGGGGCTGACGTGACTTACAATGAGAATGTACACGTGAATTATGATTCCCTATAAACGGTCAAAATTACCAACAACAAGAAAAAAAAAACTATAAGAGCGCGGGTTGAGCCGCGCCACCCATCCGGGCCCGACAGGCCAACAACACAGCACGGGGGCCCGCTCTGTGCGATCAGGGGCCGACCCACGCAGGACGTACGCCCCCCCCCCCCCCAGCCTCCCGGCCGCCGCGCCTCCGGGGGTTGTTAAAGTCAATAAGGGCGGCCCTTCCTCTCGGCCCCCGCGGGCCCTAATAAGACAAACGGAAGTATGAGCTCGCTTTGACCGAGCGGGGCAGAGAGAGAGAGAGAGAGAGAGAGAGACACACACAGAGAGAGAGAGAGAGAGAGAGAGAGAGAGAGAGAGAGAGAGAGAGAGTCAGCACACAGAGAAGATATCATTTTCAAAGAAAATATCATTTTTGTAATTTTTGCAACCGCTAGAATATAAAATGCAGGTGATTCAGGCACGTCAGAAATCGTAAATTGTTTGCCACCGGCAGAGTGATTTGTCATTACACGAACTGGCATACTGGAACACCGAGCGGCGCCACTCCCGGACTCCAGGGCCGGGCTGCCGCTGGAGGGAGACCGAAGTACAGATTGCTAGCCTTACACAAGGTTGCGACCGGCGCGGCCGTGGACGAACCCGCCCCATCCCGGACTCCTGCTGTCCATAACCCAGTTGGCTCCTGTTCTCGCATCGCGCCATCTCTCTCGCTCCCCTTGCCAGACCCGAGCGGTGCGAGCGAGCTCGAGCTCTCATTCGGCGATGCTCTAAAACCCCCACCGCAGCGCAGCCGCCGCCGCCCTCTATCGGCTCGATCCACCTCTCTCCCAGCTCCTTGTTCTCTCTCTCTCTCTCTCTCTCTCTCTTTCTCTCTCTTAACTCGTAGCTCTCTCGCTCTCGCTCTCTTCGGGTAAAAGAGATGGTATGGCAGACCAGACCCGTTCCATCGGCCAAACGAAGTGCAGTGTCTATATGGGGATTGTATGGCCGTCTGTTCGGGCCCCGCCGCTCCTCCAGCGGCTGGAGCGGCTGGAGTGGCTGGAGCGGCCGGCGTTTATTCCAATTCCAGACGTCGGGACGCCATAATGCCACGTATACCGCACGCCCTTTGATTTCTCCGTTCAGCAATTATCGACAGAAAAAAAACAAGAGACCTGTCCAAGGCCAGTTGCTAAAGCGTGTGAGGGGCCGAGTGTCTTCTGTCTCTCACGAAAGCGCGCTCGCTTAAACGAGCCGCGCGGCAGAAGAAAAAAAAAGAAAATATCATCATGAAATGATGGCATCATTTAGTGTCACGCCGCGAGCACCCTCGCTAGCGCCCTCTAGCGGCCGCGGGCGGGAAAGTTGCGGAGGGAGGGGGGGGGGGAAGTGGCGGGAAGCCTCAACGCGAGAAAGAGGCGCGAAGAGAGTCTCTCCGTGGCGCCTCCCGCGGGGCGCCAGTACCGTGAAATAAGTGATGGCCGGGCGGGTGGGTAATGGGGGGAACGCGTGGGAGAGAGCGAGACAGACCGCGCGAGGACAGAGGGGGAGGAGGTGAGATAGAGAAGCCCCCCCCCCCCCCTCTAGGCAACGAAAAACACTGACTTCCAGTGGGTCAAAGGAGAGCCGGGGGAAACGGGGTTAATGAAAGCAGACGCGGTGCCGGTATGACTGTGTGCCACCCCCGCCGCCACCGTCTGGTCTCGACAAAAGCAACCCCCCCCCCCCCCCATCCACCCCTCGAGAGCAGAGCTGTCATCCATGCAGCCAGCAATTAAATCCCTTTGCCACACACACACACACACACGGAAA
Source organism: Megalurothrips usitatus (assembly GCA_026979955.1). Taxonomy (NCBI): domain Eukaryota; kingdom Metazoa; phylum Arthropoda; class Insecta; order Thysanoptera; family Thripidae; genus Megalurothrips; species Megalurothrips usitatus. The sequence goes on from CM049598.1 coordinate 8,613,488, forward strand.
CAAGCAGCGCGCGCACACACACACACACACTCCTGTCGATATGGATCCGAACGCACGCCCACCTCCATAGGGAACGGCAGAGAGGGTAGTGTGGGAGGATATTGAGTGAAGAGAGAGAGAGAGAGAGAGAGAGAGAGAGAGAGAGAGAGAGAGAGAGAGAGAGAGAGAGAGAGAGGAGGGGGGCGACGACGAGGAGTAGGAGGAGATGGATGCGGAAGGGCAGTTCACGTATGTATTCAGTTTAACTAGGGGATGTGCCTGTGAGAGGGAGGTTGCTGGGTTGACAAGAAACTTGGATGCAAATGCAATGCAGGAGAGAGAGAGAGAGAGAGAGAGAGAGAGAGAGAGAGAGAGATCACATCCTCCGTCGCATAGTGAATTATCAAAGACCATACATGCAGGTAAGCCTTATGTATGCAGGCCCGCGAGTGTTTGAGATCAGGAGCTGCTGCTGCTGCTGCTGCCACTGCTGAGTGAGGTTGAGGGGCCGTACTGCCGAGGCTCCGGCCCCCCCCCCCCCCCCCCCCCCCCGGCCTCTGGCTCTGCGGTCAGACGCTAGCATGCTACATCTCCCGGCCGGGGAACTTCCGATGCTGGCGGCCACTACTTGATCGACACGGCCGGGGGGGGGGGGGGGGGGGTGCTGGACCAGGAGCCGCAAAGGGGGGGGGGGGGGAAGGAAGGGGGATTTGGGAGCGAGATCTGGAAGGCGGTGGTGGCGGCCCTGCTGCTGGGGAGGAGGGGAGACTCTGAGGCAGTAAACATTTTAATAAGAGACGTGACACGACTTGGCAAGCGGATGTGTGTGTGAGAGAGAGGGAGAGAGAGAGAGAGAAAGGAGTCCCAGCGGTGAGGTGCTGGCAGTAGGGGGCGCTGCTGTTGTCGCACGCAGATGCAGCCGCCCTCACGCGGTGGTGGTGAGACTGACGCCGCGGGGGGTCTCGCTCGCTCTCACTCGCTCCCGTGCACCGCTCCGTGTATACCTGTCTCGCTCCAGCGGACCCCGAGCAAACATTTCCTCGTCTCCGCGTGTAATCAAATACGCACGCCGCGGTCCCAGAGCGCAGGAAACTCACCTGGAACAGAACGAGAAAAGCAAAAAGGTTGAGAAAAAAAAATCAGAAACGATTCGAGTGCGATGACGCTCCCGCACTCACGACTCCACCATCTACTCCACCGTACTCCACCTACCCCACCCCAACTCTACCACCCGCTGCGTCACGTCACAGTATTGCGCGCGTCGCTGTGTATATTGGCTTTGGTGTGCCGCCCTACTGTATAGCACAGCGCCGCGCCAAGATGCACACACACACACACACACACTCACACACACACTCACACACTCACACCGCGACATTCCTCTTCTCGTCCTTTCCAATATGTGTGTAGGATGCTGGGAACAGTCAGATTCTACACACGGCCAATCCCGTACCCCGGCTCTCTCTCTCTCACCCCAGAAACCCCTTTCCCCTCATTCACCACCTCCCCCCCCCCCCCCTCTCTCCTCTCTCTCTCTCTCTCTCTCTCTATCTCTCTCTCTCCCGGGCTCTCACAGTCAAACCGCGCCAACCACCAACCCACGAACGGGGGGAGAGGTGGGGGGGGGACTATTATTTTCCCACATACAGTATACAACCAGCGGCAACGCTTTTCATTTCCACCCTTTTCATTTTCCTCGGTTTCCATTTTTCCTCTGTCTTTTTCTTTCTGTGCTTTTTTTTTTTCCTTTCGTCTCTTCTGTTTCAGTCTGGGCAGGAGTACACGACGGAACAGGACCCACAGAGTCGGTGTTCCCTGTCGGCGGGCCGATACACCGGAGTGCGGTATGCCGCGGAGATGCCAGCGGATTGGATACCGATGAGGAACGTGAATGCGAATTTACTAACCCACCTCGCCTCTCTCTCTCTCTTTCTCTCTGTCTAACTCTCTCGCTCCCTCTCATTCTCTGTCAAACTCTCTCGCTAATTCGACAGGTGGCGGGCAAATTCAAACGGCTCTCGGAGTACTTGGGAGGGCCGTAATCGGATGAGGCGAGAAGGCCGTGCGAAGGCCCGGCGGCAGACACGTCGTTCACCGCCTTGTCGCAATCCCCCCGCGCGGCACAGGCAGCGCGAGTACTGCGAGCAGGCGGTGCCGAGCGGTGCAGAGCGCCATTCACTAGTTAAAAGCGGAGGGGGGGGGGGGAGCATGCTTTCCCAGAATTAGTGGAGGACCGCCGCCGCCGCCGCAGCCGAGGGGGGGGGGAGGGGCGATGGATGTAAGTTTGATGTTCTTGTTCAGTCCTCCTTCCAGTTTACATAATCCGCAGGCAGCGAAGAGGTTTCAGCGTGGATGCACGATGCCCCCCCCCCCTCTTTTCCTCCCCCTCCGCCACAACAGAGCCCCTTTAGACCATGCCCGGCCTCCGCCACCTGCGCCTGTCCACACAGAGCGGCAACGCAGCGCACATGCGGCAAGAAATGTGCGCCCAGATGGTCCAAAAAACAGTTAGTTGTTTTCAACTTTGATGCTGTAAGTCATCGTGAGCGGATGAGGTTTTTAATAGTGCATCAAACACCATGCGTGGCACCGCTACCCCCATCGCTGTCTGCAGCCCCCATCTCACCCTCCATCGCCCGCCTCCTCCTCCTCTTCAAATCCCACTGTTTCCCCTCGGAAGACATTCCCCTGCAGCTCCTCGTCCCTCGGATAGCTTCATTTTTTGGAAACCATCAATCAACCATCTTCTTTCCTCTCCTCCTTGCCTTTCGTGCCGTGCCGTCTTCTTCCTCCAACCGTCCCTCCCATCTCTCCTTCCTCTCTCTCTCTTTCTCTCTCGCTCCCGCTCTCTCCGCCTGGCCTTCCTTCTCCAACCCCAACGATGACACTGTGCAGAGCGCGGGTGTGTTCGGGTGGGGGCGAAACTAATTTAGATTAGACCGAATAAACGCTTCGCTGGTCGCCAGATCATTACTTTCGCCCCCCCCCCCTCCCCCCCTCCCCCCACCCCACAGTCTTCTCCTCCACGCCCTGCTTTCAAGTAGACATGGTTTCATCTACGACTGCAAGATACTTCCGCGCCTCCTGTTTTATTTGCTATTTGGCACCTTTTTTTTTTGTCTGTTAAAATAAAAAATAAAAATTAAATTTTTTAAAGTATTTTTATTGTCCTTTAACTTTTTCGGGGTCAAGGAGCACGGTGGAAATTAGGGCCTCGTCGGTGTTCACCCTCCTCCTTCACTCTCTCTCTCTCCCTCTCTGTGGCGCCCCTCCCTCCTCCTCCCCCCTCCCCCTCTCTCTCTCTCTCTGCTGCCTCCCCACACGTCCTCCACCGACGAGCACGTTTATGGAGAGGGCTCCTTTGCATAATATCCCGAGGATTTTATGATGAAGCTGGAATTTTGCTGGAGTGATCGTTCCATCACCACGCTGCTGCTGCTGCTGGAGGGTGAGGCACGGCACGGCGCGGGAGGGGGGGGGGGGCGACGGGTGGCCCTAGAAGTTGGCACAACTTGCGCTCTAAATGTCAAGGGACGATCTTGTCGCCTTGAGTCGCGCGGTCAGATTCGAGCACAACCAAAATCCGACCATCACGACAATCTTGCATGTGAAAAGCGCAAAAGTTTCCTCTCCGTGTAAGTCTCGGCGCGGTTGCCTGGACCGTGCCCGGCGGAGGGGGCCGTTGGGGGACGGGAGCCCCCCGTGCGCGTCATGATGAATGTTCGTGATTTGCGTCGGCAGCTCAGCGCGACCCGTTCCGTGAGGAGCATCGCATCTCCGACCGCCCCGACCGTCCGCACGTTCTCGACTTTCCTGCGGTTTTCCACGCGCGAAGAAAAATTTATTGTCAGGTAACTTTTCGTCGTCGACGCGAATCTGCGGTTTTTATTGCGGCAAAAAATAATGGGGTCGCGTTCGACGTGATAAATCGAGTAAAATGTAAAATAGTATAAATAGTCCATAGCGGCTGTCCTTGTAAACTTGGAAGAGCTTATCGGCCCTACCGACCCTAAAAATCTACTCCTCGTCAAGAACGTGAACTTCAAAATTAGTCGCGTTCCGTGATAATTTTTTCCCCGCCGCGCGTGCAACGGCCGGCGGAAACTCGCGGAGCTCCCGAAGGACCGCGAGGCAGACCCACGGAGCCGAGCCCCGCCTCCCTCTCCGGCCCCAACTCCCCCGTCCCACCGTCGGATCGCGAGAACGGCCCCAGAAACTTGTAAATAAAATAAGCAAACGACGGGGAAACAGAGTTGAAGACCGACTTTGGAACGGAAGGGACGGGTGGGCCGGGGTGGGCGCCGCCGCCCGTCGTAGGACCTTCCCGTAAGGCCGACGGGAGAGATGGCGGCGCCGCCACGTCTGTTGCCCTGCTTCTCTCCCCGGAGCCGCGCGCGGAAAGGCAGCGCGCAGAGGTGCGCACACTGTCCGAAAATGTTTCTGAAACGGAACCTTTCGCCGACATTAAAGTCGGCCGAAAAGTCATTTCAAAATATATGGTTCTGTCAGTTTTAGAGCTGCGAATTATCGGTGGTTTTGCCATTTTAAAACAGTACTTCGCGTTGTTTTCAAACGGCCTCCTAACTATTTTCAGACCGGCTTCATCTCAGCGGCACACACGGGAGAGAAGGAACGGCAGTCCTAGCCGGTCTATATTGGGAGGGGGAGGGAGGTGTCGATATGCGATGCGGCCTTGGCACATCCGCGACCGCGTTTGTGTGTGTGCGTGTGTCTGTGTGTGTGACGTCACAGGGCAGGAGAGCACGCTAGGCTCACGGTACTGCCGGTGTAGGTTCTGTCACACACGGACGCCTGAATGGAGCAACACGTGAGGAGAGTACGCTGCCATTACCACCGCTGCTACTCCACACGCTCATACGGTATGCACTTCATACGGGAGGGATTGGGGCATTAAGCAAGAGAGAGAGAGAGAGAGAAGGAGAGAGAGAGATGAAGAAGCGATGGAGGGAGAAGTGAGAGAGGGAGAGCTGCTTGGGTGAATTTTAATCTTTCAGTGCGATGGATCGAACACTACACCTGACACAGCGCGGGCGGGTCTGCTTCTGCTATCCTCCTCGCACCAACGCCGTCGTGACCTCTCGCTCCCCCCTCCCCCCCCCCCCCCCCTCTGAAAGCAACTCTCTCTCTCTCGCTCTCTTCCAGCTTCTCTCAGTCTCGCACTGGCTGTCTCTGCGAAACGTTTTCGCCTAAGTGAAGGGCCAACTTTTCTTATTATTATGACGCACTTTGTCTGTCAGGAGGGGAGAGGGAGGGGGGGAAGGGTTTAAGGGTGCGCAGGTCGCAGTGCGCTCTGGGGCCCCCTCCTCCAATCCCTCCGGCAGCGGTCAAGAGAGAAGCAGAAGGAGAAGAAGAAGAAGAAGAACAAGAAAAAAAAGGTTTGAGGCCGGCATGGAAATGGTTTCGTCTCTGCGACAATTTTTGTGTCGCGGAAGATTTCGCAGCTGCAAGGGCGCTACCGGCACGCCTTGCTGGAGCGGGTCGTCATGCGGAGATAGGAACAGAGGAAGAGGGAGGGAGGGAGAGAGAGAGAGAGAGAGAGAGAGAGAGAGAGAGAGAGAGAGAGAGGATGGGAGAAGGGGAAGCAAATGTTTCCGTTTCGTATTCTTTTGCGCAATTGGATCGTATAGAAAACCAGCGAATCAATCAACAGAGAGAGAGAGAGATACGTGTTACCGAGATTTTTTTTTTAAATTTATTTTGCGGGCGCGGCGGCGGCCGGCTTGTACCTCCGTCCCAGGGCGATACACGTCCGATTCGTAACGGCACACCCATTGAATCAAAAATGCACACAAATTCGTTTGGTGCTGCGTCCCTCCCCTCCGCTCCCCGGGGGCTCCGCGGGGGCTCCGCGGGGGGTCCGCCGGGGGTTCGCGGGGGCCGGCCGCGGAGCCCCGAGCGCCGGACCGGGCGAATCGATATAGAGCGGGCGGCGTCGGGCGGGCGTCGGGTGGCAGCGGCGCGGGTAACTTGTAAACAGCGCGACCAGCCGGTACCGCCCCGCACACTGTCAGGGACTCCGCTGTAAAATTACGAATGGCACTCCCGTAAAATTACAGTAGTCTCCTTAAACTGAATGACTCAACTTCGCGTTCCCTCTCAAAAAAAAAACCCGAAGATTTCTTGTTTTACTGCGCATAAGAGAAGTGAACGGGTAGTTATTGTCGGCGCGACAGAACAGGTTGTTCCGGCGGAGGGTTTGTCGCGGATGCGCGGCTTCCGCCCACAGCGGCGAGCAGCAGTAGCTAATGGCCGGCCCGCTTACGTCACGTCAAGCCCAAAGGCCTGTATAACTGTTTAACTCGAGGTGCACCTCTTTTTCCGTGTTTTATTTTTTTCCCCTTCCTCCTCATTTTTTTTCTTTTTTTTTTGTGCCCGCAGCAGGAAGCAGGGAGAGATGGGGGCCACTTGAACCTTTCCCATGCTGTTTCTTTTCTAAAAGTGTTGTGCGTGCAGGGGGGTTGCGCGCGCGAGAGAGAGAGAGAGAGAGAGAGAGAGAGAGAGAGAGAGAGAGGCTCTGTTCAGCCGCGAGCTATGCACAGACACCGCACATCGCGGTGTGGGAGGAAGAGGGGGAGAGAGGCAGGCGGGCCCACGACCGCAGGCCCCGCAGAAGCACTCTTGCCGCGGCGCAGCGCCCCTCTCTTCCGTCTCTCTCTCTCTCTCTCTCTCTCTCTCTCTCTCTCTCTCTCTCTCTCTCTTCCCCCTCCGCCCGCGTGGCCTTAATGCCCGACAGAGACAGCCGCCGCGCGCCGCGCATCGGATGCAGGCGTCGACACCCCGCCGGCCCGCGCGACTCGCATAAAACACGCGGGTCCTGCCGGCACTCATTCAGGGCGGTGGGGGAGTGCATGGAGTCGTCACACCCACAGCCACCCGGCAGGACACGCCTAAATCTCCTTTGAATCATCATCGTCCTGGCCCGCCTCCCCGCGTTCTGTGTGCGGGTCATACAAGACGCCAGAGCCGCCGGGAGGTCGTGCTGGCGCCGGACGGAGCACCCCGCGCGAGCTAACGTCCCGCCGCTGACCGGCAGCGCCATCTCTCGGGACTCTGTAGCACTTCCCCCCACCCTCCCCCTCCCTCCCCCCTCAGCCCCTGGGAGGTAGGCACGGACAGCCCGCCACACAGCCGCGGTGTTCGGGTTGCCTGTCTGCCGGGCGGCGAGGCGTTTGCCGCGGGCTCTCGGGCAGCCGCCGCCAGCTCTGACGCGTTCTGGCCCGGCCTCTCTCTCTCTCTCTCTCTCTCTCTCTCTCTCTCTCTCTCTCTCTCTCTCTCTCTCTCTCTCCGTCCCCGCGTACCGGGTGCCCTCTACTGGAAGAGATAACGGCGGCCCCCGGGCCCCGGCCTCACCCCACCGCAGCTCCCACATCCTTCCGCCGGCGTTGTGGCTCAGCCGGCTTTACTGTGGTTAATTTCCAGTAGTGCAGCACACACCGATTGTGTTTTTCGCCCGCGGGTCTCTATCTGGTCTGGACCTGATGTGGGGGTTGTTTATGGGAAAATATGTGGCAAACAAGCCACATCACGGCGTTGACATTTAAACATATTCAAAAATCGCTGGAAATATGTTCTGGAAATCATCACATTAAGACTACCGACAATAAACCCCGCGTTGAGAGAATTTCGATGCCGCCGACTACGGCTGTGGTGGGGAGCAGCGCTGTCCGTTATTGAAAGCAACGAGTGGGCCCCACGCGAAGCCCGCCGCCCGCTATAGATCAACTGTCCCCGCCCAACACACTCACACACACACACACACACACATGTGAGTTGAATCCGATTACCGTCTCTCTCTTTCTCTCTATCTCTATCTCTCCCTCTCTCTCCCTTTTCATCGCGGATCCATGAGAGGGTCAGGGGACCGGAAGACGCCGCTCCTTTCCGGCACAATCTTTACCCCTCTCCACCCTCCCTGCCCCTCCCCCGGTGCGGCACGAATACAAACAAGCTGCACCCCCTCTCCCTCCTCCCTCCCTCCCTCCCTCCCTCCCTCCCTCCCTCCCTCCCTCCCTCCCTCCCTCCCTCCCCTCCCCGCACACCGCCGGGCACCGGTGCCCCCGGCGGCGCAGCCCCCAATATGCAGCACAGCCGGAAGCCGGAAACAAGGGTGCGGCACAGGAGATAAAGACAACACCGGCAGGGGCGGGCCGGGGAGGGGGGGGGGGAAGGGGGCGTGACCGAATGATGACGGCACGATACCGACATAATTAAACAATCGATACACAAGTTATCTATTACCCCGCTCCTCAGCGAGGGAGAGAGAGGGGGGGGGGGGTTACAAAGAAAAGAACAGCGTTGACTCCAGGATAAGCAAGGAAGGAGGGGTAGTTTGCGTTGCCATGGCCAACGAGGGCTTGACGGGGATGGAGGGGATGCGGGTGGGGAGGGGGTACGGGGGGGGGGGGGGGGTTCCGGGGGATCCGAGGAAAGAGACGGGGGCGGGTGCCCCCGCCCTGCTGCTGGCCACCTTGCCGGCAAGCACGCCCCCCTTCCGGCCGGCCGGCGGGGCCGGCTGCGCGGGGGGCAAAAGAGTTTCAGTCGTTACGGCCCAACACCTAATCAAGCCCACCTGGGACAGGCCACCCCGACCGACACCCCCCCTCCCCCTGCGCTTTATAATCACGGCACAGAGTCTATCTATCTCTGTCTCTCTATCTCTAGTTCGTTTAAGAAAGCAAAACGTCGAAACAAGATCACAAGACATATTCGTTTGCAAAAGAATGGTTGCTACCACGGCGAAAAAAAAAGAATTTTTTGAAAAATATCTGCGCGGCTTAGCTCAGCCTCCTTGCTCTCTATCTCTCTCTCTCTCTCTCTCTCTCTCTCTGTCTCTCTCGCACCCCCTCGGCGGCGCGGGCACTGGCTTCTCTCTCTCTCGCGCGCACGCAATATTGGCTGAGCCACAAGGCGGGGCCCCGCTCGGCCGGCACGCGGCACCGGCCTGGCGCGGCCCGGCACAGCCTGTGCCACAGCGGCTCATGCGAGGAGAGAATATCGCAAACTGGGTGAAAAGGAGCCCCGGCCGGCAGCCCCCCGCCATGTGCACCGCCGGCCCGCCCTCATTTACGTACTGATGCTGCCGCCGCCGATGCCGCCGTTGCCTTGGCAACGCCGCCGCAGCCACGCTCTTCTCACACTGGAGGTTTCTTCGTTAATCCTTGGCCACGTGACGCGGGCTCACCCAGGAATCGGACCCCCGCAGGGAAACGTAGTCTTGGACCTAACCACTTGGACCAAGACGCACCGAACTGGGTCTGGCTCGGTGTGTACTCTTGTACTCTTGTTGTCAAAAATTGTTCATAAATGGGACCGTCAATCTGAGAGGAGAAAGAGAGAGGGGGAGAGGTAGTTGGAAAGGGGAAGGGGAGGGGGGAGGGGCGGGGGTCAGCAAGAGGAGGAGGGCGGACAACAGAAAATTTCACTCGGCTGGTGCTTGGAGGGACTTTGGACATCTAGAAATGGCGAAAAAGGGGAGGTGGCACTTGGAAACAAAGTGAGCCAACTTCCCCCCTCTCTCTATCTCTCTCTTTCTCTCTGCTCCGTTAACAGGACAGTTGGCCCGCTCCGCCGGCCAGCCCTCCAGTCTCTCTCTCTCTCTCTCTCCCTTCCTCGGCCACTAGTCTCCAGGCTTTTGGCTCTGCCAGGGGGCTCCCGTACTCTGCTAATTAGAAATGTGCCGGAGTCCGTCTGACACTCCATTAAAGGCTGTGGCACTGTGGCACTCGCTGGCCTCCGGTCTCAGGGACGGACACACACACACACACACACACACACACACACAACACGACGAGTCGCCTCAGCCGCCCGCCCCGCCTAGAGGGCCCGCCGCGCGCCGCCATTTCCTGAATGCAGAATAGATGACGCCCCCAGAGTTTGCGACGCGGGGGAGCGGGCGGCGCTGGACCCCCCGCAAAGTCTTGGCGGGGGGTCCAGACGTGCCCGGCTTGAGAGAGTCGTCCGGCTATCGCTTCGAGCTCTTTTGTCTCGCCCGGGGGGCAAGAAGCGCGAGGGGGAGGAGGAGGGGGAGCGGGTAGGAGGAAGAGGAAAGCAGAACTAAGAATTGGCAGCGGCGGAACTATATCGGAGAAGTATAATTGAATAATCGAAAAGTGTGAAGAGAAGTGAGCACCTTCAGTAGTAGTGAGTGGTGGCAGTTCTATCAAAAGATAAGCGGGCAAAGTTTAAGCAGAGAGATAGGGGGGGGGGGGGCAGGCAGCAAGACAGAGACAGAGAGAGAGGAGGAAGAGGAGGACCGTACCGAGAGCAGCACTTCCTCCGCCAATAGGAGCAGAGTGGGAGAGGGCCTGCCCTTTTCCCATTGGTGTCCGATATGCCCCCCCCCCCTCGCCCCTCTCCCGCTGGCTCCATTCGAGTTATCCCCGATCGGAAACGGCAGGTTCTCGCTGCATAGCGACTCAACGCCCCTATATTGCTGTGCAGCCTCACTAGCAGGCAGGTGCAAAGAGCGATTGTGAATTATTTAAAGTGTTTGACGCGCCTGGTCGCTAGGTATGGGGGTCGAAACGTTCACAAAAAATTCTCTATAATTCACAAAAGTCATATGGAAGCCACAGAAGTCATGAGAGTCGTAAACTCGACATGAGTTTTCCATTTTGTTCCACCTAGCCAGCGCTGGCCTATCCGTCGCAATCCTTTTCTGCCCCGCCCCTCTCTCCGGGGGCGCCCAGGGAGCTGTCTGCTTATTCTGACTTTTTACTCGGCCCCTTGTTCCCCGCTTATATTTTCTTTTCGCCAGCGTCGTAGTCCCAGCCACCACGCTCCCAGATGAATAACTTAGCAAGACGGGATACACGCCAAAAAATATGCAGACTAGGGAAACTAATAGAGAGCAATGAACGCTGTAAAAACCCCTGCGAAGAAAACCAAGATTTTCTTTTTTTAAAAGGACCACAAATCTCGCCGACGCATGCGGTGTCAATGAACCGCAATGAACCCAGCGATATGAAAACTACTGGGCCCTTTTGGGCCGCTGGATTTACCGCGGCGCTGCTGGGCGCCCCCCCCCCCCAACCTCTGGACCCCCCGCAAAGCCATGGCTGGCGTAGGGCCACGGGGTGTTAAAAAAAAGGCGGGGGAGAGAGATAGCATACGGCAGGAGGGGTGAGGCGTGGCTTGTGGGGGAGGGAGAGGGGGCATTCTATCAACATGCGTTGCATATATGCCTCCTCTCCCCGCTGTGACACATGTGCACATATGCCTGTGCCACCCGCGCGCGACTCACCCCCTCCCCCAACCCCCGGGACCCCTCCCACTCTGTACCCCGTGCAAATGGCGTGTTGATCGACACAATGCGGGGGCGTGTCGCCTCCCCCCTCCCCCCACCCCTCACCCTCCCCTCTCGCGGAGTCTCGCTTTCCATCCCCTGCCCTTCCACTCGTCGCTTCTCTTTCTCTGTCTCTCTCCCTCTGCCCTCTTTTTTCCCCGCCCCCACTCCTGTCGGCGACACTCGTTCCGGGGCGGCTCTATATGAAGATCAGAGCCCTGCACCGCCACGCACCGCCACGCACCGCCACGCCACGACGGCCGTGCTCCGGACAGGTGGCCGAGGGTCGTGACATGAATGACATGATGATATGGGCTAGTGGGCTGCCTCAGTCTCGCCTTGCCTGGCCCTTCTTGTAGGCACAGACTGGTATGTCTGACATACAATTTTTTTTTTTGTATTTTTTTGCAATTTTTTTGTATTTTTTTTTTCGCGGCCAAATAGTGTAGGCCGGATGGGCGAGACCAAAGTCTTCCGTAACCGTTTAATGCGGGGGGAGCGACGCTGCTCCGCCGCTGCAGCAAAGCGACCCGTAAGTCCCGGCTTCCCCCCCCCCCCCCCTCTCTCTCTCTCTCTCCCTCTCTCTCTCTCTCTCTCTCTCTCTCTCTCTCTCTCTCTCTCCTTTCCGAGGGGACTTAGCGCGCGGGTAGCCGGCCCCCGCCGTTACGTGGTGCGGCCGGGGCGGACTCAGGCGTCAAGTCCTTGGGAAGGCCAGACACGAAGCAGGGTAATCCTGGGGGCCCAGAGGGAGGGCCGGGAGGCCAGGCCGCGGCAGCGGCAGCGGCAGCGGCAGCGGCAGCGGCAGCGGCAGCGGCAGCGGCAGCGGCCCCTCACCCCGCCCCGCCCGTGAGGAGAGCTGGACTCTGGGGGTGAGTAGAGGCCAGGACGCCGTGGCGGGCCCGGCCGCGCCTCGCCGCCTGCGTACTCCGGGGTAGGCCAGCCCGCAGGACGCGCGCGCACCCGCGTTGCCTACCCGCCCGGCGCCGTGCGTACGCCGAGCCCGCGAGGAGGAGGGGCGGGGGAGCGGCCGGCCTGGCTGCCGGGGTGTTTCCATTCCTTCCCTTCCGATTTTTATCGGGGCTGTCGGCTCGGCTCGGCCCGGCCGCCGGGGCCCCCGCTGCACCGGCGCGCCCGAAGCCGGCCCCGAAAGCCGAGGGCTGCCGAAGACCCCCACCACCCCCGCGGGGCCGCACCCCCGGCGCGGCCACCCGGCGGCGGCCGCGTTCGCGGCGCGCGCGCGATTTTTCATCCTTTTCCCCCCTCGTCAACGGCCGCCAGGCCCCGACAAGGACAGAAGAAGACGGACGACCTCTACTGTTCGAACGCGGCGGTGCGGCGTGGTGGCGTGGCGCGCCGGAGTGAAGGCCTTTCGGTCTTTTTGGAAACGACTACACGATCAGGGGGAAACAACCGGGTCCGGGCGGCGGCGGCGGCGGCGGCGGCGGCGCGGGCCACCTGCGTGCCGGAGGGCCGTTTGGCATCATAGGCTCTTAGGAAATATCACACGACCTGCCAAAGGAACAGTTTGAAGGAGCGCGGGCCGGGCGACCGGCGGCCGGGGAGGGGGGACACGACACCGAGCACGCCAGGCCGGGGTGGGAGGGGGAGGGGGGAGGGGGAATCAGTCAGACACGCCCCCCCCCCCTCCCCGCCTCCTCCCCCTCCCCCGCCTCCCTTGATTTCCCTGGAGACGACCATCCAGCCCCCTTCCTCGCCTCCTGCTCTCTCTCTCTCTCAGCGCGCGGGACCGTTTGAAGAGGCGACGCCGGTGATGAGCGCGGGAGGCGAGCTGCGGCGGCCCTCTTTTACTTTCTCTCTCTTTCGCTCACTCTCTCTCTCTCTCGCTCTCTCCCACGACACGGCAGCCGCTCCCGTCCGCCCGGCGGTTAGGCAGGCCCGCGGTGCACGGGTGCGCGGTGCGTCAGCGTTTTGCCTATCCGCCACGGCGTCCGGAGATACAGGGAGAGGGGAGAGAGAGGGAGAGAGGGGGAGAGGGAGGGAGAGGGGAGAGAGAGAGAGAGAGAGAGAGAGAGATGTGCCCAATCCCAGAGTAGTGCAGCGCCAGGCCGGCCCGCAACGCGTTTAGGCGAGCACATTATCGATTACCGCACGCGAGTCGCTATACGGCGAGCGGTGCGCTATGCAAATGCACTGAGTTAGTCTGGCGTGACGTCACAGATAGAGAGAGAGGGAGAGAGAGAGAGGGGAGGAGGAAGGAGAGGGAGACTGGAGACTGACGCAGGCTGCCGCCGGCCTGCTCCGGCTCGGCTCCGGTTCAGCCAGAGCTACGCGCCAGGCACCCCGGACTCCAGGTCACCTCCGGCAGGGCAAGAGCCCCCACAACAGCAACAGCAGCAGCAGCAGCGTCGGCCCCGCCCCACCCACTGCCCCTGACTGTCTCAGCAATCTGCTGTCTCCCCGTGCCTCTCCCCTCCCCACCTTTACTCCCATTCCACGGCTCCTGAGCGCGCGGGGGAACCACTTTATCGCGCGCCAGAGCAGTTCCACAGTTCCTAGCAGCAGCGGTCCGACCATAATACTGTTTCGGCGGGCCGGAATACCGTTTCTTATTGGGCCGCAACGCCAGCCTCAGCACTCGCAGTTCGCGCTACCTGCGCCCGATCACCTCAACTAAATACCCACGCCACCCAGTTCTCCATCCCTCTCTCTCTCTCCCTCTCACTAAATCTCTCTAAATCTCTCTCTCCCTCTCTCTCTCTCTCTCTTTAAATCTCTATCTGTCTCTATGTCTCTCTCTAAACCTCTCACTCTAGATTTCTCTATCTATCTCTCTCTCTCTCTCCCTCTCTCCCTTCCCCCTTTCATCAAGGTCTCGACGGTTTAATCTTTGGCACTGCCTCCCGGCCGCCGGTGCCGCTGAACGGATTCCACACCCCCGGCGTCTGCGGGGAGGGGGAGGAGGGGAGGGGGAGGAGGGGGAGGAGGGGGAGGGGGAGAGGGGTGGGGGGGATCATCCCTCGGAGGACCTCTCTGCAGGTGGGCTCGCCTGGTCGTAAGGGTTCGCCGCCCAGGACAGTGCAGTGAATGCGGGGGGTCCGCGGGGGGTCCGCGGGGGTCCGCGGGGGGTCCGCGGGGGAGGGGCGGGAGGGGGGCGGGGCTGCCGGGCGTGTGCTGACGCGGGACGTTGAAAAACGATTTAGCGCCACCGCCAGTCTGTAATTCGCGGGGCAAAGAGGGAGGGGTGGAGGGTTGGGGGTCCTGGCAGCACGCCCGGCTTATCGGGCCGAACCCTGACCGCATCCCCTTATCTAGCCAGATGAGAAAGGCAGCTCAGAGAGAGAGAGAGAGAGAGAGAGAGAGAGAGAGAGAGAGACGAACGGGCCGAGGACAGACAATCCGGGAGGGTCGCCCGACGGAGGGGTAGTGGGTAGTAATTGCGAAGGTAAAGGTTTTGGAAGGGCCCCTATAAAGGACGCTGGACGGGAAATTGACAGAGACGGGAATAGAGGGGTGGAGAGGGGGAGGGGAAGGTTAGAAGGAGAGCGGAAGATGGGAGGAGGAAGAGAGGCGGGTGTGCGCTGTGGAGATGAGGAACGAGGAGAGGGAGAGAGAGAGAGAGAGAGAGAGAGAGGGGGAGGGGGGAGACAGGGCTCTGTAGCAGTGAGGGGAGGGGGGCAGGGGAGGGGGGGAGGGGGCAACTCTTGTGAAGCGCATATTTCGCCGGCACAAAAGGCCTCCCGCCGCTACGCATATCGGATAACAAAAGACGCGCGGCAAAATCGAATTGAAGCGCGATTCGCTGTGGTGCTGTTGGCGGCCGGCCGGGCGGCTGGCTTGGCTGGGCAGGGGCCGGGGCGATGCGCCGAGGGAGACGCCCCCCCCCCCTCCCTTGGAGCATATCTGAAACGCTTCGGTTTTTTTTTTTTCACCCCGTCCGTGCGCACCCAAGTCTACACCAATCTACCCCATCTGCCCCCCCTGGCCGGCACCCCAGAGCCGCGGCCGCCGCCACACACCACAGTCTGAACACCACGACACCACACCATTTTTATTTTCTTCCGATATTTTTTTGTAAGTTGCACATCTTCGGCCCACAGCTTTCCCCCGTGGCTGACGAAGCTACTACACCGCTTGGGCTCCTGCGGGGGAGACGATGAGAGACAAAGAGAGGCGGGCCGGGAGAAGGATGGGAACTGCGAGATAGACCCGCAGGTCCTGTGGATGCGTCTCTGTCGCATGTACGCGCTCGCCCCGTCTCTCTATCTCTCTCTCTCCCCCGCGTTGTCTGTCTGGGGCCGGTTGTCCGACTTGAGGAAGTCAGGACCCCCGCCGCCACCCCGCACGCCCGACACGGCGCCTCCTATTGTTCCCTGATCGCCCCGGAGCGGACACCTCTGAGACGCCACCTCGCCATCTCTCTCTCTCTCTCTCTCTCTCTCTCTCTCTCTCTCTCTGGCAAGGGAGGCGGGGACGGGAAAAAGGGAGGGGCTAGGAAGGGACGACGGCGTTCCTGGAGACAGCCGCGAGGGGCCATTGGCCATGGACGGAAACTCGCATTAAATTTATTGTGTGTCGCGTTTTTCTTCACGGCAGCACCCCAAAAGGGCAGAATTATTTTTTGAAAGGGAGAGGTAGGCTCTGCTTGCAGTCTGGGGAGGGGGAGGGGAGGGGGGCGAAACCCCGGGTTAGGCGAACCGCACTGTGATCGTCTAAATGTGGCCAGTCAGCGGGGGGTTTTTCTCTTCGGCCTGCCGCCGCCGCCGCTCCCCCTGCTGCCTACCGTATGTAGCAATGCTTTAGCGTTTACGTATTCATAAGCAATGAATAAATCGCATCCAAGTTGCTTGATTATTTCTATTAAGCAATATGCTACACAAGTACACATTTATTTTATTTCCATAGCCTGTTTCTTTTTTTTTTGTTGTTGTGCGAGAGACGACTTGTAAAAGCGATGGCACACAACTCCCCATCTTTATTTTATGATTTTTTTTTGTTCCCTGGACCCTTACCATCATCATCAGCTGCAGCATCACCATCGCCATGGAAATTGAGTGTGAGAAAAAAAGGACACTAATTACCTCAGGACTCGCGCGGTGTTCCGGACAGAATTTTATTTGTGCCTCGTTCTTCCTTTTCACCCCCTGCCCCGGCATTTCTCATACTCTCGCGGCGGCCTCGCCGCAGGCACGCCGCGCGACCGCAACAAACGAACATCGCCACGCCGTGCCGCGCGGCTGCGGCCGCTTTTATGACTGCAAAATTGCCTTATTCCTCCCCCACTCCTTCCTCTTTTTTAGGACATTTTTTTCCCCTCCCCTTGTGAGGGTAGGTAGGGTGGGCGCAGTGTGGCATGATTGTGGCAGATTGAAGACGTCGGGTGGTGTCAGAATAAGAGGAAGACCCAAGGCAGACTGCGGGGTGGACGGCCAATGCAGATGGGGCGATATGTCCTGCCCATGAATGCAGCCCCCCCCCCCCCCCCCCCCCCCCCCCGGCTGACCCGAGGAATGCTGCATATTCATCAGTTACCCTGTCAGGAAGCTAGTTGGCGGCTGAACCTTGCACCCCGAACCAACCACCCCGATCAGCTCACCCTCGCCCCCCCCCCCCCACCCATGCCTCTCCCCGCCCCGTCTCCCTCGCTTCCAATATCTGCCCCCCTCCCCCTCATCTTCGTACTGGTCGCCTCCCAAGAGTTAACCCTGGTGATGGCGTTTTAATTTCACCCCCTCCCCCCACCTTACCCCCTCGTCCCCCCCTGAAAGGTTATTAAATAATGTTTGGAATCGGAATTTGATTAGATTCCGTTCGCCGGGCGAATACGGAGTCCGATCAAGGAGCTGCCTTTCATTAGAGCTGCAATAACTCTGAGCGCCCCCTCTCCCCCTCCAGCCGCTCGAGTCGTGGGTTCGATCCCCGACGACCGAAAACGTTTTCATTTTAATTCCAGTAACAGCGCGCGCCGCGAGCTGTGCTGACGCTGACGTCGCCTGCGATCCTTGTCACACTATTCGTTTCCTCTTCTCTCTCTCTCTCTCCCGCAACACTCGCGTCACTCCTTCTCACTCGCTCCAACGCCCCCCCCCCCCCCCCCCCCCCCGCACGCGCCGCCACGTCCTCGGGGAGCTCGGAAAAAACATTGCGCCCACTAAATATGCCTCCCCCCCCCCCTCCCCCGTACTTCCGGGGCGGAAAGGCAAATTGAAACAAATAGTCCCAGCCTCCGACCTATGCATAGTTGGCAGACTCGCTGACGAGCACCCTGAGTCTCCCCCCCCCCCCTTTTTTTCCTTTCCGCTGCTGCGGTCTGTTTTCCCGCGCTCGCGCTCGCCTAGAGGATCATAGATCAGCGTCCTCGAGCGGGAATGTGAATCCTATACGTCTCTGAGAGAAAGAGAAAGAATAAAGCCCATGGGACAATTTTGTCCAGTTAAATTGTGTAGTGATTTCAAGCAAAACATGGGACAACTTTGGGACAATTTGTTAGGTGCAAAGATTGAACAAATTGTGGCATGCGAGACACCCTCCCATAAAATAACGCTGCAAAATGTATCACATATATTTTGCCCGAATTCGAAACATTTTATTGGCCAGGAACCGTCGCGTGTGACCTGCGTCGACATGAGCCAGTACATGAGGGGCCACCTGCTCGTCTGGTCCCGTGCAGGTGGGCCGGGGAGACGCACGTTGCCTACCCGGGGTCTCGCAGGGGGCGCCGTGGCCGTGGCGCCGCCGCCGCCGCCGCCGCCCCCGCGTCCACAACATAACTAGTTCACCGGTTCGGTTCACCGCAAACCAGAGGGGGGTGTGGGGTCGCGGGAAGGTGGCAGGGCGCTGGGAGGCGCTGGAAGCTGGCGCCCGCTGTCCTGTCCACTGCGTGCTTTAAGCGGGCTTTAAGCGGTAAACAAACTGGCGGGGCGCGCAGTGGCGCTACTCACATTTTTTGTTGGTCTCGCCGGCCGCGTGGCCGGTCAGCGCCAACAGGGCGATGACCAGCAGGGCGCCGGGCGACGTCCATCTTCGGCGGGGGCCGCCGGACCGCCGCCGCCGGCCGCCACCGCCGACAGCGATGGGGCCGGGGGCGGCGTCGGGGGCGGCGCCGGGGGGCGGGGGCCCGGGCCCCCTAGTCCTGAAGCTCATGCTACTCACAGCAGCGTCATCTCGTCACACACATGCTCCCGCGCACACACACAGCACTGCACACACTTCACGCGGCGCGCGGCCGCGGCCCGCGTCCCCGTCGGTCCGGATGTGGCAGCGGAGGCCTCGAGTAATCCATGGCGGCGGAGGCCCGGCCGGTGCTCGGCGGGGCGGCAGGGCGACGGGCGGCGGCGGCGGCGGCGGGGCCCAGCGCGGGACGGACCGCGGCCGGCTTGCCGCTGGCGTCGCGGCGTGCTCTGTCGGCAGCGACGGCGCGGCAGGCAGCGGGCGCCGACGCCCCGCGCCAACCCCCCGCCCACCGCCGCCACCCACCGGAGCTGCCGGCCCGGCCTCCGGCCCATCCCCGACGCGTCCGCGAGGCCACCCCGCGCCGCGCGCCGCCACGCGCGATCCTTGTCGCACCGCGGCCGCCCCGGCCCGGCGGAGCGACGAGGAGCGTACCGCACGCCGCGCGGGGTAGCGTCGCGGACGCGGCCGCGGGAGTATCGACCCGCGGGGCGCCGCCCATCGCCGCGCGCGCGCCTCCGAGAGAGAGAGAGAGAGAGAAGGTGGGTGGAGGCGAGGGAGAGAGAAATAGAGACAGAGAGGGTAAGAGGAGGAGGGAAGGGCAGGCTCGCGAGCCGTGCGAGAGGAAGGGAGCGCGGGGCGCACGCAGCCCCACCAGCAGCCCCCCCCCCCCCCCCTCCCGCACACAGACATTGGCGCACCCCGCCCGGCACAAGCCAAGCCGATAGGCACAAGCGGCCGCGGCAAAACACGGACCGGTAAGCCTTCAAAAACACGCACCCCGCCGGTCGGGGGGGGGGGGGGGGGGGGACGCTCCCAGCAGCAGCGGCACGTCCGAGCGGCACGTCCGAGCGCCGACGTGGCCGCGGTGCTGCACGTCGGGGACACACGACGCGAGTCGTCTCGATGGTGTCTCCGAGGGTGTCCCCGAGGGTGTCTCTCCGGCGTCCCATACCGGTGTCCCGCCCACATCCCGGGCCCCGGGCCGCCTCCGTGACGCATCGCCGCTGTTCGCGGGTCATCGGAGATGGGGTTAAAACAGAGATCCGCGCCCGGAGTGGGAAGCGGCGGGGACTTGTGGGATGACGAGGCCGCGACGGGCGACGGGCGACGGGGGAGGGGCAGAAGCCTCGGGCCGTGCTGACAACGCCGAGGGGGAGGGGGGGGGAGGGTCGCCGCCGCGAGGGAGGGGGGAGGACAGGTCGCTTTCCTGAACGCAGCCGAGAGCGAGCCGCGCTGAGGGTAGCCGAGGGCCGAGGGCCAAAGCAGCGGGGGTTGTTCACCCCACGCGCCACCCCCGCCACACGCCACCGCTGCTCCCCCCCCCCCCCTCCCCGGCCGAGCCGCGACGGCAACGCCCTCGCGCCGGCCACGATCGCAACTACATTCGGCGGCGGCAGCGTTGGGCGAACGGGCAGCGTCTCTGCTTCCGGAGACGAAGGTCCGGGGTTCGGGACCACCCAGGCTTCCATGTTTTTGTTTGAGTTGTGATGGCGGCGGCGCGCGCCTGCAAGGTTCAGGGTAGGCTAGCCCGCACGGCGAGCGTGCGCGAACAAGCGGTGGTTGCCTACCTAGCTGGCGACATTTCTGACAGCTCGCGCCGGGCTGGTAGGCAATCCGGACTTGTGCAGGCACGCGTGCCGTGCGGGCTGGCCTACCCTGTCACAGGCGCCCGGGACCCGGCACCGCTGTTCGGGCGGGGACGTGGGATGAAAATCGGACAAACCGAACCGTGCTAAAGACTCGGGATTCATCTCCGTAAGCTTCCCAGGTGCCCCTTTTCTCCGTTCCTTTCCCGGTCTCCAGCCTCGGACCCCGTCGCCGCGTTCCCAGCAGACGACAGACGGAGGATTATTTGCAGTTCCGGTGCCTCTATTCGCAGGGTCGGACCTGCAGACGATGGAGTGACGTGTTTGTAAAGGTGCAGAGGCCCACAGACCGTTCCGCTACGTGTATCGCCGTTGTGATCGGCGATTTATCTTGTGTCGCTAGGCTCTGTGACTCTCTGCGGGCCCCGCATCGGTCAGAGGACCTGAAACCTTGTAGGTCTCCCGACAAGTCCGGCGCCGGGTCCTCTGGAACACTGCTGTCGTCCGACCAGCTGGCGAACACTGCGCTCCCTAACCTACCACTATGGCTGCCAAAGTTACTTTCAAGATCACTCTTACGTCCGACCCCAAGCTGCCGTTCAAAGTGTTCAGCGTTCCCGAAGCCACGCCTTTCACGGCTGTACTGAAGTTCGCCGCCGAGGAATTCAAAGTCCCCCCAGCAACCTCTGCCATCATCACTGACGATGGCATTGGCATCAACCCGCAGCAGACAGCTGGCAATGTTTTCCTCAAGCACGGGTCTGAGCTCAGACTGATCCCCAGAGATCGTGTGGGCTGGCGAGTGCGATGAGTCTTCTCATCTGACAGGGGACTGAAACTGTGAATGTGATGCATTCCTTCAAGACTTGTGTGCGCTGTTGACCTGGAACTTTTCAGAGCCACCGAGACGCTCCTAAATAGAAACAACAAGAGCAAACGGCAATCGACTGTCGCCACTGTGATTTATTTTTCTCCATTTGCATTCTGTTTTATCACTTTATTGTAACGCTATGGAAGTCACAAATGTATGCCATATAACAACATGATTATTGTGTCAATCGAAACAGCTTATAAGCACCTTAAGCTGTACCATAGATTATAATCAAAAGACTAAAGTTTCTGAAAATATAATGTTTATTTCTATAATTTACATAATGTTCATATTTTTCCCCTATCCCTATTATTTTCTGTGGAGTAGAATATTTGCTGCTTCATCAGCCACTCCTAAGTGCTCACAATTTACATTTTTTTATAGGTACATGAAAAAACAGCCAAAAAAAACCAGAACGAATAAAAAAAAATCCAATGCAGGCAAGAACTTTGATTGCGGTGAGCAATGGGTGGACAAGTTTATCCTATTGAACGCGATCAGTTGAATGCGGTAGTTGAACGCGGTAGTTGAATGAATTTTTCATGAATGGATGTAATACCGACAATACCTGACAAGCAGGTTCCATGCCCATGTCTTAAAGGCACTCCCACAGGTACACATCAATTTTCATGCCACTGATACAGAGGCAATTTAAAACTTTGGAATGCACCTAGACAGAGTCTGAAGCCAAGTCTACCAAGAACATCCGTACCCGCAGAAATGCGTTTTAAAACTACGCGCCTATGGTGCTTTCCATTCGTTGCCAACACCAAACTCCAAAATTGCCATGAAATCACCAATATTTTTGGTGCTGCACTAACGCACACCTTGTTAGTAAAGTGAATAGGATAAAATCTAAAATTGAAACACATTCTTTGTTATTACTTCTTTCCTCATTAAATTGCCATCGGGTGTTATTGTGCCCCAATGTTGGGCCCAACCCTCTCCCTTCCCCCTCCACTCCGTGACGTATGCGGCGAATGATGCATCGGGGAGTGTTCTGTGGGGGGTTAGACCGTCAATAAACATTTTGTTGTGTATGTAAACGGAAACAATGGACAAAAACGGAAAGAAGGTCATTGTTTGTGACAATGGAACAGGGGTAAGTTTGACTACGTTACGGCCGCATTAGCGGCGTATTTCCCTAAAGCCGCTCGCGGTGTCAACTGTCCTAGCCTCACCCACTTAGGCCTGGCTGTCAAACTATACTTAGGTTTCTTCGTACTTAGCCCAACTCAAACCACCCGTTTTCATCGCACTGGGTGACAAGGTTTCAATGCTGACCCAACATTCCATTCGCGACCTTCATGCCTGAAATAAATGTAGATTCCTCTTAACCTAAATCCTCTTGGTTCTGACAGAGCCAGATTAAGAACCACACCTACAAGATCAGATAAACATCATTTCCTGTCTCACCGAAAGCTCGACCTTTATTTCTGCGGATCTGACTTGTGTATTTGTGACCATCTTTTTGTTACACCTTTTTTTGTGCTTGCATTTTCAATAGCAAGAACTTGACTTTCAATTGTGACTTAACTCTGGTGCTTTACTTTTGTTCTGACAGTTTGTCAAATGTGGCTACGCTGGCTCGAATTTTCCAGCACACATATTTCCTTCCATGGTGGGACGGCCTATCATCCGGGCTGTCAACAAAATTGGTGACATCGAAGTGAAGGTATGTTAGTTTAAGTAGATCTTGTTTTTTAAAAACTAGATTTCCCAGTAATTAATGTCACACATCTTCAAAACTTTTTTCCATAGAATCTATTGTCCTCCATCTCATTGTTTTCTGAGCATGACCATAACATTTCTATTACATATTCTTATTTCTATTGTTATTGGACATGTCTTCTGTTCCTCATTGTAAGGCTCCCTTCGAAACACTGAACATGAAAGGTACCTGAACACATCGGTTGGTTCTGTTTCATTTTCAGGATTACTGTGTCAGAGTAAGATTGACGTCTTTTCGTAAGCTCGTCTGTGAATGTGTCCAGCTAGTTTGATGTCTCGTGATTGCTTCTTGTTTCCTAAGTTTTACTAAGATCCCTTTTTACAGTCATAACTTAATATTTGTCCCCAGCCCCATAGAAATTGCTTTTGTTTTGGATTTTCCATTATAGTTACTAAACTTCACAGATTTGCCAGTGCTGGACTAATTCATCAGTGTTGTGTCTAAAGATTTTCTGCATCGGCATTTCTTACCTTTTAACAGCTTTCAAATTTGTTGTTCCCCTAACCATTTTTATTATAATTTTTTCATGTACTGTAATATGTTTTTCTTTTTACTGTTTGCTCTTCCTTTTTCTCATACTGGGCATCTGCATCTGCAGAGTGGACAGGTAAATTTTCACATGCAAATTCTATATACCTTATATATGTCAATTAATTATTCATATACATGGCCGTAACTTGTTATTGGTCAGTGGTGATAGGTCTTTTCGTGTTTGCATTTATTCCAATTCTAATGTACATTTACATTTTGTTCCTTTTTTTTTTTTTTTTGGTTGTACTGACATTAGGAGCTGGACAGTATGCCTGTAAGTATGACTGTAATCACAGCTCATTTGTATGAAGTTATTTCTTCATATCAGTTTTTATTGTGTAGCAAAACCCATAGCAACTGTGAATCATATTGTTAGTTTTCCAAATTGTTCTCTTGTTCTTGAGTACCTTAGATGTAGCTTATATATTTTAGGAAACCCATAGGTAACCCAGAGTCAGGCTTTTCATACCTTGGTCACCTCAGTCAATGAGATGCCAGATCCCATTCTCAATAACTCAAAATATGCATTACCATAATATCTGTTTGATTACTTGCAATATTGTAGGAATCTGCATGTGGAATTGGTTTGTTCTGATTGTGTGTGTGTGTGTTGTTTTTATTTATTTGTTGAGGTATTTACTTTTTTTGTTTCATTTGCAATAACATAACCATCATGCATCCATTCTTCGCCAGACGATGTGTGATATATTTTTGTGTTCTGTATTCTTTTTGTGGTTTTATATTGATGGGAAATAGCTTGTAGTACAATAGCCGCTAACGTAATTTTACATTGCAGTTACGCTTCCCTTACAAAATTCCTACTCCTTTGTTTTTGTCCTCAAAATAGTATTTACTGAAGTGTGCAGTTCTTGTTAAAATTACAACATCAAAACTTGTGGTCAATCTCCTGAATACTTCTTATCTTCCTATCGCATTTACCTTACTTGATTGAGACGTTAACCTTGAGTTCAAAATTTATGTGACGAACAAACCTTTTGTGCCGGATTATTTACAGTGAAACAAATGCAATATTTAAATGTAAACTTGCATGATGCTGCAAGCATGATTCTTTATAGCATTAAAGCATCGTTACTGTCATGATTGTACATGCAATTAGAGTGAAGCAAGGAATGTGTTTCAAACAAATCATTGTTCCCAGTATTGTGGAACATTGATTTTTGGCTCTTTGTTGCCTTGTGTGCTTCAACTTATGCTCAGTCTTTATTCTTAGGACTTAATGGTTGGCGATGAGGCTAGCAAACTGCGATCAATGCTGGAGGTCAATTATCCTATGGAAAATGGTATTGTCAGGTAAGTTTGCACTAATGAGTTGTTTTCTTCTACTCACTGGTGTGTAATTTATTATTAAATGCATTAATTGGACTAACACACACCTTTCACCTTTCTTTAGGAACTGGGATGATATGTGCCATGTTTGGGATTACACCTTTGGCCCTGAAAAAATGGACATAGATCCAAAAGAATGTAAAATTTTACTGACAGAACCACCAATGAATCCAACCAAAAATAGAGAAAAGATGATCGAGGTCAGTTTGTGATCTAAGTGATCACCTTGCATTGCATTCATCTTGCATTGTGTTTTCAATGCATATTGTAATTGTTGCATTCCTTTTAACAAATTTTTGTGTCTGCAGGTCATGTTTGAAAAATATGGTTTTGCTGGTGCATACATTGCTGTTCAAGCTGTCCTCACTCTGTATGCTCAAGGACTCATTACAGGAGTAGTTGTAGATTCAGGCGATGGTGTAACTCACATCTGTCCAGTTTTTGAAGAATTTGCTCTACCTCATCTCACAAGGCGTCTGGACATAGCTGGGCGAGATATAACTCGTTATCTGATTAAGGTTCTTAATATTTACTTATTATCACTGTTTATCTTAATACATCTACACAAATTGGAATCTACTTTTATTCATCCTTTGCATTCTCTTTCAGCTTTTGTTGCTTCGAGGCTATGCTTTCAACCACTCTGCAGACTTTGAAACAGTCAGAATGATGAAGGAAAAATTGTGCTATATTGGATATGACATTGAAACTGAACAGAAACTGGCATTGGAAACTACAGTGTTAGTGGAGCCATACACAGTAAGTCAAAAAATTAATGGAGCTTCTGAATTATATTGGGTACTGTTTTCTCAATTTTACCTATCATTATTAACATTTATTTTTAGCTACCTGATGGCAGAGTAATCAAAGTTGGTGGTGAGCGCTTTGAAGCACCTGAGGCCTTATTCCAACCGCATCTAATAAACGTTGAAGGGCAAGGTATATCTGACTGCATTACAAGTATCATTGCTGTTGCTTTTCTTTTCATAGAGTGTACTGACGTTATGTTTGTGGTCATTCTGCAGGTATTGCGGAACTGGTTTTCAACACCATTCAAGCTGCTGATATTGACATGCGTTCTGAACTCTACAAGCATATTGTGCTCTCCGGCGGTTCCACCATGTATCCTGGGTTACCAAGTCGGCTAGAGCGTGAAATCAAGCAGCTTTATCTGGAAAGAGTCTTGAAAAATGATACTAATAAGCTATCGGTAAGTAATGTTAATTCTGAATATCTTCTTGATTATATTATTTCCCCCTCATTTCAGAGTTTAGTTGGTAATTCTCTATTTTGGTTGCAGAAATTTAAGATTCGAATTGAAGATCCACCGAGACGGAAAGATATGGTTTTCATTGGTGGTGCTGTATTAGCTGAAGTGTCTAAGAATTCAGACTCATTCTGGATGACAAATGAGGAATACCAAGAAAATGGCGTTGGAGTGTTAAAAAAGCTTGGTGCCAGAGGCAATTGAGGCTCCTTTCTACAAACTGCCCACTTCCAAATGTTTATCATCAAATTATTAGGCAATTTGTGAATTTAATTGTCTTGAGTTTATGACGCAAAAACTAAGATGAGCTGTATGTCATGAACCAAAAAAAAATATCCCAAGTATTTTTCTTGTGCATCAGTGACGCTCAGTGTGTGCTCTAGTCCACGCAAGTGAACTACAGTATTCCAAATCTTTCTTGTTTTGGGGAGGAGGAAAATAGAGAAAGGTTACCTTTGTGATATTCTGAGTGTGTAGCGCAATTGTGAACTGTTCTTGTGACCCTACCTATCCTCAATTCGAAAATATGAATGTAATATTGATTAGTAGTATGTACAGCTAATTTCTGAAGATTCAGACTTTATACTGTACTTAAGGCATTTGCTCCTATTGGTAATATCTGATTTTGAAATGTTATGTTTATATAATGTAGTGTAAAAGACTACCAGTGCTGCCAACAGTGTTTAGTGGAAGAACAAATTTTAAGGATTTTGTACAGATGCCCTTTTATTGACCTAACATGTATGTATTATATTTGTTTGTTTTTTCTCAAGAAGCTTTTTCTGTAATTCAAATAGTTTTCCATTTCTAATGTTCTCAGAATTAATATTTGTCTGAAGTGCATATTAGTCTTTCTATTCTGGGACCGTGTTTATTCTCCCTGTCTTACAGCCAGACGTTGGTCTTGCCATATTAGTGGCTGCAGAGCCCCCAGAATTTACATGCATTCAATATGCAGCTCAAACCGTTTTTAAAAAGTTTCATTAAGCTGGCCTCATAAAATCCTCCTTTTCTTTCTTTTGACTGAATTGAATGAATATGGCTTTGATTGTTTCGGAAGATCATGATAGGTCTGTTGAGTGCATTTTCTTAATCTTTCAGTAGGGCTCTGCTTTGATGAGATGCCTCATTGAAAGCAATAGCTCAGGGTATTATTATTATTATTATTATTAATTTGAAGGAAAACTTGGGTGTACTTGTGTTTGCATTCCATTGCTTGTAGAGCTAACAGCTTTTATACCCAAATCATCTTTTCACTCCTCTTTTACTACAACATCTCTTTATGTTATACCAAGTTTATTTTTTCTTGCTTTTTTGGTACGGTTTGATTGTCAAGAACTTATAATTAATGAGGATATTTGTGTAACAATCTTTGTACTGAATCCTGTATGCATTTACTGTTGTTCTAATTTTATATGAAGTTGTTAAAAAAAAAGGATGAATGTAAATGAGCAATAAATGTAAAAACCACACAGGTAATTTATTGTTCCCCTTTCCTGTAACTAAGGTGAGAACGTTTCCCAGAAACCCTTGCTTTTGTGGCATGGATGACAGAAATTAAGAAATCTCACCCGTCTGATTAGGGTTTTTCCCCCGATCAGATAGCTACACAGAGACACTATCGCCCCTCGCTGAGTACCGCTGGGCCCCGTCCACACTCAGTGCAACGAGCACAAGCCGGCCGTCCCTTCACGATCGGACATAGCCCCCGCCAAGTCAGTGTGGAACGACCCTCCACACCGCTCACGGGGTCACGCAGATTTAATTCCCTGGCACAACCCCTCCCGTCCCCACAGTGGACAACGAAACCGCCCAGACGATGGTCCGGTCAGACGGATCAGCAGCGCGCAAAGCGCGCAGCAGTTGCACGGTGGCGCCATCTGGCGGCGCCGGGTCGCAACTTGCATGACGTTTGGTGCCGAGGTAGTCGTGTAAGACCGACAGAAACGCGCCGCGCGAGAAGTCGGCTGCTAAATGCACGGTGGCGGCCTCTGGTGGCGGCCAGCGGTACAACTCAGTTACAGGGGGCCGCCACCAGAGGCCGCCACCGTGCATTTAGCAGCCGACTTCTCGCGCGGCGCGTTTCTGTCGGTCTTACACGACTACCTCGGCACCAAACGTCATGCACGTTGCGACCCGGCGCCGCCAGATGGCGCCACCGTGCAACTGCTGCGCGCTTTGCGCGCTGCTGATCTCGTCTGACCGGACCATCATATGTCTGGGCGGTTTCGTTGTCCACTGTGGGGACGGGAGGGGTTGTGCCAGGGAATTAAATCTGCCTGACCCCGTGAGCGGTGTGGAGGGTCGTTCCACACTGACTTGGCGGGGGCTATGTCCGATCGTGAAGGGACGGCCG
Organism: Megalurothrips usitatus; assembly: GCA_026979955.1. Classification (NCBI taxonomy): domain Eukaryota; kingdom Metazoa; phylum Arthropoda; class Insecta; order Thysanoptera; family Thripidae; genus Megalurothrips; species Megalurothrips usitatus. The sequence continues at coordinate 8,641,593 of CM049598.1, forward strand.
GCTTGTTCTCGTTGCACTGAGTGTGGACGGGGCCCAGCGGTACTCAGCGAGGGGCGATAGTGTCTCTGTGTAGCTATCTGATCGGGGGAAAAATCCTTATCAGACGGGTGAGATTTTTGAAGTCCTAAAAATCTTGGGCTACCATTGCGCGGGAACCGATGGGGGAAGGAGGGAAGTACCGTGAGATGACAGCAGAGGCAATAGGACGGCGAGAAAGAGGGGGGAGGGGAGTGAAGACGACATGCCGCTGTTATCAACGTTTCCGTTCATGATGCTGCGGCGGAGGAGGGGCAGGGAGGAGGGCAGGGGGAGAGAGAGGGAGATAAGGATTTGTGAAAAAGGGGTTGCTAGACGGTCAGCGAGCTGGTCAGTTGTAGACGCCAGTATCGCCCCAGCCGACGCACCGCGCGGACGACACGTCTCTCGTCCTCCTCTTGTCCCGGGTTCGAATACCGGCAACGAAAGTGCGCGTGTTTTTTCCCCCACCTTTGTCCTCTGTAAGTGCGGCGGGCTCCAGAAGCGAATGGGCAGCCGTTGAGGCCGCGACGCTGCGTCTCCCGCCCCTCCCTCCCCTCCGTGCCCACCATGAGGGCGGCCCCCAGGCTGCTGGGGGCGCTGCTGCTGCTGCAGGTGCTGCAGCTGCAGCTGCACGGCTGCCTCGCGGTAAGTTCACGTCCATGGTGTCGCGTGCCGCGGGTTCGGTGTGACGTGAAGACCGTCTCCTGCCCTCCCCTCGTCAGATCTACGACCCGGATGACGACGGCGCGGGCACCCGCGGACCCCCCGAGGTCGACGACGACGAGGGCGCCGGTGTGATCACGGTGCACGCCGGCAAGAGGAAGCCGCCGGCCGGCTCGTGGGGGGCGCCGCCGCCGCCGCCGCCGCCTCCAGCCGTCGTGGGGCGCGGCGCCGACTGCCCCCCGGCCGGCCGCAAGAGGAGGTCGCCCGCCAAGTCCAAGCCGCTGCCGGTCCGCCAGAAGATCAAGAGGCAGGCCAACAACTACCACTGCCCCGACTCCTGGAAGGGTGAGGCCCCGCACTGTCCGTCCGTCTGTCTGTCCGTCGACGTGCTGCCTTATTCCTGCCCGCCCTCGCGCCCGCAGACCTGGACTTCTCCGAGGTGCAGGAGCTCGAGTGCCCGCAGAACGCGACGGGCTGGTTCCCCTTCCCGCCCGACTGCCGCAAGTACCTCAACTGCTGGAAGGGCCGCGGCTTCCTGCAGGCCTGCGCGCCCGCCACCGTCTTCCACCCCATCCGGCGCGAGTGCGACTACCCCGAGAAGGTCAAGTGCCTCCCGAGCTGCCGCTCGGAGCCGGAGGACAGCGGAAGCCAGGACGGCGACGTCATCGGCGGGGACCCGACAGACTACGTGGACCCGGAGGATCCGGACGCCGTGTCCCCCCTGCTGGACCTGCGCTCGGTGCCGGCGGGACCCGTGAGGAGGGTGCCGCCCCCGACGCCGGCCCCCGCAGGCAGAGGTGAGTCCGGGCAGGGCCCCGCGCCGCGTCACGACTGCAGACAGCGAAGTAACACATGCTCTCTCTCTCACACACACACACACGCATGCTCAGACCGGCGAGGACGTCGAGCTGTGTACGACAGTGGCCGGCTCCAGTGTCTCATGGAGGGCGGCACCGGCCTCGCCCCCCACCCCACCGAGTGCTCCAAGTTCGTCAACTGCTGGCAGGTGCGTAAAAACCACCCCTTTCCCTGCTGGAACAAAAATGAATGGGAGGTCGAATGAATGACTTTTTCCCTCTCAGGGCAAGCCGCACATCCAGGGCTGCGCCCCCGGGACGCTGTTCAACCCGCGCCTCAACGCGTGCGACCACCCGCACAAGGTCCCGGAGTGCGTCAACGGCAAGAGAGACCCGTCGCGGCTGGCCGCGGGGCAGCGGGCGCAGGGCGGCGGTGACGGCGGCGGTGACGGCGGCCGGGAGGGGGCGGTGCCGACGCACCACGGCGGCGGCGGCTACCACCAGTTCGGGAACCAGGGGTACCAGCCGCCGCCCCGGCAGACGTTCAACACGGGCTACGGGGCCCGCGACGGCGACCAGGTGCCCGCTGCCAGCAGCTTCCAGGGATACGGCCCCAACCAGGTCAGTGTGGGTAACCGGCCGCGAGGCCAGGGCTCACAGGGTTCACAGGGCCTTCAGGGCCTCCCACGGGCCTTCGGGCGCCTTCAGGCACCCTGCTACTCTGTTCTGACCCACGCGGGCCGGTCGCACAGGTGGCGCCCCCTCCGGGCCGCGACGGCCCCAAAGGCAAGGGCCTGCAGCCTCGGCCCGGCGCGCAGGACTTCTCAGAGCCGAACCTGGACGCGGAGACCATCGCGTCCGCGGGGGTGATCGGGCCACTGCCCGGCGGCCACGGACACAGCGAGGCCTGGCACCGCGAACACGGGCGGGGTAAGCATGTGTGTGTGTGTGTGTGTGTGAGAGAGAGAGAGAGAGAGAGAGAGAGAGAGAGAGAGAGATGTAAATGTGTCTCGTCTGGTCCCCGCAGGGATGCCTGGGCAGGGCCCTCCCCACCATCACCACCAACAGCACCATCACTACCACCACCAGCACACCCCTCTGCCTGACTACACCCCTACCCCGACCTGGCACAGCTCTAACCCGGGTGGTTATAGCGGCGGCCGACAGCCGGCCAGCTACACCCCACAGCCGGCCTACAACCCCGGAAGAGACTACACCCCACAAACAGGGGCCTACAGCCCCGCAAGAGACTACACCCCACAGTCGGGGGCCCATGCTCACGGACACAACCCGCAGTGGCACTATGACCACGGCGTCCCTATGCCCGGCGGCCACCACCACCACAACTACAACCACCACAACCACAACCCCGAGTGGCACAGCGCCCACGGCGTCCCCATGCCAGGCCAGGGCCAGTACGGCGGCAGGCGCGACCCCGAACCATACCCAGAGTACGAGACGACGACGGCGGGCTACACCCCGCCGACGACGACCTGCGCCCCGGAGAGCGCCGACTTCGACGACGACGGGTACGACGGCGATGTCGACCTGCTGGACGTGCGCACCGGCGACGCGAGCAACTGGATCAGCGTCGTGGACCGCACCAAGAACTCCAGCATGCCGCAGTCCGGACAGATGGTACGTGGCGACAGCGGCGGTGCCGGCGCACACTGTCACGTTGTGCACGGAGTCCGACGAGCACCCTCCCCTCCTGTGACAGGTGCGCCTGCGGGGCGGCTCCACGGCGCTCGAGGGCTACGTCGAGGTGATGGGGCCCGGCTCCAGGTGGGGCTCCGTGTGCGACAAGCCCGCCGGCTGGACCGTGGAGGAGGCCAGCGTCGTCTGCAGGTCGCTCGGATACGAGCGGGGCGCGGAGCTGGCGTGGCAGGGCCGCCCCCGCGGCCAGCGCGGCGTGCTGCCCGTGCACGTCGAGGAGGTGCGCTGCAGCGGCGGCGAGCACTCCCTCATGAGCTGCGACATGAACTCGGGCGACGCCGGCGACGGCTGCAACCTCGAGACCCAGGCCGCGGGGCTTCGCTGCTACCCCAACTTCGCGGCCAAGTGCAGGTCCGGCGAGGTGCAGTACAAGGGTTCGTGCTACTCGATGGTGGTGCCCAGGCAGGACCGCAAGGTGGACGCCATCGCCTTCTCCCAGGACGAGGCCATTAAGCACTGCAGGAGCCAGGGCGGGCACCTGCTCGACATCAACAACCAGGTGCGTGCGCGGGCCGGGCTCGGGTGCGGCGTCCGCCTGGCGTGTGACTGCACCGGCTCCGTCCCTCACTGCGCAGGCCGAGGGTGACTTCGTGTCGGAGTGGCTGTCCACGTCGTACCCGGCGCTGAGCAGCGTGCTGACGGCGGGCGTGGGCGTCTCCGTGCCGGGCCGCAGCGTCTGGGTGTGGGAGAGCAGCGGCGCCCCCGTGCAGTACAACCTGTGGTGGCCCGGCCCGCCCAGCAAGGAGCAGGACTCGGGTATGAGAAACTGGGCGCGCAGCCCCCGCGAGACGCGTCGTCTGCCGCAGTCTCATGCAATCTGACGACCCCCCGCAGCGCGCGCCCCCAAGGTGGGCGAGCGGCCGCTGTGCGTGCTGCTCAAGAAGGACTTCCCCTGCGAGTCGTGGCCCGGCGGCGGGGGCGGTGGCCGCGGCTACGGCGGCGCGGGCTACGGCAGCTGGCAGGGGGCACGCTCGTGCTCCGCCGAGTACTTCTTCTGGCACGCCGAGGACTGCGCCATCCGCCAGAAGTCGTACCCCTACGTGTGCGAGAGGAAGGCGGACGACATTGGTGAGTGTGCCGCCTCCGCCGAGGCCCTGTTCCTGTACGCCGAGAGGGCGGAGCTTAACGTCGTGCCCCTGTCGCAGGCTGCCGCGGGGCGACGGAGTACGCGGGCCCGGCCAACGTGTCGTGGAACGGCGCGCCCTGCGTGTCGTGGGACAACCCGGCCGTCGTGGCCACGCTGCGCTACCGCGTCACCGAGGACGTCCGCCTCAAGGAGCTGGCCGGACACAACCGCTGCCGCATGGCCGGCAGCCAGGAGCCCTGGTGCTTCGTGGACGCGGGCGCGTCCGGCATCCGGGAGGCGCGCTGCGACATCCCCGTCTGCAGGGAGAACGCAGGTAATGGCACGGCCAGCGGGGACGCCGCACCCGGGGTGCCGCCGACGGACACCCGCGGGGCCTCGGCAGGGTACCCAGGACTTTACCAGCCCGACGGAAGGCCCCGACCGCCGGCCGGTGACTCCGTCTATCCCTACCCCTCCCCGTCCCGCCCCAGCGTTGCCCTGGACGACCCTCAGACCGACCCCCGCGGCACGGCAGCGGGGTCCGCGGCGACCCGGCCGTTCCCCATGCTGCCGACGTCCAGGCCGTACGGCCAGCCACCACCGCCATTCCCGACCTTGCCGACGGCCACACGTCCGGGACAGGCGGCGGCGGCGCCCCGGCCCGGCACAGTCACGGGGAGGACGGCCACCGAGAAGCCGTTCCCCATGCTGCCTACGTCCAGGCCGTACGGCCAGCGGCCCTCACCCGAGGAGCGCCCCGGGGCCGGAGCGCCCCCGGACCCGAACTTGGCCGTCTACGCCCCGTCCTTCAGCCACCGAGAGGCGGAGCCAACGCCACAGACGCCACCACCGCCGTCGTCCGATCTGCAGCCGCCATTCGAGGACGACGATGACGGGGGTCAGGTGGCTGAGCCGGTGACCACTGCGAGGCCGTACGTTGTCGCACCGCCGCGCCCGGCACGCACCGATCCGGATGATGCCAGCCCACGAGAGAACCAGAACCTCGACTACCTCGACGTCCCGGACCCACTCACCATGGCGTTCGGGGCGGATCCGCCCCGCCCGCGCGCCCTCGAGTCGACTGCGGCGACCCCCGTCCGCGGGTACGGCGTGCGGCCCGACCCGTCCCGCGGCTACGGCCTGCCCGCGGCCGCCGCCTACCCGTCGAGGCCCCCCGTCGTGACGGCACGGCCGCCCCCTGTGCTGTACAGGGAGCAGCTGCCCGGCCGGAGCTACGCCCCCGGGGACTCCAGCCAGCCGTCCTACAACAACCTCTTCGGGCTGCTGCCCGCCTACGTCAACGCCAACTACCCTGACGGCGAACCGACGGGCGCCGACATCCCTGCCTACGTCCAAGCCGGCGACCTGCGGAGCAGCAGCCCCTACTCGCAGGTCGGTTACTTCCCCCGGGACACGGCGCCGACGCCGCCCCCCGTCCGACCCAGGGCCGGAGACGACGAGTCCGTCGGGACACAGAGCGGCCGCGGCCAGTGGCCCCCGCCGTTCAACGGCCACACCGGCCCCGGGCTGCCTCCCACCAGGGGGGCCTCCCGCCAGAGCCGGACCGCCGAGCAGACGGGGACCGCGACGACCGCCGCCCCGACGCCGGCCGCCACTAAGACCGTCACGGCGACGCCACCGCCGTTCGTCACTCCGCCATTCGCGGAGGAGACAAAGAGCGAACACGTCATGAAGATCCCCCTGCCAGCCGTGCCTGGACAGCCGATGCCGACCAAGGATGGCGTCACGGAAAAAATGTTCTTCATGTGAATCGGACCCATTTCACTCGTATCTCCGACGCCCCCATCCCATTCGTCTTCACTTTCTATTCCTCTCCTTGACCTACCTCACCCCGGCGAGTCACCGAGTCCACATAGGGAACCCATAACGCCGAGCTCGGCTCCGCCCCTTATTTGCTTAATTATGCTTCCTTTCTGCGTCGATGTTTTGAATGTTGTAAGTTGTTTTGCATCCTTTTGCATTTTGTTGTTGTATTTATTTAAAAAAAAATTTGTTTGTGACTGGTTGCGAAACCTTGTTTATTTAAGTGAATGAAGCCGTGTTCTTAGAATTTAGCTGTGGGTGTTTATTTTGTTATGGAGAAGACCAGTGCACTTCTGACATTTTCTGTACAAACTACTTAACACTACTGCTTAACATACTACGGTCAGTGGGTTCGCCACCCTGTGACAAAACATTACATTAATATACCTGACTTGTGTATTTTTTCTTCACGAAAATAAGTAAAAAATCTTTAAACGAAATGTGAGAATTTCCTTTACCTAGTGAATCATCGGCCGAGCCGATACCCTCACACATAAAAAATAGGAAAAAAACATTTCTAAAGAATAATGATTACCTAAATGTTCTAAGAAAAGCTCGAGGGTGGGCAGTTACTCATAAACACACAGTAAATGAGAGAAAAGAGTGATGAAATAATTGTTTAAGGGCCCGGAAAAAACGGGCGACGACGCGATAAGCAGACTTTTCAGAAGTGCACATGTCTCTCATGACGATCGCGGGGCAGACCAGGAGCGGGGCCCCACGCCATGAGGGGTGCTGGTGATCAGATTCAGTGACAGCCGCGCCTGGCCGCGCCGGGGCCACGTCAGTCGGAGTGACCTTGAGACTGACAGAGATGTGGCGATGCAAGGCGCGAAGCGGTGGCGCGTGGCGTGGCAAAACAGAGGCGAATGTGTGTGTGTGTGTGTGTGTGTGCGTATGCGTGTTTGTAGAAACCGAGGAAAAGACAGGGCCTTGGCTTGGCCGCCCTGAAGCATCGGGATATGTAAGTCAAGGCGATGGGAGGGAATCCCAGAAAGAACGAGAGCAAAAAGTGTCGTGGCAACAACAACGGAGTAAAGCGAGGGCAATGAGCGTGGCATATCCCCCCCCCCCCCAAACCAGAGTCTAGCTACACCCCCGCCAATGAAAACAAGAGAACAGATATGAGTAAGGAAGGGAGACGTTGAGGAAAAGCAGGGGAGCCGCTGAAATAAGGCAGTCGAAAACCACGCGAAAATAATGATGTAGCGTTCATGGCGGCCCGTCGCCTTGTTGTGGCTGTGGCAGTCGTCATGGACGGCGGGCTCAAGGCGAGGAACTGATAGCACGACCGGCTCATGGGGGTCATGACACCGCCCCCCTCCAAAACACAACACTAACTACCAAGCTTACGATTACCTAACTTGCGAGAGTCAAGCTGAGGCATCGTGTGCGCTTAAAATGCCCTTCGTTGCCCGAGTTATTAATTTTGTTCCAGACGTACAACCAGAAAAGCGTTGATATTTACGCCGCCGTCTGTAACGGATCTAACGTTGTCTGTCCGCAGCCATCAGCAGAGCGGCCATCCACTGCGGCCCCCAGCAGTTCGAGTGCGGCCCCAATGAGTGCATCCCCAACGTGTGGCAGTGCGACGGCGAGAGGGTGCGTGAACTGACGTCTGCCGCCGAGGCCCGCGATCGCCGCACAAAATGGCGTCGACGCCACCCTCGACGCTGCCGGCCCTAGACCGCAGTGCCGCGTACGGCGATTGAAAGCCGCCGGGACCGGGAGGTCGTGCTGGCGCCGGACGGAGCACCCCGCGAGAGCTAACGCCCGCCGCTGACCGGCACGCCATCTCTCGGGACTCTGTAGTACTTCCCCCCACCCACCCCCTCCCTCCCCCCTCAGCCCCTGGGAGGTAGGCACGGACAGCCCGCCACACAGCCGCGGTGTTCGGGTTGCCTGCCTGCCGGGCGGCGCGACGTTTGCCGCAGGCTCTCGGGCAGCCGCCGCCCGTTCGCGCCGCGCGTTTCCGACGCGCTCTGGGCTAGGCCGAGGGGACCTATAAGCCAAAAATTTTTCTCGGCGCGCCGCCATTATCCTCTGCGGCCTTGGCGCGGCGCCCAGGTCTACTCATGACGGCCTCCCTCTGCCGCGTCCTTTAAAATGTAACGACGGTCTCCACGCTGTCTGGCAGGACTGCAGCAACGGGCAGGACGAGCTGGCGTGCGCCAACTACCTGCTCCAGTTCCGGCAGGTGAAGGCCGCCAAGCTGGAGAAGCACGACGTGGAGCGGTGGCTGCACCTGGACGCCAACACGTGCGCGCGCCGCTGCCTCGACTCCACCGACTTCAAGTGCAAGTCCTTCAGCTACAAGTGAGCGCTGGGAGGGCTGAGAGCTGGACAAGAGGCGGACGGGGCGGGGGTGTAAGACAAGAAGGAACGCCCCACCCCCTCTCCTACAACACTGGTTCCGACCCTTCCAGGACGTCCACCAAGGTGTGCCTGCTGAGCGGCCACAACGTGGGCGAGACGGGGGCGCTGCAGCGCGCCAACCGCACCGCCTGGGACTACTTCGAGCGCCTCGAGACGGCCGAGCCGTGCGACGCCCCGGACCGCTTCGCGTGCGCCAACGGCAAGTGCGTCAACGCCACGGCCACCTGCAACGGCTGCAACGACTGCGGCGACCGGTCCGACGAGGCGGACGCCGTCTGCACCGCCAGCACCATCGGCTACGAGCTGCGGCTGGCCGGCGGCAAGGCCAAGAACGAGGGCAGGATCGAGGTCAGAGGTGAGTGAGTCACTCCCCGGCGGCGAGGCGATACCCCGCGGTCCACTACCCCGCCGCGCTCCGCCCTCGCGGCCGCTCATCACAACGTGGGGTATCGCCGCGTCGCGTAAGTCCGACTTCTCCCCTCGCAGTGAAGGGCGTGTGGGGCGCCGTCTGTGACGACGGCTTCGGCCTCCCCGAGGCGGACGTGGTGTGTCGCGAGGCGGGCTACCGGGACGGCGCCGTCGAGGTGCTCAGCGGCGGCATCCTGCCCGCGCCCCTCAAGCCCACCCCCATCCTGGTGGACGAGCTCGTGTGCGCGGGCAACGAGACCTCGCTCATGCGCTGCGACCACGCCGGCTGGGGGGTGCACGACTGCACCCCGGAGGAGGTACCGTCCGTCTCTCCGTCTCCCTCTTTCTCTCTGTCTCCCTCCCACCCCCATCTGTGACTTGACGCTGCCGCAGATGGTGGGCGTGCGCTGCGCCACGGCGGCCGGCCTCGAGTGCCGCACGGCGGACACGGCCTCGCCGGAGCTGCACGGCGGCTTCGCTTGGGGCGCCATCCTGCAGCTGGCCACCAAGCACTGCCAGCAGTCGACGCGCGCCTGCCCGGAGAACCAGTGGCAGTGCGAGTCCGGCGAGTGCGTGCCCTCCACGTTCCTCTGCGACACCGTCGACGACTGCAAGGACGGCAGCGACGAGCACGCCAAGCGCTGCGCGGTCAGTGCTGAATAACACGGACCCCCCGCAGAGACACGTCTCCCCGTCTCTGCTGCACTCACGGGCCGTCCCTTGTGGGTGCGAGGGAGACGGAGCGACGGGATCAGCCCGATGGGGCGGGGAAAAAAAAAATCCCTGCTGACCGCGACCTCTGACCCTGACGCACAGGAGCCCATGGAGCTGCGGCTGGCGGGCGGCGCCAACCAGACGGAGGGGCGCCTGGAGGTCCGCGTCTACGGCGAGTGGGGCACGGTCTGTGACGACGACTTCACTGAGGCGGCCGCCATGCTGGTGTGCCGCCAGCTGGGCATGCCGGGGCGGGCCGTCGTGCACAAGGAGGCGCACTTCGGCCAGGGCCAGGGCCTCATCTGGATGGACAGCGTGAGTGCGGGCCCCGCGGGGGTGCGGCGTGGGCGTGGCGCGCACGCTTGGCCTGGGGGTGACCCGCCTCGACCCTCCGCTGCCGCAGGTCCAGTGCGCCGGCAACGAGACCGCGCTCGAGAACTGCCGCCACGAGGACTTCGGCGTGACCAACTGCAAGCACGACGAGGACGTGGGCGTGTCCTGCCTGGGCGGCGACGAGCGCACGGCGGCGCGCGCGCTCGAGGAGGACGCGCAGAGGCCCTTCGACGTCACCAAGTACCTGCCCGAGGACTGCGGCCAGCGGCAGGGGCTGCTGGAGGACGCGTTCGTGCCGGCCGTGCAGCTGACCAGGGTGGTCCTGGGCCGCGGCACGCCCAAGGGGGCGTACCCCTGGCAGGTGGGCGGCCGGCCGGGCCGGTCACTTTTCGGCCTTTATGACTGATTTTGATTCTTTTGACCCTCTTTGACTTTTGTAGCTTTTTCTGACTTTTTAAATTTTTTTTTAAACTCTTTCCGACTTTCTTGTTGTTTAACATACGAATTTAAAGCTAAAATGTCGTGTTCCAGGCGAGCATCCGGGTGCGGGCGGGGCTCAAGTCCGTGCACTGGTGCGGCGCGGTGGTGGTGGGGCCCCTGCACGTGCTGACGGCCGCCCACTGCGTCCAGGACTACACCAAGGGCGCCTACTTCATCAGGGCCGGCGACTACAACTCGGAGGTGAGGCCGTGCGGCGGCAGAGGCTGAGCGCGACCCGTGCCGCCAAACACGCTCCCCGAGCTCCGCCTATCGGTTCCAGGACGACGACGGCTCGGAGCAGGAGGCCAACATCGAGTCCATCCACGTGCACGAGGACTTCAACAAGAACGTGTACCTGGAGAACGACCTGGCCGTGATCCGCGTCGCCAGCCCGGGCTTCCGCATGACGGAGCACGTGCAGCCGGCCTGCCTCCCCAAGCGCGGCACGCCCTACTCGGTGAGGCCGCGGTGAGGCCGCGGGCCGTGTCGCCCTCCGCCTCCACCACCGCGCCGAGCTCTAGCCACCCGCGTTCCCTGTGTTGCAGCCCGGCACCAACTGCTCCATCTCGGGCTGGGGCTCGGTGGGCACGTCGGGCTCTGGCTACTCGCGCCTGCTGCGCTCGGCCTGGCTGCCCATCCTGGCCACGGACGAGTGCAGCGCCCCGGACGTGTACGGCAAGCGCGCCATCGTGGAGGGCATGTTCTGCGCCGGCCACCTGGGCGGCGGCGCCGACTCGTGCCAGGGCGACTCCGGCGGGCCCATGGTCTGTCAGCCAGAACCGGACCAAGGTACGGCCCGCATTTATAAAAACTTTACCTGGCGGATGTGGTTGGTGTGCAGCGCATGGGACTGATGAGTCTCGGGGGCGACTTTTGCAGACTCCGGCCGCTTCACGCTCTTCGGGATCACAAGTTGGGGCCACGGCTGCGGGATGGCCAAGAAGCCGGGCGTGTACTCCAGTGTCGCCCACTACTTGGACTGGGTTCACAGCAAGATTCAGGAATCGGTCAGGGGAATGACTTGAGACGAACGGTTCTTTTTTTTTTCCTCATCATGTGTCTTTTATTTCTTTGGTTTTAGCTAAAACTTCACAAAGTACATGCATACCTATGATTTCAACGGGATAAAATAAAAACATTCGGACAATACATATGGCTTAGTTTACAGAGTGGTTAAGCATAATCCTTCAAGTCCCTACTGCACTGATGGCGTCCAGAGGTAGGGGAAGTCACCCAACAGAAGAGACAGTGTAGCATGGTCGACTTTCCTCCCTCCACTGGATGTAGGCCGATACAAGTTTCTGTAATTCACCTCGTCTTTCATCTGGGGCATTCCATACTTGTGGTGCATTTGGTTCATTCATCTCAACAGGGAATATAAATGAACCAATGGAGTCATTAGTGGTGCTACTGAGCTAGCTCCAAGACCCTGCCATGAATTCCTGTCCTCTGAGAGGAATAATTACTCAGGTACACTACTAACATGGGCAAATCTTAAATGCAAGCTTCCAGTAAGCACCTATCATTGCACTTTCTAGTAATTACAGTACAGAAAATGAAATTGATACTTGAGTAACAAGTACGGTCCATTTTGATCAACATAGTGGGATCCAGCCCATTTTAAAATATACACTGTTATTCCCCTTTTAATAAGGCACGTTTGGAGAATATAATGGATTTAGAAGATATTGTGCTTGTATCCTACATGCAGAGAACTCTTATGTTCAGATACGAGATGGAGGTGACATGCTACAACTTAATTTTGCAGATAGATGAAAATACTAGAACAAAACAGCTGTCAAAACAGCTGTCAAAACAGTTGTCAAAACAGTTGTTAAAAACATGAGATTGGTTTAGGGAAATTAAAAATTACTGTGAATTCTTAAGCTAATGGCAGCAAGTGTCCATGGAAAGATAGGAGAGAAATATAATGAAAACAGAATAGCATAAGAAGGATTTGGGAAAATTTGCTATCAGAAGCAAAGGTCTACTTTTCAGTGTTGATTACTGTCTAAAGACAGGATTGGGAAAACTGCAAACACAGTAAATTGTAGGGCACAATATACCCAATAAATAAAACTCTTAAGCAGATAACAACCACAGAAATAATGAGTCCTCCCTTTCTAATGAGGAAAAAGCTAACAAAATAACAAACACTTCAATTTTGTTCAATAGTCTAAAAAAATTAACAGGAAAATATCACAATTAAGGTCCTTCATTGAGAAAACATGCACTGACTACAAAGAATTATGACTAGGTAGTAGCAGTAATCTGTCAGAGCTTTTCATTTCTGTTGGATTTTAGTAAAACAAAGTCTAGATAGTCTAGTATATCTTTCCTACTACACATTTTGGTTACAAGTACTAGACATCTACAGAGAGACAAGGGAACTCCTTTAGCTTAACTCAAATTACATTACTTCAAGAAGAAAGAAAGAGAATAGTTTCACAACAGTGATAAATGTTCCAGATTCTCCTACTTTTTTTCCAAACACAAATATTCTGTTTACAACATGACTTCCTGATCTAGACAGGAAAAAAAATATACAGAACAAATAGAAACAGAAAATATAAAATATTCCATTCTGATGTCTCATGTGTCTCTCCTGACAAATGCAGAAACTTGTGCAACAGTACAACTGTGTGCTGCAAAGTCAAGACAGGTAATTCGTGTATTTCAAAAGAGATCAGAAAAGTCAATAAGACAAAACAGGGAAAGAACTCCATACAGCCTTTTAAGCAATTAGAATGTGTACAAAGAAAAGAAAAAAAAAACTGGGCTAACTTAACACTAGTACGTAAAGTTAGGAATGTCATTTAAAAATCTCGACTAGTAATGGAACTGCCCAATCTACGTTACAGTATGTCAGTAATGAGAATGCAATCATAACAGATAGATATTGTAAAGAAATTGGCATATAATGGAGAGTGCAAAATGACTAGAACGCAAATCACACCAATATGGTAATGATGAGAACTCAATAAGGTCATGGTAGTACCCAAACACTAAACATATGGATACCACTACCTTCGTTGAAGTTTTTTTGGCCCAAGTAATATGGAACAAAGCGTATGTATTATAAAAGTTCTAAAACCCTGCCAACGACAACTTCCAATGCTTCCAAATTGCAACATGAGGAAAAAAGAGAAAATGAAGAGCACAAAAATAGTTTCATTCCAGTATTCTTGCTATTAATAGGTATGTATCCTATGTATGATCTCAGAAATGAAATGAAGTTACACCAAAAAAAGGGGATAAATGATAAAATTTTCCATGAAAATGGCAAGGTATACATAGTTACAATACCATAAGCACCACACGAGGAAGGCTGCAGAAAGCACACATGAAAACATAAGGCATAGTTAAGGATACTTCCTGACCAAAGAATTATCTCATAATAAATTCTAGCTGTTAAGCCCTTCATTCTCCAGGCACATGATTAAAGGCCATGTTCAGCCCGAGTCTAAAAATCATGAATGGCATAAAACTGAATCATGAGGACTGAATGTTCAAGACTTAGTGTATGCATAACTGACAGAAGGTCACATTGAGCACATTTATCTGTAACTTACTAAGTATGTGCGCACCCTATGGCGTACATTATACTGCATTCCTCCACCAACAGTCTGAAACATGATGATATTTACACACACTTCCCTAAAACCACACAAACCTAATTAACACAGATGTTTCCTTCACCCTCCGGTGTTACAAGCCTCTCATTGTCATCTCCACTTTTGCTGTGTAGGCGACGAACTTCTGAGAGTGAACGTATCGGAGCTGGACTCAGAAGAGAAAATCCACTCCCTCCACTTCCCATACGGTCTGTAAAAAATAATGCCAAACATTAATAATAAATTAAAAAAAAAACAGGAAGGAAATTGATAATGTCTTGGCTCATAATTACCCTGGTTGGCGGGGCTTCTCAGCAGTTCTCGAGCCATTTCTTCTAATACTAGAGTACTTTTTGGTTGCCGAGGGGAAGGAACTCTACTGGGAGATTTCTTTGCAGTCATATGATCCTATATAAAAGAAATGAAAAATAAGAATGCATGAAACAAAATTCATCTGGTTAAATATGATTTAGACACAAACAAACATTAAAAATATATCTCGTGTTACCTGACTAGACTCATCATCACTGCCTGGAAAGCGGAAGGCTTTGTAATTTGGCGATCGAGGCCATGAAGTTGGAGGAGGGGATCTAATCATGTGTTCATGAATCTCTGGCAGAGTGAATGGGTCCGGATCTGACTCTGATGGGAAGTCCTAAGATTTATAGAAAAAAATTATAATAAGTTTGCCAACACCCTACATACAGAAATCATTTTTAACTGCATTTAGAATACCTGATTCATTAGGTTAATGTCATCTGACTCTGATTCTTCCAAACTGTCAGCTAGGCTTTCCCTGCTGGCAAGTACTTGCTGGAAAACAAAGCAAATAAGATTTTGTGTTTCCATTTTTGGCACCGAATGACAAATGAGAAGTACTACTGGCAAGTCACCTGAAGGAATGGATTATCTTGTCTTGAGATACGGAGAGCTTCCATATCTTGGTCAATATCACGAGTACGGCCTGGAGTAAGAGTAAGTGTGGATAGGGCATGTGCTGATGAGTTTGATAGCACTCCAATATCTACTCCACTGACTGAGAGTGTTGAAGGCACTCGTGGCACCACATGGGCTATAGTGATGGGGCCTGACTGAGGGCCAGGCCCAAAACCTGGACAGGAAGATATAAATTTTATTTATTGAAACCATTAGTTATTATATTTTACGATTAAAAGTGACCAGTGAAAGCAGAGGCCATACCTGAGCCATGGAAGTTATTTTCCATATTTTAATACAGAAGCCACAAGCAATGTGATAAAGGCGATGAAGCTGGTAGGTAAGAGAGCACTGTCATCTTGAATAGAGTTACATTGGGATCCAATTGGAGTTGAGTTAGATAAGCATTAGTATCGTCCTGCAGGAAACAACAAATGTTATAAAAGCAACAACTGGGTTAGGGTGACACTATAACACATTGAACACCAACAGGAAGTTTTAGTTTCCACACCATTTTTTCACTAAATTCTGAATGGTACACAAAGCAAATTGTGATGCGAAAGGGAACATAAGAAAGCAAATCCATAGACAAATCAATCAAGCAGACAAGCAACAGTTAAGTGAAACTTGGGTAGTAGGATGAAATCAGCATTAACGAGGAATAAGATGACCAGATGAGTAAAATCGTGATTGCTGATGGTGTATTACAGAAACTCCGAATGGAAGAGAGCTCTAAAGCGCAAAAAGTTAAAACTGTATAATTTGGTGTGCAAACCCAAGAGACGAGCACAACACAACAACGGAACGGACATTCTGACACAAAATAGCAAGCTTACCTTATTGACAACATCTCATTCGGGTGTAAGGAAAAACAAATTGCAGTGATTTGTACCCTTGCAAACAAATTCTATATGAGAAAACACAAGATTCGCGACAATTTCCGTCGCCAAAGAGCAGAAAGGGAGAGTGTTCACTTGTCTTTGGGCCCCAGTACAGTTCAGACTGCACCACTATTGCTATTGCGATATCGCAGTATTGTAGTTCCGATGTACATACCTTGCTGCGAGGCTATGGAGATGCGAGATTTTCAGCCCCCACCAGTACACCCACCCCACAGGGGGTGGCAAATAGTCCGTTCGCTGGTGGCGGTGGTGTTTAGGTCTGGTGGGCGGTTTGCTCGGCCGAAGCCATCGCGTCGCTCGCGGGTGTTGCCTTCGAAATGTGGGACTGTGAGTACCGATAATAGGTTTGGCCTCTGGCCGGACGTCGCGGCCGGGGCTGAGAAAGGGTCGGGGCTGTTAGAGTGTCCCATCGTCCCGGTCTTCGCGGCACCTCCCTCCAGCCCTCCTCCTCGCTCGCCAGTTTACTTGTAAACATGGCGAATCACCAGCTGGTCTAACCGCGCTCACAGCTCGCGCCTACCTCAGCGACTCCCCTAAAGTTGGGTCTTGTCTGGGCCGAAACGCCGAAGAATGATCGGGCGGGTGCCGGGCCGGGCCCTCGCCGCGCCCCGCGGACCTGCGGGCTGCGGCGGGTGGCGGACCATACAAGGGTGCCCTTTGGTTACTTGCGACTACATTCGCTCCGTGAATGAATCTCGGGTCCCTGTGTGAAAACGGCCCATTTCCATGCGAAACGGCACGTATGCCGCGCGTTTCTCGCGATTTGGGCCACTGCAGAACCCACTTGTTTTCCCGAAGTCACGGGTTGCCTATCTGGGCCCCCGTTTCGGCTCGGAAAGCCGTAATCCACCGGATCTCTCTCGTATGGTCGGACCCAAAACAACCTTACTCGTTCTTCCTGCCTGTCCCGCCGTCGTCGGTAGCCGGGGCCATCCCCTCTGAACAACTGTTTTAAGCAAGAATAATGCGATTTTGTGAATGTAAACGTATCTCAGATTGCGTAGTATCGTACTTTTGCTGCGGCCAGGCTGTGATTTTGCGAATCGCGTAGGATCAGCTGGTTGGAAGTTGGCAAAAATTCGATTGGAAAATACAAGTTATAGATGTTACTTTTAAATATTTTTTTAAAAAATGCAGTTGCGTGCAATTTTCTTTAAACTTTTTAATGTGGTATAATTGAATATTTATTGTACACACTAAAATAGCTGAACATAGACCAATTGTGGACATAACCTTTTGTTGGGAAATGAGCTGTTTCTTCCTCTCAACATGGAGAATTTGGGTAATTTCTTAAGTTGTTGAATTGTGTATTTATGAACTTCACACTGGGTCCAATAGCCACATGGATTTAAAGCACTTACCCGTTCATCAGACAGAGCTCCAGACAATACCTGCAGCTTTGATATTTATTTCAACAGTTTTCTAATTTTGAGAATAAGATTACGTCTAATGAAATTGTCTTTAATATTGTCTTTCCTTCCTTATTTTATGTTTTTATTCATGTCTGTTGCAGCTACCATGTTTTTGAGCACCCTCACCCCCAAATTTTATGTTGCTCTGACTGGAACATCCTCGCTTATCTCAGGGATGATACTGGTGAGTTCAACACAAACCGGGCGCAGGGCATTCTGTTTTGTTACAGCCTTTGATGCAATTTATTTTTCTAGATATTTGAGTGGTGGTACTTTAGGAAGTATGGAGCATCATTCATAGAACAAGTTTCCCTAAACCATATCAGTCCATGGATAAGTGGGACCGACAGTCCTGCTGAAAATGGTAGCAACAGTGGTACTGGCTCTAATAGTAACAACAGCCTTGCCAACGGCAGCAGTGGTGGTGGAAATGGTGGGAACGGCAGCAATAGTAGTGGCGTTTCAAGTAATGGCTCCAATGGAAACCAACAGTCAGTTCCAGGTAATTTGTTTTCTTTATCGCCACTATTTTGCAACGCTTTTTGTCTGTCATTCAAACTTAATTTGTTTTGCTTTTATTTACTTCATACAGAATGTAAAGTCTGGAGAAATCCACTTAATTTATTTCGAGGATCGGAATATCAAAGGTTCTATTGGGCAGCCAACAAAGAACCTCTTACATATTATGACATGAATCTCTCTGCACAAGATCACCAGACCTTTTTTACTTGTGAAGGAGATGCAGGAAAAAAAGAATATGAATGTATGTCTCCAATATCATATGATCTCCAACAGCTGGACCCTGCGAGTTCAATGTTATTTTTTATCTTGCAGTGATGCAAACAGCTTGGCGAGAGCGCAATCCATCTGCCCGCATAAGAGCAGCACATGATGCACTAGAATTAAATCCAGAATGTACACCTGCTCTGATACTGCTTGCTGATGAAGAAGCTACAACTATATTAGAGGCTGAAAAAATTTTACGAACAGCCCTTAAAACTGCTGAAAGCAATTACCGTAAAAGTCAACAAAACCAACATCAAGGCCCCTCTATGGAAAGCATTCATAGTACGTTATTTTGAAATAATTTAATATGTTAATGATCTTATCTGGGTGTGCTTTTGTGTTTGAGTTTAAAGGGACTGTTTGCTGTATTTCAGGGAGAGATACCAATGTCCTAATTTATGTAAAACGAAGATTAGCAATGTGTGCTCGTAAACTAAATCGTAACAAAGAGGCTGTCAAAATGTTTCGAGATGTAAGTTCCTGTGGTGGTTCATACAAATTTTTAATGCAATTTCTGATTACTGAAATTTATGACCTTTATATTTTAGCTCACAAAGGAAGTACCTCCAATCATGCATGTACTAAATGTTCATGAAAATTTAATTGAAGCCTTACTGGAGATGCAGGCTTATGCTGATGTTCAAGCAGTTTTGGCAAAATATGATGATATAAGTCTTCCAAAATCTGCAACAATATGTTATACTGCTGCTTTACTCAAAGCCAGACTTGTTGCTGATAAGTAAGTTTTATACTATTGTGTGGCCGTAAGTGCTTTTGAGTGTTTGGTCTGAACAATTCTTATTACTTTTCTGCTTTAGATTCTCTCCAGATGTAGCAAGCAAAAGGGGCCTCACAGCTGCTGAAATGACAGCTGTTGAAGCAATACACAGAGCTGTGGAATTTAATCCTCATGTTCCAAAGGTACGTGGTGATTGATGTACAAAGTTATGCCAGAGATTGCACATGCAGCTTTTCTAATCTTTGTTTTCTTCTACTGTCCATAGTATTTATTGGAGATGAAATCTCTGATTTTGCCTCCGGAGCACATACTTAAACGGGGTGACTCTGAAGCATTGTCTTATGCATTCTTTCACATTGGCCATTGGAAAGCTGTAGAAGGAGCACTTAACTTGCTGCATTGCACATGGGAAGGCACATTTCGTATGTTGCCATATCCTCTAGAAAGAGGTCATCTGTTTTACCCATATCCAACTTGCACGGAATGTGCGGACAGGGAGCTGTTACCAGGTACAGTAAATTCAATTCCTGTAAAAATAACTTAATGTTGTTGGTAGATCTAGAGCCAATTTTTGTTCTAGCTTTCCACGACGTGAGCGTGTACCCAAAGAAGGAGCTTCCATTTTTCATTCTCTTCACTGCGGGGCTGTGTTCTTTTACTGCTGTCCTAGCATTGTTAACTCATCAGTATCCTGACAACATGGGCTCCATTGCCCGAACGGTATGTCACAGGAACATTATTTCCTTCTTTATTTTTTCCTCCCACCCTCAAACTACATGTTTAACTTTTTTCATAGTTTGAACATGTTTCATATACTGTCTCTCTCTTTCCAGATGCTGAGCTGGCTTTCAATACCCCTTTTCCTTTTTTAAGCTTTAATTTACTTTCATTGAAAATGCGCAGGCCCTTAGTTTGTCCAAAATTTTATTTCTCTTATTTTTATTCATTTTTTTTCCTTATCCAGGTGTTGAGCTGGCTTGCTTTACCATTCAACTCTGCATTGGATCGTTTGGAGGGAGCATTGCCAAGTAACTTGCTGCAGTCATTTTCTCATGTATGATTCTAAACAAGAGCTAAGTGGTTTGTGCAAATCTTCCCCCCCGATATTGGTGTTCAGTTCCGTCATAGAATCAAGTGTAAGCCTTTGGGGTGTGTTGTGCCTCCCCACAGATCCAGATCAAAGCTTCAGTTGGGCAATCCGACTCGCTTCGTATGCAAATACGTCATGAATACTGAAGTGTGGAACTGGCCACCACGCTTTGTTGCAAGCTTTCCCAATTATTTTCCAACGCTCTGATGTAGCCCGTTATTTCCGAAGCATCATGGGATTTTAGAAAAATTAATGTGCACAAGTACTGTGATAATAAATTAAGTTATTTCCCTGCTAAAGTTGTCAAAAGTTTATTGTCCTTGTGTACTGTACCAAATTTGCGGAGGAGGAATGTAATAGAAACACTTCACACGTGAAAGAAACTTTATATGAAATTTTATTACATGTTAACACATTAATAAAAATAAGCGATCACAAATTTCAAACTGGTGGCAGTTAACATTTCACTGGAAAAGTAATGAGATAGAAAGCTTCAAGGATTAGTGCAAGGCTTAGAGCAACCGTTCATATTAAATTAAAATACATCATACAGATAAGGTTGCAAAAAGAAAATCTCAATAAATACAACGGTTGGATTTCATAACTAACTTCATACATCTATGAGGTACATTTGATGCTATAAGGCACATCATGAAAGAGGGGTGATACTTAAATGCTTTTGGAGTGACAATTTTGGGAGGTAAAAGCAAAGCATGATGCTGATGTTTAACAATGGCCGCGATCCTGAACTCGCTTCCTCGGAGCAGCCTTGATGATATTGTCCACTCGTAAAATCATCTCTGCAGCTTCGGAAGCAGACATAAGAACTTGTCGCTTCACTACAAAGGACTCTGTGATACCAAGCTCCTTCACGCAAGCAATGCTTCCATTGTCCATATCTGCCAAGAAAAAAGAAAAAAAGATATATGTACACATTTCTTACTGACAAGGATAAGAGATATAAAATATCAATAGTACTTACCAAGGCCCATGGTGTTTTTGCCTTGACTATGGGCGGCCCGAAGCTCACTGACCAGCTGGGCTGAATCATAGCCAGCATTGTCAGCAATGGTTGTTGGCAACTGAGCAAGAGCGCGGGCAAATGCTTCCATGGCAACAGCCTCCTTTCCTGGAGTTTTGGCAGCAGCAGCATTCACAGCACAGGCCATGAGCATCTCACTGCAACCTGAAGAATGGATAGGAATCATGAGACAGTTCATAGAGCAGCATAACTTCAATGCACACAGGAAGTGATGCTTACCTCCACCAAGAACAATGCGGGACTCGCGAACTGTGGCAGCCAGCACACACAGGGCATCATGCAGAGACCTATCAGCTTCGTCCAAAATTTGCTGAGTGGCACCACGGATCACAATGGAGCAGGCTTCACCGAGCTTCACACCAGAGAAGCGTAGAAGCGTGTCCTCACCAATCATGACCTACAGTTAGAGAAAATACAAATTATGCTGGAGTATTTCAACACCACAATCGATAATTATTTCGTTGATATTGTGTCAAACCCACCTGCTCAATCACATCACAGTGACCCAACTTGACCAAGTCAGGGTTATCAAATGTGGATACAATCTCACCACCAGTTACTAATGCTAAGCGTTCAATGCCATCGAAGTCAGCATGTTCAATGGCCATCACACCAGCATCAGCAAAGAGCTGCTCAGGGTAATTGTAGATAAGTTGCCTAAACAGAAATGAGCTTGTGAATATCAACATCTACTGGAAGGAAACTACAGTAACTCTTGGATACAATACCTGTTAATGAAAACATTTGAGTTGTGTTTAAGGATCTTTGCAACCTTATCCTTCATCTTTTCCTTCTCAGCAACCTCAAGCTCTGCAATTTTGGCCATGGAATCAACACGGACTCGAGATCCAAACACTTTAATTTTGTCTGTGTCCATAGGAGTATTAGCAATAAGAATTTTAGCATTTTCAATACGCTTTGGCTGATGAAGACCAGGCTTCTTATCCAACAAGAAACCTGCAAACAAATAAGTTCACAGTAAAAAAAAAAAAAGTGTTAGAGAACCATTGTAAAATAAAAGGTACAAATCCTACCTTCATCAAGGAAAGAATCCTCCAAACGGCCACCTCCTTTCTTGATAATTTGAATAGCGGACAACTGTCCAGATCCCTTCAGACGAAGCACAGCATCTACTGCCAAATTAGCAAAGTGCTCCTTGTGCTGAGACAAAATTTTTGAGCTCAAGGTGGTGCGAGCAATGTTTAATAGGTCTTCTTTGAATTTGGCTGCATCCTGGCTGTAAGTAAAAAGAGATGGTCATAGGTCTGAGGTAAATGAAGACAAAGAAAGTCCAGAATAAAATAAAATAATCAGATGCCGTTTTGTAAGTAGATATATACATGACCATCCAGGTCTTGAGGATGACCACACCTGAGCCTACTATTTGTTTAATCTTGGCCCATCCACCCCACAATTGTACAACTACATACAATTAATGAGTGGGCAGATAGAGCCATCACATACATTGGAAAAACGGAAGAAAAAAAGGTATAGATGGTTTACCTATTATCACTACTCGCAGCTTGGAGAGCTTCCCGAGCAATATTTGTGGCATTGCGCCAACCAGCAATAATAATCTGAGGGTGGATCTTCTGATCAATCAACTTTTCGGCTTCCCTAAGAAGTTCAGATGCTGTGGGAAAATTTGCACAGTAAGTAAGAGGGTGAAGGGAAATAAACCGCATGTGAAGACCGGCGCATACCCAGCACAGTGACAGATGTGGTGCCATCTCCAACTTCATCATCCTGAACACGTGACATATCCACAAGAATTTTGGCGGCAGGATTGTCAACACCAAGAGATCTAAGAATGGTAGCACCATCATTTGTAATTTCCACCTGAACAAAAAGTATAATTTTGCAGTGCAGAAGGGATCATGTAACAGAAGAATACCAAAGCATACCAATAACTTAAAACTTACCTGTCCTTCGTTCCTGCCCATTGAAACCAAAATCTTGTCCATACCCTTGGGACCTAAAGTACTCTTAACAAGTTCACCAATTGCAATGGCACCAATAATTGATGACATGCGAGCCATCTCGCCACGCTCTTCTTCCGCTTCATGTTTGAGAACTCGTACGGGATTAAGGGAAACCTTGAAAATTAGAAATTAAATTAAAATCAAGAAGTGTTGCAAGGGAGAATAAATTTTATACCAACAGGGAAACCAACAGTTTCCAGCTATATGCTGAGGCCATAAAAACAGTGTAAATCAAAATTAATGACTTAATATCTCCCTAAATTGAATTGAAAAACATGGAAAGACTTTCGAGCAACGTAAGTACTATTTTAATGGGGGACGGAAGGAGGAAAGGAGTGCACCAGAAAAATTAGAATTTTGGTGAACACATGATTCATGACAATACATAACCTAAAGATTGGGTCTCTGATGAACGGAGCTCGGGACTAGCACCCGATAATTTAAAACTTGTCCGGGAGAAACACGGACCCCAGCGAAACAAGTACAAGCGGGAGTTGTAGGCTAGAGGACCCGAGAGTCCTGCCATGAGATGTTTTCATGACAATAAATGATGGGACAGACCATGCCTGACGGGTACCACCCGGTGAAAGAAAGCCTGCGTGAAAGGTGTGCACGGTGGGATTTGCGAATTAACCCTCTCCCATTTAATCTTGGTCACAGAAAAGACCCGGCCTCGAGCCCAGGAGCACTCCGCAGCGCTCACTTACCATTTTAACTGCTTATTGTTGATTGTCCACTATCACAACCCGATGAACGAACACGGGATGGACCACAAAGATGGCTGACGCCGGGGGAGCAGGAGGGGGTAGATGAGAGTGGAAGGGGGAAAGCAGAACTACACCACGCCGACCACTTTGTGACCGAGGTGTACCGCTTTGTCTTTGAAAGCGAACGCCAGCCGGACTACGGGCGCTCGAGTAAAAGAACAAGAGTAGTTTTTTTTTTTAATGTGCTTGTTTCTCAGGAATGCTGGAGACGACCCTCGCAGCTCTACCTCCACTACTACGTGTATGTCACGGTCGGTGCAGTACCAGACATCACTGCCCGATACGTGAGAGGCCCGACATGCCCCCGGGCTGGAGAGGTGCGACTCACGGGTACGGGGGTACGGCGGGAAGTAAAGAGAATAGGTCGTACTTAAGTAGTTCTGTAACTGAAAGTGTAGTGCCCTTACGGCACCGAAAATGGAGTGCAAGGGTGTATTCATTTGTGTCATCCCTTATAAGGCGTGAGACAACAAAGTTGCCAGTGAATCAGCAGCCATACCATAAATTGAGTAGGTTTTAATAAAAACAATATTTATAATTTTAACATGAAGATTTGATGATCAGCGTTGCCTTCATTTAATCCCACAGCAATTGGAACCCAATGCCAGATTGCAGGACATGGTGAAATCACAAAATCCACTTCTCGGTTTCGATAAACCACACACAGCAAAGCTCCTGAGTTCCTTCTCAAATAAAATGATACAAATGTTACAAAATCTGACAGTACTGAAAAATTAAATTTGAGACTCTTGATGTTGAAATTCATGTTTAGTTTAATGTATCTTTGAGCTGAGTGTTCACAAGTCTTATGATGTCTTGTTTAGAATAAAGTCCTGCTCATGGCCTTGAACTTTTATCATGATTTTAAGGTAGGTCATTGGCAAAGTGAAAACATAATACTGATTTGACTGAAGTAGCTAAATTTAAGAGAAAGTGGACCAGTAAAAATATCTCTTACTGACCCAATTATGGCAAGGTTTCAGAAAATGAAAACAATTTAGATCTGACGCTTCTGTATATTGGTCCAATTTCTGCTGTGGAAGAGTTATGACTACACCAGTCTTCAAAAGAAAGCATCATGGTACAGAATGGTCTTCACACAGCACAGAATAGCATTTTCCCCATAAGACAAACTTAAGAAATAATGTTGAACACCCACTCTACCCTTGTCCCTCATCAAGAAATAATTCACGTTGTAGGCATTGCCTCAAGGTCATTAACACTTATGAAGTATGAAATGCAATTAACTAGCAACAAGCAATACCACACATTCTTACATAGTATTGTATGCAACATATAAAAATCAACATTTGCTTCTGGAGTAAATTTGACTGCATGAGACAGCCCAGGAACTCATCCATTCTTAGTTACAGGGCCTTTAGAAATAGGTGAACATCAGTCAATAACAACAGACAAACTTTGCTTCTATAGTAACCACTAAAATATCAAAGTCGTCTCTCAGGATATGCTCAAAATGTGTTTTAGCTGAAAATATTCAGATTTAGCCAAAGATTTAGGAATAGCAGGAGAATTTCAAATGAAAATTCAGCTGCTTCAACGGTAACAGCCCTGGGGCTAAAATAAAAAAATAAAAAGAAGTAGTATGCCAAACACCTGATGACATTAATTTCATAGGGTGCAAAAATGAAGATGATTGTGAGTTTTGAGCAACAGTAGACAAACATTATGCTGACGAAACAAACGCCACAGGAACAATAAGCTTCCAATATTATGTGAGTTTTAACAGAAACTTCATTGGATGAAATGGACACTGAAGAGTGAGTTATAGCTCTACCTGATACCCGAATAGTGCCTTTTATAAGAAATAAAATCCAAGTGTATTTGTACACAAAAACAAAACAAAGATTGACAGTTCTCACCTAGAAATGATATGAAAAACACTGTTTCACAACAGCAATGAAAATGACAACATGCAGTACGAGAGAAACTAAAATAAATACAAAAGAAAGTCAAAGGCCAACTCCGTAGCCAAAGACAAAACACTTATTGAGGTCACCTTTTTAACAGCTGAGTCCTCTCCTCACCACCAGTAAAATAACGTAAAAAGATCATGACATTAAACACTTGTGATCTGAATGGAATAGGGAGAGCGGCAAGGTCTCATGAGAGCCCCGAATCAAACTAAGTTCACTCACATTGGAAACTTTGGCACAGATGGTAGACTGCTATAATTACAAACAGATTGGGAGAAAGCAGAACATTTGACCCATTCTTTGGTCCATTTTTAGCCTAGGCTTTTAAACATCTGATGAAGTTGTGTACACAAAAATATAATACCTTTGAGGTGACCTCTATAGCAACAGTTCACACCACATAATTAACTTTGGCTTTGGCTACTATTATTCTATTCACAAAGCACTCTTGATATATTAAACGGAGCCAACTTCAAGGAATGATAACAAAACAGCGCCAAAACAACATTGATAACCCAACAAAAAGTTCTAGTCCACCAACTGGTAAGCTAAGTATTGCATCATCTTAAACTGCATTGTTTGACAACTTTGTGCATGATGGCAAAACGCAGAGATGTCAGTCTTGTAAAGGCCATGGCCAAAATGCTGTGATGATTAGATCAGACCAAAGGGTTAAAGGAGCAGTAACACACTTGACGTGTCTCACTGCACAAAGCAGGACGGATGCCATACATAAAAAATAATATGCCTCAAAATAAGCACGTGGAATTGTGTGATAACTAACAATACTGGGCCAGTTATTTGCCTAAAAATTTATTTCATTGAACTCAGTATGGATGTCACTTGCCATGAGTAAAGTCGAAAAATTTCAACAAATAAAAAAAAAAAAGATGGGAAAAAAATACTCCAGACAATCTTCTTACTCGCTGAATAAGTCCACTACACTTAGGCAAATTTGAGCCTACAGTGACTTTATCAAGTAAGGCTGATCCTTACTTGTTCTTGTCAGTTCACATGATCAAAAAGTATAGTTCATTTAATAATCATCAATATCATACATCTCACAAAATTCTAGATCATCACATTGAAGGCTCTGGAAGTCCACTTTGTAACGAAGCAGGCCTGCAAAGAAAAGAGAGAAGTGCATTAGAAGTGCATACATGGAGATATTTTGAACTGTTCAAGATCAGTCAGTAACAGTTTGTGGACCTGAAAGTAAACACTGTTCAAAATAAAATTCAAGCCAGTATCTCAAGCAAATGGGTCAAGAGTACAAAGAAACAGTTGAAGGACTATTTGACCCTCTTGCTAGAAATACTCTGTCTTTAAATGGGTATAAATCTCAAATTTCATAGGTCAGGTGGCAGCCTTGGCTTGCTACAGACCAAAAGCCTAGGTTGTTTTCAATCTTGCTTGCACAGTATAAAATAAATGACCTAAAATAAACTGGTGCAGAGTGAATAAAACATGTAAAGAAAAAAGAAAATAAAGTGATGCTTGCATTGGGAAAAATAACTGCGGGGGCAATGGGATTAAGGTGCACCAAAAATGGTGCACAACCCCAACCCTTCTCAAAACATGCCATGCAGTAATCAGACAAATCAAGTGAATCTATTAAATTCTAGGTATCACCTACATAAATAACAACTTTTCAGGCCAACTGCTAATAAACCAAAGTTTGATTAATATTCTTAGGAGGCAATTCACTTCTCCGTTCATCTTTGGAAAATATGTAAAACACAAAATTACTAATGTTGTAACTGAAAGATATAAAGCCATGCAAAACAATCGGGAGACTAGTAAAATAATTTATCATGCCCATGCTATTTAAAATCACAAACCAGCAAGTTTCTTAGTACATGTGATGGCACACAATTAAAATTTCATGCCACTTTTGACTGAGCAGTC
Source organism: Megalurothrips usitatus (assembly GCA_026979955.1). Lineage (NCBI taxonomy): Eukaryota > Metazoa > Arthropoda > Insecta > Thysanoptera > Thripidae > Megalurothrips > Megalurothrips usitatus. Next base: position 8,669,100 of record CM049598.1, read on the forward strand.
ACTGGAGTTAAAATCTGTCTACAGAGGATAACTAATGCATTTGAAGAAAAATGCAAAGATTGATGGGTCAGTGAAATGGTAATGCAAACCAGGTTGTCTGACTCAGATCTCAAGCTGGAAGGATGTGACAGACAGACCAAACGTCAAAAGAACAGCAACTGAAGAAGACAACAATCACAACACCACCACATGTTCTTTACATAAAACTCAAAATAAAACAGCTGCAAATCCAACCAACCACATAAAAATGAGAACAAAAATAGTCTTGTGTACCAGTACTGACAACTAAACAAACCGAGTGCTGAATAAATCACAAGAACGTTCATTCTATTTGCATCAATGAGCTAGACAACTAGATGTCTAAAAACACCAAGCTACACAAATGTCACATTCATGTGACGAACTGTTCTACCTGATGGTGTTACAATTCATTCTGAGATCGGACGTGATGCGACTTAGTTTAGTAATCGTCTAAGTCAACGTCCTCCAGAGGTTCATCTGCCTGCAGACTTTGGAAGTCTACTTTGTAGCGAAGAATGCCTGGATAGGGTCGCAAACACACAAGCACACTTAGCCCACTTGTTTTCCCAACTTACCCACCCCATTCACATAAAGACAGGAATCCCACACAATTTTAAAGCCCATATTTCATGCAAAAGACTCCATACCACTATTTCCACAAGTGGAGATTTCAGATTGATAAATATTTGAAATGAATTTGAGACTGCCATGCAAAATGTTAGGTAGACAACAGAAGCGGGAACAACAGGATTCCAATTTCTTATGGATAGTTAATAGATCAAAACTGAAATGGATGTAAAATCTGAATGAGAGAGAAGACTGACAGAAATCCCAGTGACACCAATAATTTCTGGTAAAGTGCACAATTTAAAACTCGAGGCAGAAAACACAATGAAATTTTAGTACTGAAGTTCGAGATGAAGCCACACATGATATGCTCGAATCCACACCGACAGGAAATGTAACAAAGCGAGTATGTTACTCTAGAAATGGGTTACAACTGTCACAGATGAAGAAATGATAATCCAGGTCTTACAACTACTGAATTCTGGTACTGACCTCCAATACCTCCAAAGCCTCTCACATACTGAGAACCTTCCTGGGACTTGTCAGTGATGATTTCCAATGTTGCACCAAATGTCTTGTAATTGTTTGCAAGCCACTCCAAGAGGGGTTGGCACTCCACCAACTCTAATTCAACTCCACTCTAGAATTCATAAATTCAGTGTTGAAATAACAGTATTGCACAAAACAAATAATGTTCAGAGATCAAAATGAATGAGGGGAACAAGACCTTAAAAACTAACAGGGCAAGAAAGAAGAAAAAAAAGACTGAACAAAAATCTTTTACAACTAGTTTTTGAATACAAAATATGCACATGGGGACGTATTTTGGCCAAAGTAGTCATATTCAAGTACAGTAAAGGCTGTCACTCCTGAGCAAATATTCCAACATTTTTCTCTCTCTTAAACCACTCTAGTTTTTAAGCCCTGATCCTACAAGAATTTCTTGATGGAGCTACACTTACATCTTTGTCAGTGAAATGAGATTTATCTTTCTCTTGTTCAGGCGTAAGATGGAGGACTTTCTCTTCTGATGTTGAGTGATTCTTAAGCACATAGCGCTGGATATCCAAATTTTCCCAACATATAAGTGTCTCAACTGATCCAAGTTCTAGAGCCTTCAGAGTATCCTCCACACCAAAACAGAACTTTCCAGTGTCTTGGCTAATTTCGTCAAAGTAACGGCCTGAGACACATAAGAACAATTAGCACAGGTCGGATGAATTGAACACAACAGCATTAATCTATAACACTTACCTATGAGTTTCTTCTCCTGAATAAATTTAACATTTTGTAGTGATTCAGCAGCCAACTCAATGGCCTGATTGAAACCATTTTCTCCACCGTATGAAACATCCACCAGTTTGATCACCTTAGCTTGCAATCGCTAGAAAATCATAATGAATTTAGAGCTACATATTGCAGGACACATACTGTCAATGAAAATGATGAATACTTACAGGATCAAACATATCAGACTGACTAAGTTCAGTCTTAAAGTCAGCACTACCGGCAAGAATGAGACCAGCGATATTGGGCTTATCATTAGTGATGAACAATTGTGTTGCAACTTCAGCAACTTTCCTGACATAATTGTGACGCTTCTCCATTCTCAAACGGGCAAAACGCAGCGCGGACTGACCTCCTCTGCCTGTTCAAAACACCAAAGTTGCTTATAAGGGGCAGAACTATTTCAGAGAAAATATGCAGAGTGGAACAAGGGATTACCATGTTTCTTTGGAAGGTCAACCGTAAATTTGTGTAGAACTTCTCGTGTATTACCCTGAAGAGTACCAAAGAGTGCTCCATTACCATCCATGACAATGAAACCAAATTTATTGTCATCGGCAAGGAGAGCTGTGAGAGCTTCTGTGTGGAACTGAAACAGAGACAATCAAATAAGAATTTAGTCACAATATTTGCCCCTGACAAACTCTTCAAGTTATGGGAAAAATAAAAAAAAAAAATACCTTGTTGTCGCATAGGTACAAAGAAGTGTTGATTGGCTTGAATGGCTCAAAATCAATGTTAACCTTCTTTTCTTTTCCTTCATCAGTGACAATTGTTCCACAGTAAATAACTAATCCATTTGGAGGCACTAGAAACAAGTATAAAAATTTTGTTAAGCTGCAACTGCATGATTAGTTTGTGAAACAGACCAAAAGCGCAGCCTTACCTTTAGTATATAATTTGAGTCTGTGCTGTACCGAAGTGATGGCTCCAAGGACAGACAGCCTGTTTACTCTTGACTTGATGTTTGAGGCTGTACCAAATTCATCGGCTAACATTTTGCTTACCCGTGAAATTTGATCTTTAGGAGGAATGATAAGAGAAATCATGCTTGTGCCATTCCTGAATTGGTCAAAAGGAAAAATTTGTGTTACTAACAGATATGCCAGGACTCTAAGACACCAACTTAAACTTGACATGTGATATTCAGAACAGATGGCATTATAAAAATTATACATGAATGATGTAGCTCAGCTCACAGTAAAAAAAAGGCACGAAGGTGGCTTACACTGGCATTATGCAATGGCAGACATTTAGGACCAACAAGACCTCATCTATCGAAACATGAAAGTTACCAAGCCATATGGGAATTGAAACTTTAACTTTAACAAGTGCAATAATGACCAATGAAACAATCTACAAGACGCAGCACTCGAGGCATAAGAACGAAAATAAGTTAAATTGGGGGCATATTTCTTAGGAACATCAATTGCAAGTTTAAAATAGGAACGTGACCTAGCCATGGCAACGACCTAACCTATCCACGAGGAGCTTCCAGCCACTCGATGTAGGTCGAGCCTATTAGTACAACGAATGACTGAAAGTGAGGGCAGACAAAGTTTTCCGAGCGTCCGTGAAATTCAAAAGTAGAAAAAGAGCGACTAAAAGCACATGACTCACCCTCTTGCCATTTCCAAACTTTTGATCAGCTTTTTGATTTTCCATATTTCGACGTTCCGGTCGGACGTCGTTTCTTCGTTGGAAGACATGGCGACTATGTCTCGTGTGCTCTAAATTCTACGGCCACGGGCGCGTCTAAGTACTTAGAAACAAATCACCACAAAATCCTGGACGTGAAGCCCGTCCGTGGCTGTTCGTGGCAATTGGCAAAATGGCGAACTGCAGCCGGTCGCAGCCTTGTGGCCATCGAGCTGAAACTGGATTTTACCGGATAATCCCCGGTTCAGACGGTTCAGACCGTACAACTCGAGACCGTCGGGCGACGGCAACAGGGCCATGAGCTGACCGTGCCATGAACTTTCCCGACAGCGAAGCGCCCTACTCGGAAAGGTTATTTATTGTTATTTCGGAAATTCACAGTCAAAATTAGGGCGGCCCTTTGGAACCCCCCGGAACCTCAACCCCCATCCGGTGCAATGTGCATTGTGTTTCTTTTTCTTTTTCTTTGATCGGGTTGATGTGTTCGAATTCCGACGTTTTAACGCCCACGCCCCCTATTGCCGTGCAGGCAGAATGGAAGCCACCCACCTTACAATGTGGACATCTGAACTAAAGAAAAAGTCATTGTAAAGATTTTACACAACATCTGTTGATATACCGCCTGCATGTTGAGAAATAGGCACATGCTAGTGCTAGACTTGGTTGGAACTACGAAAATCAAGTTAACTGTTCGCCGCTTGAAGTTACGCGCCACACTGGGGCATGAGAAATTTATTGTTACCAAACTCTCCAGACAGTTATGATGAGAACATTTGTGGAACGTAAAACACGCTGTCGGCTTTCCTCTCGTCCTCACGTGCGTTTATGTTGTGATCACATTTAACTGGAATTTATTTGTCCACCATGGTCCGGAAGAAGATAGACAATCGTCTCCGCGTTTTAATTGAAAATGGGGTCGTTACGGGACACCGAACCATGTTCGTCGTTGTGGGTGACAAGGGAAAAGACCAGGTAAGGTGCATGTAAACACAAATTAACCTGAAAATTTCATGTCCAAATTTGTTGTGATTGCCTGGTTTCAGGATAGCTTTTTATTTGATATAATTTAATTTATTGACCTCCTATCCTTTTTGTACCCTTTCTAACCTGTCACTTCTAACAGTATTTTATTCATTTATCTGGAAACTCTGTAGTGCTCATTTTTATATACCTTCATATATGCAGTCTTAATACCTCCACTTACTTTCATATCTGCCCCGCAGGTCGTTATATTACACCACATGCTGTCAAAGGCTGAAGTACGAGCTCGACCATCGGTTCTCTGGTGCTACAAGAAAGAGCTAGGATTCAGCAGGTATTTTTGTTGGTGTAATCCCTTCTATACCTTGCCTAATGCTCTATTCTGGCGATCCTCTCGAGCTCTATTTTTCCCCTGCTTATTGACTTGGCTATTTTTATTTTTTTAGTTATAGGAAGAAAAAAATGAAAAATTTACAGAAGAAAGTAAAATCTGGTACACTCAATGTCAATGAAGATGATCCATTTGAGCTGTTTGTGGCTTCCACCAATATTAGGTATTGCTACTACTCAGAAACACACAAAATTCTGGGTAACACATTTGGCATGTGTGTCTTGCAGGTGTGTATAATTGGTGTATAGCCTGTTTATGAGGCTTTTTAACCAAGATCTGTCAGGATATTTATGGCTCTGTCATTTGATATTTGCAGGACTTTGAAGCTATGACTCCAAACTTGTTGGCCAGAACTATAGAAACTGTGGAAGGAGGTGGTATCATTGTGATTTTGTTGCGCTCTGTTTCATCATTGCGACAACTGTATACAATGAGCATGGATGTGCACGAAAGATACAGAACAGAAGCACATACAGACGTGGTCTGCCGATTCAATGAAAGGTTGTTGTGCTGATATATTAACATACTACTCTTGACTTAATGTCTTTGTGGTAGCTTATTAATACCTGTCACTTTCATCGTAGATTTTTGCTGTCTCTGGCATCATGTTCCCGCTGCATTGTTGTTGACGATCAACTAACTGTGTTACCCCTCTCGTCTCATCTCTTGGATGTGAAGCCCATATCTAAATCTGAAGTGGACCTCCACAACTCAGAACTAGCAGAACTGAAAGAAAGTTTAAGAGACACTCAGCCAATTGGTGTCCTTGTTAACTGTTGTAAAACAGTTGATCAGGTCCGTGAATCGCCTTGTATTGCCCTGATTTTTTTTCAGCTTGGTTTTATAAAAAATTTCTTTAATGCTTTTTTGTTTTCAGGCCAAAGCACTTTTAAAATTTATTGAGGCCATATCTGAGAAAACTCTCAGATCTACAGTATCCCTCACTGCTGCCAGAGGCAGAGGAAAATCTGCTGCTTTAGGATTATCTGTGGCAGCAGCTGTAGCCTTTGGCTACTCTAATATCTTTGTAACAGGACCCACCCCAGAGAATTTGAAGACATTTTTTGAATTTATCTTCAAAGGCTTTGATGCCCTGGAGTATCAGGAGCATTTGGACTACAGCTTGGTTAGATCAACAAACCCCGAATTTAACAAGGCTTTGGTCCGTGTTAATATTTTCCGGGACCACCGGCAAACCATCCAGTACCTGCATCCAACTGACCACCAGAGACTTGGACAATGTGAGCTTCTTGTCATAGATGAAGCTGCTGCCATCCCATTACCTTATGTCAAGTCCATGCTGGGTCCTTACCTTGTATTTTTAGCTTCTACTATTAATGGGTAAGGCTCTTGTTGAGAAAGGTGCTGTTTAAAGAGGCGTTTCCCTACGTTTGTAATTATTCACAGTATATTTTATCCACTTTGGTTAGGTACGAAGGCACAGGCCGTTCACTGTCGTTAAAGCTTCTGCAACAGCTAAGAACCCAGGCTGTGCCCACTGGTGTCGTAGCCAATAAGGGAAAGGACCAATCCGCGGCCACTGGCCGCTCCTTAGCAGAAGTCACTCTCAATGAATCGATTCGTTATTCACCAGGAGATTCAGTTGAAAAATGGCTTACAGACCTTCTTTGCTTGGATGCTACATCTGTGGAGCCTATTTTATCAGGATGTCCGCCCCCTGAATCCTGTGATCTGTACTATATTAATAGGTAATCTTTCATTCCACTTTATGTTCCAAGTTACTTTTTGTGCACTCTTTGCCTTTCATGCTCACTTTCTTTCTCCCCATCAGAGATACGCTATTTTGTTACCATAAGGCATCAGAAGCATTTCTTCAGAGATTAGTTGCCCTTTATGTTGCTTCTCATTATAAGGTAGGTAATTTTTCATATGCTGGCTTTGCATTAAAAATAGCAGTACTGTGTATAATAATTGGTTAAAATTTGCTTTGCAGAATAGCCCTAATGATCTTCAAATGATGTCAGATGCTCCTGCTCATCATTTGTTCTGTCTTCTTGGGCCTGTAGATCCGAATGCAAAATCTCTTCCTGAAGTACTTGTTGTTATTCAGGTAAGTAACTTCACTCTATTATGAGGTCATCCCTTCATGCTGCGATGTCTTGTTATGGGTTACTGCCTCCTCCCGCCCAGGTTTGCCTGGAGGGTCAGATATCTCGGGAAAGCACATCAGATGGCCTTTCGAGAGGGAAAAGAGCGGCCGGCGATCTCATACCTTGGACTGTAGCCCAGCAATTCCAGGATCAGGACTTCCCCATGCTGCCTGGGGCTCGTGTAGTGCGAGTGGCTACACATCCAGACTTCCAAGGGGTAAGTAACCAACATGAGCATGTATCTTTCAATGTTCAAAAACACTGTGTCAATTGTCCCAAATCTATTGCAGTGTATAATTTTAAATTTTCATTTTTATCTGTACAGATGGGTTATGGAACTCGTGCTCTGGAACTCCTGAAACGTTACTATGAGGGTTCCATGTTCTCTTTGGATGATGATGATGATGGCGGCCCTGCCACAAAGGAATCAGAGCCAGAGGTGGATGAGGATGCTGGTCTCCTGGATGAATCAATTGAACCACGGAAGTCTCTCCCTCCTCTTTTATTAAAGCTGTCTGAGAGAAAACCCGAGAAGCTGGCTTACTTAGGAGTGTCTTTTGGACTGACCTTACCATTACTTAAATTTTGGAAGCGAGCGGGTTTTGTCCCGGTGTATCTTAGGTAACCCATATAAACTTTTTTGAAATTTAACCATTTCTATGATATCAATTTGAAGCTTCATATTGGATTCTCATGGTATTTTATTTTGTAGGCAAACAACAAATGACTTGACTGGTGAGCACTCATGCATAATGTTGTCTTTGCTGGGAGAAGATACTGGGGATGACTATGGTGTAAACCGTGGTGGCTCGGTGTGGCTTAAGGAATTTTTTGTGGACTTTCGACGTCGCTTCATCAATTTGTTGAGCTATCAGTTCCGCACATTTGCTCCAGCTTTGGCTCTTGGTCTTCTGCAAAATAAAGCAGTTCAAGTACCTCAAAAGTGTATGTATTTTAAATTTATATTTTTACCATAATTTAATAAAGACAATATACTTACCACCTGTGATGAAACCTGATGTATTTAATTCTACTTTTGTTATTTCCCTTCACAGTGTTGTCATCTGAAGAGTTAGCTGTTTTCCTTACTCAGTATGACTTGAAGAGGCTGGAAATGTACACTAATCAACTTGTGGATTATCATCTGGTAATGGATCTTCTTCCCCATCTTGCCCGGTTTCATTTCTTAAACCATATGGGAGATATGCATCTGTCTGCAGCTCAAGCTGTAAGTTTTGTGTTGGAAACTACATATTATCATTCGATTGTATTGAGTGTTCCAATAATCTAATGGCATGTTGCAGGCTATTTTGCTGAGTCTTGGGCTTCAGCATCGCACGGTGGATGATGTAGCTGCTGACCTTGAACTGGCGGCAAGTCAAATTCTTGGTCTCTTCAATAGGACTGTGAGGCGAGCTGTCAGTGTTCTGAGCAATGTAACAGCCAATGCTGTTGAGGCATCAATGGGGGGCCCTAAACAAACTTCTGATGACAGTCCTGCCCTGCAGGGTGGGAAGGGCCTAACTGATGAATTAGAACAAGCCGCCAAGGTAATATTTCTTTTTTGTCTTCCATTGAAATCTCATCTTACCGTACGATTTCACTGTTATATTCTGAACCATGTTTTAGGAATTAAAAGTAAAGCAAAAAGCAGAATTAGAGAGGCTTAAAAAAGAGAACCTGAGCCAGTATGTCATCAAAGGCTCTGAACAAGAGTGGGGAAATGCTCTCAAAGGAAAAAACAAAAATATTATATCAGTTAAAAGGTGGGTAGCTGTTTTTATTATTGTGATTTGATATCTTCTATGAATGTCATTCAGTATCACAATTGTTATTTTCAGTGGAGAGAAGAGGCCGAGTGAAGATCAGCAGGATAATGGTTTTGATGATGGAGAGCCCAAACCTGATAAGAAGAAAAAGAAGAAAGATAGAAGGTCGAAATAGAGAATATAGTTGTTTAGAAAATTACCTGAATTGGAAAAATAATAATTGTGTGCACCCTACTATGCTTGAACTATCTTTTTTGAAATTTTTTTGTAAATATTGGACCGTAAGTTGTACTTATAAAAGAAATTAAGTATTTACTTTAGATGTTGGTATGTAATTAGTTTTTGAATAAAGGAGAGAAATGAGGAAAAGGTTTTTGATGTTGCACATTCTTTTTAATTCCATTTTACATCTGGAAAATGTTACAATTAAATGAGTCAATAGTCAAATCTGACAGCGGTAGCCTAAGACTCTTTGGTAGTTTCACATCTTTTGGATGATATGACATCTTAGGCAGCACTCCCTATACATTATGTCATAATCCATCCTACCGGGAGCATCGCCCGCCTAACACCGACACCCCGGTCCGTTCTTGGGCTCCACCGCTTTCAGAGGTGATTTGAATAGCGCAGAAAAATTTGAAGGAAAAAGAAACCTTTATCCCTACAGCTGATTTAATAAAACGTCAGTTTCACCACAAAAAATATAATTCAGTATGCACAGGGCATTGTTCTAGAAAATGTCTCAGAAACACTTTTTAGACTCTAATTGAACACTAGAGGTATGCACTTCTCCACCAAGTAAATTTGTACACACTTGTTTTTATCAGCGAATTCCAGAAGGAAGTAAGATGCATTTTTTTCCTTTGAGCAAAGATTTTACTCATCTGAAATTAGAAGTCATCTATGCAATCTGGGTGCAGAACATGTACGCTGTGCTGATAGACAATAAGGGAGCGCACAATCAATTTTTTTTATTATGATATTTTTTTTTCCTATTGAGGGGTAGGAAGTCAACGGGGCCCCTGACTGGCGCCCCGTTGGCTTCGCGGTCCGCGGCGACGGTCTGTCGCTAGACGTAATCTTACGGCGGGCAAAGACGAGGAAAGAACAAGGTCCTCCCCTTGTTAACAAAATTAGCCATACACCGAGTTCACAAAGTCATTCCAGGGGCCCAGAGTCTGGAGTGACTAATGTCGAGCGACAGAGCGTGGGATGTGATGGGAAAAGGGAGTACGAACTACATATCCTGAGCGGACCGCGTCCTTGCCATTACATTCTTACCAACAACCACTGTAATTATCGCCACTTTCAGTCAAATCTTCCCGTCACGTGGCCATCTTATTGCCAGTCAGCATTTGTTTACCTACAAATAAAATTGATATGGAAAATTCGCTATCGCCACGTGACAGAGAGCCATTTAGAATAAAGGTTTGCGATCTTTCTCTGTGTACAAACAGGAAAGTGGCTCAGTGCTACTTAAGAAATTGGCGACCGACTTACACATAGAAAAATTTATGTACAATGACTACCATAGTATAACAATCTTTTTTGATATGATGAATGTCAATGTCCTCTACGCAATGCTAAAGAGGCAGGTTTATCACAAAAGATCGAGTCCCTTTTGGACACTGTACGGAGCAAAACGTTGCCAAAAATAAATATATAGCGACCATTTGCGCATCGATAATAGTAACATAACAATAACAACAACAAGAATAATATGCACAGTTAGAATGAACGCATGTAGAAGAGGCCGCCGCAAATTTGATTAATTATCAAAGAAGTCCAAGGAGTCCAGAAACTTGCATTCGTTACGTCTACAGAATGTGTACGTCCAAACAAAGCTCGAGTGCATTACAATCTATCTGATACCTATAAAACACCTACTCTCTCTTCTCATCCCTTAATTAAGAGCAACCGGAGATTCAGCCATTTTTAGTTTAATTACATATCCCCTAAATTACTTAATTACATGGCAACAATAAAATCACCTGTAGGATTGGTCAACTTAAAACCAGTTAAAACATATCAAATCATTTATACAATAATTATTTTATACAGAGTCAATATAATATACAATGTACAGAACATTTTTTTTACATAATAATATATAGTGAATTTAAAAGTGGAAGCACTGGTGTTGAGTTATTATAACCTACGACAAATGTGCAAGTAGTCTCAGTATCACCCTTAAAATTAGTTTGTACAAAGCAGTGCAGTTAGTCTATCGAAGACTTTCCGTCGCCTGTCATGATATTGGAGCAAGCTCAGGGTGGCTAAAGGGGCTGTTAGGCCTCCCGACGGGAGCTAGTCGTCTGACGTCCGTACAAAAATATGAATACAAGATATTTGTTTGGAGAGAACCGATTACGGCCGATGACTGGCAAAATACCGAGTAATTCAAAAGAGCGTGGCACTTCTCGCCCCCAGGATTCGTTGTTTCCCCCTCCTGTCTCTCGCTCTCACTCTGTCCCTCCCCCCTCTCTCCCTCCCTCTCCCTCCCTCTTCTCTCCCTCTTCTCTCTCTCTCTCTCTCTCTCTCTCTCTCTCTCTCTCTCGTCGACTCTGTCTGGAAGACACCTCAGAGGAGGGCGGCCGCCTCGTGCCCCTCCACGACGTTGGTGCTGGTGGAGGCCGTCGGCCCCGGGGACTGCGACACCACAAGGTCCACCGCCTGTCCCACCGGGGTGCACGCTGTGGACACGACAAGGCGACGCTAGAGCTACAGAACACACCCCCCCCTTGGGGTCGGCGACAGGCCGGCTATGGCTATAGGCTCGCTACTCACCCTGGTAGTGGCCGCTGCCCCTGTTGTTGTGGTCGTGGTGCTCCGCGAGGGCCGTGGTGGCGGTGGGCACGCCGCTGGAGGACGCCCTGCCGCCGCCGGAGCGCCGCCGGTACGTGGTGCTCATGGTGAGCCGGCGCACGTTCTTCTCCGGGTGGAACAGGATGATGTACACCTTGGGCGCGAACAGGCAGCCCAGCGACACCCAGGCCGACAGCGAGATGGAGACGCAGAGCGTGAGCGCCTGCACCTCCTGCGCGTGCCGCGTCGTGAAGTAGATGGGCAGGAAGGCGAGCCAGATGACGCACGTCGTGTACATGGTGAACACGATGAACTTGCTCTCGTTGAAGTTCTCCGGGATCTTGCGCGTCTTGAAGGCGTACACGGTGCAGACGCAGATGAGGAGGATGTTGTAGAGCTGCGAGAGCAGGAAGGACTCGTCGTTGATGCGGCACTTGAGCCACACCTGGCGCCGGTCCGGGTAGTCGAAGCGCGTCCCCGGCGGCTCCGCCACCAGCCACGCGAACGTGCCCAGGGTCTGCACCAGGATCAGGCCCACCGTGATGAGGACCTGCGGGCAGGGAGCGGCGGGTCAGGTACAACAGGGGCCGCTGCCGCGCCTGCCAGCGGGCGGCGAGCGCCCACCGACGGGCGGGTAGGCAGCACGCACCACACGCCCGCCCGGCAGGCCTGCCCACCCCGCCGACCGCAGGCGCTCGCCTCACCTGGGACTTGGGGCTGATGAACTTGGGCCGGCGCGCCGACTTGGAGGCCGAGTCGAAGATGCGCGAGATGCGGTTGGTCTTGGTGAGCAGGGCCGAGTAGATGATGCAGAAGCCCATGCCGACGGAGAAGCGCTGCACGGTGCAGGTGAGCAGCGACGGCTTCTGCAGCAGGATGAACGTGTTGGCGAAGCAGAGCGTGATGCCCATCAGCAGCGCGTACGACAGCTCGCGCCCCGTCGCGCGCACCTGCGGAGCACCGGAACCGGAAGTCGTCGGTTAGTCCTCACGCCGCCGCGCTCACGTTTGAATAAAGCTGCTTCAAAAACATTAAAAAAAAAGTTTAGATTCGATTCTCAATTGGGAGTTGAATTTCGTGACATTTCAGAGGCCTGTCTACCGGCACATGCGGGGGAGTGAGATGGTGCTGCGGTTGCGGTGCGGGGGCGGGGCCGCACGGGTGCGGGAGAGAGAAGCCAATAGGGGCGGGGAGGGGGGAGGGGGCAGGTCCACAGAGAGACGTTTGCCGAGACGTCGGCCGCCCTGCCGCTCCTCACGAATATCGTAAAACGGCTTCCCAAAGCGCGGCCATCATTTTACGGGCCGCTCTTTGTTTCTTATACGTCTGCATTCACCCCCCGCCGCCCTCCCCGCTCCCCGTATATCCTTTCCTTTTTTTATTTCCCGCCGATTCGGCGCGGTGAACGCGCGTGAGACCCGGAAAAATCTTGGAAGGAGGGGGTGGGGGGGATTACCCTCACGGATAACCTGGTCAGGGAGTATACGGATGTAAGTCGGCCGGCAGGAGAGAGGGGGCGGAGAGCCGCGCGCGCGCGTGTGTGTGTGTGTGTGTGCGTGTGTGGGGGAGTGGGAGGGAGCGAACTGCAAAGGTTAAGTGCCGTGGCGAGATCCTGGGAGAGCCGGGCACACGGAAAAACGGGGCGGCCGTGATGTGTCACGACTTAAGTGCGGGCAGCAGCGGCAGCGGCAGCCACGGCTCTCCAGGGCGTGAGACCGAACCGGGGCGGGCGGCGGCAAAGGCCGGCGGAGCACTGCCGGGCCGGGCGGACCGCCGCTGGGCTGGGGGTACACGGCTGGGGGCTGCCGGGCTGTGCGTGCGTGCGTGCGTGTGTGTGTGTCCAGGAGGGGGCTCCGCAGGCAGGCAGGCTTACACCAAGACCCACCCACCCTAAGCAGGACTGTAATGCGATTGTCAAAAAAAAAAAAAAATTAGTCGCGGCCGGACACTATAGTGACCTGAGCTGTACAGAAAAAATGGATTCCCGCGGGCCTGGACACGGCCCTGCGGCGCTGTCCTCACCAAGGGCGTGTCGTTGTACTGGACGAACACCCCAACGGTGGCCAGCGTGAAGGCGACGCCGGACGCGGCCACGATGAGCGGGCCGTAGGCCACGGGCGAGAAGAACGGGATGTACTGCACCTGTGAGCAGCCGAAAACAACGATAGTCCAAAAAGAAAGAAAACGACAACTCGTGAAGTGTAAAACGGCAGTGGCTGATACGCACGTCCAGCTCGTAGCACGACCGCTTGTCCGGGTACGGCCAGCTGCCCTTGCCGCAGTCCACGCACGTAGACTCGTTGTAGACGTACTCGTACTCCTCGCACGTGTCACAGATCCAGCAGCACACGTCACCCTGCCGAAGAGAGAGACAGAGAGAGTCATTAACACGTCGTGGGGAGAGCGTGGGTAGCAGGGCGTGGTGGGGGAGCAGAGCTCGGCCGCCCACCGCAATAACTGCGCCGCCCCTTAAGTTAAATGAGAGCGATGTGGCGGCCGGTGCCGGACTCAAGGAAGCACCCTCATCACACCCAGCGCTGCTGCTGACGCCGAGGCCAGGGGGCCCCCCAGGGGGCGGGGGGCGCCAGGGGGCGCCAGGGGGCCAGCAGCCGGAGCCGAACAAGCGGCGGGCCAAAACCTTGTTATTATTATCTAGGCGTGAAATAATTACTTTGTGGTCACGCGAGAGAGCGAGAGAGAGAGAGAGAGAGAGAGAGAGAGAGAGAGAGAGAGAGAGAGAGCGAGAGAGAGAGAGAGCAGGGGGGGTGGCAAGGGCGTCTGTGGTTTGTCCTGCTGTTTGGACCGCATTAAACATTGCACCTCTCGTGGCGGCGGCGGCGGGCGGCGGCGGGCCCCCTCTCGGCCCACCCGTCACCGCCCCCTCTCCCGCTCCCCTCCCTCGCGGTCTGCCGCGGTGCGATGGCCAATCCAAGGTGCTAACCGCGGCGTAATTGAGGCTGCCCCAAGACCGACCGACCGACTGGCCGGCCAGGCAAGTCCGCCCCCTTCCCTCTCTCTCTCTCTCTCTCTCGTTCTCCGTCTCCCCCTCTCTCTCTCCTCATCTTTCTCGCTTGCACTAACGGCACAGCCGACCCGGCCGACGCCTTGGCCGTCGGGGGCTCACAGAGTTCCGCGTTGCCGCGTCGGTCGTCAGGGGAGAGGGGGGGGGGGGGGAGGGGGGAGGGGGCGGCAAGCACCTGCGTCCCGGTGCATACACGCTGCCGTAAACCTCAAGGCACCGGGGATGGGAGATGGGAGGCGTGGAGGGGATGGCCACGGAGCTGCAGTAACATCGGCGTGCCGGGGGCCGCGCCGAGGGCCGCGCCGAGCTAATATCCGTCGGACGGCCGCAACGCCTCGCAAACGCGTCTCGTCCACACCGCCGTGGGTGGGGGGGGGGGGGGCAGCACCGCGGCAGCGACCCGGCGGACCCCCCGCGGAGGCGAAACCTTCAGTGGTGGCGGCGGCTGCGGTGTTTGCTGGAGGTTGCCGACCCATCCACTGCCCGCCCCTCCCTCTCTCTGTCTCCACTCATCCCTCTCTCTCTCCCTCTCTCTCTCTCTCTCCCCCCCCCCCCCTCTCTCTCTCTCTCTCTCTCTCTCTCTCTCCGCGGGGGCTCCTCTCTCTGGTCCACGTTTACTGACGACCAGCCCGCTTCGCGACTCCATCAAATTTCCCTCCAGGAATAGCAACAATTTCCCTCCTGCACGGCTTCTGCCGCGGAGCCGGCGGCGTGGCGGGGGCGTGGCGGGGGCGTGGCGGGGGCGTGGCGGGGGCGAGAACAAAAATGGTTTCCGTCCCGCTGGCGTGGCGCGGAGTGCGGACGCCCCCTTTTGAATCCCCGCGCCGCCTCGCCCTTCGACTTCACCCCGCCTTCGGTCGGTCGTGGAAAGGCCCCCTCGTTGACGCAACGACTTCAACGACTCGCCTCACACATTCCCGCGCGGACGATAGAAAATAAAAATAAATAAATAAATAAAAATGGGAATCGCCCGGAAGTGCGGGGTCCCGTCCCGCGGCCCGCTCCGGCCGCCGCTTCCGGTGTGCGCCGGCCGCGCGGGCGGCGGGAGCTTCGCTTCACTTCCGCATGGAATCGGATCGAACCGTTCGGCCGGCGGCCGGCAGTGCGCGAGCAGCGAGACCAGCGCAAGCGTCCGGGTCCCAGCCCCCCCGCAGACCCCCGGGGACCACGGCAGCCGACACACACACGCACACACACACACACGAATAAAAAAAAATCGGCCCTGGCCGGCCCCTTGGTCTGCTCCTGCTCAGGTCCCCCGGCGACGACGCGGGGGCGCCTCCTGCTGCCTGGACGGCGGCCTTAACGAAGGAGATCCGGAGCGGGAGGGGGCGGGGGGAGCTGACGGCCGGGCGGGGCCGGGCGGGGCCGGCGCGGGAACCCGTATGGACTTCGGCACCAAGATAGGCCGGCACCAATTAGCAAACCCCGTGCGGCCTGGGCTCCGCTGGGGCCCCGCTGGGCTCGGCTCGTCAACGCCACGCCACGCCGCGCCACGCCGCGCCACGGCCCGGGGGCGGGCACGGGGAGCAATATTCCCGGGGCTGGCGCCGCCGCCGGCCCGCGGACGGGCAGCGGGTGGGCCCCCCGCACAGCTGGTGCCCGCCGTGCCGGCCGTGCCGACCGCCGGCGCGCTGCCCTCGGCTGCCTCCGCTCGGACCGTTTGGCGGACCAATCAGCGCGCAATTACTGAAGGACGACACAGGAAGCGCCGGGCAGCGTTTGCCTCCCCGGGGCCCCTCTGGGGGAGGGGGGGGGGATGGGCCGGGCTGCGCGCCGCTCTCCACTTACCCTCCAGTTTATTCGGCGGCCGCTCAAATCCGCGAGGATTTCAGGCACGGCCGCGCGCGCGACAGCGCGAAAAGAAAAGAAAATCGCAAAACACGACGGTATTCGAACCCGCGACCTCACCTTCTTGTGGTGGCGCTTGATCATGCCGACGCCGCAGGGCTCGGAGCAGGTGGACGTCGGGACGCTGCGGGTGCCGTTGGTCCACGCCAGGGCCTCCACGTCCAGCACCAGCGTCTCCGACCACCAGCCCACGGTCTGCGAATAACAGGAACCGGCAAGCGGTTATTCTCAGCGCCGTTTTTATTCCTTGTTGTTGCTGATGTTGTTGGTGATGTTTGCTGTGCTGCTGCTGCTGCTGTTGTTGGGCGTAATGATGTTGGGGCAAGTTTTCGGTAGCAGCACTGTTGCTCGTGCTCTTTGTTCCGTCTGCGCTAGTCCGCCCCGCCCTGCCCGTGCTAGTACCCTTTACTGCCCCGAGTTTGTGGCCTTGGCGCCGCCGCCGCCGCCGCCGCCGCCGCCGCGCACCATCACCCTCGAATCTCAATCAGCACTCGGGCGCCTTAGCGTGAACACGGTTGGCGGCCGTGTAAATGGGGGCTGTTTGGGCGCGGCGGCGGCGGCGGCGGCGGCGCCCCTGCGCGCCGCGACGGCATTCACAGCCTGGGAGATTGGCGGCCCCGGCAAGCAGACCACAAAGCCCCGCCGAATACCTGTCATGCGCGCGGCGCAGCGTGTGTGCGCGCGTGTGTGTGTCTGCGTGTGTGTAAGTGTGTGTGTGTGTGGGTCTGCTGAAACTTCTGCTCATACACTCAACACTCATACACTCAACACTCATACACTCAACACTCACACACTCAACACTACTCTAACGACATCGCCACTCTGGGAGTACGGCGTCCAAATGCCATAGTCAACGCGTTCGGCTTGCTTTTGAGGCGGAGAGCGAGAGAGACAGAGAGACAGAGAAGAGAGAGAGACAGGCAGGGGCTATTATCGGTGCCGCTAATCACTGCCCACTATCAATTGCTCATGAAATGATTCAAGCATCCAGAATTGTGCACGGCAAGAAACCCAATAATTATGCTCAATTTCAGAATTTTTGTTTCGTGTTTTTTTTCTGTTTGAGAGTGTCACCCTTCGAGCCTTTGTGAAATAAGAGCCGAGGCCGATGCTAATAAGACTTGTCAGCGGCATCGATGAAGACTGGGAGTGCACGGGTCGTCTAGGTGGGGCCCGGCTCCGGCAGCTGCGGCAGCTGCGGCAGGCGCCGCCGCTACGAGTCGAGTGGACCTATTTGCCGTAATGGCGACAGCCGACTTGAAAAGCCGCCGAAAAGGGTGGCGCGGCACGGCGGCACGGGGCGCGGCAGGACAGGGCCCCCGACCCCGCAGCAGCGGAGAAGGGGAGAAAAGAAAATTGAGAAAAACAGGGCGGCCCGCGCCTCTTCCTTTGCCTCTCCCCCCCCCCCCCCCCCCGCCCTTCACGGGCCACAAAAATGTGATGCAATTCTGGCGAGGGGGAGAGGAGGAGGGGGGGGGGGGTGCACGCACAGGGCGAGGGGAGGCAGCCGGCAGCAGAGAATAGTTGGGGAATCTTGACGATACTTTGAGGTCGGCCAGAGCGAAAAGATCCCCTGAGGACCAAGCAGGTCCTGCCCCCCCCCGGGGGCTCCTTGCGGCTCCTGGTGACCCCCCCCCCCCCCGCCATAGCGCCCACCCCACCACACCTCTGTGGACCCCTCGCCGCCGCTCCATCCCACAGGATCTCTTCTGTATTGTCAAAAAGGGCGAGGGTGGCGTTGTTGACTTTTTCCGGGATTCTTTTTCCTGGGCGGACCGTATGGCAAAGTTTGCGATGCGACGAAGGTGGACGAAGGGTAGCAGGAAGGGGGGGGGGGGGGCTGGGGGGCACCCATATACGCCCTCACCTCTGAAGCCTCTCTCTGTCTCTCTCAGTCTCTCCCGTGCTTTCGGTTTGTGGTGGCGACATTCTTGGCTATCGGCAATGCGACTGAATACCAAGCCGTTCCTCACCACGTGGCCCGCCCCCCCCCCCCCCACCACCTCCATCCAACCCCGCGCAGCCCACACCCCTCTCAACCGCTGTGCGCCGTCAACTTTATCCCGAGACGTCTTGTCTCACTCGAATCCTCTCGTGAAGACCGAACACACGTCTATCCATCTCTCTCTCTCTCTCTCACACACACACACACACACACACACCCGCAGACACACGGATAACTCTATGGGGTTGTGCACGACTCCCCGCTTTGAGTCGCTCCGGGGCCGCTCAACCGTTTTAGATCGTCCCGCCGCTTGCGCCGCGCCGCTGCCCGTAGTGCCTGAGATTGGCCGTCGCCCCCCCCCCCCCCCTCCTCCTCCTCCTCCTCCTCCTCCTCCTCCTCCTCCTCCTCCTCCTCCTCCCCCTCCTCCTCTCCCTTCCTCCGGTGCAGCCAGGAAGCCTCTTGAAATGCCCCCCCGCAAAGGCCCCGGGGGCAGTAAACATCCCCACCACCCCCTCCTCCTCCCCTTTCCCTAAAAGAGGAAGGCACTCCTCCCACTTCAAACGAAATATATTTTTTTTTCGCCTCTCCTCCCGCGGTAAGAAGCGGCGCTAATGCCGCGCCTGCAGCCTCACCTTGTACACGTAGCCCGACGAGTTCTCCGCCCGCTGGTAGTTGCTGATGTCGTACCGGGCCAGGCCGTCGCCCATGCGGTTGAACTTAACCTGCGTCCCGGCCAGGTCTGCAACACATGAAGGGCGGCAAAACGGCGTCAGTGACGGAAGGAAATGAGTGTCCGGACAATGTTTGGGCGGCGGCCAGCCGACCTCTCTAACAGCCGCCGATATAGGGAGTCTCTCTAACCGCCGCCAGAGAGAGTCTCTGTAGCCGTTGTCACTAGAGTCTCTCTAACCACCGCCGCCACTAGAGAGACTCTCTCTAACCGCCGCCGCCGCTGCCGCCACGCCTTTACTGATCACCTCCCATATACATCCACGCAGGGACAGACCGCCACAATTATTCCTCCCCCGCGGGGCTGTCCGAGAGAGATAGAGGGAGCGCGAGCGCGGGAGATGGATCGGGACAGACAGAGAAAGAAAGGGGCGCGCGTGTCGGTTAACAAATAGCGCTCGCGACACTACGGCGGGGAGGGGGGCGGGCGCCATTCCAGAAAGTGACATCGGGTCGGGACGGACGGACGCGCGCCCCGCCGCTGCCCCGCCGCTGCCCCGCGGCTGCCCCGCCGCCGCCGCGCCGGCCGCTTTGGCCGGTGCTTTGGTTACGCCGCTAGCGCGCTCAAAGATTTATCATGCAATATTACGCAGGCAGGCGGCGGTGGTGGCGGTGGGCGCGCGGCGGCGCGGCGGGCCGTACAGTGAAGCGCGAGACTGCGAGAGACAGCGAGAGAGACAGAGAGAGAGAGAGCAAGGGGAGAGGGAGGCCAGGTGAGCTGAGCCGAGCCCGGCCTCCGTGGTGGGGGGGGGGGGCGAGCCTCGTTAAGGGATGAATCCTGAAGGATCACGGTACGTAATCCCACGCTGTATGTTACGTTTCTCCGTGCGATTCGCCGCCCCCGCCGCCGCCGGCGCAGCAGCAGCCAAGCGGGAGCCAAGCGGAGCGAGTGGGAGCCCCGTGGTGGGTAGGCAGGCCCGCAGGACAGCCCGGCCCGGCGGGCGGCGGGGCGGCCTGCGCGTCGAGTCCCCCGGATAACTGCCCCGCCCCGGCCAGGCCAGCCCAGCCAGTCGCAGCCGCCAGTGCCTAGCCTTGGCGCATGTTAAACGCGGGGAGGAGCAGGGGGCAGCAGAGTGTGGCTGGGGCCCCTCAGTACCGTGGGGCTGCGGGGGCTGCGCTGCAGAGCCCAAGTGCCTGCACGGCTGCTGGCTCTGGGGGATCCGGGACGACATACAGCGCCTGCCGCGGCGCGACGGCCTGGCAAACGGGGCGCGGCACCTGGCCTGGCAAGAGGAGCCAGGAGCCAGCAGAGGCGCGCGACGCGGCCTTGAGTCTGTCCCTGTCGCTCCTGCGGGACGGGGCGGGGGGCCGGGACGGAGCGAGAGAGACGGACAGACAGAGAGGCCGCCGGAGTGGCAGACGCGGGCGCAGGAAAGAGACTTTGGTATCGGGGGATCGCAAGTGGGCCTAAATACACGGAGGCGACGTGGATCCGATTGGTCTGGGTTACGGGTGGTGGGGCTGAGGTCTGAGACACGTCGAAAACGCGAACCGACAGCCGCCCCGCCGCCCCTCCCCACACCACCGCACACACACAGACACACGCCAGAGGACGAGATAGAGAGAAAGCTGATCGGGGGCAACTTTAGAGGAAGGGGAGCGAGTGGCCGCGGTGTTAGAGAGAGAGAGAGAGAGAGAGACGGAGAGCGGGCGAGATGCTGTCGTAGGAAAAGGAGTGAAGGGGAAGGGGTGTTTGGGGATTGGACGGGTCGGCGGCGTCCTGCAGAAGTGGGCGTGTCAGGATGGCTATCGCGGCCGGGGCTGCGGCCGCTGAGTCTTCAGCCGCCGCGGAGGCCGGCCGCGGTCCTCGACGCCGTCCCGACACGGTCCTGACACGGTCCCGGCACGCCCCGCCACGCGGCCGCGACACGCGGCTCGGCGGCGGCCCGGCGGGGCGACGACGGGGAACAAGAAGAGCCGGCCGCGGCAGTAAACACGCATGAGCACGCCGCGGGGAACGCTGTCG
Source organism: Megalurothrips usitatus (assembly GCA_026979955.1). Taxonomy (NCBI): domain Eukaryota; kingdom Metazoa; phylum Arthropoda; class Insecta; order Thysanoptera; family Thripidae; genus Megalurothrips; species Megalurothrips usitatus. Next base: position 8,690,204 of record CM049598.1, read on the forward strand.
CACACGGTGTAGGCCGTGTCCCACTCCGCGGGCCGCGGGCAGGCCGGGGCTCGACGCCGGCCCCGCCGGCTCCGCCGCGTGGGTCACCGCGATCGTTTCCGAGCGAACGGCTTATTTATCCGAGCGCCGACCCCCCGCAGGGCCCCCCGCCGACCCCCCGCAGGGCCCCCCGCGGGCGGATAGGGCAGGACCGCCGGACGCCGCCCCTGTCGGGGCCAATTCGATCACAACACGACACATCTTGGGCCAAAGGCGGCCAAAGCCCGGGCCGGCCGATGTCACGCTTCACTAACACGAGGATCTGCGGGGCTCCGAGGGGCGGCGGGGGCCCCGAGGCCACACGCAGCAGCGGCAGCGTGGCCGAATACCTCGGGTGAAGAAGAGGACCCGGTCCGGCCCCGGGGAGCACAGGGACAGTCAGGCGGGAGGCCGTCCTGGAGGTCCTCGTCCTGTACGAGAGGACCCCGCCGGGCAGGGCCGGCCGCGGCAGGAAAAGCGTTCGCCCGCGACTCGGGTGGCTCGCGCAAACCACTCCCCCGCCGGGCGGGACGTTTTAATTATAAATTGGTATTGTGTCCTCCCGGCGGCCCGGAGGGGAGGGGGTGCAGCGGGCCCGCTGGGGCACCAGTGGGCCCCAGTGTCCACAGAGGGGCCCCCATCCTCATTATCCACTAACGCAATTACTCATTGCGTTATTCCGGGCCGCGGTAACGAAGCCCCCGGTGGTGCACCCGGTCACCCGGTGCAGCAGTGCGGCACGCGGCACGGGTGGCCGCACAGATGAGGCCAGAGCGGCACGACGCCCGGCCAACTCCGGTACGGTCTTCAGCGCGGCAAGAAATAAAGTCGTGAAACCCCCGGGGGGTACCCCGGGAACACGAAGCACGAAAGCCGTCGGCGCGGGCCGAGCCGGTGTTCCTTCTACGTGAGGTACTGGTGTAGCAAGGACGAGTCGTAAAAAGCAAAGTTTGCCACCGGGTGAGCCTATGCAGCAGGAACGACGCAGAAATGGATGAGTCTCTCTCTCTCTCTCGCTCTCTTGTCCCCTTGGAGACCCGGAAGAGTCTTCCCGTGTTCGCCGCCCCCTCTCCTGGGACGGCATCAGAGCAGAGCACGACGGCAGCGCAGCTGCCACACCGCCCCGACATTTTTCGTGTCACCTTTAATTTCTGCCGCCGTTGGGTTGGCAGCACCGCGGCGCACGACGCCCTCCTGCTCAGAGTCCGGAAGTCGTATCTCCCGGAGCGAGAAGAGAGTCGGGCGTCGGGGGGGTTGTGAGGTCCTGTCCTCACCGTCGGAGGCGGGGGAGGTGGCCGTCAACAAGGAGCCCGGCCGCGGAGGTCGCGGAGGCAGGGGCCGGCCGGGTCACCTTCTCATGTGCAGTACGTCCGATACCGACGTCATTTCCGACGCTCGGAGACGGCGATTGGTCCGCATGGCCCGTGACAGCGCAATTTGCCGACACCGGATGTGGGCAGCGGCGGCGGTGGCAGCGGAGCAGAGAGGGCCCCCGACGTCGGCGTCCTCGGAGAAGCAACAGCGCCGGCGTCAGACGCGACGCGGCCTACACCGTGCGCCCCCGCACGCACAAGTTATTCACGCGTCAAACACAATCATTTCTCATTTTTTTTTTCGCTTTCGCACAGTCCAAATTTCCGCCTTTATTCAAAGCAAAGCAGGCGGCTCGCGAAAAAAAAAAAAATTGAAATTTGTTTCTGGTTGCGTAATTTTGGCTTTAGTTTTCTCCGGGCATCGCCTGCAGCCCGGCCCGATGCGCCGATACCCCCCACCGGCCTCGGCTCACGGCGCGCCGCGGCCGCACGGCACGGCACGGCACGGCACGGCACGGCACGGCACGGCACGGCACGGCACGGCACGGCACGGCACGGCACGGCACGGCACGAGCCCCGAATGCATGCAAGGTACGGCCGGCGGTCGATGGTCCGGGCACGAGACGTCAGCTTTGGAAAGCGTCTCTGATTGCTGTATCACCGAAATTCCCGCCGCCCTTAACGAGCCTCTCACGAGGCCGGGTGATACAACTGCGGCGACGACGAGAAGGCGCAGCTCGACGCGGCCGCCTCGAATAAGTGAGGAGGCAATTTCGTGTCGCTGAGGCTGCTGGGCTTAAGCCCGGGGGGGATGAACACGCCAACACTCGCTAAAAACGTTCTCGATAACGGCGATAAGCAAGGCTCGTAAGGATGGAACCAGGGGTGCGGGGGAGCGGGTTGACTTTGCGAAAATGCTTTTCTTGTTCTTATACGTCTCTGCGCGAACGCAGACGCAGCGGCGAATCAGAAGAACAAACACTCCAAGGAGCAGCAGGAGGAAGGCGGTAGGCCGACTACGGAGCCGCCACGGGGCTACTGGCGAGGGGGCGTCCACAACGTCAGAAAAGTCAAGTCTAGTTGATGATCTGTCACAGGTCGACTTGACCAATCCGCGGCGTAATCGGCCAAACGCTATGACCATTTACGCGTAACAGCAACATCTGCGGGCGAACCGACTAATACCCGCCCCCCTCGGCCGCTGCTGGAGCCGCTGGAGCCGTGGCTGGAGCCGTGGCTGGAGTCGCTGCGGGTGTGGCCTGGAGTGTCACTCTCGGTGTTGTCACTGAGTGACTTCCCCCCCGGGTCGGACCGAGTCGAAACTGCTGCCATCAGAATATCGTTACGTGGCCGCGCCCCTCCCCCTCGCCTCCCTGTCCCCTCCCCCTCCTCTCCCCCTTCCTCCTTCCCTCCGCCTCCTCCTCCTCTTTCCGACCCTCTCGCTGTCACAGATGACTCTCCGCGGAGGCCGCGGGACGCAGTACACTACCCATCTCTCTCTGTCTCTGTCTCTGTCTCTCTCTCCGAAGCCGACGATCAAGAACAACCACAACAAAACGAAGCACATCTTTTCTTTCTGCACGCGCCGCCGCCGTCACGAATAGAAAAGAAAAGGCAAGAGGGAGCAGTTGGAGACAAATTATATAAGAGAGCCAAACCGTGCTGCTGTATTAGCCTGGCCGCGAACACGCGCGGCTAGTAGGGGGCCGCCCATTGTCCGCGGTGTACTGTTCCATATTGACCCACCAGTCGGGGCGATTTCGGCGTGGCCATGCGACCACCTCATGTATGGAATTAAATCTATTGGCGTGCGGGGGGGGGGGGGGGAGGGGGAGCGTGGGGCGAGGCGTGGCAGAACGCTATGATAATCCTTTATTCACTCCGACGGCCTAGCCGCCAGACACCCCCTCCGTCTCTCTTGCACTCCCCTCCGCCCCCACCCCTCTCTCTCTCTCTCTCTCTCTCTTTTGCTCTCTCCCCGTCCTTCCTCATCCCCTCCTCTCCCACAACTCCTCCCCCTCTCTCACTCCCTCCTGCAAGCAGAGGGGGCCATCCTCCCGGGAAATATTTGCACGGATCATGATGGGTATTTGGTGTTTATCCTGGCGCCGGAGGGCACGGAGATGGGGTTAGTACCGGACGGGAGTGACCGGGTACCCAGCTACCCGGGGCCGCCTGGGCACTGCAAGAAAACGCGGGTTAAGGTACAGTTTCAGTTACAGAAAATAGCCAATAATAAACTAAGAAAATGGACCTCTAATTATTTGACTAAGAAAAAATGTGCACCGATGTAACCCGACAAGTGGCAACTTTTTCGCACACATATATTTGCCAAACCGCAAGCAGATTATTCCGGGTCCCCCCCCCCCGTCCGCCTCTCTTTTTAATTTTCCCTGTGACTCGACCGTCGGCATTCTCCCGGCGGGGAGAGAGATAAAAGCGAGTGGGGGGCTCTGTCGGCGCGTCATCGGGCTGACAAGAAGAGGTTAAGGTGGGCCGTAAGAAGGAAATACGGCTTCTCATACTTTGTCCGAGACATTAAGGAGGCAGTCACAGTCCTGAGAGAGACGGGGAGAGGGGGAGGGGCGCCGGCGAGAGAGAGAGAGAGAGAGAGAGAGAGAGAGAGGGAGAGAGAGGGAAAAGGGAAGGGGTAGGGGGTGAGAGAGAGAGAGACAAGGGGTCGTGAGCTCGACAAATCATGAGATGCCGCTGTTGCTGCCGGCTCCACTGGCTCCACTGGCGGGCGCGGGGGGGCGGCGAGGAAATTATTCGGGGGGCCTTATTTTGTCGTCTGACTGTGTTGCCTCCTCGCAGGAGACGAGCCGGAGCCGGGCGGGTGGGGGACGAGCGGCGCACCTTGCCGACGCGGGGAACGCCAGCGGCCGAACGGAGGGCCGGCGACATGCTCCCGGGCTGGGCGGCGTCCTCGGGCTGGCGAACGTGCGGAAACTTAGAAAAAACAGGGAACTATTATTTTTTACGGTGCGATTTAAATTTGCGAACCCTTGTCTATACCCGATCTCCCAGCGGGCCACACCCAGCGTCGTCAAAGAAGAAAAAAAAAAAGCAATCGCAATAGAAGAACCGTGTTCTATGCCTCCCCGATAACTCATATTGAAATGTGTTTTATACGTGGACGTCCGCGGCCGTGTAGGCTGGCTGGTCACACGATTACCAGGCGAGAACCCCCTCCCCCTCCCCCCTCCCCCTCCCCTCCCCCACTCCGCGGCCGCCACGAGCCATTCATCTCACTGAGCACAAATGAGCTCAAACACCCCCTCCCCTCCGCTCTCTTTCTCTCCCCCCGCAAATCTAGAACACCTTTTTCACCGAACAGACGCGCTTGATGGGGGGGCGGCGGCGGGGGGACCTTTCCAAAGGGCTTAAAAGTTGAGTTTGCCACCATCGGGAGGGCGTTGTGCCGCGGGGGCGTGTCGCGGGGGAACACCGAGCGGGACAACACGACGACACGACGGCCTCGGCACAAACATCCTCTTTCGCCTTTCTGCTCCGCACGGTTTCACATCTCGTTCCGCGTCCCGTTGGCGGGGCCTCAGCGGGGCCTGGGCGGGGCCTCGGCGGGGCCGACAAAGCCGCTCCCGGCCGCACACCTTGCCGCATCAGCCCGGACAGCGCCGCGCAGTGTTCCCGGCCGGCTCCGCCGTGTCTCCCCGCGGCAGCGGTGCCTCACAGGGGCTCCCTCCGCTCACCTCTCTACACTTTTCAATCCTCATTCTATCATTTTTCACTCGCTGATTTGAAGTGGCAAACATGCTTTTGCATTCCCCGTCTGCACCCTTCCTCTCTCCTCTTTCTCCCTCGCACTGCTGCCCCTCTGCCATATCCCTCGCTCTCGCACAGTCCCTCCTCCTCCTCCTCCCCACATTGCTCGTCTCGTCCCGTCGCGCCCGTTTCGCGCGCACGCGGTGCGGGCTGCCGTGCGACAGGTCCACGCTCCACTCCACGCCACGCCACGCCACGCGGGGACACCACGGTGTTTGCTCAGCGGCCTGGCAGCACGGTGATTAGCAGAGAGAGAGAGAGAGAGAGAGAGAGAGAGAGAGAGAGAGAGAGAGAGAGAGAGAGAGAGAGAGAGAGAGAGAGAGAGAGCCGACGTCCTGATCGCTCGGACAACGGGAACGTATGGTGGCAAAAAGCTTATTACTCGAGAGAGAAGAAAAAAAAAAAATAAGAAGAAAACAATTCCAGTATGACACTTTTTGCCCTGATTCGCTCATCACTTAAAATTGTTCGAGTCAAAGTTTTCGTCGATCCTCTTTCAGTGACCGTGTTAAAGAGAGAAAGAGAGGAACTACGTTTTATTTTGCCACATTATCTCTCAGGCTGCGCATAGCGGCGTGTCCGGCCAAAACAAAAAAAAAAGAAAAAAAAGGAAGAAGTGAACGTAAACAGTCTCTGCAACACTTCACATAGCGGGGGCCGGCCGGCGTGTGTGCGGCCACGTTAATGTGCCGGAGGACATGTGCCGCTCTCCGTATCATCAAGACGGTCAATCACCCCCCCCCTTCCTCTCCCCTTCTCCCCCCTTCTCCCCTCCCCCTTCCACCCCCACCTCATTCCTGTGCAATTCCGCCTATTTCCATACATTTTTTCGTGTATATGGTGACGTTGATGGTTGTTTCGGTGTGAGAGTAACAGGCGGAACGGAAGAGAGTGAGATAGCTAGAGAGAGCGGGCGGGAAGGGAGCGAGAAGCGAGAGAGAGAGAGAGAGAAAGAAAAGGGGACGAAGGCTCGAATGGGCTGTTTAGGGCGTAGTGTGTGTACTGTACGCCCAGTTTTCTCATGATGCATGGACGGAATGGGACGGGCGCGGGAGGAGGACAGATAGATGGTTGGACCGGAAGGAGTGCGACAGAGACGGCCGCGTCCCCCGGGGGCTCCCCCCCCCCCCCCACCAACTTGGGTCAAGATAACTGAATCTAGGTAGCGAAAAAGTTTTGTTCCCTCGCTCATAGAGTTGGTTCGACTTATTATTATTATTACTATTTTTCGGTCCCTCGTTCCACCCGCACTTACAATCGATAGATCAGGTTCTATATACAATTCCCCAGGCGCCAAAGCGGCGAGGGGGAGGAAGGGGGAGGGGGCAAAGCTATGCGATGCCTGTAAACTACACCCTTGGGGAAGTGCGTCCGAGACCAACGGAGACTCAGGGGGGGGGGGGGGGGGAAGGGAGGGGGAAGGGAGGGGGAAGGGGGGAAGAGGGGGAGTGAGGACAAAACTCCGATAAAGCATGACGCTCAGAAAAAAAATAGCTTTCGTTCAGAAAAAGGAAGGAAAATATTTCCGTGAGCCACCGACTTGATGATGCGCTCTCCAACTGCAGGGAGAAAGAGAGAGAGGGAGTGTGAGAGAGAGAGAGAGAGAGAGAGAGAGAGGGGGGGGGGAGAGCGTGGAAAGAGCAGATCTACAAATCGCACACGCACGCCGGGGTTCGGTTCGTTTTAATGGAGGCGACCGTCTCTCTCCCTCCCTCTCTCTCAGTCGTTACCCACGTCTCTCTGTCCTCGTCTCCCACTCGTGTGCACCGCGGCAGGGGGGCGGGGGCGGATCCAGCAGAACTCACCTGCGGGAAGCTGCCACTTCGGAGACAGTTCTCCCCGAACCAACAGACCGCGTTGTGTATTCGCGTGTTGATTGCGCGATTCTCTCTCGCGCCCGTTTCTGCTGCCATTCCATATAAAATCAACAAAATGGAAAAAAAGCGGGGGAAAAAATACTTGGCAAACAGTTGTTGTCGGTTGTGCCCGAAACAGGCGACGGCAGTGCAATAAACACAGGCCGGGAGTGCGTATAACCTCGCGACACGCTATATAGACCGTCATCTTCGGCAAGGATCAAAGGACACGGTCCTCGCGCGGTCCTCATATATCCAGGTGACACACACCCTCCATATCGACTGGCCGGGCCCCCGCGGGACACAGCCAAGGCCACGCGACACTCCGACACACACATACACACACACACCCATCACGAGACGACTATTATACCTTTTGCTTCAAAGGAGGAGACGAAAATAGGGGCGTCGACCGGTGCGGCCTGCGGTCCGCGCCCGTGTTATGAAGCGTTTAGCAAACTTTCCGGCGGTGTACGACGACATTGTACATCGCCACTCCTTCCCATCTAGCTCCCACCGCCCCTTTATTCTTACTTTCCTCCCTTTTTTTTTTGCTCTTTCGCTAATAAAAAAAAAAGGCAAATTAAATTCAATTCGCTTGCTTCGCCGTCAGATGGAAGGAATCCGTGGCGTCGGCGGGGAGGGCGCCTCGTCACAAGGCCGCAGACCACTCGATTCCGACTAATTTATATTAGTCTCCCGCCTTCTTTTTTCCGCCCCCGTCCCCTCGCGCTCCCCCTTCCGTCATCCGACAGCATTACTTTTTCATCTCTAAAGCAGTTATCGTTTGTCTTTCGCGGCTCGCCATTGACAGTAGTAACTAACTCGTTAGTTGGCCCAGCAGGGCGCCTAGGAGAGAGAGAGAGAGAGTGAGAGAGAGAGTACCAAAGTGCCACTTCCAGTCTCGGCCTCGAGCTTCTCTTTTTAATAATGAAAAGAGCTGGCAGCCGCTATATAAGTCGACGTTTTTTGTTTCTTTTTTTGATTGTAGGCTGCAGTCTGTGAGGGTGCGTTTGACAGTCACTCCTTTCATTCTTGTGTGTGTGTGAGTGTGTGTCTCCCTCCCCCTTACAATCCGTCTCCCCGCGGGTCTCTCTCTCTCTCTCTCTCTCTCTCTCTCTCTCTCTCACACACACACACACTCACACGCCCTACTGTTGACACTCGCCCCCGTACCCCTATTTATTTCTGAGCCAATGCGCTCAGGGGGGCTGAAAAAAAAGGAAAAAGAAAGAAAAGTAAAGTTCCAAAAAAAAAGGAAACACGTGTGTGACTGCGTTGTTCTAGAGTGGCAGCATTGCGTTTGAAAGGGGGCCGAGACACGCCTCCTTTCATCACTGTGAACACGGCGTGTGAACGGGTGGCGAGGGCACATCCTTTACGGACCATTCCCAAAAGACCCCAGCTCGGTTGTAATGAAGAGGACCGAGCTGTTCTTACACTTTATGGTATATAGAGGCGAACATCGTAATTGCATAACTGTTTTTTTTTTCATGATTGTTTTTTTTTCGATGAGGGCACACTGGGTGGGTCGTCGGGCGAACGATACGGCGCCATATTTGCCGTCGTCACACCCGAGACGAACAACTTTTATACTGCGAACGGTAAAATCCCGTGATAAATAAATCTTTATGGAGGAGATTAATTTCTTTTGCCCCCAGAAACATCAACAAATTAAAACTTTGATCATTTCGTATCGCGGCATGTGCCGAGCAGCCCTGCCGTGCCTCTGCGGGCCCGTGGGGCCCCTGGGGCCCCCGCACACCACCCAGAGCACAGTCCTGGCCGGCTGGGACTAATTTCTTTTCCATCTCTCTGGAGGGGGAGACAAAAAAAAACACGACGAGTGACGAGAGAAAACGATACATAATAAGCGCTCTTAAATTATTCACTCTGCAAAGTGTCGGAGACGATACGGGACCAAGCGGCGGTTGGTGAGACCCCCTTGATATTCTTAAATATGATAATGCATTGCGTGCGACCGGGGCCGCGTCCGAGGCGGCCCCCCGGCCCGGCGGACAGCGGCTGCGTGCGGGAGGTGCGGGGCGCCAAGGATACTGTAGTTAATGAATTCTGAATTATCCTAATGAATAATTATGGTTGCTATTGCGATCCGCGGGGGAGGAGGCAGCGACGGCGGAGTTTGGAGAGCAATACGTTACAGAGCAGCCCGGCCACCTCGCGCCCTCGACACAGTGTCTTATATCGCTCCCGCTCTCTCTCTTTTCTCTCTCTCTCTCTCTCTCTCTCGCTCTCTCATTGCACCTTACCTCACAGCACTCTCCGTCTTCGTCTCTCTTATAAAACGTGACAGAATGGTACCGAGTGAGGGAGCGGGATGGAGAAAAGAGGGGAGGGAGGGGGGTTCGGAGGCAACAAAGACATTATGTAAGGTAAACGAATGGAGACGTGGAGCGAAGTGACTCCCCCCTCGCGCACGTTGTTCGCACGTTGTGTGGCCGGAGAGAGGGCGAATGGCCGATATCTCCCCCCGTGTTCTGTGTCGTGTCGTGTCGTGTCGTGTCGTGTCGTGTCGTGTCGTCCGGTTGGCGCCCCTGCCGCACTGCGGTCCCCGCTGGGCCCCCGGCTGCGTCTCCGAGCCGCCGCCACGGTTTCGCGAATCATGGGCACAGCCGCCTCAAAGAAAACAACGGCGTTCGCGAAACTCCTCCGAGTGGGAGATTCTAGAGAGCGAGAGAGAGAGAGAGAGAGAGAGTGAGAGAGAGAGAGAAGAAGAGAGAGACCGAGATGTGCACGCGAGCGAGCGAGAGGGGCTCTGCTTCCGCTGGGGTGCACTGCGCCGAGTACGCACGGTTGCAGAGCCGCGGCCTCTGAGTGTCTCTGCCTCCCTCGCCCCGTTTCTGCCAGAGTGCGCTGGAGTCGGCCGCGCGGCCTTCGACCTCTGCGCCCGCGTGAGCTCCTGCCTCCAGCACGGCCTCCAGCACGGCCTCCAGCGTGGCCTCGCCGCCGCCGGCTTCATTAGTCATCGGCCTCGGCCTCGTCCTCTGCGCCGCCCTGGGAACCTGCCACGGCCCGGAGGCGTCGGGCTTCGGGCCTCGCGGGCTCCTCCAAGGCTCCAGGGCCCAGTCTCCAGTCTCCAGTCTCCAGTCTCCAGGCTCCAGTCTCCAGGCTCCAGTCTCCAGTCTCCAGGCCCGCGGGCTCCGCAGAGCGTGCCGTGCTCGGCCTCCGCTGGCCTCGGCCTCTCCGCAGGAAATTATGACACACGACGCAAAGTAAACTTATACTTCCAATGGACCGGCGGACCACTTTTAAGGGCACTTTTCGAGGCCGTTAAGCAAAGCGGGCCGACACCCAACAGGCGGCAAGCAGGGAAAGAGAGAGAGAGAGAGAGAGAGAGAGAGAGAGAGAGAGAGAGAGAAAGAGAGAGGGAGACAGAAAGAGAGAGCAGAGTGAGAAAGAACGTTCGAAACACTCCTCGGTTATTTCCCCTCTCACTCCCCCTCGTAAGAGTGAGGAATTCCATTCATAGTGCGGCGCCGTTTCTTCGCACGCAGCCGCGAGCCGAACCACTTAGTCTCCGGAGGAGCCGGGAGCACGCGGGGGCTTCAATTTGCCCCCCCCCCCCCCCCCCCCCCCCCCCCCACCGTGACCCGCCCCTGCCGCTCCCCAACTTTGTAAGTGTTTTTATTAACACCTGCTCCGGTGACGTCGGCCCGCCCGTCCGCGAGCATAAATTACAGCAAGTTTCATGGCGCCGGTAACGCCGCCGGCGCCGCTGGCTGGCAGGGCTGCTGATTGCTCGCCGGGCCGCGTGCGAATCAGGCGGTGATGGACGGTGGCGTGTCCGCGGCGTGTCCGCGACGTGTCTGCGGCGTGTCTGCGCATCCGGTCAGGGTCGTGTCATCAGGCGGTGCGAGGGCTGAAACTTTCTCCCCCCTCTCCCCCCCCCCTCTCCGAAGAGATAGCGAGAGGGAGAGAGCAAGAGAAAAAGAAAGAAGGAGACAGATCTCATCAGGAGACAGCTGCGCCGCCCGGCACTCTCCGTTTTGGAGTAGGCCCTGACTTTGTGCAGCGCTATCTCTCTCTCTCTCTCTCTCTCTCTCTCTCTCTCTTTTCATACGAAGAAAGTTTACGTTCTCGCGCGTCTTGCTCCTGTGTCAACGCGCGGTACGTTGCCTCGCCTGTGCCGGCGGCGACTCGGCCGCCCTCGCCTCCCTACTCTCTTTCTATACATGTTGTCAGCAGCGAGGCGTCACGACCGAAATCATTCTCCGACGTGTGATGGCAGCCGATGTCCAAAAGCGAGAGAGAAAGAGAGAGAGAGAGAGAGAGAGAGAGAGAGAGAGAGAGAGAGAGGGGGGGGGGGGAGAATGTCTATATCGGTGTGACTGGTGCGAGGACACATATATGGCGGGGGCCATATACGACACTCGTCATCGCCTGGCTGTCAGCCCAAACCCGTTCCCCCAAGCGCCGCCACCTGTTGGGGTGTCAGGCGCGGGGGAGGAGGGCGAGGGTGGAAGAGAGACGGAGAGAGAAAGAGAGAGAGACGGAGAGTCGCGGACAAAACACCTTCATTATGTCGTCGCAGCCTCAGGGAGGGCGGGCACTGTGGGTGTGTGGGTGTATGCGAGCATCCCAGTGCCCGCTGAAAACAATTACACGAAAATCCCCAAACACCTGTGACTATAATCACGGCGGCGTTATGAGGCACTGCGCCGCGCTCCCTGCCCCTCCGGAGCGCATCTCTGCCGTTGTTCTAATGCCCGGCCCCTGCTTTTTGTATATAAGCCCTCCCCCTCCCCCCTCCCACCAGAGAGACATGGGGCGTGCGTCCCCCCCCCCCCTCTCCTCCGCTCCCCGCCTCTTACGACCCTGCAGGGAGAAGTGGTGTGAATGGGCAGTTAGTTGAGCGGTCGCCCCCCCGCCGTTTGCGATGCCACAAGGGTCCTGGCGGGGGCCCCGGCGGGGGCCCTAGCGGGGTCCCTAGCGGGGTCCCCCCGCGGGGCCGCCGCCGTACGGGTCTCAACCCTGGGTACACAAGAGCAGCGTGTCGACCCCGCCAGCATGCCGGCTGCGATCGGGGCCGTGGGTGGGCACGGGCACGCGGGACTTGTAGCCGGAGCGGCGCCGTGCAGTGCCGGGCCGTGCCGGGCTCGGCGGGGGCCTCGGGCCGCTGGCGGCAACACTCAAGCCAGTCCCTTTCCGTTCCGCGTACACCGGGATGGGGACAACAATGAGTGGCGAAGCGAAAAGACGGGGGGAAAGAGAAAAGGAGGGAAGCTGGCGCGTCGTGCTTGCAGGCGGCCAGGCAGGCAGGCAGGCAGGCGGGCGCCGCGCTCTGTTCACATTCCAATGCCGCTGTAATGGAGATTGGAGTGCTCTGAAAAAATGTTGAGCCGAGCCGGCGCCCGGCGTGTGGCGCTCCCTGCGCCGCGGGCGGGGCCGCGGGCGGGGCGCGCCGCCGCTGTCGCCGTGCCGGGAGCAGCGAGCCGAGCGGAGCACGGCCGGAGACGGCGCAGAAAACACCACACTGCCCTCTCTGTTTTTTCTACGATTTTATATATATAAATATATATCATTTTGTCAATTGCGTTTGACGTTCTTGTCCGCGAGTGAGACAGCCTCACCCCCGGCTGCGGTGGGAGAGAGACGCAAGACGTGGTCACGTGGAAACCCTATCTGGTGCACGAGGTGCTTCCCATTGAGGGATCTTCATCATCCCCCCCAACCTCCCCCTCCGCCTCTCTAATCCCCTGACTGGAATTAACTTTCAACTGTCTACGACCCGCGCGGCCGCGCCGCCCGAGAGGATTACGTGTGCGCACCACATGCAAACATTGAGGACGGAGTGTGAAGTCTTGGAGGCTCCGCTGGGCTCGTCGTCGCTTTAACGTGTCGGCATCAATGCTGTAGGCGTTTCGCCAGCTGTCGATTCAGAATAAGGGCAAGTGGAGCACGCACAAAAAAAATGTGCGAAAATATACAAAAGAATTGATTGCTATCGTTTTATTCATATTTGGCGGCGCGGGACGTCACCGTCCGTCGGCGCTGGCTTTGGGTAACATTGTCCGGAAAAAAAGATGAGGGTCGAGAAAGCCGTTCAGAGGGGAGTAGGGAGGGGGCGGGAGGCAAAGAGATGACAAGGAGGTGAAGGGGTGAGAGGGAGAGAGAGAGAGAGTCGGGCTGGGGATTAAAACGGTGGGGAAGCGAGATGGAAGGAGGGGTGGAGGGGCCTGGTGGGGTATCGACCTAGAGCACGCTAGCCCCGGCCCGCCCCCTCCTCCACCGCGTGGACCGCGTGGGTCCTCGGCAGCGGCCCACCGCATCCACGGGGAGTGCGACGCAGTCTCCGCCGGCCGCGACATACCCGGCGGCCGACGCTCCCGGTACAGGGAGTGCCGCGAAACACCGATGTATTCATATGCCATCGCTACGAAATCCAGGACGCCGCATCACGAGCTCTTCCCGAAAAAAATAAAAATAAAAATAAACTGGCGAGTGGAGGAGGGCTGCGGAGCCCGGCGGCTCGGCGTGGGGCCCCGTGCGGGGTCCGCGGGGGCCCCGGGGGGACACAATGCCCCGGCTAACAAGCCCCGCTCACCTGCAGGCGTGCCGACCCTGCAACACGGCATGCCCGCCGGGGCACAGCAGGGGTACCGGCACCAGCGGCCCCCGCCGCCCCCGCCGCCGCCGCTGCTGCGTGGAAAAATAACGAAAATAAATTGGCACGCCGAGGCAGCGAGACAGAAGGCCGTGCGCCTCGGCCCGGGCCCTCACGTACCGCAGTTATGTCATTTGCGGACGACCCCCCGTTGTGTTGTCGGGAGGGGGGAGGGGGGCTGCATCGCAAGGAATGCACATTACCCTTTGGGGTCTAACGAGACGAAAAGAAGCGACCCGTGCGGCCGTGCAGGGACTGTAAACTAATAAGCACAGCACAAGAAAAAAAAAACGAAAAAAAAACTAGCACCCTTGGAAACTGCTTAAGTCAGCCCGCACTGCCACTTCTAGTGGCTGCGGCTGAAATGAAAGCAAAGGAGTACCCGGAAGGGAAGTGTACTGCTTGACCTGGGGGTGGGGGTGGGGGTGGAGGAGGGGGGGGGGGGGGGGAGGGGGTGCTGAGCACAGTACCATTCCCCCGCGGCTGCCGTCCTGGAAGGCGCGAGATTTGCGAAAGGACTCCCCCTCTCCTCCCGGACTGCCTCCCATTTTTAGCCACCCACATAAATCCCCTGCCGGCTCCCCCCCTCCCCAACACTCCCGCCGCCCCTCTAGGCCCAAACCTGCGCTGGGCTCGGGAACGGCTATGAAGCGAGTAACCTCATTATACAACTCGATTTGCGCTCATTTTTGTAGCTCTGCCACGGGGGGTGCCGCCGGTAGTGCTCAAACTAGGTTAGGAAATGAAGCCTCGGAGCCGGGGAAGCCTGCGGGGCCAGCGGGGCGGCGTGCCCCGGGCGTGCCCCGCGGAGCTAGACAGGCTCCCAGGGCGGCCCGCGGCGGGGACCCGACGGCCATCCACCCGGACCCACCCATAGCCGACGGCGGCCTGACGGCGGCCTGTCGACGGCCTGTCGATAGCCTGACGGCGGCCTAACTGCGGTGTAACGGCGGCCTAACGGTGGCCTGACGGGGGCCTGACGACGGCCTAACTGCGGCGTGGCGGCGCCTAACGATCCTTCGAAAAAAAAAAGGATTATTTTTTGTTACCCTGGGGAACGGAAGAGAGAAGCGGCCAGAGGGACAGGGGGGTGGGGGGGGGGGGGGCAGTGAGGTAGGGGGCGGTGGCGTCGTCCGGGACCTCGGGTCCGGGGCTGGTCGGCATTAAGAGCGGGCAAGGCGCGGTGCGCAACGGATTCAAAATTAAATTCCCGCTCGCAACAAATGGGCCGAGACTCGAGGTGAGGCTGAAGGGGGTGGCGGGGATGGGGAGTGGACTGAAAGTCGTGCAAACTTACCCATTTCGAACACAATGCAACTCCCGGCCCGCTCGACCCGTCCCGTGGGCTCCCCCCCCTCTCTCTCTCTCCCTCTCTCTCTCCCAGTGCGGCCCGTCGGCCAGCGCTGCTCCCCAGGAGCCGCCCCTCACCGGTATTCCCTTGCTACAGTTTTTAGCCTCTGCGCGGGTATATGCTTTTTTTTCGTCGGGCGTTATTGTGGAGGGAGAGCTTTTTTTTATCATCCCTCCGCCGTCTTTCCTTTTTTCACTCCTGCCGTGACACTGAAATTAGCAGAGGAGCGGAGGTTGGGGCCGCTGGACCCGATCCGGTGGGTCCCCGTTGGAGCCGCCCGCAGTCCCCGACCGCCGCCGTTACCACCGCAGCCAGCTCAAGAGAGCCCAGTTAGAAAGATGAACTTTTTTTTGACCTGGCTAAATCGAAATCTACGTCTTCCTATGTACTTGGCCAGTTATACAGTGCTGCTAAAAAGTATTTCTTTCTTTCGCTATTCGGCTTTGGTTTGGCTTCTAAAAAGATTTCAAATTAGTTTGCCTTCCCGCCCGACGGACTCCGCGGACGTGAGAGGCAGTCTAGCCAATCACCGCCCCGCCCCCCCTCCACCCCTCCCCTCACCAGGCATCGCAGAAGTCACGGATACGCCGCACCAGCCGCCGCCCCCCCTCCCCCAACGGGATTCAGGACGAAATGTTAATTCAAATTCCAAATATGAGTGCCAATCGTGAATAATTCAGGACGCCTCTCCTCGCTCCTTCTCTGTCGCTCCCCTTCTCCGGGGTGGACCCGCTTTCGCCCGCTCTCTTCTCCTTCTTGCGGGGAGCGGCTGCCGTGCGCCGGCCCGAGCGGTGGGACGCCCGCCCTAGAGCTACGCATCTCGGAGGGGCGCGGCTGCGAGTTGCGGAGCCGCGCGGGTTCGAGCCCCGGCCGGGGCGCACAATGCGGCCCCCGGAAAAATGCAGCCTTTTTACGGCGCGGCGGCATACATTACGAGGGACACGTGACGGGGCTGCGTCGCCAGCCCGCCTACTCGCGCTCCGTATATTTCGATTATTGTATTCGTCAAAAAAAATGGAGAGAGAGAGAGAAAGAGAGAGAGAGAGAGAGAGAGAGAGAGAGAGAAAGAGAGAAATAGGAATTTATTTTTGAAGCGGACTGAGTTTCACCTGGATCAGTCTCGATGGCAGGGGCAGGGCGCCCGGCAGGTAGGCAGCAGCGGGGCGGGCAGCGCGCGCGTGTGCCGCGGGCTGCCTACCCCCGGCTCCGCAGGCGCTCCTCGCTCGGCCGCCCGTGGTAACGGAGGGCTTTTCATCGCTCCGTCGGCTCTGTCTCCGTCTGAACATCATCAGTTCCCGCGCTCTCTCTCTCTCTCTCTCTCTCTCTCTCTCTCTTTATTTCTCTCTCTCTATCTCCGCACGTGGGGGCCAGAGAGAACAGAGCCTCGTAGAACCCCTTCTTTTCCGCTTTCCGGGTCGCCCAAGTTCTCGCCGGGGAGGGGGTAGGAGAGGGGGTAGGAGAGAGGGGGGGGGGGGTCGGAGAGAAGAGAGTCGTCCCCTCTCGGTCCGCCCGCCGCCGCTGCCTCAAGAAGAACACAGCTTTGGGAAAGGTAAAAGATTGAGGACCGCGCGACGGGTGCCGTCTTTGGCGGTCCGCGTCCGGAGCTGCTGATGCTCGCTCTCTCTCTCTCTCACTCCGCCGCACGGGCCGGGCCGCGGGCGGCCGTGTGAGAGAGAGAGAGAGAGAGAGAGAGAGAGAGAGAGAGAGGGGAGGCGGCGCTGCGTCTGCGGTGCGCCGGCGCCCCGCTGTCTGCCGCTGTGCCGGCTCCGACCGCCGACGGCTCACGATGGCGTTTCCGTGTTCTCTGTTCCGCCCTCGCTGACAATGGCCGTCCAAGTAGTCACCGACGATTCGATCAATTTGACAAATTGACGATAACGTCGACTCCCCGTGGCGGCGGCGGGGGCCCGCCGAGGTCCGCCGGGGTCCGCCGAGGTCCGCCGAGGCCCGGCGCGGCATCCGCCCCCCCGAAACTTTCAGCCCAACTGCTTTTCAGCCGCCCCGATAAAAACCTTCTCTACGGCATCCGCGATCGAAATCCGATCCGCGCGTGCGATCAGCGCACTTTTACACAAATTATTTACGCGGCGTTTACGGTACTTGTGAACTTTTTGTTTTTTTTTGACCTCGTAGCTTCTACGTACTGTGGGAGCCCTGCTGCGCGCTGAACGGCCGAACGTGAGCAATTAACGCGCCCACGACCCCCGCCTGCTGCGCTGCACCCACGGCACCACGGACATGAGGCATGAGGAAGGGCCAACACATAAATTTCGATTGAATAAACAGCCTGTTAATGTGTCGGCGCCGCCTTGGCTGGTACGCAGCGCGCTTCCCAAAGACCGTTTGCGATGTACAAATAACACTACCACCCCCTCCCCCCCTCTCTCTCTCTTTCTCTTTTGGACGCTATTGCACCAACCGCCCGGCAACAAATAAGTGCGCGCCCTGGCATTTTAGCGCCATCAGGTTGGCAGTTGCCGTAGATCCCTCCCGCCGCCCGTTAATGTTACCCGAAACAATTATTTTTATTTTCCCCCTTCTTTATTTTTCCCTCCTCGCGTTCGGCGTTCGGCGTTCCGGTCGGTGTGGTGGTGCGCCTGGCTGCCGGCGCGCGGCACGCTTGCCAACTTCGGCTCGCACTAATTAGTGTGATGCAAAAGCATCTCAGATATTCCGTCGAGGTCTGCGTCCATGAAAAGAGTCGGAGGAGAAGATCAGGAAAGAAAAAAAAATAGAGAAACGAAATCAAATGATTTCCTCTCTCCCTCCCCCGTACATAAACGCCCATACAATGCTCAGAGCAGCAGCGGGGCGGTGAATTGCGGAAGGGAAGCAGGGGAGGGGTGCACATGGCGGTGGCAGGTCGCCAGCCGTCCGATACCAGCATTCCTCTCTCAATGAGCGATTTATAAGCACGCGGCACCAGCACCCTTCACTCCGATACACAAACACCCTCTCTCTCTTTTGCGCCCGGAACAGTGGGGCCGCGGCGGCGCCGCGTGGCTGACCGGGTGGGTGATCCGACATATCGCAGCAGCGGAGGACGCGGCGAGAGGGGCGGCCAGAGCCGCAGACCCTATCCAGTTACACTCATGCGGACGCACACAAACTTTATGTGATCCATATTAAAAATTGTGTACAACGTGGGAACGAGTTGTGTATGGGATGGTACGTGTGCACAACTCGATTTTACCCGCGGTGCCCCCTGCCCCTGACGTGTCCCTGACGTGTCCCCGAAGTGTCCCTGACGTGTCCTGAACGCCCCGTGTCATTCCCCCGAGGCCGTCGTTGTTGTAAGGTTTTAAGTAGAGACAAGGACACAAAGGCCGACGAGTGGTCCCCCGGGGGGGCGTGCGGCCGGGCGGGGGAGGTCCTGCTTGGAAGACGTCCAGCCCGTGTCCTGCGGGACCGCCGGGTCCGACGGCTCCACAATACCCAGATTAGGGGACATATTTACCGGGGCGAGGCTCTTGAATAAGCGAGTGATTCTGAGGACGATGCGGCGGCTTCAGAGCAGATTAACCTGACCTCCCCCCCTCCTCCCCTCGTCCGTCCTCCTTTGGGCTGGCTCCTAGACAGAGGTGGGGGGGGGGGGGGGGGGAGGGGGGACTGTCTGGACGTCCCGGCCGCCGCCCCGGGGCCCCGAGGCCGGTCCCCTTGTGCTGGCAGCAACAGCAGCGCCCGCACGGCCGGACGTACGAAATTATTGTGCTGATTGAAAATGGCCGCTGGAGGCAATTACGTGAGCACGTTACACCACTGCAGCCGCCGTGGCCACCACCGCCGCGTCTACAAGACCCCCCGCGTCGCTGTGTGTGCACTGCGGGGTCCGGAGTGAGCCCCTCGGGGGGGACTCGGGGCCCAGCTCGCGGGGGCGGCAGGAGTGCGTCTTAAGTGGTTTACCTGGGCAAGCAGACGTGTCCAGCCACTCCAGCCGCTCCAGCCGCTCCAGCCGCTCCAGCCCCCGGGGCCGCTCCAGCCCACGGCCGCCGCCGTCGCCGCAGCTCACGGACGGACGCGCGCGGGTCGCCCGGGTTCGAGTCCCCGCGGCGGCGCCGCAAGGCCCCCGCCATTTATCCCGGCATTGCTATGACGCTCGCGCCCCCCCTACGGCGTCGTCAGCGGCGGATTTAACTGCTTCCACTCTGAATAAGCGCGCCTTGAGAGATACTGCGCCGAGGCACGGCGCCGCGGCCACAGGTTGCCTGTTGAAGTGGCGCCATAGCAGCGGCGCCGGCGCCAGTAGGGGGGCTGGGCTCCGCGGGGGGTCAGAGGTTAAATGGCGTGTGGGGCTGCTGCTGGGGAAGGTGCAGGCGGAGTGGTAGGTAGATTGCTTTGCGCTGGGTATGGGGTGAAGTTACTGTGGAGCGCGGGTCAGGGCGGGGCCGCTTGCAGCGGGGTGTGTGGGGACGAAGTTACCCCGCACGCGCGCACACTCACACACACACACACACACACACAGGGTGGCACTCTGCTGTGCTCAGAGACACTGGCGCCGCCAGGACCACGGCTGGCGCCGGGCCCTATGCAACGACATGGACCAGAGAGAAACTTGCTCCGGAAAACAGGGATTAGTTCCAAATCGTTTCCTTGCCACTGGAATAAATTCCAGGAATTCTCGGGGCTATGCAATTTAGTCGCGGTTGGCAATGGTGGAAGCTGAGCGCAGAACCCCCCGATCCTCTCCCTCTCTTTCTCTCTCCAGTATCTCTTTCTCTCTCTTTCCCTCCCGCGCGCTAGCCTCCTGACCTTCGCCGGCTCGCCCTCCGGCCCAAACTGTCCCTCCGCTCCCATTAGGGCCCGCGGTGCTCCAAGCGTCGGCCCCGACATACCGGCAAGATAAATGGACGAATAACCACACCGATAACTCATTCCGGACAAATCAAGAGGAGGCGAGAGGAGGGCTCTGCCGGGGGCCCCGCCGGGGGCGCTCGGACCGCCAAGGAGTAGTTCAACACTTCCGGGCGGCAGCTTCCGAACTCTGGGCAGGCGGGGCGCCCGGAGCACACTAGACTGGACGCGGGCGAGAAAATACCCCAAAAAACAAGAGGAGAGAAATGGACAATAAGGAGACGGGAACATCGGCGATAAGCTGTTGGAGTGGTTGCTGTCGGGCGGCGCCGAAGACTGCTGCAGCCCGCTGGCGGGGTCTGAGGCACTGGGGGGCGGCGTAAGTGCATTTACTGACTTGGGGGTCCCCTGCGGGGGCTGCGGGGGCTGCGGGGGCTGCGGGGCGCGGGCGGGCAGTGTCCGCAGTGCCTGCAGCGCCGCGGGGCCGGGAGGTCACGCCCACCCGCAGGGGGAGTGGCTGCGACATGTGTCTCTCCGACACGCGCGTTCAAAAAAAATGAAGGAAAAAAACCCATTTTGACTCCATTTTGCATAATGGTTTCCGAGATTATACCGAGTCTGAACGGCCATCGGTCAGGTTCACAGTTCTTACTGTCTTTCTTTGGTGTATTAGAAATGAACGAGAAAAAAAAATGTTAGGGGAAAAAATACAAGAAAGAGAGAGGGACAGAGAGTCTCGGACTTAGCGCGGCCCAGCGCCCCCCGCGGGGGTCCCGCCCGGTAGTCTGCACGCTGCACTAAGGTAAACTAATTACGCCACGATTTGAGCGGCTCTTCTCTCTCCGTCCGCGCCACGCCACGCCCTGCTCTCCACCGCCGCCGCCCCTCTCAAACCCGGCACTGATCCTCTCCTCGTATTTATGCTAGGTGAGCGGGGGGCCGCTGGCCAAGGGGCGTGGCCGGGGGAGGGGGAGGAGGAGGGGATCTGTGCCCTTATAGGCGCACACTGACTGGCCTGGCGACTGGACCAGCATTTCACACCGACCGAAAAACCGGACGGACCGGCAGAGAGCCGAACCCACGACCAGTCGCTCGCCGACCGGACTCGCTAACCACGCGGCTACACGGAGCCACGGTGCGGGGGGGCCGGCGGCGCGGTAGAATCGGGGCCCGCCCGCGCGCCCGCACGCCGTCTCCATTACCGTGTGTAATCACACGCCCTCGCCGCCCTGATCGCCGAGTAATTGGATTGAGCGCTGACAGGCACAGCCGCGAGTGTAGGGCGGCTCGGGTGCGAGTGCGGGCGAGAGACTGTCACCCGCCGAGCTGCCGAGGCGGCGGCCGTTGCCCTCGCACGACCTTCATTTATTTGCAATTGCGTTTAGGAATTTCTCATGATTCTCGCGCGGGTTTGAGCGGGGAGGCGGATCGGCCGTGCTGCTGTCTCCGCGCGGGCGGACAGGGGCCGCAGGGGTCGCCGCCGGGCTTATGTGTACTCGTATTGTCTCACATCAAATCGCCGATCTGCCGACGCAACGGGACAGAATATACTCTGAGAGGAAAGAAGGGGAGGCAGGGAGGGAGAGAGATAGACAGCCAGATAGAGAGAGAGAGAGAGAAGCAGCAGCAGGGCTGATCTGGGTCTTCCTAGCGTGTGTTCAGCTGCCGCGCAGCCCTACACGCCCTACAGGCCCTACAGGCCGCCTCACCCCCACCCTACCCGCTGCCGGGCTGGGGTCCCCGCACCGTGACTGGAGCCGGCTGGGCCGAGTAGAGTCATCACATTGGATTTCGGTAGGAAAGGAAATCAATTGAGGTCCATTCAAGCCGCTCGGTGAGGGGCTGCGGGGGGAGGGGGAGGGGGGGGGGAGGGGGGGGTCACAAAGATGCCTCCCCTAATCCCCCGGAAGGACCAGGCAAGAATAACAGCGGAACAAAACGCACGCGGAGCGAGGACCGCGGGGTGGAGTCAGGCGGGCGGAGCCGGGCGCCGCCGCTGCCAGGGGGAGACCGGGGGACACGGAGCGGACGGAGAGGCGACGATTTGCCCTCTCCAGGAATGGGATTGGCGGCATTGCGCCGGCGGCGGTGGGACTCGAACCCGGGGCCGCCGTACGTGCGGCGTTTCCGCTGACGATTCTCGACGGCACTTTTGTACAAGGCTCCGGCGGTGGCAGCCGGCGGCCCGCTCCGGCATCAGGGCGGATAAGGGCGGGTGGAGGCAGATCCAAGGGCCGCGGGGGGCCGCGGGGAGCCGAATGGGCCGTTATCGGGAGATCGCGGGGGCGGAGCGCAAATCGCCGGGGAGCGCCGCCGCTGCGATAACAAAAACTGGACGGAACTTTACGAAAACAAAAAAAAAAGAAAGAAACTGAATCTAGGCGCAAGAGAAATTGCGTTATTCGAACATTATGTTGAACGCGGTCTTCACCGGTACGAGACGCCGCTCCCTCCGCCCCTCCGGCACACAGACAGGCGTTATCGGTGCGATTAGACTGAGTCTGCCAATACGGGGGCGGAGCGCTATCTGCAGGCCCGCTCAGAAACCACGCAAGAGGCACACGCGCGCGGGCGCCCCGCTGCGAAAGTGACAAAGACAACATATACAGAGGGAGCGAGAGAGGGAGAGGACAAGATGAGGGGCGGCGCGGCGCAGCCGGGGGCGGCATTTAAGAGCCGCCGCGCGAGAGAGACGGCGAGTGGGGGACTAGCCGGGGTGAGAGAGAGACGGCGAGTGGGCGCCTAGCCGGGGTGATGGAAGTGCGTGGAGTGGGGCCCCCAGCAGCAGCGGCCCCTTGCCCGCCTCTGGCGAAAGAAGCATTGGCGAGTCAGCACCCCCGGCCCGGCCCCCCGGCCTGCAAGTAGTGCCCGGAGGGCATCCCCGGGCCAGCATATACATACATCGCCGCGAGGCGCGAAGCGGCCGCCCTGACAGCGCTCGCCTGCCTCTCTCCCTCTCTCTCTCTCTCACTCACTCTCTCCCTCCCACTCGCTCTCGCTGGCGCGCACAACCGTCTCTGTCTCACCACTCACCCGCCGCTGCCGCCTCCTCCCTTATCTCTGGTTAGCCCGGCTGCGAGACAAGCGGCCGGCACAGCGGCCGGGAGTAGAAGGATACACACTGCATGGACAGTCCTGCCGGAACCCACAAACCGCGCGCGGCATCAAACTCTAAGACGGTCTGAAAACAAGCGGCTAACTTTTTGGCCCTGACTTCCTTCTGATCTACGAGTCCTCGCCGGGTTCGGCCCGGCACCCGGCGGAGGGCGCTAGAAGAGTGTCAGCAGCAGCAGCAGCCGTGTCATGGGGGGCTGCGAGCTCCGTCCCTGGGCTGGGCTCGGCCCGCAGGGCGCGCCCTGGCGCCCACTTCATACAACGGCTGTAAGGGCTTCCGGCACCTTGGCGTCCGGGAAGACTCGCCCCCATACCCTCTCTCTCTCACACACTCTCGCTGGACTGACAGAGAGAGACATAGAGAGAGAGAGGCTCGCGGCGGACGTAGCCAGCAGCAGCAGCGGCACGGGCAGACGCACCAGAAGGTAAAACGCACACTTTGCAAAAGGAAGGGGGTGGGGTGGGGGAGCGCGCCGTGCCGCGTGCCGCGTACCGCGTGCCGCGTGCCGCGTGCCGCGGCGGCGTGGCGTTGTAGCGCGATGCGCCCCGCCGCGCGCGCCCGGCACGACACGGTTGGAAAAACTCAAGATATTGCTTTTCTTTCTTTCCATGGTTTTCCCGCCCGCGCTCACCGCTCGCTGCTACTGCTGCTTCAGATTTTTTTTTCTACCCCCCTCTGCAGCTCCGTCTGCCCTGTAGCCAACCCGCTGCTCCCCGTTTCTCTCTCTCTCTCCCTCTGTTCGTCTCCGGCTCGTCTCTGTGTGTGTCGTGCCCTCTCTGTCTCCCGTCTCCGCACCGCAGCGCCTGTCTGAGATGTTATGCGGCGCTGACGTACTCCTTTGGCACAGAATTATTTAGAGCCGCCATTAGAAATTGACCCGAATCCGCCGCAAGCGACGCGTCCGCGACGGCTTCGGGGCTGGCGCCGGTCACCCGCGGGCAGACGTCAGCCCTCGGCGCAGGAAAGAAAACAATTTCGCGACCCGCACGGCCGTCTGCGCTCTCTTCTGCCCTCGGTGCAGCCGGCGTTTCCATTCTCCTATGATGCGACCCCGCTCTCTCTCTCTCTCTCTCTCTCTCTCTCTCTCTCTCTCTCTCTCGGACGGGCCTCGTGAGGGGCGAGCGGCTAATGCGTGGCTGGCTGGGGGCCGCGGGGGCCGCGGGGGCCACGAGATTAGCAGGTCGCCTCCGCACCGCCGCCGCGGCCCCCTCACCTTTGTGTTTACAAGTCGGAAGTAGCCGCGCACGTATGAAAATGTAAATGAATATGGAACAGTGGCGGCGCGGGACGGCAGGCCGCCCCACACGGGAGCGGGGCGCGGGCTGCTGTGGGCGGCCCCGGCCCGTCGGCCCGCGTCGTGTTTGTGTAACCAGGAATATTTTACACGCGGGGAACAGGCGGCGGGGAGTTTACCTGCAAATTCGCGGCGGAGATGCCAGAGAAACCAGGGTTCCCAATCCGAAAATTGGTGAAATTTTTGGGAAAATTTTGTGAAGCTTTTGGGAAAAACTGTGATTTTTTTTTGGAAATTTGGGAATTTTTTTTGAAATATTATGGATTTTTTTAGAAATGTTCAGCCATGACCGTCCGCGACGGAGCTCCACACACCCCAACAGTAATCGCGCCTGCACTTTCCCGATTCGGCTATCGCGGAGCTGCGAGTGTCTCTTCTATGGCGTGCCGCTCATATCAATAAAATCGAGACCATAGCAGTCGGTATCTGGGCGGCGGCGGGCTGCTGGAGCCAGCTGTAAATAAAGCTTCGCCGCGCCATAGGAGCCCGCGCCTGCCAATACTAATGCCGGCTGTCCCCGCAGGCCGTCAGGCCGTCAGTATACTTGGGTCGTTCGCATTTTAATGGCGTGTTGACTGGGGACTGATAGAGCGAGAGAGTGGTGCGATAGAGAGAAAGAAGAGAGAGGAGAGAGAGAGAGAGAGAGAGAGAGAGTAAGGGGGGCGGGGAAAAGTACACACGGGGGTCCCTTTTTCATTTCGTTCCTGGCGCGTCCGTCCCTTTTGTTTAATTCCTGTTATCATACGGCGCGGCGGCCCCGCCGTGCGTCACGGTGTGAGTGAGAGGGAGGGGGTCCCCGCCGGGCCCCCCCCCCCCGGTGGTGCGAGTGGGATGGACATATAGCAGCAGCAGCAGCAGCAGCGGTGCCCCGCCTTGTGTCGCCAGGCCCTAATTCTCCCTCGGCGGCGCGGCGCGGCGCGGCGTGTTACGCGGAAAGTTTACTGTGGTGAAAATTTGAGATGCGAGCGTCGGCGGCCCTCCTCGGCGAGTTGCGGCGTGCGCCTCGCTGCGCCTGTTTGCTGATGTAAAGCCAGGAAAGCACATCCGAGAGTGGCGCCGCCGCTGTAATGTTCCGGGGGTGACGCGGCCCGGCCCACGGGGACACGCACTGGCGGCGACACTCACCGGTGAAGTTGACCTTGAGGAGGTAGTTGTAGTAGAAGCTGCCGCCGTCCATGCTCAGCATGGCCGGGCACGTGCCGTTGCCGCCGCACACGTCGCGCTGCAGGGCGTGCAGTGCGTGCGCGAACGCGTACACCGCGTCCACCACGAACGGCACCTTGGACTCCTGGACAGCGGAAACGTAAAAATTAAACTTTTTTAAAAAGAAATTTCGATCAAAAATGAAAAAAAAAATTAATCTGTCACGATACTCTGTCGCGTTTTTTTTTTTCTCAAGTTTTCTCGTCCGTTTTGACCGTGCTCTGTTATTTTTCACTGGTTCGACAGAGTTACGTAATTTTTTTTTCACGTAAGAGGCGCACTGACCTGGAGGTAGCCGACGTCGGGGCCGAGCTTGAGGCCGGGCGCGCAGTGGTCGGCGGCGGCGGCGGCCTGCTTGCCGGCGCCCAGCGTGCAGTTGAACGTCTCCTGCCAGTACTCGTCGAACCACGGGTTGCGCGCGTTGTTCTGCGGCGTGAGGCCGGCCATGTAGGCGTCGAAGCCCGGGATGGGCTCCGTGTGCAGCTCGACCGTGAGCGCGCCCTCCGCCACCTCCTCCACGTCGCGGACCACATGCGGCTGCCGGCCCCAGCCGTCCGAGGCCAGCCACAGGAACGAGGTGGGCTCCTTGGAGCGGGAGGCGGCCAGCAGCAGGGCCCTGCAACAACGCGCGGCCAGCGGCCGGTCAGCTCGTGTCAGCTCTTGTCAGCTCGGTGTCAGCTGCGGCAGCGCTCGCAGGGCGGCGTCGTAAAGAGGGATACGACGTCGCAGTGATTAGGGCGGGGGAGGCGGTCCATCAACCCATTTTATTGTGCATTCCCCCGCGACCTGAACGAGACGTGTAACCGAGGCCACCCACCGCCGCCGCCGCCGCCTCTAGCTCCCGCTGCCCTATATTCCGCTCTCCATTCCTGCCGACTCTTTTTATTTTATTTTTTTTCTATTATTTTCCACGCGGCGAAACAAGGCGAGGAAAGACGAAGCAGTTAAATTATGGATTCTCCTCGATAGGAGTTCCCACCTGGTTGCCGCGGGGAGGCCTCCCCCCTCCCCCTCCCCCCCCCCCCCCCCCCCCCTCCCCCCCTCCCCTCCCCCCACCCTCCCCCCACCGCCCCCTCCGGCTGCTGGTGCAACGAACTTCCAATCACTTCCCAATTAATAGCGTTTTCCCTCAAGGTTGTCCCATCCCCCGCCTCTCACCTTGGCCCTCTCGCCGCGCCCGCAGCCGGCAGGAGGCCCCGAGGCCAGGAAGGCGGCCAGGACCTCATTTTCTCTCCTGCGCGGGCCGCCAGCAGAAAAAGGGACTCAAATAAACGATAAGCGGCGGGGCCCTGGCCGCGGGGCGCCGCGGGGGGCCGGGGGACCCCGCGGGGGGCTCGGCAGAGGAGGGCGTCGTCTGCATCCTCGTAGGATCATTAGAGACCGGACCAGTTCAGTTAGGGTCGCCATTCATGGCCAGCGATCGGTATCTCTACGGAAGGGGCGCCGGAGGAGAGGCCGCATGGTGGGCAGGTGCTGCGCCTAGAGAGACTCGGCCGAGTCTCTCTAACTGCGCCGCGCGTGCGGCCGGCTGCACTTACAGGCTCTGCCGTAACAGGACACTTGGAATGTACAGATATCCGTCAGTCGCGCGTCGCTGCCGCAGACCTGGCGAGAGAGATGGTGGGGTGGGAAGGCCTAAGTTAAAGAGGAGAGAGAGAGAGACAGAGAGGGGGGGGGATAGTGGTAAGGGCCCTCGCTTGCGGCCAGGACCGGGAGGGTAAAGCCTGCCCTGGCTTGTCACCGACCAACTTGCCCACAACTCAAACCCGGCTTCCGCCTCTCCAACTCGGATTCGATTCGAGTTCGAAGGGTATTCGCGCCTTTTCCGGCGGAGAGCTTTGCGGTCTGGCCCGCGGCCGGGAGGCCAGGAGGCCGCCGGCGTGGCCTCTGCTCTGTCCTTGTCGCACCCGGTGAGACGTGCCGGCGCGGGGGACCACTGCTGAGACCGCTCACAATTTCGCCGCCAACATCCCCCAAAATTTTAGCATTATTATGGCCGCTGTGTTTCGGGACGGCGGCGGCGGCGCCCCAAGGTTGGAAGGGAGACGTGCGGTGGAGGGTTGGAGCCCCCGGCACACACATGCACATACATCACAGGAGGGGCCGCGGCGGCCGCGGGGGCCGCAGGGGGTGCTGTCCTGACGGCTCCAGAGCGGCTCCAGCGGCTCCAGCGGCAGCCCTGGCTAGAGTGGCCCGGCCCAGTCAGCCTCCAGGCCCGTCTCCTCGACGATTCCAGTCGAGGGAGAGGCCGAAGGACAGAGAGGGGGAGAGAAGGGGGGGGGGGGGGGGAGCGAGAGAGAGAGAGAGAGAGAGCATCGCGAGGGCTGAACGCACTGGCTCGTTTGTATGCAAACTGGAGAGCCCGCCTTAACAGCGGACCTGGACTGACTCTGCCTGCCTTCTGATATCGCATCGCTCTCAGGCGGGAACAGGCGACGAGTGACTGTCGGCGAGGCCGCGTCGAGGACAATCACCCCCCACCCCCACCCCCCGCACTTTCAATTTCTTTCCCCTCTCTCATCTCTCTCCCCCTCCCTCTCTCTCTCTCTCTCTCTCTCTCTCTCTCTCTCTCTTGTCACCTTCCCCCACCTATTACACCGCTTTCCCCCTCCCCACTGTCTTCTTAACCTGCTGCCCGTTCAAGAAAAAAGAGGCCAGAACTAATTTGCACCGCAACTAAAAAATGCATCGCATCGCATCACTCGGCCTGGCTCTCCCTGCTTCAGGCTCAGAGTTTCGGACGGCACACGAAGTGGATGCGGGTCTGGTGCTGCGCTGGGAGTTCGGAGCTCCTGCATGAAGCTAACGTCTCTCTCTCTCTCTGTCACACACACACACACGGCCTAATCAGCTTAATTAAAAATTAATCACGGTTTTCGTGGACTGCGAGGGTGAGCGGGGAGGGGTTGTGGAATCTCCCCCTCTTCCACCCCATCTCTCTCTCTCTCTCTCTCTCTCTCTCTCTCTCTCTCTCTCTCTCTCTCTCTCTCTCTCTCTCTCTCGAGATCCCCGGTCTGGTCGTTGATGCGCCATCAGGCCGACCCTAATTCAAGGAACGTAATCTAATCAGTGTAGACCCCAGGTAAGCACTCCGGGGACCAGCAGTGACCACCAGCCGCCCCCTGCCGCCTCCCTGCCGCCCCCTGCCGCCTCCCTGCCGCCCCCTGCCGCCTCCCTGCCGCCCCCTGCCGCCCCCCGGCCGCCCCCCGGCACGCGCGTGGCACGAACGACGACCATCGTGCCTTCCAATTTGGCTCCAAAGTAGCTGCTCTCTCCGCGCCACACCGCGGCCCGCCGCCCCCGCCGCCCCGGCCGATGTTCCGCCGCACTTGTCAACTCCGGCCACGTCTAGTCCCCAGACCGATAACCCCGACCGCTTGTCTTTTCTGTTCCTTTTTTTTTGTCCGTCGGGATGCGATCCCGAAATGGGAAAGGGAGGAGGAAGAGATGGGCGGCATAGTTGGAGGAGGAGGAGGAGGAGGAGGAGGAGGAGGAGGAGGAGAAGAGGCAGGAGGGGCAGGTCGCGGTGCCGCTCCTCCTCGGAGTGAGAGTGGAGTGCGAGTACATAACTCACGACGCCCGGGTGCTGGACTCCATCCCGTGTCGGCCCACGCTTCTGATGAGTGCGCGAGTGTGGGTGGACGGGGAGACGCGGCGGTGTCGTTGTGCGGCAGGGGGAGCGGCACGACGCTGCGGGGGTATCAGAAAGCGAACAGCCAACGGCCGTGAAGGGAATCACGTTCGAGTACAGCAAACGTCACACAAGGGGGGGTCCTGGCAGCGCAGAGACAAGGACGACGCGAGCAGCGGAAGGCGCAGGGTAACTGAACTGGTTTCCAATAAAACATGCGCGCGTCACTGGCGGCGCCGCTCCAGCGGCTCCAGCGGTGGCTCCAGCGGTGGCTCCAGCAGCCGCTCCAGCAGCCGCTCCAGCGTCCCGCCACACCCCTCAGGTGAGCCGTGTGTGCCGTGTTGTCCCCGCGCCGATATGGAGCCAGTGGAGCACGAGGCACCACAGCCGGGGCGCCGTGCGGCGAGGCCCGGCAGCACAGCGCCTCCCGGCAGCAGTGTGGCGCAGGCAGAGGCCGACCCTGCCGCAGCAGCCGGGAGGGGCTCCGGGAGGGGCTCCGGGAGGGGCTCCGGGAGGGGCTCCGGGAGGGGCTCCGAGAGGGGCTCCGGGAGGGGCTCCGGGAGGGGCTCCGGGAGGGGTCCACAGCGTCAGCGCCCTTGGTAACGCCCCATCGACACATTCACATTCATATACGGTGGGAGGTACTTCTTCTCTCCGTCCGGTCCGGGAGAACGACCGGGTCCCTCCACTGGAACCCGTGCGGGCTGCCAATGCACACCACCACATCGCAGTATGGCTGACGCTGCGGCGCGCGGGGCGAGCCCCGTCTAGAGAGACTCAGAGTCTAGAGAGCCTCCAAGTCTCTCTAGCGCCGCCTGACCGCGCCGGGACGCGTCGGGCCGCCGCCGCCGCGCCGTCACTCACTCCGGCACTGAGTCGAAGGCGCCTCACTCGCTCGCGTGTTTCTCTCTTCGGTACGGGGTTTTCTTTCAGCTGTATGGAACAGGAGTTGACGTCTGAATGGGTTTCCGGTTCCGGTCAGAGCCGGACTCCCGGACCAGAGGGTGTGTGCGCCTGTGTGTGTGTGTGTGAGAGAGAGACAGAGGACAGAGAGAGAGAGAGAGAGGAGGGGAAGACATACACACAGAGCAAAAATTGAGTGAGCGACAAAGGGAAACATGATAGAGAGCGTCGCGTACGCCGGGCATTCCTGGCCGGTCCCCGTCAGCGGCGTCCCTGCGAGGGGTCCCCGGGAGGCGTGTGTGTGTGTGTGTGTGTGTGTGTGTGTGTGTGTGTTGGCGGAGGGAAGCGGCGCGGCCGCGACGGCGGGGCTGACGGGAAGAGACACGGGGCGACGCCGTCACGCGGACCCCCCGTGGACCTCCCGCCGACCCCCCGCGGACCCCCCGCGGGGCGCGGCGGCGGTGTGCGGCATGAAACATGCAGCGGCCGCGGGGCTGTGTGCCGTGCGGGGCGCCGGGAAGGGCACGGCGTGTCGTGTCGTGTCGTGTCGTGGCGTGGCGGTGCGCGTGGTGGCCTCCGCCGCGCGGGCGGGGAGGTTGCCTGCCGGCCCGCTAAGTCCTGGCGGTGGTCATTGGCATGTGCCCGCCCCCTTCCTCCTCCTCCCCCACAGCGGCGCGGGGCGCACGCACGAGGCTGCTCGCAGACGAGAACCTCGACTGGCATTTCGCCGGCGGGAGCGCATTATTTAGTGACTCAAAAAGTGGGCGACGAACGCAGCGCTCTGGCGGGGCAGGCGCCACTAGCGCCGCCCCCCGCAGAGAGGCGGCGCCTGCTGCTGTGGAAGTTAGCCGTCGCGGCTTGGCCGGATTGGGACGCCCCCGGCCAGCCGCGCCGCCGTGCAGGCCGCCGACGGCCGGGGGGCGCGGGGGGCCGCGGGGGGTCTGCGCGGCCGCCCCGCCGGGGACTTATCCAAGTCCGACGCCCGACCTGCCTAACCCCCGCTCCCCTCCACTCGCCGGCTCAGCCGCGTCGCCAAAGTCCAATCGGTTTTCGTATCCGAGCCTCCGCGCGCCCACGCGCCACTTGTAATTTACTTTCTGCCACTGGGTTTATTTCTCGGGGCGCCGTCTAGGTTTTATTTCTACTCGGATACATTTCTTCGGTGACTGATTCGCTGGGTGAGGGGGGGGGGGGGCTTTGGGACGGACGGGGCCGGCTCGCGTGATGGGCGTTGGCGCGGTGGCGGAGGCGGCCGGCCCGCCTCGGATCACACATCAACAATTCAGGACGCGACTCCTGATTAGCTCAAGTTCAAGATGGGCCGGTCAGCGGGTCAGGGCCTCGGCCAGGGCCTCGGCCAGAGCGACACCGGATGGGTTTTGTAAAGGGCGCTGCCTCAGACGACGCGCTCTCACGCATCCTTGCTGAAAGACACGAACCACCGGTAGTCTTGTACTCCGCGGCACAGCTCGATAGGCAACCCGTCTGACACGGTTCTGGCCGAGCCGGTTCCCCCCGGACACCGACACACACAAAGGTTAATGGTTGTTGGCTGCCCTGTGGATATCTCGAGAGCACAGCTCCCCCCCCCCCCCCCCCCCCCCCCCGCGCCTGCTGCTGCCGCTGTTTCGTTACATCTGTCAAGCGGAACCGACTTGTGAGGAGTAAGGTGGCGGACGAGACAGAGAGGGGGGAGGGGGGGGGAGGGGGAGGGGGTGAATGGAGTTGGGATGCCGGAAGCGAAGTGTGGAGCTGGCCCGGCGCCCGGAAGGTGGGGAGGGGGAAGCTTTGGTGAAAGGCGAAAACTTTTGTGAAATGAATGACGTGGTGACTAGCCAAAGCCCCTCCTCTCTCTCTCTCTCTCTCTCTCTCTCTCTCTCTCTCTCTCTGTCTCTCTCTCTCTCTCACATTCCTCCTTGCCCCCGCCCCACCTCCCCTCCCCGCCGCTTCCATTCACAAACAGTCAATCGTCTCATTACCCGTCGTGGCGCACGCCATCACTTGCGAACAAGTTAGCAGCCGGCCGCTGCGGGGGGTCCGTGGCGACTTGGCGGGGGGTCTGTGTGCGTGCCGCCCGGCCCGCCGCCCGGCCCGCCGCCCGGCCCGCCGCCCGGCCCGCCGCGTTCTGTCCCTCGCGGGTGGCGTGTGCGTCCCCCGCCCCCCCTCCGTACTTGTAGCAGTCGACACTGTCAGAAGGTACCACCATAATAATACCGGCCCGTCATCATGCCGGAGTGGCACCCCCGACCAGGGAGGAGCTGAGGAGCCGGACGGTCCCGCAGCCGATTAACACGTCCAGCCCCCTCGGCCCTCCCTGCGCGGCCACTGCTTGTTGAGTGCTCGTCTCTGTCCCTCCTGCCCCGCGCCCGCCGACCGCGGCGGCGACCTGCCGACCGACCCCCACCGCACACTGCCGCCGCCTCGGTCAACTATTATTATCTATTTTATTTCGAACATTATATATGAGCGCACGTCGTATTATTATTTCAGACCCAGAAAAAAAATGAACGCATATAAAGATGTGCAAGCTTGTCGATGCGTTTGTATTTTCATTTATTTATCAGAGAATAATAATGTTTGGCGGGTTGTCGGCGTGCGGGGCGGGGCGCGGCTGGGGCTGCTCCAATTAGCAGGTGAGTGCCGATTTCTCGTTATGCGGAGTCACGTCTCTCGCCGACGATGAGGAATCGGAAAGGCGGAGGCCCGGCGGCGGTGGGGGCGGCGGTGGTGGCGGCGGTGGAGGCGGCGGTGGAGGCGGCGGTGGAGGCGGCGGGACCCTCCTGCTGGGACGCGGCTCCGGCGCCACTGGCAACTAGCGGCCACTCCGCTGGCGGGATTCAGCCAATCAATTGGGAACAACAACTCGGGCGGCGGCAAGTCCAGCAGGCCCTCCTCCCCCACTCCCACCTCCTGCTACCACCACCTCCCTGACGGAATGCATAAATAAGTGAGCAACGCCCCGCTCCACCGGTCAGACGCTTATTGTCATGAGAGAAAGAGGGAGAGGAGGTGTGCGTGAGAGAGAGAGAGAGAGAGAGAGAGAGAGAGAGAGAGAGAGACTGGTCCGGCACCGGACCTGCGGATGACTTTCAGAGCTAATAAAACGTCAGTTTGGAAAATAAAAAAATACAGCGTGCGCGGCGTGCACGGTGTCCGTGCGGGTTTGTTTGTTTGTTTGTTCGTGTGTGTTTCGTTTTGTTCATCTGGCTTGGAGGGGAGTCCCGCCGCTGCTGACTTTATCCTGCCTCCCTCCCGTCTTCTCTCTCCTCTCCCCTCTCTCTCTCTCTCTTCCATCACAAATGCAGCGCGTGAGTGAGTGGGGGGGGGGGGGGCGGTGCGTACAGGAGCAGATGGTGCAGGCGTGGCGGGGCCACTTACAAGGCCGTGCACGGCAGCAGAACCCCTCGACAGCGTGACAAGGGTCACTGCGGTGTTTGAGTTTCGCGCCGGCCCGCAGCAGCGGCGGCGATATCTTTTCCCCGGACAAGAGGGGAGGGGGGGGGGGGAGAGCACGTGACTGGCGATACCGCCGCGACAGCTGCCGATAAGGATGCCACGATAAGAGGCGGGGCGCGGAGAGGGCTGCATTTCTGCCCGCGCGCCCGACCACCGCCGCCGCCGCCGCGGCTCGCACGGCGAACAGCCCAGCCTCGCCGGTCCGCCGCGATGCGGGCCCCCCTTGGGGCCCCCCTTGGGGCCCCCGCACCCCTGCGCCCTGCAGGGCGGCGGCGCAGCCGAGCGCAGCGCGAGAGCCGAACCAGCGGAGCAGCAAGCAGCAGGGAGCGTCCAACTAATATCGAGTTCTTGCTTGTTCTTCGGCGGGCGGGCGGCGGCGGCGGCGGATATGAGAAATTGTTGTAGGGCCGGGGGATCGGGCGGCGCCACCGGTGTGCGGGCCGACGTCAGGAATGCGGGCCGCGCCAAGGAGCCCGTCCGGAGCTGCACCACACACTCCCAGAAACGAATACTTCGAGTCGAGTTCCGTCACAAAATTTTGTCATGGTTTTGCTGAAGGCATCAACCCACCTGTTAAAAAAATAATTTGAAATTATTGAGCGTAAATCGATATTATTATTTTGAGAGTGCACTGGTAACGCTCCATATTTTTGAGACCCCCCGGCGCGGAGGAGCCGGCTGTTGCCGTCACGACGGTGTTCGCAGGGGCGCCAACACCCCCGCCGCCGCCAACACCCCCGCCGCCGCCGCCGCCCTTGTAAACGAGGGCCGCTTGCCCCCAAAGTTTCGCCGTCGCCACCTTTGCCCCATAAACTCCACATGGAAATGGAGTCCTGGAAGTAGTCAGGCCCCCCTCCGGTATAAGTACCGCCATAATCATCCGAGTTGGCCAACAAGTATCTGGAGCACGGGCCACTCTTTGAAAACCTCCCCCGACTCCGCCGCGCCGGCCGCGCGTGGCTCCAGGACACGGAGGCACAACGTTTCTCGGTAACCGCTATTTTTTTTCGTGCCACCACATTATTCTTATCTTTTATTTTTTGAAAAAAAAAATTGCATCTTGGACACAAATTTTTCAGACCGGATACGCCATGCTTTTGCTCAAGCATTTCAACCACGCGGCCCGGAGCATTCGGAATTGAGGGGGCGCGGTTTGGTCATGGACGTCAAATTTTGTGTCGTGTGATGTTTGCGGCCGTGCCGGCGAGAGGGACCGGGGAGCACTGAGGCAAGGAAGGCCGAAGGACCCCCGGGGGGCCCTGGCGGGGACCCTGGTGGGGACCCTGGCGGGGGCGGAGGGCCCCAAGCGGGAGGGGGGGGGGGGGGCTGGGAGCGCGCGGGCAGCCAACCGCAGCCCTGAAATAGTGGGAGCTGCCGGATAATCGGACCAACTTTTCCATACTCATGCCATGCCCATCCACGGCCGACTTCAAAAGGGCGAAAGCCGGGAGGGGACCAGAGAGAGAGACAGAGAGAGACAGAGAGAGAGGAGGGTGAGATAGAGGAGCGAAGGAAAGAGGAAGGATAGCGCCATGCCACCCAAGAAAATATTGAACTCGTAATATCGGAGAAAAATCAGGCAAGAAAAGGCGGAGAGCGGAGAAGAAAGTGCAGAGGAGAGATTAAACACGCGGAGAGTGTATGCAGTAATGGTGGAAAAGGGACTCTAGGTGAGGGGGGGGGGGGTTGCAGGGGATGCGGCGCCCTTCCGGGCCGTAGGATATTGGGGGAGAAGTGGGGTATGGGGCCTTGTTGCGGAATCGGCTCCGATGCCCGCGTGCCAAACAGGACGGCATCTCGTACGACAAAGTAAGTATCCTTTTTCTTTTCCTCACTTCCATTTCGGTTTCGTTTCTAAATTGCACCCCCCCTCTCTCTCTCTCTCTCTCTCTCTCTCTCTCTCTCTCTCTCTCTCTCGCACGCGCGCGCTCTCTCGGTCGAGATTGCAAACGATCGCAGAAATTAGAATTTACCGCAGTCCGTGTGGAACGGGATCGGAGGCGCCTGCGGTATCGGCAGAGGGCGTAGGTGCTCCCCGGCATCTGCAGCGCTTCTGGCCCCAATGACAGATGACTCTCGGGCGGGGGAGGTGCAAAGAGAGGGAGAGGAGGGGGGAAGAGAGATGGGGCGGCAGCAGCGTAATATGAAGGGAGTAACGCGGACGGAAATATTTTATTACATATATTTCTTTCCTCCCTCGCACACAGAGCTGCCGGCCTCAGGGCAGCGTGTCCATATGAACCAGGCAAGTGCAAAAAAAAAAAAAAAAAAAATGAAGGGCGGCGGCTCGCGGAGAGGGCATCCGAGTGCAGGAAAAACCCGGTGGAGGGCGGGAAAAAAAAGTTGTTTAAAAATTGGTCTCGGTGCGTTACATGGGTCTTGCGTCTGCCCCGGACCGCAGCGGCGGCGGCGCCGCGGACGAGACGGACTCGCCGCTCAAACTTTTGATGCCATTTTTTGTTCTGTTCTGTGCTTCTAAGACTAATTTCAGCATCGCCTTTTTACACGCGAAACGCAGATGAAAAATATGAGAAATGTGCAAAGTTGCGGGGCGCCGGGCCCGCGCGGAGGAGAAGAAAGAAGAAAGGGAGGCCTGCAAACACGAACGCGTCCGTCCTCAGGGCGGCGGGCCCAACGCCGCGGCGCCCATCGCCACATCGGCGCCGCATAAATTTCTCATCCCCGCCGCAGCCCCCGCGCAGTCCACGCGCGGCCACATCCTCGACGCCCCCGCAGCACCTCCGCGGGGGGGGGGGGGGGGGGGTGGAGACGATATGTATAATGACAGCACGAAACACGGAATGGGAATGCGCGAGGGGCCGCGGGGGCCGTGGGGTCCGTGGGGTCCGGGGGGGGGGGGGCGAACGGTAATTAAGACCGTCCGCAGGTCCCTCCGTTCGGCGCCCACACACACCCGCCGCGACTGCGGTCAGAAATGACGTCATGCTCTCCAGGATACCATCGCGCATACCTCTCTCTCTCTCTCTCTCTCTCTCTCTCTCTCTCTCTCTCTCTCTCTCTCTCTCTCTCTCACTGAAACGCTTCTTGTCTCTCTCGCACCTGCAGCCAGACTGCCACGGTCGTCAGCCGTGCCGGGTAGGCCAGACGGGCGGCCCGTACGCGCGGCGGCTGTGCGTGTTGCCTAGCCGCCGGTGCGCGGGCGCCAGCCGTCCGGAGCCGGGCCTCAGACCCGGGCCGCGGGCCGCATTGTCCCGGCGCCGCCACGCCCCGCCACGCCCCGCCACGCCCCGCCACGCCCTGCCAACGCTCTGCCGCCCGCCTCTGCCTCCGTTTCGTTTCCATCCGCGGCCCGTTTCCCCCGCTCAACTTTTCGGGCCCCCTTCCGGGCATCGTTTGGGAAGTTTCGCCTCCACCTGGCGGGCGCGGGCCGGCGGCAAAACACCTGGAGCCGTGCCTGCAGCGGCGGCGGCGGCGGCGGCGGTGGCGGCAGCCCGCCGTGCGGGACCGAACGGCGGCGGCGCGCCGACCGCCATAAGCGATCTCATTATAACGATAGCGACACACCGCCGGCTGGGCGCCCCGCAGAATGTCGGCGACGACGACGACGTTTTTGTTGTGGATTCCGCGGCGGCGGTCGCGCAATCCTTCGCCATCTGTTTTTTAATCTGATTTTTATTATTTCTGTTTTTCTTTTGTCTGCCGTCCCCCCCCCCCAATTATCAGAGTGAAAGAATTGTTATTGGAATCGGGGTTCGCGCGGCTGCAGCAGACGGTATGCCGCCAGCCCTGGCCGCGCCCCCCCCCCCCCCCGGAAACGGATAAAAAAAAAGAAGACGCGGGCTTCCGCGCTTTTGTCCATCTGGGAATGACAAACTTTTCAAATCAGCTGAAGGAACTTGTCAGTTACAGAGCAGCGAGTGGGCCGGCGGGGCTGGACGGGGGCGGGGCGGGGGGGGGGGGGGGGGGGGGGGAGAGCCTGCTCGTGGAGTGTGGACGCCGCAAGACACCGATCTCCAAGGGACTGACGAGGGACTCCGGGGGAGGGGGCGAGGGGGGCGGCGTTACACAACAAGCACGCGACCGCCACGCGCCTGGAAGTGGTCCTGAGTGAAAACACGACATTACGGAAATGGCTCCTTATAGCGCGCGGCCAGGGGGAGGGGACACACAGCAGACGGCAGCCTTCATTCATGTATTCAGCCAAACTTTTTGGCCGGTGCCTGACCCGAAATCCCAATAGGATTCCCCCCCCCCCCCCCCCCCACCCCCTCCGGTTGCCACTCGCCACTCCCCGCGCCGCCGCCGCCGCTCCCTGCCACGGTACTGCCGGCGCATGTAAATTAATTGGCCAAAAAAAAAAACAGAAACTCGAAAATAAGAATTGCAGTTTTATTTTTATTGATCTTTTTCTCTCTCGGAATATTCTCGGGTCTTGTGCATGCGTGCGGCGGGTGGCGCGCGACGCGTAAAAATTTTCGCGCTGAATCAGGCAAATCACTACTTTATTGAGAGTGCACGCCGCCGCACGGCGACGCGGGCCGACAGCCAACCCGCTCCCATCCTTTCCGATCCGATTCCGATGGCCGTCACTCATTCGGGGGCTACGCGTGGCGCGGCGTGGCGCGGCGTGGCGCGGCGGTGCGGCCACACGCTGCCAGCCTCGATTCCGATGGAGATTAATCGCCTGGACCGACGAGGGGAAAACTCCCCCGGCGCGGACGGACGGACGACCCGAGTCGCGACCCCTCGCGGGCCGACCCCCCGCAGGGCGGCGGGGGCGACCCCGCCTCACAAGTTAACGGCTTATTGACAGTACACTCGCAAAAAGGGGAAAAGGAGGTGAGTCGAAAATCAAGACAAAAAAAAATTCGCAGCCTAACATTACGTAACCAACAACACACAAAGACGGCGTTGCGCGCTACGGAGAGTTATTTGCATA
This sequence comes from Megalurothrips usitatus, assembly GCA_026979955.1. Lineage (NCBI taxonomy): Eukaryota > Metazoa > Arthropoda > Insecta > Thysanoptera > Thripidae > Megalurothrips > Megalurothrips usitatus. The sequence goes on from CM049598.1 coordinate 8,728,443, forward strand.
TTCATTTTTTCATTTTTTTAGCTGAACGACTGAGTTGCGTGGAAGCGCTCTTTCTTGCAGCAGCGCTGAGCTCGAGTAGCGCGGGAAGAATCATACACTCGGCTGAGGGGGAGGCGGGGGGGGGGGGGGGGGCGGGGGAAAATTAGGAAGATAAAAAATGGAAGCAGTATATATACTGGTAGGAATGCCATCATGAAAGGCGGCATCCCCCTCCTCTCCTTTCTTCGAAAAAAAATAAAATAAGTTGGATGCGCATTTAATACCGGGGCGAGACCGTCCCACCCTGCCGTCTTGCCTGTCCGCTGGGAATGACAATATTCCAACGCGAGCGAGGGGAGGGTGTCGAACGGGGGGGGGGGGGGAGGGAGTTGAGCAGGGAGGGGAGCAGGGGAGGGGGCAGGAAGGAACCGTCGAAAGATGAGCCGGGCCGGCTAGACGGGTGATCCTTCAAGACGCCGCGCGGCGCACGGGTTTGGGGCCGCGCGGCGGGGAGCCGCCACACGCTGTGCTCCTGCGGCCCCGAAATGCTCTCAGCAAGTAGGCCCACCCTCTGGCAAACTCCCCTGCACCTCGTCGCCCCCCCCCCCCCTCCATATTAGCGGCTCTCCGCCAAGTTTCGCCTGGCGCCTGGCTTGTGTCGTATCCAACAGTTGACTTCCTGACGGGACGGCGGCGTGGTGCACCGTGTGGCGGACCCAGGAGGGACCCGGGAGGGACGCGGGGGGGGGGGGGGGGGGGCTGACTCAGTAGTGACAGCGGCGAGGGGCGGGCGTGGCTCGCCACGTCTGCGGCCACACCGCTGTTCCCCCCGTGCCGTGGTCCCCGCGCCGCCGGGCCGCAGCGCTACCGACCGCCGGCAGGTGGACTTCTATCAAACACAGCTGTCTGAGACGACCGCCACTGAAGCCGGCCACACCGGCAGCCCCCCTCCTCAGGACACCGCAGGGGGCGTTCCCCGGGGATACCTCGGACCTACCGTGCCTCACGGCTCGTGCCGTGGAGGTCGGAAACGGAGCAAGGCGGGGCCCCTGAGAGGGCGGCACTCGAGCCCTGATGGTTAGAGACCGGGGAAGAAACCACCTGCTCGGGCGTATGACCAACTCTCACGAAACAGAACTGGCCCGGCGGTCACTCGGCGGTATCGGAGCCGGAGTTATTTTTTCCCCACTTGTTTTACCCGGACTACGCTACGGCGTCCGGGGAGCCTGTTCCCCACCGCCGCAACACAGAGTCAGGTTAGTTTCGACAAATTCACTGGAGGGCGGAAGGGGGGGAGGGCGGCGCGCGGGGGACGGAACAGCCCCGCCGAGATTTTAAGCCCGGGGCGGCGGGCCGGCGGGCGAGCGCGGTGCGGTGCGGTGCGGTCGACTCGCAAGGGCTGATTAAATAAGGGTCCTAACTTATTTGCATTCTAGTGTACACGTTCCCTCGTAGGCCGGGCCACCACCACGGTCCGGGCCCTCGGCCCCTCCCCGTCTACCGCGCCCTCCCTCGAGAGCGATTTGGCAAGGATACAGCGGCGGGGGGGCCCTTGTGGGAGGTGGCGGCGGCGGCCCTGCGGGGCCCCGGCGGGGGCGCGGCGCGGACAGTTATTGCCGGGGAACAACACGGGTGGTGACGGCCGCGGCACGCACCTGGCGTCCTCGGCCCTGGTGAACAGCACGACGGCCCTGGCGTTGCCCTTGCTCAGCTTGCGGATGACGTCATCGAAGGCCGCCTGGTCCGCGTTGCCGTGGACTTTGATCTGCGCCGCGATGCACACGCCGCGCTCGTTCGCCTCCCGCTGGAAGACGTCGATGCCGTTCTCGCCGTAGGTGCCCTCCGAGTGCACCGTCGACACGTACGTCCAGTTGAGGGACTTGACCACGTCCACCATGGCGATGGCCTGGAAGTTGTCGGGCGGCACGGTCCGCGCGAAGAACTCGAACCGGCTCTTGTCGCTGAGGTCCTTGGCCGTGGACGCGGGCGACACCTGCGGCACCCGGAACAGCCGCAGCAGCGTGGCCACCTGGATGGACACGGACGAGTAGGAGCCGCCCACCACGCCGATGATGCGGCCGGGGATGCCGCGCTTGAGGCGCGGCGGCTCCTGGTCGCGGCACTCAAGCGCGGTCAGGTCGATGCTGTTGGGCGTGGACCGCACGAAGGTGAGGGACTGGTTGAGCGCGTACGTGTCCCGCGAGCACGTGTCCAGGATGTTGACGCCCAGCTCGATGCCCGGCAGCAGCTCCGGGTCGCGGTTGATGGTGTCGACGGCGTACAGCATGGCCTCCAGGCGCTGCACGCCCCGGTTGTACACCTTGCGGCCGCACGCCGCCACGTCGCCCTTCTCGTGGACGGGGAACAGCCCGCCCAGCGTGACGTCCCCCCGCGTCTCCACGGCATTGCGGAGGCTGGCGGCGGCGGTGGCGGCCGACGGCAGGCAGACGGCGAGGGTCAGCGCGCACCACCACCAGCACAGCGCGGCGGGGGGCGGGCGGGGGGCGGGCCGGGGGGCGGGCCGGGAGGGTGGAGGCCCATCGCCCGCCGAGGACGCTCAGCACCGCGGCGACCACCACGTCCTCTACGGAGACGTCCCTCGGTCCACCATCATCCATGGAAGGACGCCGCCGGTGCTCTGCGTCCTCAGGCGAGCCGCGTCAGGGGGGAGCAGGTCCTCAGTCGGCGTCCTCAGCACGTCCCCGGCGGCGGAGGCGTTGCCGGGCTCCCAGGACCAGGATGCAGCGGCTGCAGTGGCTGCGCTGGCAGCAGCGCCCCCCGCGGCGCCCCCCGCAGCGCCACGCCGCCATCCCGGAGCAGCCGGAGGAGCGCGAGGAGCAGGAGGTAGGGGCCCGGCGGCCCGGCGCCGGCCGCGTCCTCAGCGCTCGCAGCCGGGCATGTTGACCGGACGGCTCGCCTGCAACAAAAGAGACATCGTCCGTGACGATTACCGGTGTCGGTCAAGACTTCAGAGAGTATGAGGGCAGAACGGACTCGATTGGGGAAGCCGTCGGTGGCGGGTAAGAAGTACCTCGAGTACCACGGGAACCTCGGTGGGGGGCGGGTAAGAAGTACCTCGAGTACCACGGCTACCTCGGCGGGGGCTGCGCCCGCCGCCAGCTGGACCTCACCCCCCCCCCCCCCCACTCTCGTAATGCTGCCCTTCGTATTCCCTTCTTTGCAGGCAGCCATCCTCCCGAATACCCCCAGGACATGAAATCTTGATTAATAAATATCGTTCCATATTCATTCTCATGATTTACATCCGCGATTTACAAGTTTATTTTTGCCCGCGGTTTTTTTTTCTGGAACACGTGAGACAAGGAGGGAGGGGCGACGAGCCCTCCCCCCCCCCCCCCCTCCCTTCTCTCTCCCTCCCTCTCCCGGCCCCCTGGGCTCAAACGGCATTCTCGAGCGAACCGGGCGCGATCTGTTTGAACAGTCGAGAGTTGTGTGCTTGAGTGTGTGTGTGTGTGTGTGTGTGTGTGAGCCCGGAGGAGAGAGGAAGACGGAGATAGACGCCACAGGCAGAGTGAGAGAGACGAGTGGCGGGTGTACGGTCCTCCTCTCCCCTTCCCCTTCCCCCTCTTCCGTTTCAACTTTCACTCTCCCATTTCCTTTTTTGTTTCGCTGGGGCCGATCGCCCCCCCCCCCCACTCTCTCCCCTCCTCCGTCCGCCGTTTGACCACAGGTATACCGGTCTGCACCCGGCAATATTCCGATCGCACACAGACGCACGCGCACACACTCGCACACGCATGGCGGAACATCGGACAGCACGCCCCCCTACGCAGTACAGACGCCCCAGTGGGACCTCCCTAGCGTGCGAGTCTGTGAGTAATTTTTCGGGTCTCGCGGTTCGGTAGCCGAGCAGTAACGTCTGACTGACCGAAACACTCCGTCATTGAACTGGCAGCGGCAAAAAGCTCGGCAACGTTTTATGCCGCGGTGCCCCGTGCTTATGATGCCAGAGGCAGCAAATAATAACGTACACTCCGGGGAGCGTCTGCGAGCGCAGGACGGGACTTCAGGTACGTTAGCACCGCCCTCTGCCCCCACTTCTCTCTCTCACACACGCATACACCCACATCCCATTTCAGGCGCACTTACGCTCCATTTGTAGGTATGCAAAATGCGTTTGGAGGGGGTGGGAGGCCGGCAAGGCGTGGCGGCGGCACGGACGACGGCGGGGAAGGTAACGTATCATGTGCATACTCTGCCAATAAGAAATAGGCGACGCCAGTGCGCTGCTGCCAATAATCGAGTATCGGACCGCCTCTGCGCCTTGCCACCACAGTTAACTGGATAGACCGTTCCGTCGTCGTGTGTAATAGAGTGGGCACATGATGGGGACCGGAGCGGACGGCGCGCGGATGTGGGGCGCGGCCGTGGGGTCAGGCCAGTCAGGCCCGGTCACCCAGCCGACCCCAGCGCCGTCCGGCAAACTTTGACGCCGACGGGGGGCAGAGAGAGAGAGAGAGAGAGAGAGAGAGAGAGAGAGAGAGAGAGAGAGAGAGAGAGAGAGAGAGAGAGGCGGAGAAGAGGGAGGAGTGAAAGAGCGAAAGGGGCGGGGCGTCAAAATGTATTATGTCGAGCCGATCTCAGTGTTCGGACGGTGGTCGCACGGGTCGGGACGGCGTTCAATCTGATTCCGCGGGGGAAAAGTTGGCCAGGCGGGGCTGGCAGGGCAGGCAGGCAGGGCGGGACAGGCGGGGCAGGCAGCAGAGGTCCTTTCGGCGTTTCCTTTCGCGCACTGGACGTACGGACGGACGAGGGGGGGTCGGCCGTAAATTCACGGGTCGGAATAAAAACGTGTCTTGTGAGAATGAGCAGGGCGTCGGTGGAGGTCCGTGGCGGCGCGTGGCCGCTGACTTTCGGCCGCCCCCCCGCGGAGTCACGTGGCCGCGCAGATACGATCGGGGGGGGGGGGGGGCTGAAAGTCGCAGGGCGCCGGCCGGGCACACCATCCGAGGCGGCGGCGGCCGGCGAGGAGTGAGAGATAAGGAGCATGGGGGGGAAGGAGCAGGCGATGGTGGTGGCGGTGTAATGATGGAGGTAATGATGGTGTTGGTGATGATGATGGGGGTAACGACTGCTGATGACGACGGGCAGGGTACGGAGCGGTGCACCCCCCCCCCCCCTGCCTTTGTGTTTCCTCTGGCGCTGCTGCTGGCGCCACTGGCTCTGCCGGCGCCGCCACTCACAGAGGGTCCGGCCGCAGGCGCCACCTGTGATGTTCTGCCGACACTGTGCCCTGTGTGTGTGTGCACCTACGCGCCTCTCTGTGAATAAGGCCGCGGACAATACGGGCAGCAGCGGGTTTGATGACTGTTGCAGCGGCGGCAGACGCCCGCCCCGGCACGGCGCAAACATTCTTTTTGACCCGCCGTCGACGCCGGCAAGTGCCGCCCATAACGAAGATCTCATCAGCGAAGCCTGCGGATAGTGCCACAGTGTTGCACGTCACAGAACGCCGCGCGCCGCAGGGCCAAAAAGGCCACGACGCCGTAGGCGTAAGGCCAACGGGGCCATTCGGCCACAGGTCCACGGGTCCACAAGGCCACCGGGCCACCGTATCGGCTTAACAGCCGCCGCCGACAGATCGCCCACGGCTGTAATTAAATGGGAGTCCAGTGCAGCGCGTGGCGGCGGTGCTGCCGTGGCACCGCCGCCGCCGCACGCCGCGGACTGCAGCCGCACGGTACACACTCTGCAAATATCCATTCCATGAGTTATTGGCCGCTCCGCGTTGAGGCCGTCCACTCGCTGGTGACGGTTCATTGCCAACCATATCGAGTATATTTTTCTATTTCCGCCCGATATATTTTTTTTTCCTCATACCGACGCCCTGCCCCCCGCTGCGCTCTACCGCACAGTCGCTTGGGAGCCCGGGAGCCGACGGAGGATCCGTCTGGGCGTGACGGCGGCGTGTTATGGTTTTCAAAAGTTCGTACTATGTTCTCTGCGCGCGCTACCTGTCTCTCTCGCACACATAAGAGTTCCCTCCCCCCTTTCACCGCCAGAGCCCGCCGCCCCCGTCCCGTCCCGTCGCCGGCGCGGCGCGCCCGCGGCCCGGATGCCTCAACCGTCCGAGCGAAATGCGGCGTCGCTCGGAGAAACGAGAGCGCATCGCTGTTTGAGTCCGTCCTCGGAGCCGCCGCCGCTCCGCGCCGCGCTCCGGCCAGGAATTCATGCCAAGCAGTGCCAGGACGCGGCGGCAGACAGAACCCCCTCGGCCGGCAGCGGCCCCGCGGCAGCTGGTGCCGTCAATGTAATAAAGTAACACGAGGCCAAAACCCCTTTTTGGCTTATTGCTGTAGGCGCTCTCTTGTCGCGCTCCGCGCCACACCGCGCCACGCCACGCGGCGTCGTCTGGATTTGCCATCACTATATTGGCGTAAGCGGGATTCTAGTTCCCTCCCGAACCGCAAAGACAGCGACTACGGAGCGACTACTCTCTCTCTCTCTCTCTCTCTCTCTCTCTCTCTCTCTCTCTCTCTCTCTCTCTTTCCCCCTCTCTCTCCCTATCTCCCCCCCCCCTCTCTCTCCCTCTCTCTCTGTCCCCTCTTCAGCAGCCCTTACACTTCGAACTAAGTTCCGATACCAATTTCCCCGGCGCCGCGACACAAGCCGTGGCCCCCGCAGCGTCCTGTGTTTTTATCCAGGACCCCTCCGCGGACCTTCGGTCCGACACCAGCCGATAGTTGCAGTATCGGTAATTTTCCCAACTCCATTATCATCGACTGGTTTTTTTCCCCCCCACGTTTCGGCCCTTTTGGTTTCGCACGTAAGAAGAAACTCGGAATTCCCGTACCGACCTGAAGATTTTATGAACTTACCGTCCTTCTCCCGTTCAAAAAACTTACAAAGTATGACCGGTCAGCACAAGTAGCGCTTGAATTAAAAAAAAAACTCCGCTTCCGTTTGTTCTTGTTGCATCGCCGCGCGTAGTCCCTAAACCCGATTTCTAACATTTCTCCTTCCCCTCTTCGACTTTCCCGTGTGCTCAAGTTCACTCGCCTCGCGTCCACGAACCTGCTCTTCCCCATATCCATTTTCCAGACCACATTTCGGCCCTCTCACTCTGCCGACACGCCGTCGTCGAGGGAGAGGGAGAGAGACGGGAAAATAGAGAAAGAGGGAGAGGGAGAGAGAGAGAGGGGGCGGGGGCGGTGCGAAGGGGGGCGTGGAAGGGCCGAGCAGAGAGAACTCTACACCACGCGAGGCCAGTGGCTCCGATGGATCACCAAGGCTGACGTTCCGAGGGGAGGGCAGCCGAAGGCAGCCGCACGCGTAGGAAAATCGTGGCGTGGCGTGGCGTGGCGTGGCGTGGCGTGGCGTGCCACTACACCGCTGCCGACCCACTTCCGTCAATAGACTGACGCTTGGCGTGTGGGCCGCGCGTGCATCGCTGCAGGCGGTCCCTCCTACACACGATGAGAAAAAAAAGAGAGAGAGAAAAAAAAAGGAAATTCGCCGCGTCCCCTTCATTGTCATGTGTGCACCATTTCTTATATTTGTTTTCTCTGCAAAACAGCAGCAGTGCAGAGACATCGGCGCGCGTGTTCTTTCAGTAATCAAGTCTGTCGGGCGATTAATGGAAGCGCGGTGACGTGTTGCGTTTCTCTCTCCCTCCTGCTCCGCCGCTCTCTCTCTCTCTCTCTCTCTCTCTCTCTCTCTCTCTCTCTCTCTCCCCTGGGAACACGGTACGCAGGAACGTGCGGTCGGGGAGGGGACCGCCCTCCAGGGAAATTGTTTTCTATTCATCTGCACTTAATCCGCGAGGCGCGAGGCCCCGGCGCCGCGAGGCTGTCGGGGGCGCCGGGGCGCGGATGGACTTCGCCCTTCGGAATTAAAAATAAAAAAAAGAGTCACCCTGACTCATCTCTAGATGGCGAGAGTATCGAGAGCGGCTTCGAGAGCGTCAAGAATATTGAATGTTGGTCTTAAAAATATATTTTATTCGAGGTTAGATTTTGCCGTCCGCCAGACGGACGGGTCGATGTTCATGCGAAATTTGTGACGCTGCCCAGAAAATTAGATTTAGACCCAAAATATGCGAACGTTTTTGTTTTTTTTTTGGGGGGGGGGCACTTTTCAGGACATGCTTCCTGGCCAGCCCTGCAAACACGTCCCGAGAGCTCCCGGCCGTTGCGGGTTTTGTCCAGGTGGAGGCGCCCCGCTGGAGCAGGCTGGCCACTCTCCTCCTCGGCTTGCGGCGCATGTCGAGTGGCGTGTGATGCTCGCACTGCAGCCCCGAGTGTCGACGGACAGGACGCCAGTGGATTAGTCCTGCGGGTCCTGCGGGCCCTGCGGGCCCCGCCCCCGGAATGCATGAATGTGATTGGACGAGCCGCCACGTGCCGGGCGATAAGGGCGGCCGCACGACCAGTGCGCCACTACAGTACCCCGTGGGTCGGGCCCTCTGGGGACCCTGTTGAAGAGCCCTTTACCCTCCCCCCCCTCTCTCTCTCTCTCTCTCTCTCTCTCTCTCTCTCTCGCTACGGCGCGCGCGGGTTTTCAAAAGTCCCGCGCTCCCTAACGTCATCTCGGTAGTCGTGTTTCAAAGCGGAGAAGTTGCTGCCATCGTCAAATACGATTTCCATAATGATAGAGAACGAGGACCCCTAGAGAGAGACGACACAGAGAGAGACACTAGTGGGAGAGAGAGAGACAGAGAGAGAGAGAGAGAGAGAGAGAGATGGAAGCAGACTGACCGGAACACATGATGAGCTGGACTGGTGGCATAATTACGACGCGAATCGCGAAGCATCGCAAAGCTCAGCGTGTCTCCCCCCCTCCCCCCCCCCCCTCCCCCCTCCCCTTGGGTCCTCTCTGTCCGACCGGCAGGGTAGGGAGGGACATCTTTATGGATCAAAGCCACGAAGCCGCGCCGCCGCCGGACTAGCCAGAGCCAGCAAGTTTGTGGGGACGCAGGGGGCGGGGCCAGGCGGGGCCAGGCAGGGGGGGCCAGGCGGGGGGCCCGAGCAGGGAGGGGGGCTTCATGGCACGGCGGTGAGCCCCGCACTGTGCGTGGCCATCGGAACAAGGGTTCACACAGAAGGCCAGCAGCCCGCATGGCGCCCGGAAAACCACTGAAAGATTCACAGCAGCCCCAGCCCAGCCTTACCCCCCGCAGAGCGCGCGCGCACACACACACATTGCTGCTGACAACCCCCCCCCCCCCCCCGCCCTACAACCCACCTGATTTGGCTCGATTCGCTTAGAGCGATCCCTCCCCCTTCATACGCGAGCCGCGGCAGCAGAGAGGCCCGACTATTTATCTCAGGTACAGCAATTTACCAGCGGGATTCCGCGCGCTCGTCCCGGCGTGTTTCCCGTGCGTATCTCTCATCGGGGCCTCCCCCTCCCTCCCTCCCCCTCCCTCCCCCTCCCTCCCCCACCCGCACGCACCACACCACACACCCGCAGACACGCGCGCCGGACTTTTCGGTAGCCCCTGCAAAGCCTCGCACGCGAAGTATTTTTTTTATTAATTTTTCAAAAGTCATTCGAACTCTTAGGAAGAACGTACTTTCCATCTTTAAAATTTTTCTTAATAATTTGCAAAAATTTTTCCGGGGATGCAAAAGGTTGTCGTCGTCGCCCCTTCTGGAAATACTCCCTGGAGGGTGACGTAATATCGTCTCCTCGCGGCCGGCGGGACGCCTGCACCTGTCAGACGGGTTATCGCGTCGTGGCGTTGGCAGCCCTGATGCATGACCCACCGCCGCCGCGACACCAACTTGACGACACCGGAATTCGCCTGTTCCGCGTCAAAAATCGACGTCACGCCTTTAACGCTGGCACCGCGAGCGGTCCTAACTTTCCGCCGACTGACGTATTCTTTAATTCGAAAGTTTAGATCCCAGGCCACAGTCGGCGGCGACCGCTGCCGCATCGAAAACAAGCGTGGCGGAAAGTTGTAATAACAGTTTGAATGGTGAACGCTGAGGTGTGTGAGTGTGTGCGTGCGTGTGTGTGTGCGTGTGTGACGCGGACCGGACCGGCTCGCCGGCGCCGCCGTAGGTAAAAGCCACAAACACCAAACACGACTTTTTTCCAACGCCTTTCATTCTGTTTTTGTCTTTATTTTTCTGCGACGACTTAACGCCTGCTTCATCTAGACCGCCGACGTGCAGGAAAAAGAGGGAAAAGAAAAGACAGCTCGTATATTTACGGTCTAGGAAAAGCCACACAGAAACACACACACACACGCACACACAAACTCTTTCCACCCACCGTGTCACGTGCTTCTTTTCCCGTCCCGCCTCCTGCTCTCTCTCTCTCTCTCTCTCTCTCTCTCTCTCTCGCACACACACACTCACTCTTACTGTGCTGCTGCTTATTTACCTCCGCCTCCTCTTTTCTATTTGGCCGCAAGTCGCGCCTCGTAAAAGCCTGGGAATAATACGCACCGACGCCTCTGACCCTCTCCCCCCCCCCCTTCCTGCCTTCCTCCCTATTTAACCCCCCCCCCCCCCCAACCCCTCCTCCATCTCTCTCCTCTGTCGTTGCGGCAGAAAGTGCGACATAATTCCAGGTGTGTGTGTGTGCGCGCGCGCGCCTACCTGAGAATAATCAGTTCCCCAGCGAGGGACCGTAATGGTATTTTTCAGGGTTGGCAACGAGGGGTTGAGGTGACTGCTCCCCCTCATAGAGAGAGAGAGAGCACTCGCTCCGTCTCTTTCCGCCGCACGCTCTGGTTTGTCCTGTCCTCGTACCTGCTGCAACGTTTTTATTTGCTGCACTTACACTCCACAATGTCGGCTCCAAATACTCCCGCCGTGCCCTCGAATCAGGCCGAGGGGGTGTTGAGGGGGGGGGGGGGAGGGGGTCGTCCAGCCGCCTTGCCTCTCCATAACTCAGCTGTATTCCGGGGCGCGTCGTAATGGTGAGGAGGGGGGGGGGGAGGGGGGGAGGACAGTCGCGACGGGATGGCGGCGGCGCGGGGGCGACGGCGTCGGCGTCGGCGACGGCCGCTGCCTGCGCTCGATGCAACTCTCTCTCCCTCCCTCCCTCTCCGCGTGCATCTCTCTCTCTCTCTCTCTCCCTCCATAAAGTGGCCATGCATGGAGGGGGGGACGGTGTCGCGCGTACTTGCAGCGGACGGCGCACGGAGCGCACCGTCCGTGCCGTCAAGTGGCGCGTCGCCAAAGTTCCTCGGAAAGTCATCGGGGAAAGTTCCGTGGGCGGCGGCACACGGCACACGGAGCGCGGCACTCGTCGCGGGCTGCACGCGCCCCCGCGCCCCCGCGCCCCCGCGAGCCCCCGCGCCCCCGGCTGCTGCCAGCCCCGCCCGGTACACATACCCGCCGTCACCAAGTTCCGACGCCGCTTCTGTCCTTTTTCAGTGCAGACTGCGCCAAGCAGGAAAAAAATATGACAAGCGCGACAGAAGTTTATGCGCATGGTCGTCGTATGCCATTTAAGAAAAATAAAAAAAAATTAGGCACTTGTTCCGCTAAAAGATTTAACTTTCCCTCGTCCTATTTCAAAAATTTATACGAAAAATAAAATCGTTCTATTTCGATGGGGTGTTTTGGAACATATCACCTCACTGCACCCTGAGTTATTTTTTTTCCGCAAGACCCACCGGCTTTGCCGTGCGGAGCCCTCGATGGCTGGCGGCGGCGGGTGGCCGTCGGGTCCCGATTTCTTTTGTGAGTGCGCGGCTTTGGCCTGACCGACTGGCCGCGCGGAGCAGGCGGGGGCCCCGCTGGAGGGCCTGCAGCCCCTCCCCCTCCAGGCTCTCTGGCCGGGGGATGGCCGCTTAGACCCCGGCCAAGTGCTATGCAGCGGCGGACCCGTGCTCACGCTGTCGTTCCGCAAAGAAGCGGTCGGCCGGGTCCGGGTCGGACAAGACTCCCCCGGCGCTGCCCGGAGCTGCCGCGGCCGCCGCCTGTATCCGAGCTCGTCTCTGGCTCTGTCAGGGCTTGGCACTCGGCCACCGGCCGCCCGAGGGCCGCGCCGCCGCTGCTGCTGGCTGAGGCGGCTGCCCGCGGCCTGGCGGGGGGTCGCCTCGCGCGGGTAGGGCCTCTCTCTGGCCGTGCCCAGATAAGCCGCAGACACCGGCCAAAAAAATGGCAAAATAATTCTTTTTTAAAAAAAAATTTCGAAAAATAAAATACGATTTTACAAAAGGAGCAGACGCCAAGGTTTTTCTTTGTCTTTTTGAGCTTTGTTTATCCTGGAGCGGAGAGGTTTGTAGTTTGCAGAGCCCAGGCCAGAGATGACGGTTGGGTGCAGACCGGGCGGACAGGGGAGGCACGGCGGGGCACGTCCACACCCTGAAGACGCAAGCCGCCGCCTCAGATCTCTCTCTCTCTCTCTCTCTCTCTCTAGCAGCCATATCTCGCTCTGTGTGTCTCCCTCACTCATCCATCCCGCCCCCCGCGCAGGTCTCGTACTCTCGTTACCTCCGTTATTACCGAGGCATATCTGCATTTCTCCGAGGAGGAGGAGGTGGTGGAGGAGGTGGAAGAGGAGGAGGAGGAGGAGGAGGAGGAGGAGGAGGAGGAGGAGGAGGAGGGGGAGGCCCGCCGCCGGGCCTCGCCATGGGGCCAAGGGTATGATAAAGCGGGGAATGCAAAGCGAGTGCCGAATCCGGCCCAACAGGAGAGAGAGAGAGAGAGAGAGAGAGAGAGAGAGAGAGAGAGAGAGAGAGAGAACGAGAGAGAGAAGCGAGTGAGAGAGAGAGAGAGAGCGCGAGCGAGAGAGAGAAGCGAGACGAGCGAGCTGAGCGTGCCGCGCGAGCGCCCGCCGAGTCCAGGGTAGGCCGGCCCGCAGCACACGCGTGTGGGCGGGCTGCCTACCCGTCAGGCGCTCCCCGCTGCCTGCCGCCGCTGCTGCTGTACCACCGTGTTTATGGACCGCCCCCGCGCACTCGCGCCCGTTATCTCTCCGTTATCAGTCTGCAGAGCACCACACTTGCAGCACACGGCCGCGCGGCCTCGACTAGGCTGTTTAGTCCTGCAATTTTCAATTAAATTTTCGGTACAATTTTTTTTTTCAGACGAACACATCAAAGTTTTCAAAAAAAAAATCCGAAAATTTCCTAGACTCGACTGTTATTATTTGCGATCATCAGAATATGCGGGAAGTGTGTTGCCACGCCACACACACACACACACACACGTACTCACATGCAAGCGAAAGGGTGAAAAAACAGTGTATATATGCAGGGGACTCAACACGCGACAGTGGATGTGATGGACGGCCCTGGCGGACGCGCGATGGATGTGGTGCGCGCCTCAGCGGCAGCGCAGGTCCAGCCCGGCCCGGCCCGGCCCCGACCCGTGCGGTGAGTGATGAAAACCTTTACGCCGTAAGAAAAGTTTGATAATGCCGGTCGTGAAACAAGGGCGCGCCGCGGCGGGACATAGATTGAAGAGCGGAGAGCAATTTTGCTCGCTGCCCTGGCCGGCGCCGCCCGGCCCTGTGCCGGCCACCGACGGCCGCCGCCCCAAAGCCGCTGCATTATTGATTCCCCTCATCGGGAGGAAGAGGAGGAGCAGAAAAAAAAAGTACGTTACCCTCTTGCACCTATTTTTTCCCTCCGCTTTTCAAATCTCTTTCTCTCTCTGTTGCAACGCTCTCTCTCTCTCTCTCTCTCTCTCTCTCTCTCTCTCTCTCTCCTGCAGAGCCATCCCGCTTATTTACGTAGCTTTTGTTTTATGCTGCTGCTGCTGCTGGCTGCTCGGATCGTAGAGGGCTCTATGAGGAACTTTGGATGGCTGAGAGACAAAGAAAGACAAACGCAGTAAAGAGCAGCTGAGCCGAGTAATTTTACTAGAGGTATAAATTAGCCAAGGTGAAGATAAAAAAGCCGCGTTCGCAATCATTTTTCTTTTCACGGTCCCATCATGGCTGTGTTTCCGAAACACCTTATCAAGTCCTGCCGGCGGCTGGGGCCGGGTGGGCCGCCCTGGGCTCGGACGCTGCGTGTCTCTTCAGTGTCAGCCTCTGGCTGTGCCGGGGGCCCGGGGGCCCGGGGGCAGGGGGCCTGGGGGCCGGGGGCCCGGGGGACCCCGGGGGAGGAGGGGCCGGACCCCGACGGCGGCCGCCGCCCGCCGCCGCTGCCGACCCCTCCTCAGCCCCGCTCCGCGGAGACGCCGCCGTCGCGACTGGTGGACCGGGCGGTGTCAGCCGGGAGGGAGACCCCCTCCCCCCCCCCCCCCCCGCTGCTCTCGCGGCCCAGCTGCCCTTGGCAGGGTTAGTTTTGTGGGACGGCCGGGGAGACGGAAATGGAATCTTAACAGGATGCGAAGGGTGCAGCCGGGCACTCGCCACACCACCACACCACACCACGCCGCCGCCCGACCGAACTCGCCTCCCTCGAGGCCGACGTCGCCGCCGCCGCCGCCGCCGCCGCCGCCGCCGCCGCCGCCGCCGCCGCCGCCGCCGCGGCTCTCCCCCCGCAAGGCCTCCGGCCCCGCAGAGGCGCAGCTAGGCCATGTCAAGGGCCCGGGCGGACACGGGGCTGGGCTGCCGTGCGGCCGCGGCCACGCCCTCCACGCCGACAACGAGATCGCTTCATTCTCGTGGCCGGGAACGACTTGGACTCTAGTGTGTGGCGAATGATTATGGGGGAAACAGAGAGAGAGAAAGGGGGGGGGAGAGAGAGAAGGACAGAGAGAATGAGAGGGTAGAGAGCAGGTGGTAAATTTTTGAACACTTTAGGCCGCGCGGTCATTGCATGCCGGGGGAATTGAATTAACCTTCCGCCCCCCCCCCCCTCACTCTCCGCGCTCCCCCTCCTGAGGCCTGTAATGACCCCAAATAGGCCACCGGAGGAGTAGAGTGGTAGCCGTTTTGGCTCCGGAGCGGCCCGCTTGGTCCTGTCCTCAGAGATGCGTGCTGAACCAACATCAGGAGCAAATCGGCCGGAGGGAGGGAGGGGGGGCAGGGGACGGGCGGCACAGAGGGCTCGCTGGAAGGGAGCCAGGGCAAGATAGGCACGGTGAGGGCCGACGCGAAGAAGGGGAGAGCCGTGCTGTGTAGGGCAGCGTCACATTCATTGAATTTCGCCAAACCAGATATCCGATGACAATTTTTTTTTATATCCTTTACGGCAAAAGAAAAGATTTTTTTTTAAAGTTTGTAAAAGCAGCAGTATTAGGTAACGAGTACGATTTCTATCCCTTCCGCAGAACTGGCCTCCACCTGCCCCATGCTTTCTGCACTCCTCCTCCTCCTCCCTCCCCTCCCCTCCCCTCCCGACGCACCTGGCCGGGTGGGGGAGAAAAGCGCATAATTAGCCACCGGGATTAGAATCAAGCTCGGCAGCGGCAGCGCGCGGGGAGGTTCGCTCGAAAAATGAAATCGGAGCGCGTGGGGCGGGGAACCTCTCATGAAGCACACACACGCACACGCACGCGCACGCACGCACACACACACGCGCACTGCCACGGCCCGCGCGGGTAATCCAATTTTCCCCGCTTTCACACTCCCGGAAGCGGCAGGGCGTGCGGAGGAAACGTTTGGTTTCCGGTCGGGCTGCCGTGATTTGGTTACGGTCCGCCATATTTTATAAGCCAGCAGCGGCAGGGACACACACGGGGGACACGTGGGGGACACGTGCGGGACACGTGCGGGCCACGTGCGGGGCAGGCAACCCGACACGGGCGGCAGCGGCAGCAGCGGCGGCGGCGGCGCCACAAGGAGACGTCGGCGCCATGCAGCCGCAAGGTTTGGCACCCCTTTAGAGGCTGGGGGCCGGGCTGCCTCCGCAGAGTCTCCCCCCCCCCCTCTCACTCTCTCTATCTATCTATCTCTCGCTCTCTCTCGCTCACTCGCTCCTAAGCACTCACACACTAGCAGCTCTTTCACCTGGCTCTATTCAGACGGCCGCGGTGGCTGCTGCGCTCTGGCGAGCGTGTGAGAGAGAGATGGTACGGGAGTAAGCGTGTGTGTGTGAGAGAGACAGAGAGAGAGAGAGAGAGAAGGGGGGATGGCAAGTGAGCAAGTTAGAGAGAGAGGACCGACATTGCCGCTTTCGGAGAATCCTCGGCGCTGGAACTGTTCCACAAGCAACCGAGCAATATTCAAAGCAGCAGCCGTAGGGAGGGGCGCTCCTCCCATAACGAGAGGTAGGGCTGTGGCTGTAAAGCTTTCACCTCTCTCTCTTCCCCTCTCCCTCTCACTCGCACCCCGTCGGTCGCTCGGTTTCACTCTCCCCCGCGACCAGGACCTCACACAAGTTGCCTGACAACCTCCCCGCTGTTTCGCACGCCCCCTTGAGGTGGTGCTGGGCTGCACACATCCCACCGCAGCCAGCCACCGTACCCTCCCAGGAGCCCCAACGAGGTAATCAGAGCAAGTCGATCGGCCGGAAAACAGCAATATGCCGAGCACGTGCCGATACACCAGCTTGGTCATCAACGGGCGTGTGAATAGTGACCGTCGTTGAATTATTAACAGCGGTAGGGAGAAGACGCCACTATGTCCACTATAAACACGGTCCGTCCGTCCGCGTGACGTCACATCTGCAAACTGAGAGGAGACACGCGTCTCTGTCCCCTCAGGCAAAAATATTCAGAGTGTTGACTTCAAATCGTCGCGCCGTCCGCGGTGACTTGTTCGTTTCACGGATTTAGCCGGGAGGATCGTCGCTCAGTGGCTGCATAAATATTTTTCCAGCGTTGTCCTTGTATTTCTTTCCTTTTTTTCTCCGTACCGTTTTGTTGACTCTGGCGTCGCGTCTCCGGGATAAGAGAGCGCTATCTGTCGGGCGCCCCAGGTTTTTATTAATGGTGCGACAAGGTAAGGGCAGCGACGAGCCGGGAAGCGACGCGGCGCCGAGCGAGGCGGGGGCCAAGCAAAGGTCAGGCGCCGAGCCCGACTGCTTCGGTAATGCATCAAGGTGACACCGCCAATTTGTCGCTTCCGGGGCGGCCGGCCGGGGCACCCGGGGGGACCCGGGGGGACCCGGAGGTGGACGAGGAGGGCCTGACGCGGCCTGACGGTGAGGGAAGCCGAGGCAGCCGAGGCCCGGGAACACGGGGCGAACGGCTCACGTGGGGCCTCGACAGCATAGCGCGGGGGGCCGCGACGCCCATAATCCTTTTGTACACGACCCCGTACAGTGCCCGCCTCTTTTAATACTCTGCAATGTACAGTACATTCATAGTGCCCGGGCTTTCTCGTCCCGAAATTTTCATTGAAACTTTCAAAATTCATTTTCGGAAAATTTGTGAAACTTTCTACGGCGCTATAGACCCTGATAATACCGGACCCCGGGGGCCCACCGCCTCAAAAATATGCAGTATTCTACAGGTAAAAGTACAAAACGTTGTTCGTACGGAAGATAAGAGACTGTGTACAGTCGGAGCGGCACCATGCAGCCCTGCTGATGCACTGCCGACCAAAGTGGACACGCGCGGGAGTTATATGACGGGGAGGTGTGCGGCCGCCCCCGTGCTCGCTCGCTCCCCCGCTGACGCGCGCGGCGCGGTGTGCAGTCGCCCCCGGTGCGCCGCGATAGGACCTGTACATTTATGCATGTGCGTGCGTCAACGTGGATGAAACAAACGAGGGCAGCAGGGACAAACAGACGCCCGTCCAGGACTCGGCACAAATCCGCGTCCGTGCGTGCATGCTGTGGCTCTGGTGGTTGGCGTACCACCGCGCTTCTCTCCTCTTCCAAAACGAGCTGCGGTAGCTGCGGCTGCAGAGGTGAGCGGGGCCAACGTGAGGCGCCGGCGCGAGGCCGCGAGAGAGGCGCCGAGAGAGAGAGAGAGAGGAGCGGGAAAATAATGGGAAATAACGCCTCAGCGGGAGGATACGGAGCCGCGGCTGGAGCCGGAGAGCAACTTTCGGGCGGTGAAGTGACCGGAGGTCAGCAGGCGGCTGTGAGCCCGATAATATCCGATCGGCAGAAGCAGTAAAAGCCCGCCCAGCCTGGGACCGATTCAATAAAAACTGTGCGGCTCAGCCGCGCTTCCAGCTATTCCAGCGGCACCTGCGGCACGTTGCCCTGCTGATTTCAACTTTCGTTTATTTCTTATTTGTTCGTAATGGTTTCTTTTTTTTTTTTGGACAGAGCAGGAGTCGATTGTTTCTGAAAATTACGTGACACGGCCAGAGCGGCAGGCCGGCCGCGGTGTGCCGGGGACGGGTGGCACATTATCGTGGCCCTGGGTCCGTTGTCAAGTTCCACCTCCCCGGCCGCCGCGGCTTCCCGCTGCACCCCCCCCCCCCCCCTCCCTCCCCTGCCCGCCACTGCCGGGCTCCTCTATGTTCTTGTCCGCCTCCCCGACGCGGCCCCCCCGCCGGCCACGGGGTAAAACAGCAAGAGTCGTTTGTCCAAAGTCAGGCAGCGTAAACTGAAGGGCCGGGCCGGTGTGGGTCTGTGGGTGTCGGCCGCAAGGGCCGCGCCGACGACACTCCACGGCCGCCGGCTCCAGCTCCAGCTCCAGCCGGCTCCAGCTCCAGCCGGCTCCAGCTCCGGCGCCGCTCCGGCGCACGCATTAGACACGATAAATAATAGTTTAGTTATCGCCGGCCGCCCCGCCGGCTGCGGCAGCCGACACGCCGCCCGACATCCAACCATCCAACTCGAGAGCGACGGTCCATATTTTAAAGGGTGTCGTGAGAGTCGCCGTGCGGCGGGGTTGATCCGCGAGGGCCGCGGGCAAGACGCTCTCCATTACGGGAGTGAGAGAGAGATAGAGTGTGTGGGGGAGAGAGACAGAGAGAGAAAGAGAGAGGGTTGCCGGGCGCCGCACTCGAGGCCGCCGTCGAGCCGAGCCCCGGAACAAAGTCAATTAGCCGTCACAGCCAACTTCGGTATCAGCGGCGGGGAGGGGGCCGCGGTGATCGACCCCGCGCGAGCGGCCTTCGGGAAGGGGCACTTGTTGTTGAGCTTCTGAGCGGGGCGGAGCAGCGGGCCTCCGGTGTCTTCCGGTGCCTCCGGTGCCTCCAGTGCCGCCGGGCAGCCTAGAGGCTCCAGGCTGGAGCGCGCCGCCGCCGCCGCCGCCGCCGCCGGCCCGCGCTCCGCCCCTCGCGCTCTGTGTACTTTCGGATCACGAGCACATTATTTTGTCGTTGCCCCCCGATGCCTCCCTCCCTCCCGCTCTGCTATGCTGCACAACTTTACCCCCCTCTGCTAGGCTCGGCGGGGCAGCAGCGGGCCGGCAGGGGCGGGATGAGGAGGAGGAGGGGGGGGGGGGTGAACTGCAAACCGTCGGTAAGCGAGGCATCAGCCAACAACGACAGCAGTGTCAGCAGATTGTGTTCCGCAGCAAGTGTTCGCTGCTCTTGTTCGCATCTCGCGTCGCGGCTTGCGTGCGTGTGCGTGTGTGTGTGTGTGGCTGTGCGTGTGTGTGTGTGCGTCATGTGTTGACGACTCCGAACAAGACTGTGGTGTTAACGAGGATGTGATGGCACGACCATCAGCAGCACTAACGCATGGCTGTATCCGCGCACATCGGAAAATAGGAATGAAACGATGGTGCTGCGGGGGGCCACCCCCAGGAGGCGCACACACGCCGGACGGGCTGGTAGACACGGGGTAGCTATCGAGTTAATATTTCACACACGCCCCGGCGGCGTCCCATTTCCCTTCGGGCATTCGTACATGTATGTGCGGCCCGCCCGCGACGGACCCCCCCAAGACGCGAACGCGGCAATAAGAGACAGCGGGCGGGGCGGCGGGGGAGCGGGGAGGGGGGAGAATAAATGATTCTTACATCTGGAGCGAAGGCCCCGCTACCCCGCACCCCCTCCACAGCCCCACGACGAAATGCCAGCGCCAAGATAAATCGCAGGCTCGCAGAGGGATCCGCAACACATGAAATAGTCGCCAAAAGCCCGGAGTAGAGACGTCTCCCCGCCATCCTGGGTGTGTGTGAGAGAGAGAGAGAGAGAGAGAGAGAGAGAGAGAGAGAGAGAGAGAGAGAGGGGGGGGGGTAGGGCGCTACTCTGCCGTGCGGAAAACGTACATTCTCAAAAATGTTCGGTTCTATGAAAAAAGACAACTGATCTCGACGGGGTAAGCACGAGAGAGATAGAGAGAGACTTCAATCTCTTTGTCTCTCGCTCGCACTCACATCTGTAGCACCGCCTTGCGCGGTATACAGAGGGGGTCCCGCAGAAGAGGCCGCAAGGGCAGTATCGCGGTCTTGTCGAATAATGCAGCCATTTTGAACCTGTTGCATTAATCATACAGGTGTGCGCCTCTGGGGACGGGGTCAGGAGGCGAGGGCTCCCCTCCTGCAGCCCGCTCACAGGCCGCGGGGGGTCCGCGGGGGGTCCGCGGGGGGTCCGCGGGGGGTCCGCGGGGGTCCGCGGGGGGTCCGCGGGGGGTCCGCGGGGATGGGGCCTCGAGCTGTCGGAAGGTCAGACGGGCCAGCGGGAAAGGCGTTATCCAACTCTCTATCGCCTCCGAAACAAAGTGGGCTTGCGGGGCCCCGACACTGTAAAATCCCCCATGGCATCATTCCTCATGGGCCGCGCAACCGATGTGAGAATATTATGGGGACGCAGCCGGCAGCGTTTCGGGCGCAGGGTAGCTCGGTGCGGCGCTCATTGCCATTCCATCATTTCAGAGTGACGCGGAGATTTCATCGGCCATAATTACCGTCAGCCCAGCCGGCGAATGTTGTCCTCATTCATCAGCCGCGAGAGCCGCGTGCGGTCGGCGGGAGCAAAGACGTGCCGCACTCACACACACACACACTCACACGCACACTCACACGCACAGAGTGAAACGGAGGAGGTGTGTGCGCAGTAGGGAGGAGTGGGGGCGGGCGGGAAGGCGAATAGCAGACGACGCGGTTGGGAAAAACCAAACATGTTGAAAAAGCAGGACAAGTCACACATTCCGGCCCCGTCCGCACACACCAACATCATCCATTTGCATGTCCAAACAGCGCCCGCGGCAGAGGCGGCGGCGGCGGCGGCGGCGGCGGCGGCGGCGGCAGGTGGCAGCCGCAGCCGACACGGAGCAGGCGGAAGGATACGAACTGCACAAAATGTTTTTCGTCCTCTCATCAAACGTGGCCAGAAAGTCAGGCCTGCGGTCACCCACCCGCAATCACACCCGAAAATTGGACACTTTCGGAGCGACTGGACTGGAAAGGCGCACACTGACTGGGGAAGTCAAAATATGGCCCCCTTTAAAAGGCGACGAGCGACGCCCTAAGATTCACGGTGCCACAGCAGCGATGGCATCAATGTCGGGGACCCTTGACGAGGCGCGGCGACCGCCACTGTGTGTGTGAGAGAGAGAGAGAGGGGGGGGGAGGGAGAGCGCTTGGGAGAGACAGAGTAAGGGAGCGGGAGAGGAAGGGAGACGGTGTGTGCGCGCTGGGCATGAATAGAAAAGCCCATCTCTCTTGCGGGTCTGGGCTTGTGTTTATATTTCATACGAGAGGGCAAACAAACACCTAGCTTGAGATGGCTTCCACTGTCTCGTTTTTACCCTACCAAAATATATATCAGTATAAAAGAATGAGTTTGTTTCAAAATGAAATTTAAAAACAAACTGCGCGTTCTCAAACAAAAATTTTTCTCACCATGTACTTGCGTCATTACCAGCACGTAAGAAATGTCAAGTATTTTAAAAAGATTTTTTTCGGTTGATATTTTTTAACGAGAGACAATTCCAAAACAACATTTTTTTCAGTGTACAAGTGCTTTCTTTTCCTTTCTTTTTTTTTGACGTCTACGCCTCTCTCAACGACGACGACGTCTTGGCCGTCTCAAGGTCTAGGCTCCCTTCACTTCCCTCATGCTCTCGTTCTCTTTCCCCCACCTACTCCCCCCTCTCTCCCTCTCTCTCTCCGCTCCCACTGTCAGTCTCTTTGGAAACGAATTCATTGCACCGATTGGTCTTCAGACCACACACGGTATAACCATTTCAGCCTATAGGCGCCGGTTGCAAAGTGATGTGGAAAGGTCTCGTCTAGCGACAGCGAAAGAGGGAGAGAGATAGGGGGAGAGAAAGAGATAGAGAGAGGGGGGGAGGGGGAAGGCACAGTTTGGAGAGAGAGAGAGAGATAGAGAGAGAGAGAGAGAGAGAGAGAGAGAGAGAGAGAGAGAGAGAGGGAAGCAGCACGAGGGGCCTAAACGCCGCGGGAACCAAGTCCGCGTGAAGTCATCTCAAAAATGGGGCGGAAACAAAGTTTTGCATGGCGTCACGCACCAGCACTCTTGGGGCACACACGCACACACGCACACACGCACACACGCACACACGCACACACGCACAGCGAGGAGGGGGAAAGTTGCGGTGCGGAGTGAGTCGTGTGTCTGTGGCCGGGGCGGGTTTGGGTGGGGCGCCGGGAGCGAGGCGAGGCGAGGGGGGCGCAGGGCGGCAACACGGCGGGCGGCAACAAGAACGTATAGAGATGCCGCTGATCCACACCATCCCACGACCGACTCAACTCACATTTACCCCCTCCCTTCCCCCCCATGGCCCCTTGGGACCCCCACCTCCTCAACCCGCGAGGTGATAAACTATTTAGTGGCGCTTGCCTGTTTCCAGCTGGTCTGGTAACTCTGCTTGTCCAAATCTGTTGGTGGCGCCTGCAGCTCTCTCTCTCTCTCTCTCTCTCTCTCTCTCTCTCTCTCTCTCTCTTGGAGTGCAGGAGACATCTTGGAGCCTGCCGAGGAGCTCTAGGGCGTCTCAGTATCGTCTCGAGGACGTGCTCCTTGTCTTCTTGGCGGGGGGTCGCGGCTCGGCGTTGTCTCCTCTGCTCTCAGCTCGAGAGACCCTCCCGTGCCTGCCCCCAGTCCGCGCCGAGGCCCCTCCGAGTAGCGGAGGGTCCCCGCCCACAGTTCTGAATACTATTTTTAGAATTTCGATGTGAGCGAAATGAGTTGCACGAGGGCTTTCTAGGGATTTCCTAGAGTCGGCTTCCCTACCCTCGTGTATTCTCGCCGGCTCCCGCGGCCGCTGCGGCGGAGATACCCCCCGCAGGCCGCGCTACCCGCGCTACCCCCTCCGCTGATACCCGCGTGTTCGGGACCCGTTCCCGGCGGGCCACAACCTTTTCGGGGTTCGGCGCGGGCCGGTCGGCGCCGCCCTGGCCGCCCCCCACTACGCCGACGCCGACTGGGTGACCTTGCAGCTGACCCCTGACCTGTTGGCGGGGGCGCGGCGGGCGCGGCGGGCGCGGCTGCCGTTGGGCGCCCCAGACCTGTTGCACGCGCGGCAGTGCCGCCACGTCTCGCTCCAGGCTGACTCCCGCTGTCCCGCGGCCTCCAGCGACAGTCTCCAGCGCCGGCCTCCAGCACCGCGGCCTGCCGCCTGCCGCCTCCAGCCGCCGCGGCCGCGGCGAGGTCCTTGAGGGCGCGTGGCCCCTCGGCGTGCGGCCTGGTGCCGCCCCGCCGCCGCGGGGGGCTCCGTATAGCAACAGGTCCGATCGCTCCGAAAACGGGCGCCAAACTGTGGCCGTTGATGCCTATGACTTGTTTTATACATCTGGCCCACCCCCACCCCAACCTCCCCCTCTCACGGGCGAAGCGCGCCGCACGGTCCCCACAGCGCCGTTTCGCCCTCGCTATTTTTTACGTGCGGAGCGACAGAGAGAGAGAGAGAGAGAGAGAGAGAGAGAGAGAGAGAGAGAGAGAGAGAGAGACTTTGTGTGCGTGCGTGTTGAGCGTGAGAGAGAGAGAGAGAGAGAGAGCGAGAGGATAGGGAGAGAGACATTTTCTGGTAGTGCTTGCGGGAGGGAGAGGCGGGGGTGACAGTTTGCATGCATCGCACCATCATCATGTTCCCCATCGAGAGCATAACGGCATGTCGTGCCTGTCGGGGGCCCGCGGCCCGGCAGAGTTACAGGATGAGGGGGCGGTGGGGGGGGGGGGGGGGGCGGGGGCTGCGGGGGCAGGTGCCGCCTGCTCTGCGGTCACTCTCCGGCCCCCCCGCGGCCCCGCGGCCCCGCAGCTCCGCGGCCGCGGCGGTGGACCACCAACCAACCCCCGGCCAGACGCCGTTAATCACTCCAACGTCTTACGTGTGACGCGGGAAACGCCGCGGCCTGAGCGGCGCGCAGTCCGTCCGAGACCGAGCCGAGCCGCCGTGCACGGCCTCTTTAGCTCCCCGCCCTGTCTCTTTCCCTGTCTCTCTCTCACCTCTCTCTCTGTCTCACTCTCTCCCTCTCCCTCCCGCACACAGGTCGCTTTCCCGCCCGCACACACATTAAGTCACACCGCTCGCACACACACACACGCACACACACACACACGCACACACACACGCACACTCACACACACACACACGCAGAAACACATCCACTCAGACACGACGCAAATGTAAATCTGTTAGCCTTGGCCCTCACGTTGCGCCATCTAATTAATTTACTCCCAGCGCGGCGTTTGGGCATTTTGGGACGTGGTCTGAATGCCGCTTACCTTGCCTGTGTGAGAGACAGAGAGAGAGAGAGAGAGAGAGAGAGAGAGAGAGGGGGGGGGGGAGGGAGAGGGAGGGGGGCAGGAGAGAGACAGACAGAGTGAGAGAGCGGGCGAGAAGTTAAGTCAGAAAAAAGTCACTAATTAGCAGCGGTAATATGATCGGCCAAAATGTCATTGCGAAATGGTTTTATGCCATTTCAGAAATGCCAACTATTAATAATCTCGACATTTTAAAAAAATCAAATTCTAACAGCGGTCTTCTAAGCCGCTCAACTCCCGCTCCAGCACCCGCTCCAGCACCCGCTCCAGCTCCCACTTCAGCTCCCGCACCAACCCTCCGAAGCCCTGGCAGGTCCCCCCCCCCCCCCCGCTCACCCAAATTGGATCTCAGACGAGGCAGCGGTGCGGTTATCGGAGGAGACTTCTCAGAACACGCTCGGTCTACTCTCTCTCTCTCTCTCTCTCTCTCTCTCTCTCTCTCTCTCTCTCTCTGTGGTGGCAGCACCCTTTCCTCCTCATGATGTTCAGCGCGGGAGGGGAGGGGGACCAGGTGAGTTAGTCCACATGTGGAGTCGCACGTCGCTCGCTGTCCTTCGGCTCACTTACAGCGCCCGCCGCCCGCCCATCCCGGAGTGAACACAGTCTCCTAGTTCCGCCCCGTCCCCCCCCCCCCCAAAAAAAAAAATCCGCGTGGACTTTTGCTGGGCTACCTCGGGGCGCGTTGTGCAGACCGTCTCACCCCGCTCGGTCATGAGAAATTCATCAAAGCGGGGGACGGGCGGGTAGACGAGATGTGCTTTCTGCCTCTCAGCGACGCGCCTCAAACACCACCACTGCGGGCGGGCGCGGCGGCGGCGGGGAGGGAAAAATGGAAAGGGAAAGAAAAAATAACAGACGCCGACTGACCTTGTCTTCCCTTCCCATCGCTCAGTTACTAATCCGTTTAGTGCTCCTCTGCCAGGATATCAATTCAGAGATTCGCGAATAGTCGGGAAGGAGAGGGAGGAGGGGGAGAGGGGGTCGAGGCGATCAGTCACCGTGTGCATGGACTAGCGGTCATAATCGAATCATTTGAAAATCTTGACTCTCTCGTCCGATGATGATGACTGGAGTCGGTAGGTACCCTTCCCCTCCTCCCGACGCCGGCGGAAACCTACAATCCATGCAAAATTTCGAGTGGTCCTCCACCACGTTATTGGCAGCGCCGCCTGGCTTGCCTATAATTAAAACCAGGGCCGCCGGCCCCGCCGCCGCCCGCCGGCTGAGATTATTTGCAGATGGCTGCGGGCTTAAGAGGCGAGGCGGGGGGCTGCACTGTGAGATTATTTGCGAATGCAAGCCCTGCTGTGCCGGCAGGCTGTGTGCCCACGCCCAATCCGCTGTCGCCGCCGCGCCACGCCCCCGCCACGCCCCCGCCACGCACCCGCCACACAGTCACACGCTACCAGCCCGGCAGCATTACTAAACTATGGTGGCCGCGGTGGGAGCAGGTGGCGGCTGCCGACTTCCCTACTCAGAGTGTGTGTGTGTGTGTGTGTGTGTGTGGGGAGAGAGAGAGAGAGAGAGAGAGAGAGAGAGAGAGAGAGAGAGAGAGAGGAGAGGGAGAGAGAGAGGCCCACATCCAGGCACCCTCCTCTGCGGCTCCGGCCCGCAACGCCGTTGTGCTGTGCCGTAACATCTTCCCTCCCTGCCCCTGGCGCTGACCCTATCCCATTTCGCTTCTTTTTTCCTTCACCGCCCCCCTTGCACTGCCCGCCCCCGCCGCCGCCCCTCTCCGACTCTCGGCACCTTGAACCGACCGCCTCGTTTTCCCACCCTGAATGCATCCTCATCTAGGTCTGGGGCGACCAGGGGCGGGCCGAGCCGGCGGCCCGGGGGGGTAGCCTGCAGGGCTGGGGGCGGCCGGGGGCGGCCGGGGGCGGCCGGGGTCCGGGGAGGCCTTGCATTATTAAGTACTGGTGCGGGGCGGCGCGCACCAGAAGAGAATTTTCTTTAATCTGAGCGCAGCAAATAAGGCTCTGCGCCTCTCTCTCTCTCTCTCTCTCTCTCTCTCTCTCTCTCTCTCTCTCTCTCTCTCTCTCTCCCTCCCTTCCTCCCTCTCTGTCTCTCTCTCCCTCTCACTCTCTCTCGCTCACGCGCCCATTCCTCATTTGAAATGCAGCGCAAACCGCTCCCGATGAGCGCACGTTGATCACGGAGCTTGGCGAGGGGCTTCACGCGCTCACGTGTGTGTGTGTGTGTGTGAGCGCGTATGTGTGTGTGTGCGTATGTGTGTCTCACTAATTGCATGGGAGCCTCGGCAGGTCACCCGTGTGTGTGTGTGTGTGTGTGTGTGTGTGTGTTACATTTAATACCCTGCGAATTGAATGAGGCCAAGGGCCAAGGGGGTACCGCGACGCTCGGCGCGCGCTGACATCGGTTTATATGGTAATCCGGAGTAAATCCGGCAGTAGCCGGGGGCGGTGAAAAATATAACAGCGGTTTAATCCGGGAGTAATCCGGGGTATAATCAGCGACTCTATCCGGCTGACATCAAAAACTTCTGTTGTGTTGTAGTGCTCCCCGCCCGGAATGCGTCCCAGTTTGGGTGACACACGTGAGGACACGTGTGCCGCACGGGGAACCCTGCACGGATCGTGATATCGGGCTGAAAAAATTGGGTTTGGTTTGGTTTAGACTGGGAATCTAAATTTTGGGCGCTTGAGCAGGACAATTAAGAAAATAATTATATTTTCTGAGGTACAATTGTTCCGATTTTTTTTTGTCACACCATGTGCAGGACGGAAAGTTCCTGCCCAAAATGAAAGAGTGAACTCTTCGTTACGTGATGAAAAATATGTTTTCACAGTGCACCCAAAAATTTCGATTACCAGTTCGAAAATCAATTTTCTTGGTGTGTCACGGTCACTGTGACGCTCTGCAATGTAGTCCGGCCTCCACGGCGTCGACCTGCCGAAGAGGGGGTGGCTGGCGGCACGGCCGCCGGCCCGCATGACGTCTGTCTGTCCGCCCGCCTGCCAATCTGCTGTCTGTCTGTCCGTCCGTCTCCCTGCCGCCGCGGCCGCCGCTGCACTGGCAACATTAAGGCCCCTGCTGGCCGCCGCCGGCACCCGCCGGTCGCGTAATGTCAGCCCGTTGCGTGACGCCTCGTCCCGCGCGGGATCGATCGGGAGTGGCTGCCGCATCACAGGCGGCCGAGTGTCCTCGCGGCAGGGCGCCTGCGGGGTAGGCAGCCCCGATACACGCGTGTCCTGCGGGCTGGCCTACCCTCTCGTCTGCAGGCGTTCACTAGGCATCCCGGTTACCACGATTTATTTTTTTGTTTTATTCTTTCCGTTACGTTTCGCGCTCGGCGCCCCTGCCGCTGCCGTAAGTTCTGTCAGGGCGTTTGCTACACGTGAGGGCCACTTGCAGTGGCTGGCAGGGCGGGCCGCGGCGGCGCGCAGCGATAGGGCACGGGGCGCGGAGAAAGGGCTGACTGCACACCGCCTCCGGGCCTCCTGCCTCCGGGCCTCCGGGCCTCCTGCCTCCGGGCCTCCGGGCCTCCTGCCTCCGGGCCTCCTGCCTCCGGGCCTCCGGGCCCTGCCTTGCAGGGCCTGCGGACCAGCAGCACCGAGGCACTGCTGTATATGCACGCCGCCCCGCTGCACCCCCTGCCAGTGAGCTGCCGGCCCTTCTCAACCGGTTCTGCTGCGAAAAAAAAAATGGGGTTACTTGCTACCCACGTCCGCGCCCGCCCACCACAATACGCTGTAGAAGAACGTATCACCACGTTCTGCCCAACAACTCATTTCCTTTCTGCATCCGGGGAAGAGCAGAGCCAGGCAGCGGCGGGGAGAGGGGGGGGGGCGCCGGGCAGGCCGGGTGGCAGGAGTGAGAAGGAAATCGACGCGCACAGCTGTAAGTTCTCGGTGGAGGGAGCGGGGCCGGATCCATCCGATTCCCGTGGAAGGGGCGCGGGCTGGCGGGTGTATACACGCGTCGGGCTTGGAAGGGAATGTGAGCGAGCGAGAGAGAGAGAGAGAGAGAGAGAGAGAGAGAGAGAGAGAGAGAGCACGGCGAGTGGAAGTGCCGGCATGCCCGGAGAATGTCGGGTATGGCAGGTCTCGGTGGACGTCTGGCCGCTCCCCCGCCCCGCCCGCCACGCGTTCCTATGCTGCTTGATTCGAACAACATTCGAAGGCTTGTGCGCGGTACGAGTCGGGCATATCGCGCCGGAAAAATGTGCTGTGTTTTTGGAAGTTAGCCGTCGTCATATCGCACAAACACCCACGCTCTCTCTCTCTTTCTCTCTCTCTCTCCCTCACACACACACACGACGGACGCACCGCCTCGGGCGTGTGCTCCGTACACGATCACTCGATACACACACCCGCCCATCCCACCCACTCACCTACACACACGCACACACACACACACACACAGTGCGCTGCTGGCGAAATTTTGACTGTTGTCACATCAAACAGGGCGTCGCTGTGCGGCGCCCAGGCATCGTACTTAATAACCCTAAAGGGGTCGGTCGTAAAGCGTGTTACACACGGCGGCCGGTGGCAGGGGCCGGGGCCCTCGCCGTCGACCGGGCAGGCAGGGCTGGCGGGCAGGCCGGCCCGGCCGGCCGCCAGGGCTGGCAGCCGGCGTGCTGTTGGCGCACCTGCCTGGAATAGGCCGGTCGTGGCCGTCGCGGGTGACGTCAGGGGGGCCCACGTAACGGCGTCCCCGCCACGCCCCCGCCGCCGCTCCGTCTGCTATCGGTAATCTGTTCCCTGCATCTCGCGGCTGTGAGCGTCGACGACAGAGTGGGAGTGAGGGAGGGAGGGAGGGAGGGAGGGAGGGAGGGAGGGAGGGAGGGATGGTCGCGTGGCGCACGGCTTGTCGAGCCGAACGCGTGTGGTGTGTGGGGGGTGGGGTGAGAAACACTTGGTGATGTCTCGAGTCGCACCACCACGGCCGCCGCCGCCGCCGCCGCCTCGCTGAAGTGGAATACCACAGGGGATGCTGTCACCTGTCGTTCCCGTGCGAAGCGTCACAGCCGCCGAGCGCCGCCGCGCCAATGCCGACGACGCCCCGGCTAGGCGCGTAGCCGGCGTAGCCACATAGCGCAGCGCCGAGCGCTTCCTGCTCGCTAACACCCCCTACCTCTCTACCCCCCCCCCCCCCCCTCGTCGCCGCCACGAGCTTCACCGCCGCCAAACGTGCCGCCGATTTACCCCCCTTCTCCCCTCCCCCCCACAAACACGGCGCCTCCCTGCCACTCCCCGGCCGCCCCGCCCCCGCCGCCGCCTCGCATCAAATAGTAAGCATGCATATCGATGGAGCCGTAGAAGGGCTCACTGCCTGCCAGGTCGGGGCTGCGTCCGGCGCGCCGCCCGGCCTCTGTCTCCGTCTCTCTCTCTCTCTCTCTCTCTCTCTCTCTGGCTCACTCTGTCTCTCTTGTTCACACGCACGGGGCAGGACAAAGCGTGCCAGAGGAGAGGACGGCCCCTGGAGGAAAAGGAGAACAACAAGGCGAGCGCGAGTGAGATAGGCGGGGGACATTCAGGGATGTTGGAGGGAGAGGGAGGAGGGGGTGGGCAGTTTCGGGGAGAGAGAACGAGCAAGAGAGAGAGAGGAGGGGGAGTCTGACATTAAGGACGTGTAACCCCCTCTTCCTGTGGGTGAAAGGAAAAGGCCTGAGGGAGCAGGTATGGTAGAGGGAGGGGGGGGGGGGGTGAGAGGGGCAAACTATTGGTTTCCAGACGCGCCGTGGAGCCCTGCCCCTTTGCTTTGGGTGCCCGGAGCGGCCCGAACTGAGCCGTCTTTGTGCTGTTATGTAAGCATCTGGGGGGTGACTGCGTCTGAGGTGGCGGAGGTGGATGGAGAAGGGAGGGGGGGGGGGGGCGAGGGTGTTTTGTTCAATTATTGATTATGGTTCACTGACGAACTCGAACCTGATTCCGTCGTTTGGCGACAAGCCCAAATGTTTTCCGCTCCGACTCGCGGAAGCTCTTGGCTGTGGCACAGCAGTGTCCTCTTCGTGTTTATGACGCTGTATTTTTTTTATTTTATTTTATTTTTTTATTTCGGTACCTCCCCGTCCCGGGTGTGTGTGCCGCCGCCGTCCCGCTTCGGACCCCTCCCTCAATTTCCTCCGGTGTCCCCGACGTAAGCCCGGGCCGCTGCGCTGCGGCGGCTGCCGGCTGCTGGCGCCGGTGGCCGCCGGTGGCCGCCGCACCCGTGCCTGCCGCCCCACGCCCCGACGCCTCGGCCCCGGCCGCCCTGCCCGCCCTCCCGGAGGTGGGGGGGGGGGGGAGGCTGTCGGGGCCCACATCCTCTGTCAGTCGCACAAAGCCGCCTCGATCAAGAGCAATATGGAGACGCTGAGAGGTGCGGGGGCTGGGGGAGGGGGGGGGGGTCGATCCTAGGGTGCTCCCCCCGGGCCACACACGGAGAAAAAAGAGGTTGGCGAAGCCAAGTAATGTATTAGTTGGTTTCCAGGCAAGCGACTTTTTAGTTCCGATGACCAATAATGTCGGCGACGGAAACTAAAATTTTTGAAACCGTAACTATTAAATTTCGTGAGGCAATTTTTTTTTAACCAAGGAACAGAACTAGTGACGCCACATTCCTCCTCGGTTCAACTCCGACGGCTGATTGCAACGACGCATTTTTAGTTTCACGTGTTTGTGTCCGTCGCCGAACTTCAGTCATCGAGAACTGAGACACTACTTGTTGATTGTCCGGGGAGCAGCCGACAGTTCAGGGGCCCCGCGGGGGGCCGTCAGCGAGTGCCGCCGCCTCGCGGACTCGGCCGCGGGAGACACAAAGGAACAGGTTCGGCGGCGCCGCCCCGAGTCCGAGGCCGGGGCCCCACATCGGACTCCACATCGATTGCTCCACATTTTGCGCGGGCCCCGCTCGCCGCGCCGCCAACGCTCCGACAGTGGCTACTCCAACAGTAGCTACTCCACCAGTGGCTACTCCACCACTGGCTACTCCACCAGTGGCTACTCCACCAGTGGCTACTCCACCACCGCCGGCTACTCCACCAGTGGCTCCACCACTGGCTACTCCACCAGTGGCTACTCCACCACCGGCTACTCCACCAGTGGCTACTCCACATGGCTACTCCACCACATGGCTACTCCACCATGGCTACTCCACATGGCTACTCCACATGGCTACTCCACCAGTGGCGCACGGGAGTGCCGCGGGGCGACAGTCCCCTCTGCCGTGCGCTGCGGGTCTAGTCCGCTGTTCCGGCGCCGCCCTCGACAGCGGGAAAGCGTCACCGCGCCGCGCCGCGGCCGGAGCCCCCGCCGCTCTACTTAGTGCCGAGTTAATCGAAGCGCGATCGACCACGCCGATACCCGAACTGGGCGGGGCTCGGCCGCGGTGGGGCGATAGTGCATTACCGAGCGTGTCTGTCCCCCTCATTCCACCACGCTCCATTTTCCTCCAATTTTGTTTCTGCTGTTGTTGTTTTATTTTTTTT
Source organism: Megalurothrips usitatus (assembly GCA_026979955.1). Taxonomy (NCBI): domain Eukaryota; kingdom Metazoa; phylum Arthropoda; class Insecta; order Thysanoptera; family Thripidae; genus Megalurothrips; species Megalurothrips usitatus. The sequence goes on from CM049598.1 coordinate 8,760,253, forward strand.
CGTCGCTGTTTTTTTCTTGCCGTCGCTTGTCGGCCGTCAGATCAGCGCCACGGATGTGACGTCACGATCCAAGCCGGCGGCCGCACGCACCGCGCGGTCACGTGACGCCACGGGGGGGGGGGGGGGGCAGCCCGCGCCACACGCGTGCACCGCTCACCCCCGCGGTCCCTACCCGCCGGGCGCCCTGCCGCGGACCGGTCTCGAGGTTTTAAAAACTTTTACGAATATCTGCTTCAGAATTGCATCTCCCCCCCCCCCCCTTCCTCCTTCACTTCCTCGGGGAGTACGGCGAGGACGCCGCCGACGGATAGAAAGATGCAGGGGGGAGAGGGATTTGCTTCTTCCGCTTTGCTGCGGGCGATTGGCGGGGATGTGTTTGTAGAAGGCCGGGCGTCGTGCCGCGGGCGGTCTGGCTGAGAGTGCGAGAGAGAGGACGCCGGACTGTGCGTCTCTCTCGCACTTCCGCGCACTCAAGAGCCCCGTCACTCCCGCACCGCAGCCCCGCGGTGACACATGTCGTCTGCATCCCCGCAGACTGGTCTCTCGACACACAGCCGCGTTCGGGTTTATCTGAGGGGGGGGGGGGCAGCTCGGGGCCCTCCGACGGTGCACCGCCCAGCGGAGCCGAGCCGAGCCGAGCGGGGTGTTTGCACTGCACTGTGGCGCCGTCCGCGCGCCCTTTGTTTTGTTGCCTTCTTTTTCCGCTCCTGCCTTCTCTCCGCCTCTCTCTCTCCCTCTCCCGCCCGGAGACCATCAATCTCGTCCTTCTCCGGATTGCATTGAACACACTCCACTCTCCGCCCCGGTCCGTCGGTCTGTCCGTCCGACTGCCCGGCCGCAGTGTCCTGTGTAGTGCCGCTGGCTGCGCCGGCCCGGAGGCCCTCCATATCCGGCCAGGGGAGACACCCGTCCCCGGCAGCCCCCCGCCGTCGTCGCGGAGGTTTCTGTTAGACGACGGTCCCGGAGGACCCCGGAGGACCCCGGAGGGCCGCCGCCCCCTCGACTCCGGCCCCCGACGACCCTGTCTGGCGCCCCGCGGCGTGGCCCCGAGCTCAGCTGTGACCGTCGTGACGTCAGTGAAGGCCGAGCAGGCGAGGCGCGGCGCGGCACGCGGCACCCACGTGTCCGCCACGGGGCACGCACGGCCGGGCCGGGCGGCACGGCACGCGGGGCATCTGGGACCGCAAGCCGCCGCCGCACACTGCCTCCTCGGCGGTCAATGCCGATGACGAACACGAGCGGGGCTGCGACGACTCCTCGCCACACTGACCTCTGCGCTGCGGGGGGGGGGGGGGGGGGGCACGCCCGGATATCATGACAGATCGTCCTCGTGGCCGCCTCTCGGGAGCCGCGCCGTGCTGCTCCACCCTCAAAAAATAAGAACTCGCATGAAGGTCCACACTTGGTGCTGAATAAAGATTTTTGCGAGTGCCCCCTGATGTATCGCTTCCACGCGCCGCCGCCGCTGCCCGCTGTGGACGGTCACCAGGTCGTGCTGTCAGGCGGGGAGTGCAAGTGCACGGCTCGGGCTCCGCCGCCGCTGGCCGCCGCCTGCACACCTGTCGGCGCCGCGAGGTTCCATTAATTAAGCTTCTGCCGCTGCCGAGGCTTCCGCGGCTCGTGCGGACGCGGCCAGCCGCAAAAATATACTTTTCTGATTTTTATTTTTTACTCTCCAAAATTTTGGCGCAGCCACGCACTCCATTGTGGATACTTCGTTCAGGGCCGCGTGCGGGACTGGAGATCGGACTCCAGAGCCGTCTTTATCCCACATGATTCAGAAACGCCACACCATCTCCGTCTCTTTCTACAGCTCGGCCGCGTCGTGGGACGGAGAGAGACGGAGCCAGTGCTCTGTGCGGGATTGCCTCGTGACGTGACGCCCTGTCCTTGTCACACCGCTGGAACGTTGTGCGCGAGAGTGAGGGAGATGGCCGCCGGCACGGCGGGCGGGGGCGGTGCAGGTACACTGACACGACACCGAGGAATATATTTAATATTGCTGAAAAGGGAAAGCGTCTTGGGTGCGCGGCGCCCTTCCTCGGGTCCCGACCCTCTCGGGGAGGGGAGGGAGGGGGGGGGGGCGCTCAAGAGATCCTCCACGTGCTCCTCATTGAACGCCGTCAGCTCCGCCGCGCCACGCCGCAGCACGGCAGCGCAGGCCGCCGTCACCGGGGCTGCTGGGCCGTCGAGGTGCCTCAGACTACCAGACGGCAATGCCCGAAAAAAAAAAGGAACTGCGCAATAGCGAACCGAAATGGCAATATATTATGTTCTCTTCTTCTAAGCAAGGCGCGTGACTGTCTTTGTACACGCGATGCGGTTAGGTGAGGCTCAATGTTGAGCTGCGTTATTTTCCCGAATGCGTTTCGAACGGGTTCCCAACGGCGGCACCTCCCCCCCCCCCTCCCCCTCAGCCAATCTCATCCCGGGGAGGTTATTAGGTGTGTCATGTGTAGTTAGGTGCGTGCGCCCTCGCCACGCCCCTCCGCTGCCGACAGCTGCAACAGCTGCCGCAGCTGCCACAGCGGCTGACGTGTCTGTCCGCAGCTGCTGCTCGCGTGCTTTCTTCCAGCACGGCCGACGATATTTCCAAGAAGAATTCCTGAAGAAACTTGCACGTAGCTACATAATGGCGGAACGCAATGCCTCCCCCAAATACAAAAAAAAAAATGCACGGGGCATTTGCTTGCTGCAACTGTTTTCTTTCGCCGCGCTCCCACCCTCGCTCCTATATAGTTAATTTTGACTGTTGTTTTCCAACCAATATGGCCAGTTTCGGCAAACACCGGCCCGCTCGCTAAACATATATAATACCATCAGCCCTGATGCATTCTCGTACCCGACAGAGAGGGGAGAGTGGGGGAAAGAGGAGGTGGGGGGGAGACAAAATGAGGGCCGGAAAATGCACTGTAAAAACATTTGTCGTCACTTTACTACAATCCTCTGGCTTATCTGAAAAACGAAAAAATTCGTTACAGACGATGTGCGTGTGTGTGTGTGTGTGTGTGTGTGCAGAAGCAGAGAGTGTTGCTGTTACTTTACGAGAGGAACGAAAGTTTACACGTTTGAGAGGCGGCTTGCATTTAGTGAGAGGTTGTGAGAAAGGGTTGTTGTAAGTAAGTAGGTGCATCAGTTGGGGGGGGGGGGGGGTTAGTAGGTAGAAGTTGGGACCCCCAGCCAGCACGAGCCCTCCGCACAGACCCCCCCCCCCCCCCCTTCCACCTCAGCCTCGCCCTGCTGCGCTCCACCGCAGGGCAGTTTCCTACTTTCATTACCCAAGTTATGAACGCCCTTAACGCTTGTGCTCGGTCACGCTACAGCGGGAGCACGCCTGGCGGGAGGGCAGTGGCGGGCCGAGCCGGGAGCAGCAGATACAGGCCGTGGAGCTCGACGCGCCGCCGAACACGCCCACGCTCTCCCTCGTACACGCCCGTTTTATCTCCCCTCCCCGCCGCGGAGTTCCTTTTGCGTTTCCCTTTAATAATATTGTCATTACAACGCTGCCGTCCCCCGAAATTTTCATCTCGTAGGCCTCGCAGTCGCTCGGCCTGTCCGGGCCCGGCGGCGGCGCGAGTGTGGGACAATGTTATATCCGCCGTCCGCGCTGCCCCCCCCCCCTCTCCCCCTTCGTTCGTTTGTTCGCCGGCTGTCACCTGACCGTCCCCCCCCCCCCCCCCCGCGAAGCAAGGGGCGTCGTCAACTTGTCGCGATAAAAAGTTTCCGCCCCCGTCGCCTAACGCGTTCGCAGCAGCACCGCACATACGATCACGCGAACACGCAAACCCGGCCGGACGACGTAACCGTTTACAAGCAAACTAGACATTGTAAGATAGCACGTGCTGTGGTTCTGGGTAGATGTGTCAGTGTTTTACGAATATACATGTATGTATATATATATTTCTTGTGTGTGTGTTCCCGGGGGCTTGTCTCTTTCCTTTACCCCCCGCAGTGCAGCCCTCGCGTCCAACTCGGTGGTGACGGTGTTGAGAAGGGGACCCACCCCGACCCCCTTGGAGGGCAGCGGCGGAGAGGAGGGAGGGGAGGGGAGGGGAGGGAGGGGAGGGGAAGGGATGCGAACAGGGCGCGGCCCGTTTCAGGAGTGGAAATTTATTAACTGACCGACCGGAGCTCTGCGTGGCGCCGCTCGCCAACGCCTCGCCCTCTACCCGGCGCTGATCGGAATATACACTCGGCTCCGATGCTAAATTTTAAATGAAAGCTCTCTCTCTCTCTCTCACTCTCTCACTCTGTCTGGCGGCTAAATGCCCCCCCCCCCCCCCCACACGGAAGTCGGCCCGATCGCAAAGGAAAATGAAATGGTTGTGTGGTGTAACGCAGCTCCCGCCCTCCTGTCTTGCGATGTCGGTCGTGAAGGGGGAAGGAGGCCGCTTTCTCGCGCACATTAAAAAGAAATTACACGCTTTGTTGGGCCCTGCGAGGGAAGTGGCAGCGCCGGTGCCGCTGCGGTGGAAGGTGTGTGTGTGGGGGGGGGGGGGAGCGTCCGCTCTCTCTCTCACTCTCTCTCTCTCTCTGTCCTGTCCTCTTTAGTAGAGCTATCGTGCGCTCCTGGCTCTGTTCCAAGGGCGACATGGTGATGGCAAGCCAAGCCGGACAGTCACTGCAAGGGGGGGGGGGGAAGGAGTCATGTAAACTGTGTGAAAGGTGAATTCATTTTCTGGAAAAGCTCCTCTCTCTCTCTCAATGTCTCTCTCACTCCCTCTCAGGCAATCTCACCACCACCGCCGCCACTTCCCCGCCCCTCCGCCGGGGTGTCATGCAGATGCCGGCTCATCATTCATATTCAGGTCCGCGACCAGCCCCACAAAACAGTCAATATCCCGGGGCAGGAGAGAGAGAGAGAGAGAGAGAGAGAGAGAGAGAGAGAGAGGGAGGAGCAGGAGCGAGAGCGTGAGAGAGAGAGAGAGGGGGAGCAGGAGCAAGAGAGTGGGAGAGAGAGGAGGGAAGCAGCAGCAAGAGAGTGGGAGAGAGAGGGGGAGCAGGAGCAAGAGAGTGGGAGAAGGGACAGCAAGACAGAGAGAGAGAGAGAGAGAGAGAGAGAGAGAGAGAGACAGACAGAGACAGAGACAGAGACAGAGGGGTGGGAGGGGGAGAGGTTCAGAGGAAGGAGGAAGGCGAGGAGGGAATTAGGGGGAGAAAATAAGGTGAGAGGTGTGGGGGGCGTCACAGACCCCACCCAGACCCGCACGGGACCACGGGGGCCTGCGCCTGGCGTCGCTGCCGGGGGGGGGGGGCAATATTGTGGACCTCCCTCGCTGCGATTTCAATGAGCGATGTTTAGCTAAACTATGGAACTTGCAGGGGCCAAAGGCATTAAGGGTCGAATTATCAGCTGAAAAACTGGCAGCGCGGGTGCTCCCGCTGCAGCCCGTGGAAGGAGGGGGGGGGGGGGGGGGGGGCAGCGTTAGCAGACAGCCAATCAGGGGAGGGTGGGGGGGGGGCGACAATGTGAAGACGTCCGCGGCGGTTCAGGATTTGAACGCCGGTTTTAAAATTTCGAGGAAGAGGAATAAACGTCATCATCGAGGATCCTGCCGCCTCTAAACAGCGATCAAATCTTACCCAAATTGGGCGCGAGGTTTAAAATGATCACCACACCGTTGGGGGCGACGCATAACGAGAATTACATTTTTGAAAAAAACCTTCCCAATTGAGGGCGGCAGGTTGGTTTCCGCTAATGAAGCGATGCTCGTTGGTCCCTCGGCCCCCCGCTCGTAACAGGTTCAGCGCATATTCTGCATCGCCCAAACGAGGCGAGGAATCTCGTACCCCTTCGATCTGCAAGTGAATAGAGCTGGAGCTAGAGCTAGAGCTAGAGCTGGAGCTGGAGCTGGAGGCTGAGTGTGCTGCGGCTATGGAGAGCATGCTCACTACCCTGTCCTGTACATGCCAATCGGAGCCGGGAGCAGACCCGTGTCCTCCCTTCAGGTCCACACACACATTCATACGTCTCCCCCCCCCCCCATCTCTCTCTCACGCGGACAACCGCAGGGGCCTAACTCCTCTGCGGCCCCGCCCCGCCCCGCCCCCACAGTAGTAACTTACTTGTCCCCTCCGCGCTCCGCGCTCCGCCTCCTCGGCTCCAGCAGAGCCTAGCTCCTCCGCACAAACCACCCCGAGCGATACGACACCACGCCACGCCACGCCGCGGATGCGCGCCGTGCAGCCGCTGCAGGCAGCTCCAGCCCGGCACCTCCCGCGGCCAAGTCCTCGACGGGTACCCCGGGGGGTCACCCGGGGGTCACCCGGGGTACCCGGCGCCTTCTCGGGGGAGAGAGCACCTCCTTAGAAAAGTGTCTACTCGGCCGACATTAAGACACGCGACGACGGCGCGCGGAGTGGGGTGCCGGCGACCCGCGGCCGCCGTCCCCTATCTCACTCGCACCGCCAGCAGGGCCGGACAGCGGCGGCAGGGTAGGGGGTGCGCGGCGCGGCGCGGCGCGGTACCCGAGGGCAACCCTCTGCCCCGACGGCACCGCCCGTCCCGGCCGTCGGTCGTCCGTTCCGATTTGTCAGAGTTAGCCGCAAAGGCAGAGGCAGGCCACGGCACCGCGGTGGCCCCGCGGGGGTGGGAATCGCGGCCCCCCGGCGGGGCCTGCGGGCTGACCACGAGAACAACAGTCGGACCATGCCGCCGCCGCCGCCGTCGCCGCCGCCGCCGCCGCCGCCGCCGCCGGCCCCTCTGAGAGTCGAGGAGCTGCTGTGTGTGGTCGGTCACTGACCGCGGCTCCACAGGGCAAAAAGGGGGGGGGGGCTAGAAAACTAACGGGCCTTGGGAGGTGGGCGTCGTGCCACCAGGACGCCGCCGGTGACCCGACCAGCCGCGGCTAGAGAGACTCGGTGCCTCTCTAACTATGTCTCTCTAGCCACCGGCGCGCCGCGCACGGCGCCACGAGTCCTCGACCCTCCCCGCGCACTCCTGGAGAGCCAGAGAGCCACATCTAGTGTCTCTAGCAAGACGCGTCCACAAAGTACTTAATTTTGTTTTTCTTAGTCACTTTACAATGAGTCACATTTTTTTCAAAAGCAAACAAGAGTTCTTCGTCACGTGCGCGGGGTGGCTACTAATTTTGTCACCTAAGATATTTGGATTTAAACTGAAGGAAAAGTGTCGTTTTTTCGTTATTCTCAGAATAGTCCGCCACCGATAGTCGCGGGACGACCGTCCGACATAAAGTGCCGACAAGTCCGGGCAGTAAGGAAATGTTCGTCAACGTTTGTGTAGCATATACGTGAGCGTGACGGTTTTTTTTTATTTTATATTGCCACTGAACAGAAGAACGGAACGCACTTCGGTACGGCCGCGGCTGCAGAGAAAGAGAGAGAGAGAGAGAGAGAGAGAGAGAGAGAGAGAGAGAGAGAGAGAGAGAGAGAGAGAGAGAGAGAGAGAGACAGAGAGAGAAAGAGAGAGAGACAGAGAGAGACAGAGAGAGAGTCACGGGTACTCACCTCGCGACAGGACGCCCGCGTGTGGCGGCCGCTGCTGTGACGTGTGGCTGTGACACGCCGCGCACGGCCGTGACGAGCCGGCCGGCCCGCTCACGCCTCCCGGTGCGGCCCGCTCGCGTCGCCTCGCGTCCTCGCGTCGCCTCGCGTCGCCTCGCGGTCTCGGCCGTCGGGGTTGCGCGGCCCGCGGCGCCTGGCCAAGTGGTGGAGTGATCTGGGCCCGTGCCGTGCCGTCCCGAACGGCCCTAGTCTCGCTGGAGCCAGCAGAAATGTTTTGGCGGCTCGCGGGCTGGGCTGGCGGCGGGCCGCGCGCCGCCTCCGCCTCCGCCCGGCGACCCCCCTCAGCGCATGCGCGCCCCCCCCCCCCCCTCCAGCCGGAGCCCGTGCCGTCCCCGTGCCGGGCGCCACAACGTGCGCCCCCTTACACCCTAATCACTACTTTTTCACCGGCAGAGGCTCTCGATAGTTTGTCTGGGAGGAATCGTCATTTTTAGGGTGGTCGGACGCGACACGGCGCCCCGCGGCGCCCTGCGTGCGTTGGGGTAGGCAACCCGGCGGACGACCGGCACTTCCCTCTCCCCGCCCCACCCCCGCCGTAGACCGCTCGTATTTTTTTCTTTCTGGTGTGTGGTCTGGTGGAGGTTTGAGGAGCGCATTCTAACTCCAGTTCTCCACCCGCGGACTGGCCGACCGGCGCCAGTGATTTGAATTGAACTCATTCGCCGCGGCGAACACAATTCGCGTGACTCTGCCTGTCGCGAGCGCATCCAAAGCTCCGCCAACGCCACGCTCGCATGTCTCGGCGGATTCCATCGACCACCCGCCGACGATCCACTCCAGGAATTTTATGACAGATTCCGAGGAGGTCGCACTGTTTTACTGAGCACAACGAGAATTAAATCTAATGCCTCCCCAATTTTTCATACCAAACTGTGCGAGAAGCCCGCGAACGATGTTCTGACTCAAATTTATGCAGCATTTTTGCTCCGTTTAATTGATTTCTATAAAGCCAAAATATTTCTTGGAAGGAGAAGTCGGATTGCGGGGCATTCACTGTGACAATGTGTATTCTTCTGTCTAAAAGTAAAGTGCGGGGCACTAAATAAAAGCAAATCAGTTAAATAAAAACAGATTTATTAAAATACATTACCAAACAACAAATTTTCAAGTACATAAATTGGATTAAAAAACTACATTTCACATAAAATCAATCAGTTAGAATTCTGTTATTATTTTATTAGGTTGAAAGTACGCTGATGGTTTGTAGGACGGGTTTTCTTGGTTTTCTTTGTCAGATGTGTTCCCCTTCTGGAGACGCTCAACTTTCTTCTCTCTTAAAGATCTGGAACATGTGAACCTTTTAAAACAAAATTCTGATTTTCAGCAACCAGAATGAGATAGTGGGATAAACACTTACCCAGCAAGGCCAGTTGCAGAATGGCTTTTTGGCATAGTCTTTTGGCTATTTTGAGTGTGGATGTGCCGAGTGGGTGAATGTGTCTGCTTCTTGGAACGGGTCGAGTTATCCTTGGCCTGCAGCTGAGAAAGTGTCATCCTATCCACGACAGGTCGAGCAGCAGGAGTCTCAGTGGACAGAGCCCTGGTAGCCGATTGAGTCTGAAATAAGAGAAAAGCAAAACCAACAATCCTCACGAAGTAACTACCTGAAAATTTGATGAACCAAAAACTATTCTTACCATAGCTCCAGGAAAGCTGCGACGAGTTGCTGAAGTTGGGACACCAGGCAAAGGGCCGGGACCTCCGGCAGCAGCACTGGCCACAAGAGGTGTGGAGGAGAAGGGCAAAACACCGTGGGGTTTGGTCGTGAGATTTGTCATGGGTGGCCCGGACATGTGCAGACCAGCCCCCGCACCCGCGTTTACCCGACCCAGAGAAGAGCCCATGGTGTACAGGATGGGTGCTGAGGGTGCCGAGTTGTAGAGAGCAGAGTGAATGCCACCCTGGGCTTGTCCATAGACATGGGCAGTGGAGGGAGGAGATGGGTCAAGCTGGTGTCTGTTCAGACTTCGGTTCAGGTACGAAATTACTGTCAATCAAGAAGGAGGTGTAAACACTTTGCAGAGGCAAAGTAAGACTTTAAAAGAAGCAATAACTACAAATCTCACATTCTCCACATTTTTTGTGCTGCTCCTCCTTTGCTGATATAGTCTCATTTGCAGCTTTCAGCTTCTCCTGGAGCTTCTTCTCACTTTCTTGCAAGGCTTTAATACGAGCCTCATCTCTGTCAGCATTAGCGCGAACAAGTTTCATCTCTAGCTCAACATTTTTCAATTTACTTTCCTCTTCTCGTTTTAATGCAGTCAGTCTTTGGATCTAGAACAAGAGAAGTTACTCTAATTGTGTTGTTCAAAAATGTTAAAAAAAAAATTACAAGCTCACAATGTCTAACAAGCAGCTATACCTCACTATGCATTTTTTCAATATCTTTTTGTCTTTCTTTGATTATAAGGTTGGCTTTGGTCAGATCCCCATTAAGCTGAAGGACAAGATCACTTCGAGCTTCTATGGTTTCCTGCAAACGGGTCAGTGCAGACTTCAACCGCACCTACACAAAAAAAAAAGTTAGTTCTAAGCACAGATTAAATATACAAGGAACTAAAGCATAAGCACAATTCACCTGCTCAGAATCAGCTTGTCTTAACTGTCCTTCTTGGCGTGTCAATCGAGTGCGAAGTTTCACAACTTCCTAAACACAAAGAAACAAGATCCCTAAATTAAAACCTTTAAAAATGGATAGGCATCCCTGAACATAAAGAAAAAAAGGTAACCTTATCTAACGCATCGGCATGGGAGCGTGCTTGTTCAACATCTTGATTCTTTTTCCGACATTCAGTTTCTAATTCAGATTTGAGCCGGCGTAGATCTGTCAATTCTCGGTTCATCGACTTCTGCATCTCTTCAGAGCTATTTATTCGCATGCTCAGGTCCCTGCAAAACAAAGTTCATTCAAATGTCTTAACTTTTACTGAATTTGTAAACCAGTGAGAAATTAGGAAAATTGAATCAAAAGTGATGCACACCTGACAGTTTGCTGGACTTGCTCATATTTTTCACACACTTGCATGTGCTTATTTTTGTATTTTGCACATTCCCTACTTAGATCTTCAACTTTTGTGCTCAGGTTTTCACGCTGATAAGCAGCAGAGTCTAAGTCTCTTTTGCGGTCCTTGATAAGATGGGAGGGTGTATAAGTCAAGATAGCTGCATGAAAGAATTAAAAAGAAAATTATGAAATTGTTATGTTTGATACCTGGAGTAGTTGGTCTCTAAGTAAATCCATATCCTTAGAATATTGAGCTTGAAGTTTGTTTCTCTCCTCTTCCCACAATTTAGAATGTTTCTCATTCTGCTCCTCCTTGAAGTGAAGATCTTGTTGAAGCTGAGCCAGGTGAGTTTGCGAGCGTAAAATTTCTTCCTCTTTTGAAGTTAGGTTTTTCTAAACACATAAAATATTGATCTGTCATTTTATTCCTGCACTGGGTTTATTGTCCTTAGACGTGTTATGATATAATTCATAAAAACAGCAGCTAGGGAAAATCCTATGAAACCTAAAAATGTTCAGATTGAAGAACAAACATTTGAAGTTACCTTCAGTATTGCAATCTGATTGTGCATGTGGCGCATAACTTCAGAGTCTGACCCACGGGCAATTCGAAGTGCTATGTAGCATAAGTTCTTGAGGTCTATAGGTTGTACGACTTTCAGATAGCTTTCTAGTCCATTTTCCTCTAAAATTAATAAGAAGCTGTAGGGATGGTATTCAAGACATTTAAATTATGAACAAGCAGAAACTATTTTCAGGAGAAAATGAATCAGTCATAAGTGTTACAGTAATGAAAAAAAATGTAAACCTTACCCTTTTACGCTGTTCAGACATTGCTCCAATAACTTGACAAGGTGAACAGGAAAATTACAGAAATCAACCAGCAGGCCCTGCTGTGACTTGATCACATTGAAATCCGACTCCGACACGTGAAGAATGTACAGGAGAGATGGATCACCGTCATCTGTTATCCGCACTTCCACTTTCTGGTAAACAGAGAGAAGCAGAATGTGACAGGAGCGATGCCCTAACCTCCACATATGGAGATGCAGACAGTAAAGGAACGCCGTTCCGCTTCGGTCGAAAGTAATCTCACCGATGCAGGTCTTCCGAAACCAGATACGTCAACACGAAGGTCTTTGGTTTTTCCATTGGGCATGACAACATTTTGAACCTTGCTGTATAAACATTGTTCGCCATCCAGACCCATTTTGGTGGACGACTGCTGGAACCCCAAGGTCTAGAGGGAGAATCAGCCACACATCACTAGGGGTTTCATCCCTGACCTCGCGGCGATGGGAGGAATCCGCAGAAAGTGTCAAACGTCCGGACTGTAAACACAACTACAGCAACGCCCACGACAGATCGGCTTCCTTCCTTTCATTCAAACTTCGGAGTCGACTTTCCCTCCAACAACAAAACAACTGCGAATCTGGCGGTCCCCTCCCCTCCCCTCCCTGCACTCCCCTCCCCTCCCCCCTCGGTCTTCGTCGGGGGCGGTCGGGGGTTGCTGGCCGGTCGGAGCCTCAGTCGCTGCAAACCTTCCGTACGAGCAGCTTGTGTCGGACTGTCACCGAATCATGAGTCGTGCCCTCTTGGTGAGTAGCGCATCAGTGTGTGCGGCATGCGTGTGTATGTGTGTGTGAGTGCGTGAGTGGGGGCCCGGCCGGCAAGACGTGGGTTCTTGCGGGATACTCGGTACTTCGCACTTGTCGTGGGCCGCGGCATGGGCGGTTGTCAACACAGCCCCACTTGACGAGCGCAGGGCGGGCGCTCCCGGCCGACCGAACCCGCCGGAGCGGCCGGCCCGCCCACACTCGCTAATCTTCGACCGATTTTTCCGCTAATACTTGCTAGTACTCGCTAGTACTCGCTAGTACTCGCTAGTACTCGCTAGTACTCGCTAGTACTCGCTAGTACTCGCTAGTACTCGCTAGTACTCGCTAGTACTCGCTAGTACTCGCTAGTACTCGCTAGTACTCGCTAGTACTCGCTAGTACTCGCTAGTACTCGCTAGCACTTGCGGTAGATGACCGCTTTGTTCTCGGTGAAATTAAAATAAAATGAGTAGGGTAGGGGGCGGAGGAGCAGGAGGAGGCTGGCCGATGGGTCTCGTCGGAAGTCGGGGGATTTTTGTAGTTTTCTTTCTTAACTGTCCTCGGCGGTGTGCGTGTTCCCGCTGCTCGACAGTAAACAAAAATTAGCCGCGGGTGTAGGGGCAGTGGCGGCGGACAACGCCGGCTGCCGGCGGGTGTAATCTGGAAGTGTGGGCCGGGGATGCTGAGTGTGGCCCCTCTGGTTTTCTTGTGTCCTTATTTTGGTTGTGATCTGTTTCAGACCCTCGACTCCGGCTACGCCAGCCAGCAGCCGAAGTGCAGGGAATCCCGGCTTATCTCTATGCTGAAACGGACACTGAGATCTGAAAGTACCGACGCGGGGGCGTCCGTGTGTGCGTGGGTGGCGCGTGGCGGCTCGCCCGGCGTCGTTCTCATGTGCCACATGTCCTGTCTGTTGCAGACCGGTTTGGCCTGATAGCGAAGGCAGACCTGAGTGACCCTGCCGCTCCGCCGCACTCTCGCCACTGGCGCCCTCTGTGTCCCGGCCATCAGAATGACTACTGGGGCGCTGGGCGCGGAATAAGGTGCCCGTTCTGCGGAAGGCTGTGTGGGAATGCCAGGCTGTGGAGTGCCCACCTTGGTGCCCACCTTAGTGGCGGCGTCTGCCCACACTTCAACCCTAATGAGCAAGTACGGCACAGGGAAGCCTGAGAGCCAACGGCAGAGCTTGAGCTTGGCCGACTGCTTTCTGGTGCAAACTGTAAGTGTTGTGGCATATTTCCAAGCAGTTTGTGCTGCAAATTTTCTGACCGCTTATTTTTTCTCGGAAAAATGCAAATTGTTCTCGTTTTTGTCTTTTTCAAAATGAGGTTTGAAATCGGGGGCTATATGCAGAACATTGTTTTCGAGTAAGGCAATGTCATAATGCATTACGCACTCCAAAAAAGACCTTAGCGGCATAGCTAATCTTTTAGGTAGTGCAACTAACTTTTAGCTTAGCAAAGAGATCAGCTGATTGGTCTTATACCTCATTTAAACGGTTAAAACCGTATCTACCACAACTAATAAAATTGGCTCCACATACTGCAAATGCTTTAGCAATAGCAACTAAAAATTTTCTCAGTTTTGCCGTGTTGGAGACTTTTTAAAATTATTTTGCTTCGAATATCGCCAGACAGTTTGTGCTGCAAACGTCGCCGCCTGATCGCTAATTTCTTTTTTCTTTCCTCCCCCCCTCTGCAGTGTTGATGACGTTCGCCGACAGCAAGCGGCCGCGGGCTCGCTTCTCAATCTGCTGGGGGTGGCGGCGTGGCGGGCGCAAGACCCCCCCCCCCCCCCCCCCCCCCCCCGGCGGGACCCGCTGCTGCTGCCCGCTCCCTCTCCTGAAAGGCAGCAACATCAGCAAGCGCCTTCGCCAGCTCCGCCGCTCCTCCGCTCCTCCGCCGCGACACCTGCCCGCATCAGCTCCGCCTGGTCTAGAAGAGACACAGAACTGTACTTCTCCACATGGTCGACGAGGTCCTCGGACTGGCTGCCGTAGTCCCGGTAGTGGTTGCCGGACAGATAGAGAACCGCCACCGGCGTCCCTGGCGGATGGGAAGCGCTGCGCCACACGTGGATGAGCCCTTTGGAACCGGTGTGGACCACCCTAGAAGCTTATGGAAAGCAAAGACCTCCAGGTCGGATCCCCAGACCTCGTCCTTCAACATTTCTAGACAGTAGTCGGTCCGGCCGTTACCTGCCAGGAATTCCCAATTCACATCCCATTCCCGGTAGATGAAGGCAGCGATGACTTGGCGCAGCTGCTTTGCTTAGATATCAGAGCCAACAAGAACCACGGACAGGGATGTGAAAAGACAATTCCCGTCGTACGCAACCTCGACTGAATCCTTCCCTGGAGGTGGACGCCATGCGGCTGGAAGGCCTTAGGGAATGGTTAATGCAGCTGGTCTGGGCGGGGCATCCAGTTCCGGGTGGTTGGGCCTGCAGCATTTCCAGACAATAGTCTGTTCGGCCATTGCCTGCCAGGAATTCCCAATTTGCCACATGTGAATCAACGTGAGCTTCTAGTAGCCTCTCTGCATGCAAGTAATTTTGCTGATGCGCATACTTTACTATATTTTCCACTGTGCCGTCAGCTTCTGAATCTTCTGCATTCTATTCTGAGTGTTAAAAGAAAGTGTGGGCCCAATTCAAGAAGGCTGCCTTTGTTCAGCAATCCTTTTAGTATTCAATCTGCCAAGTTCCCGTATGGTCAACATCTTTCATTTCTGTGATGCCCAACGTTTGTGGTAGTGAGAGGTGGAAGGGAAAGGCTGAAAGGGAAGTTTGGAAAAGAAGTGCTCTTTTTTGGGGGAGGAAGGGAATGTTGTACATTTATTTCAAACATGATATTTTAATAGGAAAAGCACTTCCAGTAAGTTGGAATGAAAAGCAGTCACTGACTGCTAATTTGCGGCAGCTGTCTGTCTGGGAAACATCGAGATTATACATGGCAGAAGTCTGTTCAGTTGGGAAAGCTTTTTCTTAAGATTCTGTTCTTAGTTTGACCAATGTTGGTCAAAGCTCTGGAACAATTTTTTGCCCAGGGTAAGATTAATTTTGAATTCTATAGAGAAGCAATATTTTATCCCTTGGTGGCACTAAGTTTCTGTGTGGTTAGTATCTGTGTGTACTGACAACTTTCAGTTTATTTCTTATGTCAATGACATTGAAGTTTTGTTAAATCATGTAGCAAGAGTAAGAGTTAAGCAAGCCGACTCTTAATGATTATTTTTTTAAATATTTGTTTAAAATATATTTTCCTGACAAATTGACCTTTAGCGGCGGGCTTTTGCTTGAATGAGTTATAGTGTACCTCAAGAAATGAATTTACGTTCAATGCCAACTTCAAGTGCTCCTGTTCTTGACTTGGCTCCAGCTGAATTAAAGGTTATTGTGGCCGGTTTCTTTTTTAACAATTTTGTGCCTATGTTTATACTAGTTACCGAGGGGTATTCTTGATTCTATGCTTTCTTCTGTGCTGAGTGGTAAGCTCTCTTTGTATAGTAGAGGGAAGGGAGATTTGGTGTATGAACTAGGTACACTGTCATTGCTTGTTAGTCGTTTGACTCTTAACACAGTCCAGTTCCTGCATGGTGAAGATTTGCCATGATGGCTTGGTGAAGAAGCATCACAGAAGATTGTCTGTTGGTGCCTTGCATCTCGGAAACTGAGCCCCTACAATTCTGGATGTAGGCTGTGGAAGCTGTGTGTACGCATCTAATTTTGCTGATCCGCACAATGCTTTGCTGTGTTTGCTTCTGATTCTTTGGTATTCTTGTGGGATTAATTTTGATTTCTGTACAAAAGCGTTTATCTACTTCTTGATGGCCCCATGTTTTAGTCTTGTTAATATCTGTGTGTTGGCAATTCTCAATTACTAGTTTGATGGCACTGAAGTTTTGCCAAAATATTTAGTGTGAGGTAGACTGGGAAGTACAACCGTCTGACTCTTTTCTCATTAAAAATATGTATATTTGTTTAAAACATGATATTCTGCCATAAAATAAAACTAAGAAAATGCTTACATGAACTTGTTTTCTTTAAGAAATTACTTTACATTCTAGTCTAACATTGAGTGCCACTGCTCTTGACTTTGCTCCAGTTTAATCAAAGAAATTGTGGTTGGTTTTGTAAAACAATTTTTTGCCTGTGTTAATGTTGACTGCAGGTTCCGTAGAACGCTGTTTCTGCATTGTTATTGATACATAAATGCATCCTCCCTCAACCCTTGTCACCTGAACTTTAATGGCTTGTCCCTCATTGTCGCAATTTCCAAGAGAGTGTGTGCCCTCTCAACTGGAGCTTGGGTTCTTGTCACTGTGAATAAAATAGTTTTCAAGACGAGTTGTTTGTAGTTCTCAAACAAATCCCAGAGGATCACGCCGATGTCACCTCGGATAAGTTGTTATACCTGGCGAATGAATTTTGGGGTTGCATCATCTTAGTAGCCCACAGCCGGCATATATGGCTTCGTCCAGTCTAGTAGGCTGGGGGAAGGCTCCATATTGGCAACAAACCCACCCCAGCGTAAATTATGCTTTGAGTTTGGCTGTGTCAGTCCAATCAGGTATAAAATCCGACCTTGGTGCATATGGGGGACCGGCATGCCCGGGACCAATGCATTACCTTGCTAAATTCTGCATTAGGCAGAACAAGCACCATTCACCCTGCGAGGTAGCTGGAAGCCAATGATTGATCACAGCCCAAATTCAGGTCAAACGTGGTCAAAGCCAAAACATTCAATTCTTTTCTCTCTCTTTTTTCTTCTTTCTAGTTCTTTTTTTTTTTTTTTTACTGACATTGAAAACCAGATGATGCCTCAGCCATTGAACTAATTCAGAGATACAGAGCCAAAAGTCACATCACAATCCTACTTTCTTTGCTTTTCGCAAACAAAAAAAAAACACCAATGGAAATGCATTTGGTTTACTGGAGATAAATCAGGTCATGAACTCAAAAAATTTTGGAAAGTAAATTTTGGAAATTATAATGAAGGCAACGAAGCTTTCTTCTGGAAAACAGTCTCCTCCAAAGATCCTTTCTGAAACTTCAGCCTTCACATTAGAACATCTATGTTCATAAGTGAGCACCTCTGGGCTGAGGTGCGTTGCCTTGCAAAAAGAACAGACACAGAAGCAAGAAAGACAGATATTGAAATTGAAGAGGAATATGGTCATAGTTTGCTTAAATGTGGAACGAGAAGGGCCAAGCATAATTATTGAAGTGGAAAGGCCTCATTGTTGGTAACTTGTACTATTCATACTGAATGTTTGAAGTACACTTTCAGCATTGAGAAGAACAATGTATTAAAAACTGCGCATGACCGAATAGCCATGTAAAGTGCATGTTGTGGTGAAGTACCCCAGGTAACTGCTGTGATAGCAATCCTACTAGGTGCGCACAATTGATTTACCAGTTTAAACTGTAAACATTACAATCCCAATAAAAGAAAAATTGCTAATCAAATGTGTGTTGCAAAGACTCAGGGCTCAACTTGAATCTGCTGCAAGACCAGTACCAGGCCGTATACTGCCTTGTTCTGGTCACTCCCCCTCCTTCATGAAATAAACTGCCCCAGCCATTGCATGGCTCAACACATTTAACGTAGACGCCTGGAAAAGCAAACCCATAACGCCACTAGGGAACTAGGTACGGGAAAACAAACAAAAAACTACAAAAAAAAGACCAACTACAGGCAGAGTGGCGTTAAGGGGATACTCGATGAACTGTCTGAAGAAACAAGCTAATAGTAGAAACACTGCGAATCTTCGATGCGCGCTGTTTTGCAGTCCGGCTTTTAATGAGTCTCTAGTGGTAGACCGTCCGTCCACTGTAGTGGAATAATTCGAGATTGGGTGTGATGCGTGCGCGGGGACGTTGGGCGCCAGCAGGTGCCGCCTCTCGCCTCCGACTGGCGGGGAATCCTTGAGGATCCGGTCCGGCCGGGTCCGGAGGTCCTGAGAGGTCCTTGCCGGCCCTGCTGGGGAGTACCCGCCGCGCTTGACGTCACGCACTCGATAGGAGAAGAGGAGGGCGAGGGGAAAAAAGCACAGGCCGTGACGGAGGCGCGACACCGACTTTTAGCAAGCGTCGTTTGATTAGGATTAGAGCTCCGAGAAGTTGGCTCCGTCAACCTGATAACGCCAGCGGGACCAGCGATAAAAATTGATAAAGCAGGCGCGAAGGAGAAGGAAGAAAAGTTAAGCAGGGCAGCCGTTGCGGAAAGCCCGTAACGCTCCGCCGTTTCTAAAAGAGTGGGGGACTGGGCAGTATTGGCGTGGTATGCATCTCAGGAAAAGACGCGAGAAGAGGGGCGGGAGGAGGGGGGGGGGGGGCAGCGGGCCAGGTCACGGGGGCAGACATACACAATGTCGTTGACGCCAGATAGGTGAGACCGGAAAATCGGCGCGTTGATGTCTGGGGACGGGAGGTCGCGTGCTGTGATACATGGCGGGCGGGGAAGTCCACTGGTCGGACGGTGCGGGCACGTACCCGGGTACCCGGCCCCCCGCGGCCAGCGATGAGGCAGGGCAGGGCAGGGCAGAGGCCCAGCGGCCACAACAGGCACCGCCACGGCACGCTACAGGTCGGCGTGGTCGGCGCCGGCGCGGAGAGGAGCCCGCGGCCGCGTCGCCTCGCCCCCACCTCCCCCTC
The DNA here is from genome assembly GCA_026979955.1 of Megalurothrips usitatus. NCBI lineage: Eukaryota > Metazoa > Arthropoda > Insecta > Thysanoptera > Thripidae > Megalurothrips > Megalurothrips usitatus. Next base: position 8,779,039 of record CM049598.1, read on the forward strand.
CCCCTTCCCGTGTGCGGCCGGGCCGGCGGCGTGGGGCCTCGGGGCCCGTGAGGCCGGCCTCGCGCACTCGGCCACCGGCGTCCCGCGTTGACGTGCTGCCGCTGCCGCTCAGCCGCGAGTGGCCGCGCCACAACACGACGCCGGCCTCAGTCGGCAACCACTCTCCGGTCGAAGAGCGTCCTGCTCCTAGGTCGCGCCGTCGCGGCGGACAGCCAAGGTTGGTTGTGACGTCGTACGGGTCCTTCGGCGTGAACCGGGGGCGTCCTGTCGGGGCAGGAGCGGCCGTCACGGCGGTGTTCGCCGCCAAGTGACCGTGAAGCCGGACGGCCGCTGTGCTCTTGGTGCTGACTGTACAGCGGACTGTGAACTCGGCCGAGCGCTGACTCCCGCCCTCTGCTTGGCCCCCGCAGCACCGGCATGGGTGCCCTGGAGCGCGTGCTGGGCTGCGAGGGTCGCCACGTCTGCCAGCAGTGCGCGGCCTGCGGCCAGACCCTGCCGTCCGCCAGCGCCCTGGTGGCGCACCTCGTCCGCAAGCACTTCAAGGGCGAGCCCTTCCCCTGCGTCGTGCTGGGGTGCGGGCGCACGCTGCACAACATGAGCGAGCTGCGCGGCCACCTACGGCAGCACGCCGGCGGCGCCCTGCACGCGTGCGCCGTCTGCGGCCGCCCCTTCAGCACGGCGGGGAGCCTCCGGCGGCACGCGCGCGCCGGCGCCTGCGCCCCGCACGGCCCCGGCCAGCGCCACCCCTGCGGCCGCTGCTCGCGCACCTTCACCACCGCGGCCGGCCTCAAGCGCCACGCGCGGGCGCACGACGGCCGCGGCCACGGGCCGGCGGCGGCGGTGGCGGCGGCGGCGGCGGCGGGGCGGGGGGTCGGTCGTGGCCACCGCTGCGCCGAGTGCGGCACACAGTTCCCGGCCGCGGCCGAGCTGTACGCGCACGAGCGCTCCATCCACGACGTGTACCGCGCGTACGAGTGCGGCGCCTGCGACCGCGCCTTCTCCCGCAAAGTCGGCCTCCGTCGCCACCTACAGCGTGCGCACGCACGCGCTGGCGAGGACGCCGCCGTCGACGCCTTCCACGTCCTGCTAGACCACCACGGTAACCGGCAGTACACCCCGGTGGCCCGGCCCGCCACCCGACTGCCGGCGGTCCAGCTGGCCCGGCCCACCACCGAGCTTCCGTCCCACGGCAGCCTCAACTTCCTGATGCCGGGCCCACCGACGCCGCCGCCGTCACCGCCTCCACCGATGATACTGGCGGAGGGAATACCGACGGGGGACTCGCCTTGGCCGCCAAGCGAGTCCCCGCCAGACATGGCGACGGTGACCCCGTCGTCGCCGGACCCTCATCCGATGCTAGCGATGCCGGGGACGGACCCTGTCGACGCCCAGGGCCCCGCCGACGTCGAAGGCCCCACCGACTGCCAGGGTCCCGCCGACGTCCAAGGCCCTGCCGACTGCCAGGGCCCCGCCGACGTCCAAGGCCCTGCCGACTGCCAGGGCCCCGCCGACGTCCAAGGGCCCACCGACTGCCAGGGCCCCGCCGACGTCCAAGGCCCCACCGACTGCCAGGGCCCCGCCGACGTCCAAGGGCCCACCGACTGCCAGGGCCCCGCCGACGTCCAAGGCCCCGCTGACTGCCAAGGCCCCGCCGACGTTCAGGCACCCGCCCACATACTACCGCCAAAGAAACGAGGACGGCCGCGGAAATCTGTGTCGGCGGCTTTGGTGCAGGACATGAAGAACCCTGCCGACCCTGCGCCGGCCAGAAAACGAGGACGGCCGCGGAAATCTGTGTCGGCGGCTTTGGTGCAGGACATGAAGAACCCTGCCGACCCTGCGCCGGCCAGAAAACGAGGACGGCCACGAAAAGCTGTGTCGGCGGCTCTGGTGGAGGACATGGAGGCCCCCGCTGACCGCGCGCCAGTCAGGAAACGAGGGCGGCCGCGGAAGTCTGCGCTCGCGGTTCTGGTGGAGGAGGTGACGGCCCCCGTCGACGGTGCACCTGGCCGAGGCGGTGGCGAGCCAGACTCTGGCGCCATGACAGAGGCCACCGCCGATGCCGTGGTGCGGGGTGGGGGTGCTGCTGCTGGGGAGTCCTCGACAGCGTCCTCGGCGTCCTCGGCGTCCCCTCGGAAGCGGCCCGACGTCACCAGGAGGAGGCGCCCCGCTAAGGAGAGCTCGTGGAGGTGCACCGAGTGCGGGGGGCTCTTCAAGGACGCCAAGGCACTGAGGGGCCATCTCCTGCGCCACCTGCAGATGCGGCGGCCCCGCGAGGCCAGGTTCCCGATGTGGGCGGTGTTGTGACTCTCTGGGCTGTGTGTGTGTGTCTGTGTGTGTGAGGGAGGGAGATAACGCCGCGACTCGTGGGATCAATGTTTGCAACAAACTGAGCTCAAAAAGAACCGCGATGTCGCGTGTTGGGTACCCGGCATTTATCAAACCTTCGCCGTTTTTTCGCAGTAATTTTGTGGTTTTTCTCAGGTTTATTGACTGCAGGTCATGGTCATATACGTACTTGCGTGTGGCATACTTCACCTGTTTTGTGTGCGAGTGTGGAAATTTTTGTTTTGTTTTTTGTTGGGAGTGGAGTGGAAGGAGGGAGACGGATTGCAGTCCGTCGTATGTTTGTTCTGTTTCTAGTCCTTTATTTTTAATCCAATGTGTGGTTGCTATTTATGTTTTTTTTGTTGGTGATACACACATTAAACGCACTACAATTCTTCCTCTAATCCTCTTAATTAATACAAAGCCATCACCAAGCGCGGGAAAAAACACACAGCAGAGAACTAAAAGAGAAAATAACTGTACAGTATCACAAGCAGCGAGAAATAACTTAAATGTAAACTATTCTTTCTAGTCAGGCTCGATGACGAAATCAAGGAATCTTTGGCGTTCGTACAAAAAGTTCCACAGTCTACATACACACACACACATACAAACACACACACTGTCCAGGTACTGTCAGGTGCACACGCAATGCCTGCGACGCGTGCTGCGTGGCGCCTCCTCAAGGCTAGTGCACCACGGTCCCACTCAGGGAGTATTGGCGCGGCACGGAACGCTACGCCCAGGGGGCGGGGAAGTAAGGTGTCAAAAGGCGTAGTAGTAGTAAACACGTTTAAAAAAAATGTTGGCGGATTCGGAAGGAGAAGAGGTGTCAGTGAGAACTGGAATAATTCCGGAGACCCCTCTAAAAATTGTGCTTGAATAACTAAATTTTGAATGCATCGTGCCGATGGTACAATCATGTTTCAATATTTCGGATTGCGTTTACGTCGTAAGTCGGATTGAATAATTTGGCTGTGAGACCTCCTCCCACCCCCTCTCCTCTTTGCGGGCTCCGCCCCTGCCACATCGATTCCCCCTCAGCCGGCGGCTCTTCTGTCCGGCGTCGCCGCCGTGCTCGTCGTCTGGTTCTTCCGGCGTTCCTCCATGGCGGCCTTAAACGCCTTCCAGGACACGCGCAGGTAGCCGCCCCTGCCGTCGGCCAGCAGGTACTTGCCGTTCGCGTCCTGGCTGCCCTCCTCGCCCTGGGCGTGCGCCTGGATCAGAAGAGAGGGCGTTAGGGACCGGGGAGGAGGAGGGGCAGGCTGCTGTCGGCTGCCGTCAGCACGCACGTGGGTGTTGGCGATCCTGGAGCCCTTCGGGTGGTGGCGGTGCTTGCCGCCACGCCTGCCCCCCGCGGCTCGTCGCGGGGGTGATACGCTGCTCGACGGCGGCGGCGGCATCGCCGTGCTGCTCGCGTCCGGAAGGCTCTCCGTCGTCGACGGCGACGGCGACGCCTCGGTGCTGGACAAGAAGAATTCAGAAGGAGTAGGATCACAATTTGAATTACCAGAGGGCAGGTTACTGTTTTGGGCGGGCCCGATGAAACGGCAGCAAAGTGGCGAACAGAGTGCTTCTGCTGTGGGTGAGTGTATACGAGAGTCAGTCTGTGTGTGTGAGTGTGTGTGTGTGAGTGTGGTGAGAGTGATGGCAGTGGTCGCATGACAGGCCGTGGCTGCCGGTGGCTGCCCCTCCCCCCTGCCTCATGTCAGGGCCGGGCCGGCCGGCCCCGGGTCGCGGCACGTGTGCGATATTTGGTGGCGGCCCGGCTGCCAGCCGGCCAGCCCCGCACGGCTGTCACTTGTATCTCTCTGATATTTGCCCTTCGTTATCACGTTGCGTAAGTGCGTGTGCGAGAGAAAGGGTAGGAGACGAAGGGAGACAGAGAGAGAGACAGACAGACAGACACCTCATATTTCTGGGTCGCCGGCGGGTAACCGAAGGATAGGCAGAAAAGAGGGGGGGGGGGCGCTGTCTGTGCGTGTGTGGCAGCGTGTCGCGGTGCGGCGCGGCGCGGCACAAGCACCGTCCGGTGACTATTGCATGGCGTGTTCCACTCCACACGCTCGCAGCGTCCGCGGCCCGGCCCGGGCGCCGGGAGGGTAGGCCGCGCGCGCACACGGGCGCCGGATGTTGCCTACCCGCCCGGCGCCCCCCCCCCCACCCCCGGGCCCGCTCACCTGCCCGTCGCCTCTCATCACGTACCTGCTCGACGCCTCCGAGGAGGGCGACGTCTCGGTGGACGGGGACGCGTTAGCGGATGCCGACGTCGTCGCCCTGGATGAGGCCGGCGGGGCGGCGGTGGCCGGAGCGGCGGGCACCCCGACGTTGTTGTCCAGCACGTAGTTGCTGAGGGGCTGCGAGGCGGCGGCCGCCACGGCGGCGGCGGCGGGCGGCGGCAGGTCCGGCAGCGCGTTGGGCCGCGGCCGCACCTTCCTGCTGGGGTTCTTGTTGCAGCGGAAGCCGCGGCGCATGGCGTCGTACACGTCCCAGCCCGCGTACCGGTCCGGGGAGGCGCACGCCGGCGCCGCCCGCCTGTCGTACACGTACCGCCCGTCCCGCTTGTCCTGCGGCCCACACCCACCGACTCGCGTTTTAGCAATTTCTGTCTCTTTTAACAGTGCACGACTTCAGGGATGGATAGAGTGTTTAAGCATAGATTTGGCCGCATCCAACAGCCGTCGTGGCGGCAGCGGTGACTACGCTAGCGTGCGCGGCCCGGCAGACACCCCTCCGTTAGGGCCCCGAGGAGAGTGTGTGTAAGGGGGAGGGGGGCTGAGGGGGCGGCGGCGCCCCTAAAAAGGAAATTACAGTAATTGCTCTGAAGGGTCGATAGGAGCGGTATATTTGAACACCCGACTGACAGCCGCACACGCGGCACCCCCCCCCTCCCCCACTCCCACCACCACCACCACCACCAGGGGACGCCGTGCATCGGCATCGACTGCACCCCGCAGGCCAACAAGGGGGAGGCCAGGAGCAGAGGCCAGCGGGTCACAGTCACTGACAAATCGATCACTAAATGTGTGTGCGTGTGTGTGTGTGTGTGGCACCGCCGTGCGCCGTTGGGCACCTGTCGCGCTAACGGCGTGGCGCGGCTTGTTTTGGCCTGCGTATGCCGGCTGGGAACGGGGAGCGGGAGAATGCGACGTGAAGGGAACCTAGAAAACGTCAAATCGCGCGCGAAATCCACATGGCAAAAAGACAATAATTATCTGCTTCCGTCATTGTTGGCGCCCTACTTTTTTGCCCCTTGGGATGAGGGACACCGAGCCTGAACCCTCTATTCTCAGTGGTTAGGGTACCTTGTTGGTGGCGGACGGGTTCCAGCCCGCCATCTCGCAGGAGCACTCCCACGGGTTGCCGTCGACGCGCACCATCTTGGCGGGCAGGGCCTCCATCATGCCGACGGGCAGCTCCTTGAGCTGGTTGCCCTGCAGCAGCAGCTCGCGCAGCCGCGTCTGCTGGTCAAGCAGGCTGGGCGGCAGCGAGCGCAGCTGGTTGTGGCTCAGGTCCAGCTCCTGCAGCGCGAACAGGGCGTAGAAGGCGTCCATGGACACGTGCCGGATGCCGCACTGCCGCAGCACCAGGCGCTCCAGCTTCGGCACCTGCGGAGCACCCCCTCGTCAGGCTGCTCCCCTCCTCCTCCTCCTCCTCCTCGTCGTCGTCGTCGGCCTCCTCCCGAGCCTCCCCCACCTCGACGAAGGCGTCGTAGGGCAGGCCGGCGATGACGCCCCTCAGGGTGAGGTCCTTGAGCCGGGGCATCCCCCGGAGGACGTCCCGCTGCAGGGACGGCGTGGAGACGTCCGTGGCGGCGAGCCGGCGCAGCGCGCGCAGCCCCAGGAACATGTCGGCGCGCAGCTGCAGCGCCGTGCCCGACCCGCCCAGCAGCAGCGTCTCCGTCGCGTTCATCACCTGGGCCGCGGGTTAGGTTAGGCCGGCAGCTGCTCCTGGCAGCTGCCGGCCTCCGGCAACACGGCCACCGCACTTGCCTGGAACGTGCTGGTAAAGACGGCCTCGATGGGGTTGCTCCTGAAGTCGGCGGCCTCCAGCTTGGGGAAGGGCGGCAGCGACAGCTCGGACAGGTGCGACAGGTTGTTGTGGGACAGGTCCAGGAAGCGGAGCTCCAGCAGGCCGACCAGCGACGTCGACGACACGTCGAGCAGGCTGTTGTTGGCCAGGGACAGGACGCGCAGCGAGGGCGCGCCGTACAGGGACCAGTCCGGGACGTACGCAAGCCCGTTGTGCTCCAGGGAGAGGACCTGCAGGCTGTCTAGGCCGCTGAACATCTCCCAGGAGACCTCGGCGATGGCGGCGCGGTGCAGCCGCAGCATCACCAGCTTCTCCAGGCCCTCGAAGCTGCGCATGGCGTTCACCCGCCGCAGCTCGGTGAACTTGGAGAAGGGCACGACTTCGGCGGGCTTGAGGAACACGAGCTGGGGCGGCTCCTCGCTGCGGACAGGACAGGAGTTCTCACATCTATGTTCGGCGATAGGGCCCAAATCAACAAACAAATTTTAATTATTTTTTTTATTCTCTTTACCTTTGGCCGTCGGTGCGGTAGGCCCAGGGCGGCAAACGCCTGCGCCGGGGGTTCACTGGGGGCAAGGTGACCAGGACATCGTTGGAGTCCTCCAGCGCTCCTGAACAACGGAAAAATGCGGCGTGTACGCTAACCACTTCGCCTCGCACGCGAACTGACCGGCCGGTGGGCGCCGCCAAACGCGCCGCGGTCCGCACCCTCGAGGTTGACGCCGTTGAGGGAGAGCAGGCGGAGGTGCTGCAGCACGCGCAGGGCGTCGCTGCGGAGGTGGACGCCGCCCTCGGCGAAGGCCGTCACGTCCAGGGAGACGAGGTCCGGCAGGCGGGACAGGTGCTCGGACGCGAGCAGGATGGCGGCGTCGTCGGCGCTCTGCAGCAGCGTCAGGGCCTGCGGCACGGACGGGCACGCGGTCGCGGGGCGGCTGGCACCGAGAGGCGGCACAGCTCGTGTGTACCCCGCGCCCCAGAGAGCCACTAGAGGGCTTAACCGCCAGCCAGGGAGCTCGGGTGTGGGGTATGGCCGGGACCGGATCATCCAATGGTCGGTCAAGGCTGATCGAAGCGTCAGCACCTGGCGTGTCCGATGCGGGGGCTCCCGGTCCGAAGTCAGCGAGCCGACAGCCGAGTCGAGCCGAGTCGAGCCCGAAGCCCGCCCGGCCGCCTAGCCGGCTCCAGGCCACGGCGCCCGGCCAGGTAGGCAGCGCGGCGCGCACCCCTGCCCGTCAACGGGCTACCGCTCAGGGGCGCCGCCCGGCTGCGTCGGCTTACCTGGGTGTCGCGGGGGAGGTTGAGGACGACGTCCTCGAACGAGTAGGACAGCACGACGCAGACGGCCTGTCTGACCCTCCGGTCCGCGTCCAGCGAGGCCCGCAGCGCCGCGTCCTCCAGGGATATCTGGCACCGCAGAAAGCAAAGCGCGGTCCGTTGAGGTTGTCCGCCGCGGTGGTGCCCGCAGCCCCCGAGGTCCGCCGCCACTCACGTAGTTGCCGTGCGACGCCAGCAGCCTCCTTAGCGGCACCTCCTTGAAGGGCCCCTCCTGGCAGGTGCACTCCGCCGGGCAGTCCAACCCCCAGGGGGCCGGGGACGCCGACGACCCCGGGTGCGCCGCCGAGTCCGCCTCCGGGTCCGCAGCCTCCGCGTGGACGTGGACGTGCCTCTGTGCAGAACAGATACGTGGCCGTCAGCACCGCGGCCCTGGAGCACTCGTGCTGGTCACGACGGCGTGCTCCAGGACTCCAGTGCGGCCCCGGGATGCTGTGACCCGGGACTCCACCGGCGGCACGGCCACCTTGTGCACCGCAGACACGCCGGGCTGGCAGCCGAGGCGGAGGAAGCAGGCCAGCGCCAACACGACCGCGGCCGTCCACATGGTGTTTGGGGCGCTGTCCAAGGCTCACTGCGTGCCGCGGCCCCGGCGGCCCCGGCGGCCCCCCGTGGACCGCCCTCCCTTCCGCCCCCTCCCCGCCCACCACGTCTCCCCGTTTCCCGGCGACTTTTCCGCTCCCTCCAGCGGACCCCCCCCCCCCCCCCCCCGTCCCCTGTCCTTCCGTTCCATGCCTCCTTTCCGCCAACCTGCCGATTTCAAAAAAGCGCGCGCTCCTGCTTAATGAGACGTGTGCCGAAAGCGCGCCAGAGTTGCGGCGGTGGCCGTTCTCCGGGCCGGACGCCGGCAGGCAGCTCCTCGGGACAGTGCCGGCCTCCGCCCGCGCGGCGCGCGGCTCGCGTCACACCCTGTAGGCCCTTCCCGTCTCTCTCGCACTGCAAGGAGCGCGGGTGCGCCGGCCGCCGGGTCGACGGCAGCGGCAGCAGGAAGTACTACTTGATAACGAGCTCCTTCTCCCTCTGACCCCGCCCCACCCCGCCCGAGGCCCTGCCCTCTCCTTCCAATACCACGCCATGCATGTGCATGCACAAGACACGCCGCCACGCGGCTCTGCTCTGCTCTGCCCCGCGCCGCTCCGCAACGGCGGACTTGTTTTCAGAATGCACCCGGAACCGTATCCGCCCTCGTGATTGGACACGTTTAAGGACAGCCGTGCCGCACCACTTATAGCTCTGTATGAGGGTGTCGGGATGAGGACTGGACGGATATCGAGGATACATTATTGGCAGAATAACTTTATTTTGACCTTGACAAGAACTTTATCACAGCCGTCATTTTCTTCTTTCCCCTTGAATCACGAACTTCGCTTATCTCCGGAATCTGGACGTGGCCGACGGCCGCGGGCTTGAGTCGGAAGTGGATGTCGTCCCAACGCCCCCGCGCTCCCGACACCCGGACTCGGAGCCGAGCTGTGGAGGGACAGAGGGCTCCGCGGGTGTGCGGGACCCTCCGCCCCGGCGGCAGCCCCGGCGGCCTCAGCACGCCGTTGCCGCGCCCGCGATCTCCTCCTGGTGCTCGGCGATGACCTGCTCGGCCTTCTGGCGGGCGCGTGCGAGCACGGCCTTGAACTCGGACGTGCCCAACGTTGTGAACTGTGGAGAGAAAAACGAACGGACAAGGGGTGAAATGCCGAGAGCCTCTTCGCCCCCGCCCCCCCCCCCCCCCAAAGCCCAGCCTATATACTCACGGGGTTCGAGGCCCTCTGGATCTTGAGCTGCGAGTCCAGGCGCCAGATCTCCTTCTCGTCGACGGCGGGGCTGAGCAGCCTCTCCAGGTCGGCCTTCTTGAGGCCGAGCAGGGTGTCCCCCTTGAGGCCCACCAGGCGCTTCACCACGCTGCGGACGGGAGTCTCCGTTACGTCGGCTGCCCGGCCCGGGGCCTCGCGTCCTTACCACTGATACTGCCCCCCCCCCCAACCGCTAGCGAGTACTATTCCCCGAACCCTCGGCTCAAAATTCACTCGGTCATGAAAATTACTCGGTTGCGCGTGAGTCATGTGATTTTGGGTTCCGGGCACCCGGCGCGACTCACTCGTCTTTGAAGCCCTTGACCCTGAGCCAGTCGGCGACCTCTTCCTCGGAGGAGCTGCCCCTGAGCGGCACGTCCGGCGTCTTGGGGACCTGCAGCTTGGGCCGGGCGAACATGAGGAGCCGGAGCTCCTCGTGGAGCAGCCTGTTCATGCGGTCTGCGGCAGGACGGAGACAACACCTTTGGCTTCGGCCCGGGTTCGAACCTCGGCAGCAGCGCCGCGATAGCAGCCTGCGATCTCACCCCCACCCCCACCCCCTCCCCCGCCTCTTGCTGCACTAACCGACAGAATCGTCGAAGACGTCATCGGTGGGCGTGGACAGCGCCGTGTCCGCGGTGGACGTGCTGTTCATGCTCGGCCTGGGGACGGTGTTCTCGGACGGCCCAGGCCTCCTGCCGCCCAGAGAGGTGGGCCTGAGGGCGACGCCCAGGGGGTTGATGACGCCCTCCATGGACGGCGACCGCGGCGCCGTCATCGTGGCCGACGTCGGCATCGGTGGCGGCGTCGGAACCCGGTGGTGGTGGTCAACGCGGTGCTGGTTGTGGCCCTTGGGGTCCCGGGGGTCGGCGCCGGCCCGGTCTAGGAGCAGGCCCAGGGCAGGCTAGTGTACAAGGGTGCTGGGCGTGTCCTTAGTTGGGCCCGAGTAACTCAAGAATCTTAATCGCCCTGCTGTCACCCCCCCCCCCCCCCCCGCGAGGCTTAGCCAACACGAACGCACACACAGTGGCACACACAGTGACAATTAAAAAAGCCATCGGACGAAATAGTGAAGCATTCAAAAGTGGACGCAAGCTTTAGTGGTGGAAGCAGCTGTTGGGGGTGATGAAATGACAGCCAATGTAAAAAGGGATTCTGCATAGATTTATTGAAGTACACAGGAAATATAGTTTGGGTCAGTGTTAAACTATACAAACACCAAGCATGATATTTCAATCTGCATAATACACTCTGGTTTTTCTGTTATGTACATAATATGTATAATATGTAACATCTTTGGAATACCTACATTGGAATATTGAATGTAACAGTGGGTGTGTATGTACAACGTCTTTAAATGTTTGTTTCCATGCTCAGGAATGAATACAATATGAAAGATCTGCTTCAGAATGCTGACTTACACTCAATAATAAGATAATTTAGTATTTAATAATGTTTTTTTAAAATCAGATCTTATGAGTATTTTTTGTTCTTAAAGTTTCTACTACTATCTGGTAGAGACATTCTGAGCATGGACTATTAATACGTATATATGAGCAAATATTATTTTTAAAATAACAATAACAACAACAATAACAACATTCAGTGGACACATCAACAATTTTGTCCACACATAGATTACCTCACACATTTTGCATAAATAACACAACACAAAAGCTATGGCTGAAGCACATGTTGCGCATTCATACACACATACTACACTGACAAAATACATTTTGGTGCATTAAAGCCAAATTGTTTCAATTAATACTGAGACTACAGAGCAATAAGAAATTACCGATCAAAAGCAATGATTAAAGTAATACTTGAGAAAATACTAGTGGCCTAGGGCAGGGCTTTTTATGTTAAAATGCTTGAACACAGCAAGTGTGAAAAATGCACTCATTCATCGTTGTGAATGTATAAATTGTCTGGCATGGCCCATTCGTTGCATTCAGTCAGCATATTTATAATTGTCTTTAATAGAAGGATTAAGATAATTGCTATCCCCACTCACCACCTCAGAATACATAATACCACTTAGAATATTAAAAATCTGTTGGACATTGGCACACAAACACTACCTTAAAATTCAAAGAAGTCTCCTGATCACAAACCGCTAAAGTACCAAAATACCAGAATCTACTCTGGCTGTTTAATGAAACTAATAAACTCCTCTCATTCCCAAACTGAGAGAAAAATGTGTTTCGCAAACTACCTAATGGATGTATTAATATTCAACTGCAGTACTAAGATGCACTGCTTGTCAAAGCAAAGATGTGATAAAACAGGAAAATGTACATCAGGGACCTCAAACAAAAGTGACAGTTACCTAAAAGTAAATGATTTGACAAGCGTTTGGAACTAATACGCAGGGACAATGTGTGATCAAATCTTAAAACCCACAATGGATGAACAATTGACAGCCAGTGAGCTCATGGCAAATGAACACCATAAAACATAAACATTTTACAACACCAAACAACACAGAAACTCCATGACTGTGATTCATTACATTAAATCTGTGAAAATGTATGTGGCACATTAAAAACAAAAGGAATATTGTGTTTCATACACATCCCAAATACTCACAAGAATGACTCATATCCCACACAGTACTTTCCTATTTTTTTGTGGAAATGGAAGAGTATTGCCTTTATAGGCATACTTGGGGAGGACAGTAATCTACCTACTAATTTCCAAATAACTATTGGAAAGGTGCTTTTGCTTTCTGCTCACGAATATGGAGTGGCATACACAGATATACCATAATTACAGGTTTACATCTATACATAGATATGAAACAAATCACATATACATAAAGGTAAAGGTACATTTCACCATTTACAGGTCTAAAATAAATGTTAAGCTTCAAAAATAAGGATTACATTTTCTCAATTGACTATAAAAGTTTTGTACCAGTTCGGCACTGAGAAACACAAACCCTTATTCAATGAAAGCTCTCTGACACAATAAAAATACAGTTATGCATCCATAAAAACTCTATTATCAGACTAGCAACATCAATCTTCACAGGCCCACACATTTTTTCTTTTTTTTTTCAGGACTTCAGTTTAAGTTAACAGGAGTAGAGCACATGTCAAAATTCTTTGAAACACCTTGACTTAAGATGGATAACAAATTTGCTAAAGCTGACCTTAGGTTTTGGAGGAAAGCTAAGCACAACAGCTAACACAAGCAGGACAAAACAACACAATTCACAAACAACTCAAAAACAGTTTCACAGATACAGTAATTCCCACCGCAAAATGGTACATTTCGAGAGGATGAGAATCTATTTTATAATTCATACATTTGATATTTACAACAAAATGGCTTTCTCTTTTGATCACTAATTTAAAATCATGCTCAATATTCTTTTCACTTAGTTATAATCCTTATGATAAAATGTTAGTTAAACTTTACATAATCTTTCTTTGAAAAACAGATCCTAGCCTGACCTTCTCAAAAGTACCGAAATTCACCTTTTTTACCTTGTCTCTCCTTAAGATGCCACTCAGGGGATGTTGGTGCTGCTGCTGAAGGGGTAGACCTCTCATCTTGTTCCTGTGGGCATGAGCAATTGCGTCACGTCATATCACCACTCTACTGAACCACTCTACTTTCAAAGGTGCTCAATATCGGTTTTCTGTCCAGCGCTCCTGCAATCAAAATTATTTTAGGCTTGAATTTGTCTTTGAAATGAAGAGTTTACATATTATTGTGATTTCATAGTTTTTAAAGGGAAAAAAAAATAGAACAAAGAATACTGCAAGTATGTGTAACAGGTTCGGTTCATAAGCAGATCTACAAAACATATACACAATGAACTAATATCAGGGTTAACTTACAGTGCGGTCATATCTTGGTGCGTAGACAGGATTACTGAAAACTTCGCTGGCCTCAGTTGCAGGGGGTGTAACAATGGTATGGGGTACATGCGCAATCTGCCCACGGCTATTTCGTGCCTTCCACCATTTTCTGCTGTCATCTAGGATCTGCAGTAAGTGAAAAAAGACATTGATTACAACACTTAACTGAGTTTGGTTTCAGACTGTATTGTCAGCCATAACTTACTTCTAAAAATTCTCCTCGAATGACTGTCAGCTCCTTGTCATTGTTGGCAGTGCGGGGATATGTGACCTGAACTACTTTGGCACCCTGGGCTTTCAGGTCTTGCAACCACCTCAACTGAGCTCTTTCAAAACGCTGCTGACTATCTGGACCACCATGGCCTGGGCCAGCCATAGCAGGCCCCACAGGTCCACTGCCATTCCTCTCGATGGAGTCAGCTGAAATGTCACTACGAGCCGTTACATCCCTATGGGGCAGGGGTGGGCCGGGGGGGTAGTCCCTGTCAGAGCTACCAGGACTCTGGGATCTTTCCCTGCATATAAAAAAGTAACAAATTATGTAAAATTCCCATGCAGAAAACAAGATGGTGAAACTCTCATAAATTTCTACAGTACCTTTCATCTCGACTGAAGCGGTCTGGCCTTTCTCTGTAGAATGGTCGAGATGATTCATTCACAGCCTCTAAGTCATCATCAAAGTAGTCACTGCCGTAGTGAGGTTCATTATCTCGTCCATAATCAGCCTAGTTCAAGTAAGTATGAACAATGTCAGAGCCTGCTACTGCAGTTTCTTAGGAATGGTAAGAAAATGGGTTTGGTACGTACGTCTTGCTGAGCTGCCCTAATCTCCTCAGCGTGTGTCCTTTTCCCTTCTCCTGATGAAGAGGGGTGATCTCTATCATCCATAACAGGGAATTCTGGAGACCAACCATCCATGAACAATGGATGATACGGAGCTACATATCCTTTCCATTGATCTCTGCAACATGAATGTGACACAATTATACATTATGCACCAAAATTAACCGATCTTCTTATCAAGGGGGACCCTTAAACTTACCGAGGCACCAGCCAAGCATCTCCCAATGAGTGCCACAGTTCAGTTTCTTTACTGGTAACACAGTTGATGAGAAGATTCACTGCTTCTCTTGTAAGTAGGGGTGAAACTACTTTAGCCGGCAAGTTTGGACCATAGTGAGTATCATGGGATGCATCCACAATCAGAGCAAGAGGAGTAAAGAGGAAATGAACAAGTTCTGGAGCATTGGGATCATGGATATGTGCCTTCAGCTTTGCCTAGAAGATAAAAAAAGCACATGAGAGAAGGGAAAAGTACTTGCTTGTTCTTAGTCAACTACAACAACAAAAAATACACTTACCAGTAAATTGAATGATAGCTTAAATTTTTGAAATATATCAACAAATTCAACTTCTGGAGGTGGTTTAGCTCTCATCGTCAGCATTCCATCACCCATGTCCTTTTTCTTGGATTTTCTGTTCCTTAATTATTTAAAACAGGAAGGAGTTTGATTTAATACTTGGCTTTCTCAATGTTAACATAAAACAATATTACAGACACCTACTTGCGCCTACGCTCCAATTCTCTTGAAGCAGCAGCTGCATGCTGAAGACGAGCAATGAACTTTTCTATGTCATCAAAGCAATGATTCAAAATTGTAACATCACGTTCATATTTTTCGCTCGACGTCGAACTTGTTTCGTCATTGAGAGATAGCGTTGCTGGATCCCTCCCACTTGGACCTCCAATAATTTCATTATTTCTGGAGAAGACTTCTGCTCCTAAATTTTAAGTTACGGTTTTGGAGTCAGTTTTAGAGGCAAAGGGGCATTTAAAATTTAAAATCTGCACAAAACCAGAATTTAAAAAAGGTAAATCAACTTACTGTGGGAAGCAGCATTATTAAATACATTAACTTGTTCCCGCACATTTACACCATTCAATGGTGGTTCGGGTGGAGGTGTAGGTGGAGGAGGGGGTATGTGTCTTGTTCGACGTGCAGGAGGTGATTTTCCTACCCTCAAAAGTTTTAGATCATCAACAAGTTCTTGAGCTGAAATACTCTGGCACTGGAAAAAAGCATTTAAAACATTTAAAAAAAATTAACTAAGAAAAGAATTTGGACAGTGAATTAGATACATATTGTAAAACTTACCTGGAAAATATGCATTTCTGAGCGAGAGTTATTTGTCTTTTCATCCCCAACTATAAAGACTAAGATATTGTTGTAAATTTCCATAGGGTCATTGCTAGTAAAGGCAGTGGGCTCTTGAATAAGAGCAACTGGGAATTTCTCCATAACATTCTGTCAAACAAATTAATTTAAAAAAAAGAGTTGAAACTATTATCCAGCACAAGTAAGAAGCTAAAGAAAAGCTACAGCAGACATAAAATGAGATCTTTTGCGACTTTGAAATTGGTCAAAGCTCGACCAAACATGTCATGTTGAGGTCATTTTGATGTTGCTTTCACTCCATGTTACACCTAACATGATAAGATTTTTACTCACTCCAGATTCATAATCCATGATTAGAACCCAATTTTGATCAAGTCGAAGCTGCATTTTCTGTGACCATATTCCATTTGACTTTTCTAGTTGCAGCAGTCGCTTCATACCATCAGGTGGGTAGACAATGCCAGTTTCCTTTGAGACGGTGAACGTGGCCAGATGTTCAATGAGATAAGTGGGCGCCGAGTCATTAGAACCACCACCCACCTCATTGGATCGCCCATCTAGATGTCAAATTATTTTTTAATAAAATGTTTTAGTACAATAAACAAATTTATGAAAACTGAAAAAACATTGAATCTTTTTTCCTACCTGTTGAGTATCCATTGGAGTGGACACTGACACTTCGTTGGTAAGGCATGGTGGAATGGACCTCCTCAATACACAGTTAAACCTGCAAAAGACACGAAAAAAAATTTATACATGTGGCTCAGGTGACAGGTATACAGACTCACAACAGAGGGAAATCCATAAATCAGCCCGAATGAATGCGAGCTGAGCTACGGCCGTGCGGCGCGAAACGGGGAAGGACTGACAGACCGACCGGTTCATCCCCTCAAAAGCCCGCCGTGGCTCATGTTGAGCGCGGACCCCTCTGGCCTCCAGCGGGGCGGGCTGGAGCTGGAGCTGGAGCCACTGGGGCGGCCGCGATGGCGACTAACCTCACAAACGGCGCGCATCGCTTTTCCCTTTTATTTCGCCAGCAGGCACAAGCAGCGTCGGCAGCGGGCACGCGCCACCGGTGTGCCGAGAGCAAATCAAGTTTGAATCCGCCTCAAAAGCGCGCCACAGCGACTCCCGCCCTGCCCTCCGGCATGTCCACCTGTTGGAGTCGGGTCGGGTATTTTTGTCGGTCTGCTTACCGTGGAAGGCTGGCTCGGGGCCCGCGGCCCGCGGCGCGGCGCGGCGGCGCGGGCCGCGGCCGCGGGTACCCCCCGCTCCGCCGCTCCGCCGGTCCCCCGTCTCCCCCTCCCTGACCCACTGCCTGCTTTTTCCCCGGCGCTTGCGTGCGTTGTCGTAAGGATCTGCTGGAATCTGCTGGAGACTCCAGTGGCTCCGGGCACTGGCAGGGCCGGGCCGGGCGCCTTCGCAGTGCGCGGGGCCTGGCAGAGCAGGAGGAGGCCGCGGCCGCAGCCCCAGCCGGGGAGCTCTGCTCCCGTCTTATCCGGGCCAGCCCGGCCCGAGCTGGTCTAGGCTAGAGGCTCTCCTAGGGCCTGCGCTACCGCAGGCCTCGCTCGGCAACACCTTGGCTCTCATTTAGAAGGAGATTGCGGGCAGTGTGTCCGCCGGCGATTACCCCTTATCTCGCGCCAGTTCACCTGACAGGTGAATCGTTTGATAGTTAGATATCACACCGTGGCCGGCCCGCGCGGACCCAGCTCTGGGCGGGGCAGATAAGTCAGTCAGGCGGCCGGCCGGCCACAACTAGAAGAGCCCTGCTTTCCAGGCCGGCCCTGCCCTCGGTACCAGAGCGTAATTTCGCGTAAACATAACCGACGATCCAATCAGTGAATGAATGAACTACTGAATTGCCGAATGAATTAATTTCTGAATCATTGAAATGCCGAATGAATAAATGACTGAATAGATTACTAAACAATTGCATTGCTGAACGAATGAATGGGTGGATGAATGAATGCCCCCCCCCCCCCCCCCGGTGCCCCGCCCCGAGACCCGCGCCCCGCCGCCGCCCGCCCGCCGTGCCCAGACCCTGGCCTGATTCTTATGCAAAGCGCCGCACTCGGCCGCGTCAAATCTGATCAAAAATCGCCGCGCAACGCCGCGATTGGCCCGGGGCCGGGCGGGGCGGGCCAATGGCGGCGGCCGGCGGGGGGCCCCGAACACACGGCCGACGGCCGCCTCCGCGCACTCCGCGATCGGGATCGCTTCGGCTGTGCGAAGGCTTTCCGACGACGGCGACGACCTTGCTGTGAGGACCGCTCCCGCCGGAACTCCAAGTCCCACCTCGCGGTGGTGCATACCGTAGGTCAGGGCGGGCGCCGCGCCGCAAGGGTCACACGGTACCGTTGTTGTGTGTGGACACGGGTGCCCCGCCCGAGGCCCCGCCGCCGGCAAGCCACACGACTGCTTTCGACCGGTCACCCCGGCGGCGCCGGCGCCTGCTGGGTAGGCAGCCGCGGCCTCCGCCACGCACGCGTGCCGCGCGTCCGGCCTACGCACACGCTCGCGGGCGGCGTGCTCGGCACGGTGGTAGGAGGGCCGGCGGCAGCGTGGGCGGGCACCGGCGGTTTTTGACAGACGGCGCAGCAGAGAGAATGGTTCGGTAAGAGTGTGCGGTCGGCTCGGCGGCGGCGGCGGCGAGTGAAAGGGAACGCTGATTTGCACTACTCAAACGCATAGGCAGCCAGGCAGGTTGGGTTAGGCAATCCGGCCCGCCGATTATATTCCCTTCCATTCCACGACGCCCTTCCCTTTCCTTCCATTATTCCACTGCGATGTGTGTGTGTGCGCGCGCGTGCGCGTGTGTGTGTGTGTGTACGTTTCGACGGCCACCGCCGTAAGAAAAAAGAGAGAAATACACGATAAAAAGAAATATGGGGGGGGGGGATGACGCGTGAGCTGCTTGATGCCGCCGCGCATCGCACATTAACGCCCCCCCCCCCACAGGTGACATAACCCCCGGCCTGGTCCGGTCCGGTCACTCGCCCCCCCCCCTTATTTCATCCTCCGTTTCCCCGCACTCTTCTTTGCGGTGTACTGCGCAGCCCGCGCCGCGGCGAGACAATCGCTTAGGCGTCGTCCGGGTGCACGCCGTGTGTTGGCGGCGTGCGTGGTGGCCCCGCTGGAGCTGGAGGCCGGCCGCTGGAGGCCTGGAGGCTGGAGGGCCCTCTCAGCCGGAGGAGGAGGAGGAGGTCGTGCGGGGGACTCTGCCGTCGACTCGCATCATGTGAGGGAAAACGGGGGAAAACAATTTTTCGACGCTGATCGAAATTTTCCACTCCGCGGCGCAGCGCGACCGGTTCCGCGCGACAGTTTGAAATCCCTCTCTCTCTCTCTCTCTCTCTCTCTCTCTCTCTCTCTCTCTCTCTCTCTCTCTCTCTCTGTCTCTCTGTCTCTCTCTTCGCGCCGCGCCGGCAGCCGCGCCTCGCCTCGCCTCTCCCCGTGCGTGTGGCGCGCGCATGCGCGGTAGGCCGCGTACCCCGCGGAGCGGGGGGAGGGGGGGGGGGAGTTACGGTATCACGATTTGAGGACTACACATTCCTGAGCAGCGCGTTGCCAAGGCTGGCCAAGGCGGGGCGGGGCGTGGCGGAGCGTGGCCGGGGCGGGGCCGGGGCGGGGCCCCCACCGGCTGCGCCGCGGCCGCTGCCGTGCCGTGGGCTTATACACCACCACGGGCTCCAGCACACAACTCCAGCGCGGCCGCTGCCCCTGCCTGCTCGCCCTCGCCGCCACCCCTCTCCGAGCCGGTCAAGTGCATGCACACCTCCACCGCCGCCGACGCCGCCGCCGTGCCCAAGGACCTTCAGGGATCGCTGCAGTCAGTCATGGCCGCGGCGCCACCTTTCAGGCGAGCGGCGCCTGGAGACTCCAGGGGACTCCAGCTCTCAGCAGCCCCGGTGGGGTCGCGGGAATCAGTCATGCGGCCAAGGAATCCAGCTGGAGAAGCGGGCAGCGGCGCCCAGGGCCTCGCTGCAGCAGCCGGCGCTGGAGTAGGCTGGCTGCCGCGGGGCCAAATGGCTGGAGCGTTTCCAGGCCGGATACGGGGCCGCGAGCCCTGCGTCGCTGCAAACGGGGGAGGTCTCGGCTTGCTGCGGCTGCTGGATGCAGATAGAAGTGGCCGCCGTCAAGGAGCTTGTTCTGAATAAAGCGAACGCGCGCGCACGCACACACACACACGGCAGCCAGGTAGGCCAGCGCGCGACGTCATGAGGCCATGGCGCCGTGAAGTATGCATGAATGTCTCATGTCAGGCAGCCGAGCCTGTCTCTGCTGGCTCTACTCTGTCTTTCTCTCCTTCTCTCGGCCCGCGCGTGTGCGTGAGTCGGCGGAGAGAGGGGCAGAGAGAGAGAGAGAGACGTAGTGTGTGTGTGAGAGAGAGAGGGAGGCAACAGAGGCCAGCAGGCGAGCCGGCCCCGGTGAGCGCTGGAATGGGACATACGGGACAGCGCGGCTCACAGCACGGGCGGGACACATCGCCGTGGCCCCCCGTTGACACTCTGCACTGCGTGGACCCGGGCCGGGCGTGCCTGTCTATGGGAATGAATCGAAATGAATGGTTCAGCCGCTTGAGGCTGCCGCGGGGAGCCGGGCCCGGCCGGGCAGAGCTGGTCGAGTGCGGGCGCGGCGGCGGCCGGCGCCTAGTGCAACATTTTCACGACGCCTCAGTGTGAAGGCGCGCCGTCGGGCACCGTACCGCACCGTCTGGGGGCCGCGGGGGCCGGAGGGGGCGGCTGTGGGGGCGGGGGGCCGCGGGGGGCTGCGGGGGCCCTCGGCTCGCGCGCGGCCGGCCAATCCAATGGGCCTCCGCTGGGCGTGCCGGGACTGGGTGGGGCCCCGGCTGCCTGGGCTGGGCCGGACCGGGTAGGGCCGGGGGCCCGGCCTGTGTACGCGGCCGGCCGCTGGCTTTCACTCAATACCGGCGGGCGTGGCGCGGCGTGGCGCGGCGTGGCGGGCCGGGGACCGACCCGCTGACCTCTCCCGACAGGTACCTGTAGGTGGTGAGGGCAGCGGCGGCGCCCCGCGGCACCGGCGGTGAGCCCCCTCCGGGGCGGTGACATGAGCGGGTATACCTCCGTCCCACTCTGAGAGTGCGGACCGGCGGCGACGCAACCGAATGGCTGCGGCGCACTAACCGTGCACGGGTCGGGCCGGCGCCTGGCGGGTCGGCAGCCGCTGCCGCTCCAGGCGCGCGTGTCGGCCGGGCCGGCCTACCCCGGCGGCCGCAGGCGGTCCGGCCGTCGCGGCGCGGCGCTGCGGCACGTCCTGCTGGGGGGAAAGCAGATAGGGCCCCGCGGCCGGCGGTCTGCCGGCCCGGACTCCCTCTAGGCCCTCGCGGACCCCGCGGGCCCCCTGAATTCGATTACCATCAATAACATGCCTCCCCGACACGGCGGAGATCTGACTGCCGCCGCGCCGCCGCCGCAGCTCAGATTACGTGATCACACAGGAAAAAGATAACCGAGCCGCGCCGCGGCGTGAGAGGACGCCGATGAGCCCCTCCCCGAGGAGGACGACGACGGCCAGACCACCTGACGGGGACCTGCACTCGTGGCCTCCTCCCCTGGCTGGCGGAGAGGGTGCTTGTCGGCGGCCGCGCCGGTTCCCAACGCGCGCGGTGTGCTGATATCGCTATCAGCTGATACCGATGCCACCGGCGGCGCTTCGCGGGGGGCGGGGGGGGGGGGGGGCGCAGAGCCCAGGCACCGTAAATCCCGTCCGAAAACACACACACACGCCCATATTTAATGACGCCAGTAATTAAGAATTCGACGCGCGGTGGGTTACACAATACTCAGTCCAGGCGCGCGGCGCAGCGTTCCACTGCGCACCATCCCTGCCGGGCTGGCCGCCGGGCGGAGAGGAGAGCAGCTCTCCTCGGTGTTCGCCCAGCCAAAGCCCCCCGCTGACGCGCCCTGCCTACCACTAATCCTGCTCACATCCTCTCCCGCGTGCGTCGGGTGGAAACCGGCCGCATAGCATGGTCCGACCGCCTCGGTTCTACCTGGAGACTTCAATGCCGGGCCAGAGACCGAAGCTTACCTCTTCAGAACAAATCCAGCCAGCAATCCAGCAATTCAGCTCAATTACGATAAGTCGAGGAAGATTCTTTGAGCGGTCTGTGGCTGCTGTAGCCGCCGTGACAGACTTTCCTGTACACTTCGCCCTCCTGGCGCGTGTCAAGTAGTGCGAGGCGTACGACGCGGTGCAGAGTCCCGCCGCCGGCGCGTGCACCGTCCGTTCTCGGTCCGCCGCGCACGTCATCCGAGTGACCGGGGCTGGCCAGCGGGGCACCGCGATGCGGCCGGGCTGATAAGTGGGCGGCGCAGTGATCGCGGGCCTCGGCGTGGCGCCCCGCCGGCCTGTCACTCGGCTGTCACGGCGCGGGGCGCGGCGTGCGCGGGGCGCGGCCTCCGGGTCAGGGGTCAGGGGCGGGGCAGAATACCAGCGTGACATTTAGCCGGGATGATATTTGGTCCGGGCCGCCGCCGCCGCTCCACACAGCCCTGCTGTTCGTCCTGCCTCGGCCGCTAAATCGTTGGAGCTGCAGACGCTGCATCACGCAGCACGGCACGGACCCGCCCGAGCGGACCGGACCGGACCGAGCGCTGAATCCCTCATACCGCTGCCGCCGCTGGCCAGGTAGCCTCGCGCCGGGCCGCTCGCGTGGCGCGCCGTGATTTTCACACCTGTCAGCCAGGAGGCAGGCCAGCAGGCGGACGGCGAGGGTTTTTTAACCCCACGGCGTGGCCGCGGCGGCCCCGGCCGCACTCCTGCCCTCCCTCGGGGGCGGCTGAGTGCAGCTGCGAGATCTCCGGGGCGGCCACCGCGCCCCGCGGGGGGCTCGGCAGCGCTGTCAGACCCCGTCGGGGCCCCCCGGGACCGGGCCGAGGCCCCCGGAGCCCCGCGGCGGCCTCCAGCCCGCGACCTATTTGCCTCCACACGGTGTCCCTGCGGGGCGGACACCCCCCGCGCCGGCGTCCCCGGGGCGTCTCTCGTCCCCGGGGCCGCCCCCGGCACGTCCCCGACGGCGGACCTCGGCCTCGGACGCCCCACGGTCGCCTCGCCCACTCCGCCTCGCGCATCCGAGCTCTCACCTGTTGCAGGCTCCTCGCTGCTGCCGAGGGCGTTAATCCAAAGCGCGTCGCGGTGCAGCGGGCAGCATCACACACGCGGCAGGCACGGCACACGCACGCCAGCACACGCCGGGGCACGCGGGGGCACGGGGGCACGGGGACCGCGACGGCAGCCGACGGCACTCACAGCTCCGACGCCAGCACCGCCATGTTTGCTGCGTCTACCTGGCAGAGGCCAACTGGCGAGCGGAGCGCAGCCCGCAGCCCTGCCTCCTACTCCTACCTGTGCGCTCGCGGCCGCGGAGGGGAGGGGGGGGGGGGCAGGTAAGTCGGCGTAGGAATGCGCCCCCCCCCCCTCCCCTCCCCCGCCCTCCGCTCCCGCCGCGTCACCTCCAGCGCCTAGCAGCGCCGCAGCACGCGCTCCAACGGGCCGGGACAGGACAGGGACCGCTCACTTCGCAGGACCGCCGCGAGAGCGCGCCACGGCTCGGACCTCACCGGCACGGTGCGGTGATTCCCCTCCCGAGCCCCGCCTCGCTCCTGCGCACGGCGTGTACAAGAGTCCCTCAAGATATCACCGCGGGGCTCTTGTTTAGTGTAATGTTATCAGCGTAGGGCCGAGCGGCGCCGACGGAGCTGACCGCGACTGGGTGAAGCCCAGAGATCTGGCAGAGGGACTGGCAGCGCGGGGCGTGGGCGTGGCCAGCTGCCCCCGGCGGGAGCGCAGAACCAATTCAAACGAGCTGCTCACGTCCTCCTGACGTGACAGGACAGGGAAGTCACACTCCACGGCGCGTTGCGACGCCGCAGCGCTCACTGGAGAGTGAGGAAGAGAGCAGTTGGTCACATTTCGAACGCCGCGTGCGTGTGGTTATGCCGCGTCGTGCGTGTGCAAACGCAAAAAGAAAGTTGAGAAATATATATATTTTTTAAAAACGACATAGTACTTACCATCCATCTTGTGACCAGCCATTATCAAAAAAAAAAAATAACGAAGGAGACTCAGCTGATGGCTCAAAAATTGTCAAAATAAATGACCACCTTGGCAATTTTTTTTAGCAGTCTGCACACGAAAGGGGACTTCGGAGACAACATCTCTCTTTGTCAGCATGGGGTGGGTGTGTCGGAAGTGTGCGTTTCCTTTCGGAGTGTGTCCTGCGCGGGGCGGGGCCAGCCTCGACAGCAGCGCCCAGCCACCATCGATTCGACCCGCGGCCCGCGGCCTTCCTTCCCACTCGGCGCGCCGCGGGGCCCCACGACATTCACACACACACACACACACACACACACACACACACACACACACACACACACTCGCTGCCGTGCTGCACCGGTGGTGCACCCGCCCACCTGCCGTCCGGTCACCACGGGCACCAAGGGCAGCGGCAGCGGCAGCGGCAGCGGCAGGGCGGACCCTAAAATGAAAGTTTTTCTCGTTAACACGTCCGCGCTCGGCTTGTCAACAGCCGCGTGCGTGTGTGTGTGTGTGTGCACGCGCGCGAATGTGTGCGTGCGCGTGTGTGCGTTCGGGTGCGTCACTTTCACCCCGTGCGCACTGTGCGCGCACTGCACGGCTGGGCAGGGGCAGGGCCCCGGGCCGCGCCCATGGGAGCCGGAGGCCCCAGTGTCCGTTGGGTTGCCTACCCCCCCCCCCCCGGCGGCGAACGCGCTCCCACCGAGAATGAATTGGCGAGGGGCTCCGCCCGACCGAGACCGATGAGCCAATTTCATTTAAATTTCTGTTGAGGACGCGGCGATCCCGCACAAACTTGAGTGAGTAGCCCGTGGGGTACCTCAGCTCACTCCGGCCACGGCCTCTCCCGATAGGGTATTCCAGGGGAAATCGAAACCGGAAGCGGAAAAGATGACAAGAAGAGCGTAACCGGATCCACAACGTAAATATGTGAGCCGACTTAAAAAAAAATTTGCGAGGCTTTCGCTCTTGCTGGCAATAACTTGGAATATGAGGCATGAAATTAATTTTATTTTATTATACTATAAAGTTTTATAACCTATTAAAAAAACAACAACAAAGATTTACTCGTCGACCAAACGTTCCCCATTCGTCACCGGAGATCCGGTCTGGATAGAGATTCTTCCTCGTAGATGGATTTGGTCGGTTTACATCGATTGTGCTCAGCGAGCAATTATTGAACATGATATCACATTAATTGCTCCACGGTATTACAGTATTTACAGACCGATCTAGCAGTCGCAGTACACTCTCGCATTCATACACACATTTACAAAAGAAGATACTCTACAACACTCAGCGGGCGCATACTCTATTAGCTTATGTACTAAAATTCACAATTTTTTTAAACTCGCAGATGAGATGGTGCGTATGTCAGTCAGATAATTCTCCTCGCATATGGTTTATCGCAGACGAATGCCACGGTTTCCCCGCAGGCTCGTGCTAAATCCAAATCCTCTTGCATTCTTCGCAAAAAAAAAAAAAAAAGCAAAAAAAAACCGTCGATCGTCTAACGCCCCGTTCTTGTTGGCCGAAGTCAAAACTCGGAATCAACATCGGTTTCTGCAGTTCTGTGGCGCGGTGGGGACGGCGTAGTTGGGGTCGATCTGAAAGAAAGTATTTTTTTTAAAAAACTTTTTGATTGGAGAAAATGGTTCTATACGATGTGTATGTGCGGGACAGAAACAATAAGAGTGAAACACTGCACGTAACACGTATAGCACAAAACACCACGGAAATGGGCACAAACATAAAAATGGTCGGAAAACATCGAGAACAAGTCGAGAACCGTCCAGAAACGGCGCGTATTTGTCTGAGCAACCAGAGCTGTTTGCTCCCTACTCAGAGAATTTAACAGGGCGTTTCTAGACCGTCCCCGGCGTCTGGGGCGGGGCGGGGGGCGGGGATGGAAGCGGGCGGAGACTGACCGGTGGCATGACAGGACGAGCGACATGAACACACAACATCACACGGGGGGTGCGTTCCTCTTCACCTTTCGCCCCGAGTTGCCCATCACCAGGCCGATGGCGAAGGCGTCGATGCGGGAGTCGATGACGAACCCGGACTGGGCGAACGCTGCAAATAAAAAAATAATATAATATAATAATAAAAATAAATTAAAGTTAAAAGAGACCGGTTATTTTTACGTCGGGTTCCAATACCGACTCCCAGGGTGGTGCTGTATTTTTCGCCCCCCCCAATGCTGCCCTATTTCCGACCGTCTTACGTAAATTCCGTATTTTTTGTGACGCATGCGGGCTTTGTGCGTTTGGCAAGACTCTTGTGATAGGGCCGCGACGGAGGGGGCGTGCTGGGGTCCGGGCCGCGGGATCCAGTTGTTTTGACCGCGAGGCGGGGCGCGAGAGGAGACGGGGAGAGTCGCGGCAGCGAATGCGCAATAGGCAGGAAAGAGGAGAGGGATCTGGCTGAGCAAGAAATGCTCAGGGGTTATCGGCGCGGCATCGCGAGGGGGGGGGGGGGCTAGCCTCTGTGTGTGTGTGTGAGTGTGTGTATGTGTGTGTGTGTGTGTGTGTGTGTGTGTGTGTGGGAGCTCATCGCACACGCCCACCCGTCACATGTAAGCTTATTCAAAACAAAAATCATCCCGTCCCCGCCAAGTGCTCGCTATCTCACTCCCTCCCCCTCTCACCTCTGAGCTTCTCCAGCAGCTCGGACACGGGGACCAGGATGGGCACCTTGTGCCTCTCGCCGGCGGCGCGCGCGTTGATGAAGTTGTTGCCCGCCTCGTCACCGTTGACCTCGACGGTGACGATGCGGAGGGCGCCCCCGGACACGGCGGGGTCGGCGGCCAGCACGGGGCCCACCTTGCGGGCGGCGCCCAGGAAGCCCGTGCACTCCAGCAGCTCCCGCACCGCCGACTGCTCCGCCGTCTCGCCCTCCTGGATCAGGCCTGAGAAAGAGAGAGAGAGAGAGTGTGTGAGAGTTAGAGAGAGAGAGAGAGAGAGAGAGAGAGAGAGAGTGGCAACTCGGGCGATCATTGTTTGCTACACAGTGAGCTCAAAGAAGAAGAGCGATGAGCGATACGGGTTAAAAGGGCAGGCCAGGACACCCGAGAAAACTCCATATCCTCGATATTGTAAGCCGCGCAGACATTATTTCGACCTGCCCCTGTTCCTTTTGGGCTCACTCGCTTCTTACTTAGTTTTTATTCTGTGAATAAGACCTTGCAGCACAACGTACCGGAGGGCATCTCGATGGTGTGTCTGCCGAGGGCGGGCCTGAACTGCTTGACGAGGACGACGCAGTCGTAGTGCAGCATGCGGCGGTACCAGGCGATCACGAGGACCGTGTCGATGCGGGAGCCGGGGCTGCGGCTCAGCCTGGAGCAGCCCTCCCACACCCTGCGGCAGCACAGGGGGCCGGTGAGTGGCGGGCGGCGGCGGAGCCGCCGTCGGGGACCCTCGGGGAGCCGTCCCTTACCTGGTGACGCCGTCAGGGCCGACGTACGTCTTCTGCGACAGCTCGAGCCAGTCGCCGGTGGCGAGCACCGTCTCGGCCACGACCCGCGACCCGTCGTCGGCCGTCGTGTCCGAGGCGCCGTGGCTCAGCTTCCTGGGGAGGGCGATGGGCACGGCCATGTCGTCCATGACGTCGTCGTCGGCGTGCCGCCGGCCCAGGGCGCTGCCCAGGGCGCCGCCCAGCGGGCTCAGCGCGTCCAGCCCGCTCATCGGCACCGCCTGACACACACACACACACACACACAAGGTCACTCACGGCGTCTGCTCGGCGTTCGGAAAGTTCCGGAGCGGAGCCGGCGGACGCTGCTGTTTATTCCTCGGCGAGGCCCCTATCAGTGTGATAGTCTAGGCTAGGCCTGGCTAGGGCCGGCTAGGCCTGCGGCCTGCGGCTGGGCTCCGCCGTCGTACGACGTTGGCATAGGTTGTGCCACCACACTGCCGCCCCCGTGCGATAAGGCAGTGGAATAGTGGGCTAGTAGTGCGGTCCCGGCCGCGGCCCGGGGGGCCCGGGGGCCCAGCGCGTTAGCGGCGCTGTCGCAGAGGGGCACGCGCGCTGTGCGGGCGCCGCCCCCGCCGCCGCCGCCGCCGTCGCCTCTGCGTTACATAACGGCGTAACGCTGGCACACACAGCCGCGGCCCGGCGCAGCGGCGGCGGCGGCGGTAGGGGTGGCTGCGATACCGCGAGTGAATGGAGGTCCCCGCGGCGCTGCCGTCGTGGCCGGCCATTGATAAGAAGACACCCGCGTGCCTCATTGTCCCGAAGCGCATGCGCCCCGTCGACTCGCCCCGGCCGGCCCCGGCCAGCCTCACAGGGGGCGACCGGCCATGAGTCTCGGCGGTGTAATCGCACCCAACATTTCGGGGACCAATCGATATTATTGACCTTCTACTCCAAAAAAATGTTTCTGGAATTTTACAAATTTTTGCGTGTGTCCAAAATTTATTCTGCTCAATTTTTGTGACCTAAAATGGCACTTGAAAAACATGGCTATTTTTTTTGAGGCAGGCAATTAAAAAAAAACAATCGCGCCAAGGACTCGCCGGGGATTGAACCCGCCGGGGGAGTGAAGCTTCGGCGTCTGCAAATAAGCACTGCAAAGCAGCGTATCGCAGCCATGGAACTCATCCGACAGTCACCTCGGAGAGGATAAAAAGAAGAGAAGGCCCGGCGACGAGCGGGTTCATTGTCACCGGCGCCCACACATGAACTACATTGAACCGGGCGGCGGGACCTTCTCTGCTCGTATTAGCGACAAACACACTCGGTATCAGCTCGGGTGGCTCTTACACAACGAATAAAAATAACGCCCGCTGCTGCTGCCGCCCGCCGCGACGCGACGAGAAAAAATAATGAAAACAAATCCCCCTGTCTGTGACAAACAATAAGCCGGGGTGCCGTCTCCGGTTTGGGTTCAAGTAATGAGGGCCCTCGGTCTGTTTGGTCTGTGCGGCTCCGAGCTCGTCTCCGGTTTCTCGCCTCCTCTGGCCCGTTCCTTATCTTTTGAGGGGTGAGGGGGTGTCAGATTTGTGTGTGTGTGTGAGAGAGAGAGAGAGAGACGCTCGCTGATTATCACGAAAACAAAAATTAATTTTACACTAAGCGAACAACGGTTCGTCGCGTATTTAACGCGTATTCTTTGCTGACGAAAATGCTAACAACCCGATTTTTACACCGTTACGGTTTTAAATCCGCAAACACCCACGCCTCTCTCTCTCTCTCTCTCTCTCTCTCTCTCTCTCACACACACACACACACACACTACTTCTCGGTTATCTTCCCGAAATCAAAACACAAAGAAAAGGCCCTGGCGCGTCCCTTCCGCGTCCCGCGCCGCCGATCGAGTCGCCATGGCAACTGCGGGGTTCTCGGGTTACCGTTTTCAAATGTTTTTGCAGCCGCGGCCCCCGCCGCCTCTCTTATCGTTTGTTTTCGGACTCGTCCTCACTTATCGACGCCGGTTCTGATTACGCGGCCAGAATCGCGACCAGTCATCAATAATAGAGGCGCGGGCTCTCGCCGCCTAGAAGGAGGCCTTCCAGGCCGCTGGCCACACACACACACACACACACACAGATGTGAGGGCGGTGCAGTGCCTGCTGCGATGCCGCGCTGCACGTCCGCGAGCCCTCACCCGTCGCTCCGCCCCGCGCCGAACAGTTTCCCAACAGCAGCGGGGAGTTATTCGATTACAGACCCCCCCGAGCCCCACAGCAGGGTCACCTATCGTCGTGGCCCCGCGGAGCTCGGCGCATAACATTACGCGCCTGACAAAATGTACGCGCAGCCGGCACCCGGCCTACTGCAGGAGGAGGAAGAGGAGGAGGAGGAGGAGGAGGAGGAGAGAGGAGGAGGAGGAGGAGGAGGAGGAGGAGGAGGAGGAGGAGGAGGAGGAGGAGGAGGAGGAGGAGGAGGCGGAGGAAGAGGAGGAGGAGAGGAGGTGAGGTGCGGTTCCCAGGTGGGGACGGCCGCGGTACCTCGGCTGCGGCGGCCGGCCGGCCGGCGCCTGCGGTCCGCAGGGTAGGCTCGCCCGCCGCGCACCCGTGCGCAACAGGTCTGCCCGCCCGCAGGCGCTCCCAGGTGCGCGACGCGGTACTCTGCGGCAGCTGCACCGGCGGCTGCACCGGCAGCTGCACTGGCGGGCAGGGGACGGTACGCTTTTCAAGCGACTCCCTTCCGTATACAACAATAATCCCGCTTACCATAGGAGGCCTTAAAACTAGTACACACGCCCGTAAAACAAAAACAACAACAATAATAGTGATAATAGTCGAATCTAAAACAGAGATGGCGGCCCCGCGTTTCGGCACGTATGCTTGCTCCACTCACGATGTCTCCGCCCGGAATTTTCGAAGCGTTCCCTGGGCGCTGCGTGTGTGAGGGCCTCTCAGCTCGTCTCGGCCTCTGGCTGTGCGGCGCTGCAGGGTGTCTGTCGGTGATGCACGGAGGGGCCGCACGGCGTGCTCTGCAGCTGATAGCGCTCCACTGTCTGACTAATACTGACCGTGGCCGCCGCCGCCGCTGCCCGTCCCACCGCAGCCCCCTCCCCCCTCCGCCCCCTCCTCACGCGCTGCCTCCCCGCTGCTGCCCCGGGTGTGCACGATGCTGTGTGGCTTACACAGCAGCGCGGCGGCGCGGATCCCCTGCTCGCCTTCTTCCCTTATCGGTTTCCGTGAAATTAATAACGTGTTTTGATCCAAAGATGAGAGGAGCAGAAAAAAAAATGAAATAAGAAAGTGCGTGATTTGACCCGATTCCGGGTGGTGATGCCGCGGCCAGCACGGCACATCGTAAGTCAGCCTCGTGGACCTTAACTCCAACGACGTCAGCTCTGCTCAAATAATAGAGCGTTGCCCTTTTGATACGATACGGCGCGAGACTGGCGAGACGCAGTTGGCTGCAGCGCTGCTGCTGCTGCTGCTATCCGATAATTTTTATTGTCCAGAAAAAAAAGTGAGACACACCAATATGACAAACGGTTTAAATAGAAACGGCTGCGAATAGAGTCGTGATTTGATTGCCGCGAATTTACTGTGTCGTGGATGAGATATCGCGGACACGTGACTTTCGGCCGCCTCTTTTTGTTTGAGTCCGCAGCCAGTCCGCCGAGTATTCAGACGGATCGCGGACCGATGACCCTACAAGGCTAGAGCCCGGCCCATGGCCCGCTCTCTGTCCTCTCGTTTTGTTCCATTTTTGGACTTGTCCGTTTTTATGCTTTATCGCGTTTTAAGTACTTCAAGTACTTTTGACAAAGTCTTTTGTGCTTGTCCCGCCCGCTTCTCGCGGCGCCCGCGTTGTACTGTATGGGGATAACAAAGAAAAAGCAGTTTCTGGTTTGATTTCAGGTTTTTATTCCGCCTTCGCTATAAACAAAACATACTCCATTCACAAAAAAGTCACAGCACCTTATGTACACAAACTCACACATTACATTGAATAAATAATGAATACTAAAACGCGACTTCTATACTTACAAGATTTTTTTTCATTAGAACTTAATTTACGTCACATTTAACATTTAAGGGTACTTATTGCTGAAAATGAATCTTGTACATTTTATATCACCTATATGATCCGAAATAAATATATGAACGTGTGTTTTTTTTACAGTTCCCTATAATACGATTGATCGCCCTCGCGACTACATGGGAAACAAAAGCTTCAAGATGAAGATTACTTCTCAGGATATGTTCCGCCTTCTTCGACGCGTCGTACTGGATGTTTCGCTCGTTCTTCTTATTTCATTCGTCTTCTTTTGTCGTCTGCTTCGCCGACTGCTGCCAATAATACTGCGTTATTTGGAGACACTCCCGTCTTGTTCCGCCCGCGAACAGGCGAACCCTTCGAAACAGAATCGACAAAAAAAAAATATGAAAAAGTGTGTCAACGTTACATCCTTACATCCTGAAAAAATAAAACAAAGATTAAAGTTTTAAAAATGTTGTTGGTGTTTGACGTATCTGACCTGGCCGCTGGAGGTGGTCAGCGCGGGCAGGGCAGCAGCATGCAGCTGCGGACCTCGGAGCGGGGGCCGCACTGCCGCCCGCCCGGCCCCGGGTCCCGCAGGATCTTCCGGCTCCTGATCTGCTGCGCGTTGATCCCACACGTCGTGGTGCACCGCGACCACTCGGACCACTCCGACATCACGCAGTCGTTGTCTGCGACGCACAACAACACGGTCAGTACTACACACGGCCACTTGCTGCGTGCGCGAGAGAGAGAGAGAGAGACGGAATGCCTCGTTTGACTTGGAGGGAGCGAGACGGCCGGCGGCGGGAATTTCAAATTCGTCTCTTCATCTCGGTACTCACCGGCCAGCGGGTAGCCGCCCCACGCCGAGTCCGCGTCCTCGCCAGGGCCCTCCTCGGCCCTCACCAGTGATCCGGCTGGACAGAAACAACCAAACTGTGTCATCTTTGTGGTCCGTCGTTACAACGCAGTTACATCGCGGTTACATCGCAGAAGCGGCCGCCTCACCGCACGGAGGTATCCGCGTGCAGCGCTTGGTGATGAGCAGCTTCTTCTCGCAGGCCCGGCCCCCGTTCTGAGGATGGACCTGTAGAAATGTAAAAACATCACTGTAACTCCCGCTAACAGCACTGCAAAAATATTTTAAGTACTCAACGAAAAAAATCTACTTTTGCACTTTTTTCACACATCGTCACAAAAAAAAACAATCTGGAAATGATATAAAAAATCATCCTTCTTAAAACGTTTAGCCCAAAAGTGACGAAAATTCCGTCAGCAAAATATTTCGTCACGTGACGAGAAAACCGTGAAGTGACGAAATATTTAGGTGACATAAATTATTCTATATCAACATTTATCGTGACGTGACGAGATATTTTCACAGTGTGTGTCGGTCGCTCACCAGGATGGTGCGCTGCTTGGTGCGGTGCGCCACGCCGCACGTGGCGTCGCAGGGTCCCCAGCGGCTCCAGTCGGACATGCGGCAGTCCACGACGTCCCCCTGGACGCCCGTCACCACGGTGCTGAGCGTCTGCGCCGCCGGGCCGCCGCCCTGGCCGCCGCCGTAGCCCCCGTAGCCGCCGTAGCCGCCGTCCTGCCCGCCCTGGCCCGCCCAGCCGTCCGGCGTGCCACGGAGGTAGGACACGGGCTGCATCCCGCCGAACTGGTCCGACGACGTCGAAGCTGCAACATGACAAGCAACACACTTGATTTATTATTTGTCATTTTTTTTTTCCTGGCCCAACACTGTAAAAATATTTATCGTCACTTTACGAGCCGGCCACCAAAATGAAAATATTGTCGCAGACCAAGTAGTGACGATTATAGACGTCACCTATGAGACATCATTTCTTCGACAGATATAAAATTGAGGAAATATTGAGGTGATTGACGATTGACGATCGTCACACGATCTCTCGTCATGTTTTCACAGTTAAGTCGCACGGGCCCTGTATAGGGTGTCCCGGGGTGTCCCGGGGTGTCCCGGGGTGTCCCGGGGTGTCCCGGGGTGTCCCGGGGTGTCCCGGGGTGTCCCGGGGTGTCCCGGGGTGTCCCGGGGTGTCCTCGCCCCGCCGGAGCAATGGACCTCTCCGACATGCCATGTGGTACAGTGAGGTACAGCACTGCGCCCTCGCTTTTCGGAGGTGCTCTCGATAAGGCCAATCGGCGGGAGTGGAGAGAGAGAGAGAGAGAGAGAGAGAGAGAGAGAGAGAGAGAGAGAGACGCGGCGGCGGCGCGTCGGTTCGGAAGCAGCCCCGCCGTGCCCCGCCGTGCCGTGCCATGCGGTCCCATCATGCAGCCGGGGCGTGCGGCAGCGCCGGGCGGGGCCCCTGCAGACATGCAGCATGCAAGTGAGTGCGCTGCCGGATGCGTGGACGCGTCCGAACAGCTGCCCCTGTCTCTTTCTCTTTCTTTCTCCCTTAAACCGTACAAAGTTATTATTTATCTGCCCCACTGCAACAGTCGTGGCAGATAGCGGCTGCTGGCGGGGGGGGGGGGGGGGGGGGGAGGGGGCGCACGAAGGACGCGTGGCGAGACGCGCACTTTTCGGCACCCCTCTCCCTCGACTGAATGATACTGTATTGCTAGGAATGCAAAAAGGAGAGGCGAGCGCAGAGGACTTAAACTTAAGAGAGGCATTAACCCTAAAGCGGAGGTCGTGACGGTACAATCGCTCACTCCTCCGCCGCGCAGAACCTCTGCTGCTCAAGCACGATCAAACAATTTCTGAAACAAAAAAAAATAGCAAAATAATAACGTACACAAAATTAAAAGATAATGTTTCATAAAAAGAAACTGCAAATTAAAAAAAAATGAAAACAACACTGGCCACATGCAGCCGTTCTACAGGTTCACAAATCTACCATAATTTAAGAAAACAAAGTCTTTTCTTTTCTGACGCTACGATATAAAACGAGCTCCCGGTGCCGCACCGGTGGCCGGCCTGGCCGTGGTGGTGGCGTGGTGCTTGTTGTGGTGGTGCTGGTGGGCGTTGTGGTGGCGCTGGCTCTTGTGCACGAAGTCCTTGCCCACGCTGTACGTGATGGCGCCCGACACCCGCACGCCGTACTTCTCCAGGGCGTCCTGCCTGTCCGCCATCAGGGAGTCTGCCGGAGGAACAAACAAAGTGAAGTTACAATAGGCATTTCCAGCAGGGCTCCAGAACGGAAAGAAAATTTTAAAAATCCGTTCACAGCGGCTCTTTGCCGTGCGATTTTTTCACACTTCGCCAGCTTCACCCTGAACAAGTATTCTTGCTCCTCTTCCGTTCTCGAGCCTCGTTGGACATGCCTGTCAGAAGAGCACGCCGTACGACTTTACCACGAACACATAAAGCAACCCTCTGATTTTCCCTCTACACACACTGGCGCGTGACCACGGCGGGGCAAAGTGCGCTCGATAGTGCGCGCGGGGGGCGCGCACGTGTCGCATTCTTTTATTTTTCCACTGTCTGGGATATTTTTTTATGTTTAATTTTTCTTTTATCTATCTGCATGAGCTACCACCGCCAACCAGAACGAGTGTGGGGGTTTTCTGCTCTCCATTTCATTCGGCACTGCATTCTGACGAGTGCATGGTGACGACCGTGACCACTGTGACCACTTGTGACCACTGTGACCACTGCGCCTTACCTTTGGTGCCCCCGCACACCCGCTCGCACTCGGCCAGGGTGGCGTAGTTGTTCCTGTTGCCGCGGCAGCCGCCGTACTCGAAGGCGTGGCACACCTGCGGCACCAAAGTCCCCGCAGAACAATCAGAGCCGTGCCACCCGTGAGAGAGAGAGAGAGAGAGAGAGAGAGAGAGAGAGAGCAAACGCCGCTAGCTGCGCTGCCTCACCTGGGAGTCGGCGTGGTAGAACCAGCGCTGGAGGTGTCCGCGGCAGGGGCCGGGGTCGGCGGGCAGGCGGCACACCTCTGCGAGGGCAGTGCAGACGAGATTACCTACAGAGACACGCTGACGGGGGGTTCAGACACAGGGCACGGAAACACAAGTGGCAAAGGGTCCGAGTTAAGGTGGCGGCCGCATCATGTCAAGCGCAAGGGGAGTTATTGTTAGGTTAGAGTAGGTGTGAGTAAGCTTCTTGTGCGACCGGGCGGGGTGTCGCCCTGGGCACGGCGCCACACGCCCTATTCAGCTGGGCGACGCTTCGTCTAAAAAAGCGTTTCGGCCAAGCCGGTCTAATCGGCGGGCCGCGCCGGGGGGGGTCGTTATCTGTCAGAAACCCGTGCATTTTCACTTCTAGAAGGCCGCGGGGAGGCCCGGCGATAACCGGGGGGACGTCTCGGCATGCTGTCCGGGAGTGTCTGGATCTGGCCTGGGCGTGGGCGTGGGTGTGGGGGCTACTGCTTCCGGCCTGCTCGGTGCTCGACTTGCAGCTTCCAAAGTTCACGCACCTAGATTATACTCTCAACACGCGCAAAAAAAAATATTAAAAACACGAATTTTTTTTTAGAAACTTGTCAGAATTGCTAGCATGCAGACGACCGCGGCCCGGGACTACCTCTGGCCTGCTCGGGGCTGAGGTGGCAGGACGGCGCCTCCGCCATGCAGACCACGTGCTCCCTCGTCTTGACGCCCTTGCAGGGCCCCGCCTTGGGCGTCTCCCCCGCCAGGAAGAAGTGCTCGCTGTCCTCGTCCGTGGTCTGCGTCGGCGGCATCCTGGTGCGGGTCTGCTGGCCCTTGCCGCACGACGCCGAGCACACGGACCACTGGCTCCAGTCGCTGAGCACGCAGCCGCTCGCCGGCTCGCCCTGGAAGCAGAGGGCGTTGGAGCACGGCGGGGCCGGTGGACATCACCGGGGGCGGCGGCACCCACCGACGACCCGCCGGCGGCCTTGTTGGCGGCGCACGCGTCGCTGTCGCCGCCGACGCCGCCGGCCGCGTCCTGCGCGAAGCACGGCTCGTTCTGCTGCAGCGCGGGCGCGTTCCTGGCGATGGAGCACCGCTTGCCGGCGCCGGCCGAGCGGTGCTTGTAGCGGCGCGAGCGCGTGCGGGTGCCCATCCCGCAAGACGAGGAGCAGGACGACCACGCCGACCACGGCGTCAGCTCGCAGTCCGGGTCCGACTCCGCGTCGCGGTAGCCGAAGCCGACGCCGAGGCTGCGGACCAAACAGTCGCCACTTAGGATTTTGCCTTTTTCGTAATTTAAGAGAAGGTTGGCGGCGGGCTCACCTGGGGCACTGCTTGAGGCCGGGGGAGCTGCACTGCTGGCGGGACGTGAGGGCGCGCTTGCAGCCGCGCTCCGTCGCCAGCTCGGCGTTCACGTAGAACCGCTGCCGGTGGCGCATGCCGCGGCCGCAGGTGACGGGGCACTCCGGCCACGGCTCCCAGTCGCCGACCTCGCAGCCCTCTGCAAGCCAAGCCGGAGGAAGGGCATGCCGGGGGCCCGAAGCGAGGAAACGAAAGCACCGGGAGATACTCCGCGCGCCGGGAGACCTCCAAGCGGGGGGTATTTATCTACATTATTTTTTTTAAGGTCATTTGTTTTAAGGCAAGCGCTTTCCATCTCAACACCCTCGCAGGGAGCCGTCCGCTGTTTACGGGTGACATGCAAAGGGTCCGGCCGGAAGCTGGGTTTGTTGACAGCGGGGCAGCGGACGCCCCGCAGCTCCGCCGGGGTCCGCCGGGGCCCGCCGCTGGCCCGGACCTACCGCGGTAATTACTCTCGCTGTCCACGTCCTCGGGCATGGCCTGGCCGCCGCTCAGCTCGCACGTCTTCTCGTAGAGGCGCTGCCTGACGAGCGACAGCCGCGCCATGGGCTTCATGGGCTCGCCGGACGAGTCGAAGAACGGCGACGCCTCGTTGTTGGGGAACGACGAGGACATCTTCCGGATGGGCTCCTGCGGCACGGTGGGCTGGTCCGGCGCCTGCAAAAGCACCGGGCGTGAGTCCTGGGCCCGGGTACCCCGGCGGGTACCCCGACGGGTACCAGAGTACCCCGGTGGGTACCAGAGTACCCCGGCGGGTACCCCGGCGCGGCACTCACGATGTAGGTGATGCCGCTGTCGGTGCCCGCGTCGAACGGGTACAGGTTCAGCTGCACGTGGTCCACCCAGCTGCAGTTGGCGAGGCACAGCTCCAGGCCGCTCACGCCCACGATCCAGTCCGGCGACGGGTCTGCGTCAGAAGATACAGTCAAAACCAAAAACATTTTGGATTGAAGTAATGTTCCGATTCCACCGCACGAGCGGCGGAGCGAAGCAGGCGGTTACCGATCATGGACACGAGCGACATGAGGTGGTTCTTCTGGTCGACGCGGAACACGGCGAAAGTCTTGCCGGTCACGTTGGGGTAGCTGATGCCCCTGGCCTTGATGATGGTGCGGATGTGTTCGCTCTGCGCCTTGAGCTCCGTCTCCAGGGCGCGCGTCGTGCCGCGCTCCGCCACCTGCCGGAGGCCCTCGGACGCCTGGCCGTTGTACTCCCAGAAGCGGTACTCGATGTCGTGGGAGGCGCCGATCACGTCACTGGGGGACACGGGGGCGGTGAGAGCGGCGCGCGGTGAGGGGCGGGGGACGCGGCCGCGGCCGCGGCCTGCGGCGTCTGCGGCACCCGGGCGCCTCACCTGAAGCGAGTGACCCACGAGTCGGCGGGGAAGTCCTTGGGGTGCGTGTGCCGCGACCACAGCCCCTCGAAGGTCACCTCGTACTTGGCCTCCTCGCAGGCGCAGCACTTGGGGTTGATCTCGCTCTGCTCGTCCATGTTCTCCTGCCGGTCCTCGCACACCTTCTGCGTCAGCGAGTCGCCCATGAGCTCGTCGGCGTACCACTTGTGCGAGTTCTCCTGCACCGCGGCCCTGCGAACGCGAGTGCGGCTGTAGCCCCCGCGGGCGGCACCCGGACGTCCACGTCCACGAGGCCGCCGACGACGTCCCCTACCTGAACACGACGCAGCCCGAGCCCTCGGGCGGCGCCAGCCAGTTGATGGCCACCTCGGCGGATGGCAGCAGGTTGGCGTGCGTCACCGTGTTGGCGCAGCGCTCGTCGAACTTGGCCAGCGCGTCCGGGTACAGCTGGAAGCGGCCGACGGGCTTGTTGCGGCCCACCCCGTCCTCCTCCGCCTCCACCGTCAGCACGAAGCCCATGAACTTCCTGCGCACGTCCCCCTCGCGCCGGCCCTCCACCGACACTGCCAGCAAAAATTCAGAAAACGTTTTAAAAAAGTAAAAAAATTAATTATTTTGAAATTCAATTTTCTTTGAATTGTCTAGATACTTTGTAACTCTCATAGAACATAAAAACACAACAAGGCGCGATCAGCGCAGCAAACGCACGTATCGTGTTTTTCGCTAATTTTTTTAGTAGTGTTTTACACTTGCTCTCTTTGCCTAAATCGCGAGTGTTGCCGAGGCCAGCCGTGACCGCTGCTGAGCCTCGGCCGCGGCCACGACCCCCCCGGACAATGCACGGGACCTGTTCAATAGTCTGATCAGACCTCGGCCCCCGCCCCTCGGCCCCCGCCCCCCGCCCCTCACCCCTCACCAGAACAGAGCCACCGCTGCTGGTCTGGTCCGTGCCGGTCCGCGCCAGCTTGGGGCCGGGGAGTCTTGTGCTTTGTTTGGGGCCAACCGAGGCACCGTCTTGCCCCCCCCCCCCCCTCCATAGGATACGGCTGGGTAGGATAGGGAACGATGGCGAAAGGTTACGCCGCAGAAACAACAGCACAGCTCTATGGATTGCGCCGCCGGACCGCATCCAGGCTGGGCTTGCATCGGGCGTCCTTCCAGGGAGGGATTTTGTGGTGCTCTCTCTCTCTCTCTCTCTCTCTCTCTCGGACTCACTATCTCTCTCTCTCTACTTGACTCTAGAAATAACGGGAGCGAGAGTGATAGCGATAGTGGTTAAGGGGGAGGAGACGGCTATACAAGTCAGCCGGGGCGCAGACGGTCGTTTTTGGTTGTTTCAGTGCACTGGACCGCACCACTCCCCCCCCCCCCCTCTCTCTCTCTCTCTCTCGCCCTCTCGGACACATGCTCGTTCATTGGCAGATACTGGCGTTAATCTTCATCGTCCGAGTGAGCGACGAGAGAATTGCAACTCAGACAGGCAGTGCAGGGGCAGTGTTGTGGGCTGTGCAGGGCGCGACAAAGAGCTGCTCCTGCTGCCTCTCCTCCTCCTCTTCCTCCTCCTCCCACCCAACCGCCGTTCGAGCGCGTTATCCGCGAGTCCAAAAATGCGTGCCTTTTTCCGGCGCAGGGCGGCGGTGTCTCTGTGTGGATTCCGCGGGGGTGGCATTCCACGCCCACATGCTGTCCGATTTTTAGAGAGAGAGAGAGAGGCACTCGCGAATGAGTGTCCTTTGGCCTGGGATGGCGCAGCAGTGGGGCCCGACGGGGGTCCGGCAGGGCCCCGCTGCTGCACTGCACACGGGACGGCCCGGGACGGGGGCGTCACCGAGGGGCTTAGGCTGTCAGTGCCACACTGCCGTCGCCCCCGCCCCGCCACGCCCCGCCACGCCCCGCCACACCCCGCCACGCCTCGACACACCCATCCGTCGCGTCTTCCCGCTCGCAGCGAGCAGAAGTGCGCCGCGTAGTTAGGCAGCCTACATCACAGGCGTGTGTGTGTGGCGGGCCGTGGCGGCGGCGTGGCGGCGGCGGCGGGGTCGTCGGGGTCGGCGCTCACAATCGCGGGGTATTGCCAGCGGCTCCGCGGAGCCGTGAGGTCGCCGTCACCGATTATACCCATTTTTAAAAATTTTTTTGGAAGCAAACTACAAAATATTTTTAAGTACATAACGACTATACACATTGGCAGTCGTCGACCCCTCTGGCGCCCTGTGGGTCTGGCCATGTCGGGCCGCTGCTCCGACCCGACGTGGTGATGACAGGCGCCGCCGCCACCACCACCACCACCGCAGCACCGGCGGCGGCGGCGGCATCTGCGCTCTGGAGCACACGATTTGCATCCTCTTT
The DNA here is from genome assembly GCA_026979955.1 of Megalurothrips usitatus. Lineage (NCBI taxonomy): Eukaryota > Metazoa > Arthropoda > Insecta > Thysanoptera > Thripidae > Megalurothrips > Megalurothrips usitatus. Next base: position 8,818,991 of record CM049598.1, read on the forward strand.
GCATCAGCGCTTCATTCCCCAAACATTTCAGTTCGCCACGAAGACAGAGAGGGAGAGAGCGGGGTGCGCGGGAGGTAGAGAGTCAGTTGGAGGGGGCGGGGTGCTGCATGTCTTGCAAGAAATCACCGCCCGCGTCCAGAGCTCTCTCTCTCTCTCTCTCTCTCTCTCTCTCTCTCTGTCCCTTCCTCCCGGAACCCCTTCCCCCTCCTCGGGCCTACTATACTACTTTTCCGTCCCTTTGACTGGAGCAATCCAGTTGAAAGTTTTGCTGGGATTCTTCTTGTTGGCGGCGGCCGCGTCGCCTCCACGAGTGGGACGGACGTCTCGGCGGGCGTCTCGCGGCGGCATGTGTCCTGCAGGACGTCCTGTCCGGGGGTCCTGCGGGCGCGGAGGAACTCGGCACAAACCAGAAAAGTTGTCTGGGTGCCGACGTGAGCGTGAGAGCGAGAGAGAGAGAGAGAGAGAGAGAACAGGCGACGGGAGATGGCCGCCTGTAAGCAACAGCCACCAGCACCGACGACACCACAAGGAGAGAGACAGACAGACCGGATATTAGTTGGGTGGGGAGGGAGAGAGGCGATTTCTTCCAAATTTGGAGCGGTGGCGGCAGCCTATCCGCTGGGGTGGCGGCGCGAGGGGCGGGTCAAGGGGAGAGGGGGGGGGGGGGAGAGGCCGCGGGGCCGCGGCGTCCCGCTAGCCGCCCCGCGCGGATTAAAAAGTCTGACGACCGCTGCCTGTGGCGGTGGCAGGCCTCGGGGAGGGGCGGCACTCCCGCCGGGGGAGGCCCTGCAGCCCTACAGCCCTGCGGAGCCCTGCGGAGCCCTGCGGAGCCCTGCGGGGCCCTTAGCGGGGGGCGCGGCGGCCGGAGGGGACGGACCGCTGCGGGCTGCCGCGGCCGCCACCGGAGCAGCGGACAGCAAACAAGTGGTCTGCAGAACGGCTTCGAAGACTATCAACCACGCGTCTCCAGGAAGTGACTTCTCCCTCGCGCTGGCTGCACCCACGCACGCACACGCACGCACACGCACGCACACTCGCACACACGGCGCCCTGCACCGCACGCGGCACGGAGGCCGCAGTATGCGCATGTGGTATCGATTCGATTACGTAAGGAGGGCCTGAGCAGGGCGGAAGCGGAAACGGGGCGCCGGCGCCGGGGTGCGCCGCGGAGGGCATAACGCCGCCGTGCCTGCGTCCGCAGAGCGAGGCGTCGCGGGGGGTCGGAGGGGGAGGAGGAGGAGGAGGAGGAGGAGGAGGAGGAAGGTGGCGGCCGGGCGGCTTGCAAGGATGGCTGCCTGCGAGTTTGTTCCCCGCGGGTGAACCGGGACGGAGCACCCGGCGGCCCGCGGCCTCCTCGGCCCCCGCGGCCTCCTCCGCGGATACCCCGGCGCGCGGGGCACATCATCAGCAGTCCTGTCGCTTATTTTCTCAGCCGCCGCCGCGGCCCCGACTCGCCCACAAAGGGCACGGCTACGGCGGCGGCGGCGGCGGCGGCGGCGGCGCGGGGAGGGGAAGTTTCGTGAAACCATCCGCGTTGTAGTTTTCCCTTCCGCGGCGCGGAGCGGCGGCGGCGGAGGCGGCTTCGGGGCCAAAGTTGCGGCGGAACAACAAACAGGGGTGCGATCCGTGGGCTCCGCGGCAGGGCGGCGGGCCGATCGCAGTGTTTATACTCCGGCGCGGGCCGCGGCCGGGCGCACCTCGGTAGAGCTGGTTGGGCACGTAGGTCTTGGGGCTGCCGCTGAGGACGACGGCGAACTGCTGTGCGGACGGCACGGCCGACTCGGTGGGCGCGCCGCACCGCGGCATGGCGGCCGCCAGCTGCAGCAGTAACAGTGGGAGCAGCGGCAGCGGCAGCAACGGCCTCAGCGCCGCCCGTCCGGGCACCCGCATTCTGCAACACCGGGAAATTGGGGGAAAATTACACGATGGCGATGGCGACACAGGAGGTCCTGGTTATTACGGTCTCAAGTACCGAAATTTTCATAGAAATTTTCAGAAAAAAAAATCCAGAAATTTTCGGAAGAAAATCCAGTTATTATGGAACGCAGCGCAGCGGCCGGCAGCACCGCACTGCAGCCGGAGCGAGCGAGCGCCTGCAAGGTAGGCAGAGGGTCCAGGCCGCCGCGCACCGGTGTGTCCGCGCGGCCTACCTGCCGGGGGCCTCCCGGCGCTGAGCGGCCTGCAGCTCCAGCGGGGATGTTATGGCGGCGCCCGGTAATCGCCGCAACCGGATTTGCTCCCGGGGAGAGGCGCGTCGTCGCTAGTCTATCTGCCTGATTGGGGGCCCGTCGCGTCTGTCACCTTGCCTACCGCCCCTCCGCCATCACCCCTCTCACTCACTGCAATAACGCGTCACTGCTTGAGCACTCCTGCTCTCTCTCTCTCCCTCTCTCTCGCTCTCCCTCCGACATCCAATTTACCCTCTCATACAAGTGTAGTAGTCGATGAGGACGTTACGGGAGGGGTGGGGAGGGGGGGGGAGGTGGCATCTGGCGACAATAACTGAACGAGCCTGAAATAAGGAGGGGGGGAGGGGGCGCACAGAAGCAGTGGTGGGACGTTTGGGAATAACGGGGAAGCAGGCCAAGTCCCGAAGCCCCAAATTTAAAAGCCTCCCCCCCACCCCTCAGCCCTATGGGGAGGGACGGAGGGAGGGAGGGAGGGAGTGCCTCCTCCCGGCATTGCCTCTCGGCGGGACGCTAAAGTGTGAAGTAGGCACGTACGGAGGAATGGCGGACGCGGGCGGGAGGGAGGGAGGGAGAGGGAGGGAGAGGGAGGAGGAGAGGGGATGCGATCGGGAAACGTGCCGCCGCCCCAACACCATACGCACTGTTTGCCCGGACGTGTCGAAAGTGGCCCCGGGCACGCATGCACCACATTTACATGCGTCCGCTACAATTTTCCGTTTTCCTCTTATTTTTTTTTCCAGTGTAGGCGGAGAGAAAGCTTTCGGTGCTCGGGAATGACTCGAGAGGCGTGTGAGGGGCGGTCCTGAGCTGTGTGCAGCTGCGGAGCCCGCGTGGAGGCAGGGAGGCCCTTGAATGTAATTCTTCTGAACGGAACGGAAACATCCGCTTTTACATTTGGCCCCCGGCCGGCCGGCGGCTGGTGTGCGCGCGTCCGTTGGCGGCTCGGCCTCATACATATTTAGGGACCGGACGGTGACGGCCCTGGCTGGAGCCTGGATGTCTTATGACAGGCCGGCCACCTGGGCCAAGCGGGACGGGATTAGAGAGTCTCTCTCTCCAGACAGCGCGGACTTAGAGAGACTGCCTCTCTCAGGGGGCGGAACTAGATCGGTCTCTCGTGACTTCCATGACGCCCCGAGCCCCGCCCCCGATACCCCTGCGTCCAGCTTGTTCCCTTGTTTGATTTTGAACAAAAACCATCTTCTTGATTCACAAAACAAAGGGGGCAAACAAAAAGGTGCGGCCGCTGCTGCTTTTTCAACCCCTCCTCCGCAGCTGCCGAGGCTCCGCCGGCCAGATGGGTCCCCCCTCCCTCTATCTGAGAACCTATCCACCTCAGCTATCTATCTCTATCCTGCCCGGGCGGTGGCCGCGCGGGTCACCCGCTCCCGATAAATCGCCGAGCGATATTTACAATTTTAATGCCCTTTCGAGTTTACGTTTACACCGGGCGTAACACGCGTGAGTGCACGCACGTGCCGATAAATTCACGCGTTGACCCGCCGCCGGGCCGTTGGGAGGGAGAGGGAGGGAGGGAGGGAGGGATGGAGGGAGGGAGGGAGGGAGGGAGGGAGGGAGGGAAGGAGGGGGCCCCCGACAGGCCTCCTCTCCTCATGGGCGTCTGCGGTCGAGAAAAGTCTGCGGGTGCTGAGATCCCCGTCTCCACTGCCCCCCCCCCCCCCCCGCTGCCCCCGCCGATGATTCACACAGTCACAACATTCTTACGGACCGTGCCTCTGGCTGCGGAGCGGCGCCCATGTCCCGGCCTCATGGCCTCATGGCCCTGCATGGCGGGCCTTCGCGGGCAATACGAGGCGCTAGACAAGACACTCATTTCACTGCTGCTGCGGCCATGAGCGCTCGTGTCAGGGTCGAGTTACACCGTCATAAAAAAAAGAGAAAAAGAGGATGAGGGGGGGGGGGGGCGAGGTTTCCATGAAACTGGAACGGGCGATCGCGGGTTCGCGCTTCGTAGATTGTTTGACGGGCGCATCGGCTTACATAATTAATGAACGCACTTCATGTGAGCCCGCCGCCACTGGGCCAGTGTCAAGGCCCGCAGCGGGGGCTCCACAGAGCCGCGGGACGCCGCAGACCCCGGCGCCGACTCGCTCTGTCTCTGTCTCACTAATGTTCGTCTGCTGCAGCGTTCTCACTCGCACTCTCAAATCGTGATGCTAATCCTGTCTCCGTCTCTTTCTATGGCCATGCCGGACGCGTAGAGACGGAGACAGTTGCGTTTTGCAACATTTCTCTCCCTTAATAAAAATGCGCGGCGTTTTTGAATCGGCGGTTGTTGTTTTTTTGTGGTTTTTTTATGGTGCACAGCTCCGCCTCCTCTTCCCGGAGTGTACTCGCTAGGAAGACAATCATGTGCACACTGATCCAGAGGACGACTGACGACGGTACTGGAGCGTGCTGGAGCGGCGGGGGGATTAGGGAGGGGGGAGTTATGGAGACTGGAGGGGCGGGGAGGGGAGGGGAGGGGAGGGGAGGGCTCAGTTGCAGCAGCGGGCACCGCCGGCTGGGGCTGCTTGGTGTTGGCGGTGTCTTTATGTACCCGAGGCCGCGTGAGGCCCTCCCCCGGGGGGCCGCCCCGTGCTGGAGCCAACTGGAGCCGCTGGAGCCGCTGGAGGCCGCACTGGAGCCGAGCAGTCGGGCTGCTATTTCTTCCCCGTGCCGCCCCCGTGACGCGCCCGTCCGCTCTGCGTTCAACTTAACCGCTTCTGGGCGTGTCACGCGGGGATTTCACTACGGCGTCTGAGCAGGGGTTGAAGAGAACACATGCTCCCTCCATCCCTCTCTCTCTCCACACTGCGAGACGCACACGCACGCGCGCGCTCGCGCTCACTCGCACACACACACACAATCCCAGCTTAGTGCTCCGTCTTCCTTCCACTCGTGGAGCAGTGTGGAGCAGTGCCCCCCCCCCCCCCCCAAGTTGGCCTCGTTAGAAAGGCCAATGGAGGGGGAGGGGGGGGGGGGAGGGAGCGAAGCGCGGGGCGGGGCGCCCCTACTCCGGCGGCTCACCTCCACCAGCACCGTCTGACGTACTGACAGTTGCAGTGTCGTACCCATCTGGCCGCGGGTTCAAACACCGAGCAGTGTGCGGCAGCGTTGGCATCGCTGTGTGTCGAAATTGGCGATGTTTCTACCCGCATCTCGACCGAATTTCCTTCATCCGAATCGCGCATCGGGGAGCGCGCGGTGTTCGAACCCGCGAGACCCCCGCCTGGTATTTGAACCCGCGCAGCTTCCCGGAGCCGGCGGCGGCACGCACCCCGGCCATCCATTAGCCCTGCGGCCCTTGCTGACAGGCAGCAGGCCCGCGGGCAGCCCGCGGGGTGCGCCGAACTACGTGAGTCCGCCCCCCTCCCTCCCCCTCCCCCTCCCCGTCCACCCCTTTCCTCCGAAAACGTTTGCGTGCCTTTTCATTTATTTCATTACCTTTTTAGTGGCCGGCGCGCTAAAACTCCTCCCCCCGGAATTTAAAAAAAAAATCGTTCTTTTTTTTGTAGCAAACCAAGCCTCGTGTGCCGGCCGACGCCGCGACTCTGGGAAATGTGCTTGATTCAATTTGCTTAGTTGTGCGGGCCGCGCAGCCGCAGCCACCGCAAAGTCCGCACGTCATTTTGCTTAACGCACGTCGTGTTCACATTTTGTTTTTATTAAAAAAATAATAAAAATTCGTGTTTTTTTTCGTGGTATGGCGCACTCTTGTGGCTCATGGCAGCCCGCGGCTTTGTTGCAGCTGTGGCAAAGCGTTTGTCGAGTGTGATTCCACACACGCAGTGCACACACACACACGCACACACACACACACACACCTTTCCGATGGCAGCATGAGGCGTAACGGCCTCACCATTCCCATCCCGAGCGCATGGTGATGCCCGTCCGCTGCCGTCACCGTAACGTTACGCCACCGTTACTGCGTGACCACCACGGACGGGGCCGACCGAATGTGATGCGGGTTCCTAAAGCTCCCACGGCGATATCTGAATCGAGAAGTAGCGCGGCGGCTGAATCTTTTTATTACCGCACGGTAAAAGGTTATGACAGTCGTTTTTTAAAAAAAATAAGGGGGGTCACTTATGGAAGAATTTCGCGGTGGTATATTTTATCAGCCAGACACTGGCGCCACTGCCACTGTTAGGAAAGTCGATTTTTCTTGGCGAATTCCAGCAGTCGTTATACCGACTGAGCCAGGCTGTGAGGATCGGCGGCAGCGCTGTCCGAGGGCAGCGCATCCTTGGTACTCACTTTGAAGTTTCCTTGGAGAGCGAGCGGTCAACAAGTGGCGGTGGTCTTGCGGGGGACGCGGAGGCGGGTGGGGGCGGCGGCGGGGGGCGGCGGGGGCGGCGGCGGGCGGCGGGGAGGCGGGGGGGGCGCGCGCGGCGCCTTGCGGCGTGTCGTGGCGTGTCGCGGTGGCACCAAAGCCTTGTGCGTCCGTCGCGGTTCGCTGCCGGCACCACACTGCCCTACGCCCGTCCCCGCAGCCCTCGGAGAGCCGCGACGTCGTGCCACGCCCCGCCACGCCCCGCCACGCCCCGCTGCGCCGCGCCGGTACTGCATGGACGCCCCCTGGCCCGGGGGGGTGGGGTTGGGGGTGGGGCGCCGGGACCCCCCGCGGACCGCAGCCGCCGCAGCCACCTGTGTCCGCGGAGCCACGTCGTCCACGCTCCACGTGACGGGAGCAGGCGATGACGGGGGCGGCGGGGAGGGCTGAAAGCCCGTCCCCAGCCATTCCACACCCGCAAGATAAGCTGCTGTGTTTACTTACACGTCTTTTATTTTTGTGTGGGTAGTTAGAGCCTACTTTCCAACCCCTAAACTTTCTAGCTCGGCACCTTAGCCAGCACTTGTAAATGCGGCGCTGGGTCTCTCTCTCTCTCTCTCTCTCTCTCTCTCTCTCTCTCTCTCTCTCTCTCTCTCTATCTATCTATCTCTCTCTCTCACTCTCTGTGCGTGTGTGCGTGTAGCAGCTTCAGCCGGGGGCCGGTGCAGCCAGAAGCCCCCCCCCCCCCCCCGCCGCCACGGCGTGGACTGGCGTCACTCGCTCGCCGTCACTGACGCGGTTTTCAATTGGGAGGTCCCCCCCTCCCCCCTCCCTCCCTCCCTCCCCCTCCCTTCCCGCGCGGCGCGCCGCACTTCGCTTGCTCCGCTTGCTTCGCTTACACTGCTCTAATTGGCGGCACCACAACAGTCGGGGGAAATGCCTAGTCCAGAAGCACAGCGGGTCCCCGCGGGGTCCTCGAGGACCTCCCCGGTCCCTCCCTCCCTCCCTCCCTCCCTCCCTCCCCACCTGCACCCCGGCCCTCCTCTCGCACGCCACACGTCCTCCTCTCGCCCTCCTCCCCGTTTCTCCAGCCGCTCCAGCAGCCGCCCTGTCCTGGAACGCTCGCCGCGCCGCCCGGCGGTGTCCTTTGTCCTTATCCTTATCGCGGTCGGCCGCTGCCATAGCATTTCGCTATCAGTCGCTTGTTCAGCCGCACTCATCACTTTTCTGCCATTACCGAATTGGCGTGATATGGTGAAAGCGTCGCGGTCGCCAGCTGGCAATATGATTTCCCCTCTCCTCCCTCCCGCTTCTCTCTCTCTCTCTCTCTCCCCTCTCTCTCTCTCTCTCTCTCTCTCTCTCTCTCTCTCTCTCTCTCTCTCTCCCTCTCCCCCTCTCAATCTCTCCTCGCACAATCACCAACGAGTCACTCGACGCGCGGAGTAGAGGCGCCGAGGGGCAAAATAAAGCCCCCGTTAGCGCGGGGTATCGCCGCGGCAGCGTGCGCCGTCGGGGTACGGCGGCGGCGGGTGCGCCCGTGCCTTCGTGTCGCGCCCCAGGCGACCCTGTCCGGCCGCAAGGCAAGGTCGACGGTTCGCGTACTCTCTCGTGTCGGTGATGCCCGTTTCGAGAACGTCCCCGGCGCGGCCAGTACAGGAGGGGAGGGAGGGGCTGGGCCGAGTAGGGGTCAGCAGCAGGTGTACACAGGTCCCGCTCTTTAAGGCAGTCTCTCTCTCTCTCTCTCTCTCTCTCTCTCTCTTACGGCAGGACCCGATGCGGCGGGAAGTCCACCGTACAGTGGGTGGGGGGGGGGGGGGGGGGGTGGATTCTGAACGTGTCTCGCAGGCGCCCGCCCCGCAGAAGTGTTGACGCTGCGGCGATGAAGTGGAATGGAACGGTCAACACACGCACCGCCACGCGCCGCCACGCGCCGCCACGCGTTCCGCTCCCGATTTCTCACCCCTTTCGCGCCGCACGACACAAACAAATCGCATGGAGAAGAGAGGGAAGGCGGCAAAAGCGGCAAAACAAAAGATAACGGTGTGACGAACAGACGAACAGACAGCCCGACGGACAGGCAGACAGACGACGGAGGCTCGCCGCCGCGATGCATGGCCTCGCCCCGCCGCCCCGCCGCCCCGCCGCCGCGCCCTCCCGCATGCGCCGTTGTGGCGACACATGATTCACGCAGCACAAACGCACCGCCGGGGGATCACTGTGTCCGGGGTGTGCCGCCCGCCGCCTGCCGGGTAGGCCACCCCCCACAACGCGCGCGCCGTGGGGTTGCCTACCCAGCGGAGCCCGTAAGGCTATGCTGTGTCTTGAAGGAGATTGTTTCCTGGCATGTAAACAGCCGCCAACTCGCGTGCTCATGTGACCCGCCCCGTCGGTCCCTCGGAGGTTATCTCCCTCTTTTGTTCGGCAGAGACCCCCTCTCTCCCCGAGCAGCCGACACGGCCTCCCCTCTGGAACAACAACAAACAGCGGCGCGCTGCCGGTCATATCGTTGTCAACTATTGGAACCGCGATTGCGGCCCCTTTGCTGCCTGTTGCATCAGTACTGGCGTAAATCGGCGCATATTCAACGAGTATAGTGGCGCCCTCTTCGTGTTATTTTTGGTTTTGCGAACGAGACAATTTTCGGCCGGCGCTTGTTTCGTTTTGTTTTCGACGGCGGTCAAGTAATACGACTTTACAAATCGCTGCCGGCTATTGTTTCGTTTCACCGCGTGTTGTTGTTGTTGTTGTTTTTGCTAGTAGAAAATCAGCCTGAGGATGTTGTACAGTGAGGAGGAGGAGGAGGAGGAGGAGGAGGAGGAGGAGGAGGAGGAGGAGGAGGAGGAGGAGGAGGAGGAGGAGGAGGAGGAGGGGAACCTGCGCGGGGGGATCCCGCACTGAAATGCAAAGTGGCCCCCTGCCGGGGTGTTGGGGCGGCTGGCCGGGTCAGTAGCGTAGTGACGTCGTGAGGTGAGTGGCGCGGCGCGGCGCGGCGCGGTGCGGCGGGGTTATGTCCAAATAAGTCCCTGCCGGCCGCTGCTCCTCCTGGGCCGTGTGACTTCCTTGCGATGCTGCTGCTGCTGCTGCTGCTGCTGCTGCTGCTGCGGCTGCGGCGGCGGCGGCGGCGGTCGCCGCGGCCGCCAACGTCACCACACCACCACCGCCACCACCATCTCTTTGCTTGACTCACTTTTTGCGCAACCATATTTCCTATCGCGGACCCGGGCAGCGACGGCGGCGCGGCGGCGGCGGCGGCGGCCAGCGACTTCAGCAGCCCTGACACCTCCCCCGCGGGCCGCGGCGAGTCCAGAGATTCTCCCTCAGTGAATAAGTCAGAGCGGCGCGCGCATGAATGTAAACGGACGGGTTTAAAGTGTGCCGCCTCCGCTAGTGTGCTGCGCGGCATCTGCAATTGTAACAAACACGCTGCAATTGTGTTGCGCCTGTGGGCCTCACTGCCCCGCGCCGCCGGTCCTCGCGGCTTAAGGTCCGTCCGCCAGAGGCAGCGAAACGCAAAGACGAAGAAAAAAAAATACTGTCCCACTAAGTGGGACACTGGTAGGCCCGAAGTTTTGCACATGATTGGGCATTTTGTAGATTTGTAGATACTGTCTCACTCTGTGAGACACTGGTAGGCCCGGAGTTTCGCACGGGTTTGGGTTGGTTGCGTTACCGCCTATTTAAGTTTTATGAGTGTATTTAGTTTTGCTTTTTAAAAAAGGATATTTGAAGGTTTGTATTAGTTTTGTAATGGAACGGGGCAGTTTTAAAATTATAGTTTTATAGTAACGGTCAGTGCACCGCATTATTCTCATACGCGGGCCGCCCAGCGCTGGCCTGCAAGGTGTTGTCCCCGCCCGGCTTGGCCCGGCGGCCCGACAATGAACGCCTCGCTCTGAGTCTCGGGTCCCTTGGCTTGTTGTGTGTACTCTAGGGTAGAGGGGAGGGTAGGGTCCCACCGAAACGGTCCGCCTGCCTTGAGTCGCCGCTCTCGTAGCCGTGGCTCGGCCAGGCCCCGGCTCGGCTCGGCACATCGACAATGGGTACCCGGCAAGGGCTGCGCAACAAAAAAGAAGGACGGAAGATTTGGTGGTGGTCTAGAAAAGGATGGAATATCGGATGCAGCCAGCTGACGAGCCGAGCAGGGGTAGCTCTGTCCCTTTCTTTTGCCATTGGGTGGAGTGAGATAGCTGAATTTCAAATGCGTTTTTACGCGAATTGTTACATTCTATAATTTTAAAAGTTGGTTCGCTGTACTTGCCCGGTCACCCTCGATATTTCTGTCAGACAGATTTTTGATTTTTTGCCTCGTTATCGATCTACAGCAATTGGGCCTGTGGACCATAGAGGCGCGTATAGTTGTGTCCCTTTCTTTCGCCATAAGAAGAAGTGAGATAGCTGACTTTTAAATCGATTTTTCGGCCACTTGGAAGCTTTTTCAAAGTGTAAAAACACGTCAGCGTGCCCTGCAAAAGTATCCTGCATCCATGTGCATAGTTTCAGAAAATTCTGTTAGAGGGCCATAAGGGCAATGCTTAAAAGAAAAAAAAGTCCAATCCGGTCAGACGATAAGGCAACTCCGTTTCACTTCGTGCCTAAAAATTAGAGAGGGGCGTCTATGAATGGGAAAATTATTGTGATGTGGCCATCATGAATTACTCATTGCAACTGTTGAACACCTGTTTACTGCTTGCGCACCGGTTGAGAAGAAAGGCCCAGGCACAGCAAGGTCACTCGCACACACACACACACACACACACACACACACGAATTAGTAATGCACCTGCCTTGGGCCGGCTGTCTTCATTCACCGGCCACGCCGTTTGCCGGCCCCGAAACCGAGCTGCCGCGGGATCGGAAAAAAGAAAAGTTGCGCTCAAAAGACGTAATTTTTGTTTTGAGGATCGGTAGTGACGCCTGCAGCGCGGTTTGAGATTGAGTGGGGTTCGCTATTGGCTGCGTGGCGCGCGGCGGTGCGCCGGCCGGCCGGGTCGCGGCCCGATCCGATCTAAGTAAGCCTTGGCAATGGCAGAGCCCCCGGACGACGGGGTCAGCGGGCCAACAGAACGCGGTGACGACTGCAAGGAAGGGAGAGGAAAAAAAATAAGAAGAACAGCGCGCGCCAAAGATAAGAAGGAGTCGCCGTGAAACTTTGTAATCCGACACAGAAGTTACGGCATGTGGCGTGCGTGGTGATTGGTCGGCGGTTACCGAGATGTGGGCGCGGGGTGAGCACGTCGCCGGCCGCTGCCGGCACGGGCTGAGGCAATAGGCACGTCTAGCGAAGCACCGAGAACGGAAGCGGCGGACCTAGGAGGGGGGTACTTTTTGTACTTATCGCACTGGAAAGAGAGACCCCTGCTCACTCCAACTGGGTGTGGTCGCATAATACCCACTCCCTTCGAGTCATGGCGCTCAAAGATATGTACTAACGGTAAGTGCAATTTGATAATAAATGTAACCTTCTATCATTTTTTACTGATAAAGACACAGTTAAGAGCGCGCTCTGAATGTGCGCCTCCACCGTCGGTGCGGGATCCCCTCGGCCTAGGCCAGAGCGCGTCGGAAACGCGCGGCGCGAACGGGCGGCGGCTGCCCGAGAGCCTGCGGCAAACGCCTCGCCGCCCGGCAGGCAGGCAACCCGAACACGCGGCTGTGTGGCAGGCTGTCCGCGCCTACCTCCCAGGGGCTGAGGGGGGAGGGAGGGGGAGGGTGGGGGGAAGTACTACAGAGTCCCGAGAGATGGCGTGCCGGTCAGCGGCGGGCGTTAGCTCTCGCGGGGTGCTCCGTCCGGCGCCAGCACGACCTCCCGGCGGCTCCGACGTCTCAGTCGCAGCGATCCCACTTGTGAGGGGATGTTGGCAGATTGCACGGCTGTCCGAGGCCCGACTCTATGCCGCGCGCGCCCCGCTCTTTCCTGTTACACATGTGTGCGCCAGGGGACGACTCTGGCAAAACTTTTCAACGTTACGGCCACTCTCTTCTAGGGCTTTCTCAATTTTCATCATAATTTTTTATTTTAACTAATGCACGCCGTCATTAATGACAAAATATTTTAACTAACCGAAAGTGGCGTCGCCGCCCATCTCTAGCTCCGCACGCGCGTGGGGTAGCGGCGGTAGCGGCGGCGGAAGAGGCGGCTGCAACCGCCGCAGCAGAGTCACGTGGCCGACGGCTGGCGGCACACGCTTCTCGGAATGCCATTCAAAATCAGGGTGTCAGTGGTTAGTGGGCGACGCCTAGCCGTGCCCCCGCGGCCCCTGGGAAGGGACCGCGGAGCCCGCGGCCCCGGCAGCGCTGCCACAGCTGCGCCGCCAAAGGCCTAGGGTAACCCAGCCCTGAGCCAAGCCAGGAAATTCTCTAAATGTCCCCATAGCCTCTCGAGAGCCGAGGGCAATGTCGGTCAAGCATGTGGTTTGCCTGCTACTGCACTTCTCCTGCCCCCCCCCCCCCAAAAAAAAAGAAAAGAAAAAGAGAACGAATAACTAAATAAATAACTTCGGCCCTCTCCTTCGGGCTGCATCCCAATTTCGCGCCGCGAAACTCACCACGGGCGAAAGGTTCCCGGCTTACCGGCAGTGAAGGGGCTTCTTATTCCTACTTCGCCCTCATTCCGTTGTCCTCTTTTAGAGAACCAGAGAGAGAGAGAGAGACAGAAAAAAGGGACAAAACGACGGCGTCCTTATCTCCATTTCGCCTTTGTTTCGTCGCTTTTGCGGCTCACATGAGAGAGAGACAAAATAGAGGAGCGGTTGCATACATGTTCTAGTAAAGTGTGGGCGCGGCCTGGGGCATGCCGGCACGCCCACTCCCGGCCCCTCCCGTGTCACTGGTTGCCTTATCGCAGGCCTAGCCGCTGTCCGTTACGCCCTACCCTAACCACCGCCCGCCACCACACGGCACCCTCTCTGTTTTGAGCCGCTTCAAACCGGCGCTGCCAACAATTCTTTTACAAGACGTCAACATGAAGACCACCGCGTGTTGTTCCGGCGCCGTCTGTTGACTAGACTCCTCCGCGGCCCGCAGCGGCGCGCGCCCCCGCAAAAGTATTTCTATCGCTCTCTCTTTTCTGCCTATGGGCTCCGGCGTGGGCCTCTCTTTCTCGCTCTCAGGCTCGGTGACGACTGCCCGGTGACGTCCTCGCGGGCTCTGGCACGGCGTTGTGGCGCGCCGTGTCGCAGCCGTGCCGCGGACGCGAATCGCCCGCCCCCCGTCGCGGGGACTTCCCCTTGCCCTCCCTTACCCGCGCCCGCGCCTTGCCTTCCACGCCAAACGACCCGAAGCGACCCCGTCGGCCGGGCGCCGAGCGGCGACTCAGTTGTGTTCTGAACGCACCCAGCTCAACACCAAAGCATCGCTCGGCGGCAAGACGAGCCAAATCCAAAGCGGTCGTCCGGCGCAGTGCCCCGCGGTGCCCACCTCCTACCCTCTTTCCGCGCAGTTCGAGATCGCATTTCCCGGGCGACGGTCTCGGGCGGATTTGTGCGTGTTTCAAGTTGATGAAGACAGTTCAACTTCGGGGTGACAATGAGGCTTCAGAGGATTTAAAAGTTGCGACCCAAGTGATAGTGTGGTGGTACACATTGCCGGACTGGAGTAAACAACACATGTATGCGTCTCGACTCTCGACATGGTTCGCTCGCGCTTACATCAACTGGCTTTGAGTCCTAAGGTAAATTTTCTACGAGTGCTGTTCAACTTATGTGGGTCTTTTATTCGTTCTGCAATATTATTTTAGGCATGTCACTTTCGCCGTTCATCATTTTCTGTCAGTACCCCATTGATCTAACCTTTCCAAACATGCTTGAACTTTGCTCGTTTTTAGTCATTCTGGTCGGAGGAAGGGTTGTCAGGCGTACTTTGTTGCATAATAATGTTTTGAGAGGCAGCGTTTAATATTTGTGTACCATTTGATGGAGCGTATTTGATGCAATTATAAATAATCAAGTAGTCATCAGGGGGCCTGCAAAGCTTTAGATTGCCATTTTAATAGTCACATGTGACACTTCATTTCTTAATAAAGATTCCTTTTCTCACTTTTCTCACGCTCGCTGTTTTTCATCTGCCATAAAATTTTACTGGAGATATTCTTTGTTGTTCACTCAAATTGGAACTGATTCTCATTGACCTAAACCCCCCCCCCCCCCTCCAAGAAATTAAACATTTTATTAATTTAAATTTTCTTTTTGATATTTCACACTTTGTTTTACTCATATACTCTCTTGCTCTATGCAGTTTTTACTTTGATAAGTTACCTGAGAAAAGGCTTTGGTTGCATCTTCATGTACATCTAATAACAATGACCTTAGGTCAAGGCTTGATTAGGATGTTGAAATAGACCCATCCATTTCGTGAGTGTGAGGAACACATGGCGCAAGTTACCTTATCTATCTTTTTCTTTTATTAATCTGATAACAAGATGCCACGCTTGGCTCTCATGTTGAATTTCAGTGGTATTCCTGTTCCCATTTCCTTCTTTACTCTTAGCTCATAGCAAATATCCCAGCCTCTAGCTGCATATTTGAGTAAAAATCTTTCTCTGCTGTTATGTTGTTGCTGGGTATTAAAACAAAATGCTAATCAAATGTATTTTCCCCCCCTCTTTTGTACAGTTTGTGTCCCATCAGTTCCGTTGCATCCATTCAGAAGAGAGAAAATGGCAATCTGTAGCAGCTGCCACTGCTGCAGCGGCCACAACTGCTTGTGCCGCTGCACAAGAGAACCTCCAGCCCATGAACACATTCAAGGTAAATTTAAACTGAATTTCTCAATCACCAGCAAATTATGCTGGTGCAAATATATTTTATCAGCTCGTCTGTACATTCTTCTAAGCACATGGGGCAATTGATAAAATGATGATGTCATACAGATGGTCAATCATATGAGATTTCCTAACAAGAGTGCTGTGCTATTGCAACACACATTGCTCCTTCAGTCTGGGAGCTGATAAATGACTCAAAGAACAACAAAAATAAGTAATTGGAAACAAGCCTTGCTTTTGCTTTAAAAAAAACAAAACAATAAACAACTTTGTGCATGATACCATGGTAATTTTTTTCTGTGGGGTTCTTTCTATTATACTACTTATTTGGGAATTGATTACCATAATGACAAATAGGCATGCAGTCAGCTGTTGGGTGTTATAAATAGTTTTACTGATAAATAAACTTTCAGATGGATATATGTCTTCTTTCTTTGAAATTGAATTAATTTTCTTTTCTGTCTCAAGTGTTTATACATAGACACTCTTCTTTTCTTATTCTTGTTTCTGTTCTTAACAACATGTTTTTGTATATTTTTCTGAATAAAAAAAAATGTTTGCAGTATTCGGATACCATAGTACGTTTGGCTGAACCCCATCAATTGCATCCTAAGCCAGATGCTGCGGGGCTCCAATTTGGAAAATTATTTACTGATCATATGCTGAAGATTGAATACCACAAACGTCTTGGTGGCTGGCAGAAACCTGTCATACTACCATTTGAGAACATAGTTCTCCACCCAGCTGCCAAAGTCTTACATTATGCTGTGGAGGTAGTTAAATTACATTTGTCGTTTTTATTTACTGCAGATGGTGTCAGGGTGTCATTTTACAATGTTTCATGTCTCTCTGTGCAGCTCTTTGAAGGCATGAAGGCGTACCGTGGTGTTGATGGTCAGATAAGACTTTTCCGGCCAGATATGAACATGGAGAGGATGAATCGATCTGCTGTTAGGGCAGGTTTGCCACCATTTAGTGGACCTGAACTCATTAAATGTTTGAGTCGCCTCGTCAGTGTTGATCAAGAGTGGGTTCCACATTCAGAATCGTCCAGTCTGTATATCCGTCCCACACTCATTGGAATAGATGTAAGTAAGACAGATTAAAGATTCAGATTCTCTTCTACAATTCTTGATGTGTCTTGAAACCAACAATATGGGTGTGGGAGCTGCCCCTACAATCATGCCATTTCCCGTCCTCTACCCCGTCCCGCCCTTCCCTTTGTTCTCTTGCACGCCTCTACTGTCCTCTCCTCTGTTCTTTTGCCTGTGTGAATTGTTGGAAAGGAAGGGACTGCTTCTAAATATTCATTAGGGTCAGGTGACTGCCAAATTTAAACTTGTGGTTCCACAAATGACCGCTGTAGTTCGAAGTCAGTGGAAATTTATTCAGTGCCAAATACCACCTATAGCAGCTATATATTCATATATTCCCATTTGGCACTTCTTTTTCTAGAAATCGTGGTTAGTGTGGAACAAAAGGGGAAAAAAGGGGGGGGGGGGATAGACTTGAGTGGAGCATTTCTCTCAAATTATTAGAGGATTGATCATTATTGTAATTTTATCACATTTCCCTACAGCCTTCGCTGGGTATTGCATGCACAGAATCTGCCCTACTCTATGCAATTCTGTCACCTGTGGGAGCCTACTTCTCATCAGGTTTCCAACCAGTTACTCTGATGGCTGATCCACAGTATACCAGAGCATTTCCTGGAGGATGTGGTGATCGTAAGATGGGCTCAAATTATGCTCCTACCATTCATGTACAGGTGTGTTTGTACATTTTAAAATGTGACAAGACCATTACTGTTTTCAATGTGTCTGTAATGTCTTATCCTTGCCATGTCTCTTTTCGGCTATTTTATAGCGTGAAGCAATGCAGCGGGGCTTCCAGCAAGTCTTGTGGCTGTATGGTCCAGATGAACAGCTCACTGAAGTGGGAACCATGAATATATTTCTATACTTTATTAATGACAATGGAGGTAATTTTTTCCCCTTTGTGCTTAGTTTGTTCCTGTATATACAAGTCCTATAGTTTTTATATCAATTTCAATTTAATTTTTTTTTTTTGTATTTTTACAGAACGTGAGTTGGTTACTCCTAATTTAGATGGACTAATTCTACCTGGCGTTACTCGCATGTCTATTTTAGAATTGACACGAGGCTGGAATGAGTTCAAGGTTACTGAACGCAAGATAACAATGTCAGAAGTGATTCGTTTACAGAATGAAAACAGGGTAGGTTCTTACTTCTATGGCTGACTAATGTTGTGCTCGATTTTGTTTTATAAGACTTTTTATTTTGTCACTTTTTAGCTGTTGGAGATGTTTGGTGCTGGAACTGCCTGCATTGTTAGCCCAGTTGCTTCAATCCATTACAAAAATTTGGTAATCAAATTTCCAATGGAGGAACAGGAGAATCCTATATATCGGAGATTAGAAAGGGCACTTACTTCTATTCAGTATGGACGAGTTGACCATCCTTGGGCTGTTGCAATTTCTTGAAACTTTTAAATTATGTAGCCACTAAGTTTTCACTTAGTTCCCTACTTCATCACTACTTTGTCACTATTTTGTCTTCGACTGTGGCAACTTTACTGTGTTTCACACACTTGTTTTCAAGATAGGGAAGTGGATTTTCTTTCAGGGAATTGGCTATTGGATTTAATACACCCCTGGGGATGTGTTTGAAAAATATGCCATTTGCCTCAAGTGGGTTTTTAAAAAAACAGAAATCATGTTAGCACCTTTAAGAAGTACAAATTTTTCTAAATCATATACATGATTCAATCCATGATATCAACGAAATGGGCTATGACATGTCTTCTCCTTTTTTTTAAAATGAGATGTGGGTCTGAGACTAGGTGCCTTGCTATGTGATTCAACGTTAAGCTATGCTAAGCTGCTGATGAATTGAACTTACCATATGATAAAACATTTATTGTGATAGTCTTGACTTACTTTAGTGTCATCTTTTAATGAACATCATTTACAACACCATGCTAAATCTGTGTTGTCAGTGTTCATCAAACATTGTGTACAAACTCATCCCATGTGCCAATTTTAAGTTACTTTATTTTTACTTTTAGTCCATTCAAATGGAACCATTCAGTTGTGCTGTGCACTTTCGATAAGTAATTTATCATCTATTTATATATCTCATGTGTAATTTTTTTCTTTCTTTGGAATGTTATTTTTATCAGTGAATTACTACTTTAGCCTGCACAAAGGCATAGATTTAGTGTTACAACTTTTTCTGACATAGATTTTAAAGGACGTTTATCTCAAATCATATTGTGCTGTGTCATGGATGCTGTTTTAGTTTTGTGACTGAGCTTGTAAATTAAATTTCAAATTTTTAGAGGACGGAGCTCACTAAGTTGATATTCTTAAGTCACTTTACATGGTGATTTATTTCTTTTTTGGTTGGTTCACTTAGGTTCCTTTCAGAAGACATTAGACATTATGCAGTAATCTACTTAATGGAGAAAATTTTTCTTGTTACAAACGGCCTTTTAAGTTCTTATTTTGTCTCAATGCTCTCGTTAATGCACTTCTCTTTTTGAAGGTCTTTCATGTAATCTTTTTATATGATGTATTTAATATTTTCTGATCATGTCTGATGAAGTCAAGCTGGTATATGACGACATTTTGTCTTCCTATTAATCTGTGATCTCCAACAAAAGCAGTTTTGCGCTCCTTGTTAAAATATTGTGTTTCTAGTGATCAATGGGGGGGTCGATGGCTGTTTTTTTTTTTCAACGTAAAATTGAATATTACCTCTGTGTGAATGAAAAATTGGTGGCATTTTATATGTACATGCAGTTAAAGATGCTTCCATGGAAGGATTGTGCCCCCACTATGTCAGATAAAGTGGGTTTCATTACACAGGACCTGATTTAATGTCGATTTGTGATACCGTAGTTGGTATGTAAAATGTACGTCCAGAAGTTACTTAGTAAAATAATTAAACATCTTTTTCAAAACATGGTTCTTTCCTACTTTAAGGAATAAAAAGTAAATTTTTTTTACTCTAGGCCTTTGAACTTACTGCCAGCTTTTGGCAGGGAAATTTTTAATTTGTAAGCTGCTGTAGATTTAAGAAACTGTAAGGATGGCTCATTAGACTTTACATCCAATATACCTATGGAGTCAGTTTTTATCCATATACGTCAGTATTCCCATCATACCATCAGACAATTTATTTAGAAAGTGCTGTTTACTGTAAAAATCGGTCATGAAGTCAATCTTGTTCCGTGAATGCATGTGCTGTTAACTTGCATTGAAATATTTGAGACCTTGAAACTTATAGTGAACAGTTGTGATTTGCTTTTGTCTGTTAAAAATTGTTAAATTGCTCAATAAAGTCTGGTGTGTCGTTAAAGTGTTTTACATTGATTTAACTCTACCAACATCTGTGCCCTGCATTTTTTTCTTGCAGTATGTGGGGCTGTAATAAGCAATGTGACAACAACTTAATTTTTTAAAATCAACGTGCAATTTTCTTTAATTCCTCCAACGTTTGATACATATTTGACCGCTCTGAACACTGTACATGACTTATTTACATTGAGTTAAGGTGATGTGCGAAGGTTGCAATATGAGCAGGTGACTGGAAGGAACTCGGAATCACAGGGATTTCTACATCATTGTCCTAATTAAAATCATTGCCATGTACAGTAGTACCAAGTGAACATTCCGGTTCTTGGTGTGTTTGTCAATTACATGTGGTAGGGTAACAGACTTACTGAAACAAATTGTACTGCAGTTTTAAAATACTGTCATTTCTAATTGTTCTAATATATGAATCGTTGAAAAAAAAAAATGGGGGACAGCCATAATGAAGCAAGGACTTCTTTTGGAATGTTTAAAACTGTTACGACTACATGGGCTTGCATTTCAGTGATAAAATAAATGCCTGAAATGGAGGTAGATATTTTTAACCCCTCCTTTCTTTTCAAATGGACTTTGCAAATCTAGAACAGACACACACATCAACCTTCATAAACAGATCTTTTCACCACATTTTGGTCCATCTTATGCGCCTTTGAAGGCTTTGTTTAACAAGGGACTTTCCTTTCCACATTTGTAAAGAAAGAATAGTTCTATAAATATATCTTTGATCATAAACAGGAAATATCCAACAAACAATACCTTACAATCTAGCCAAACAAAACAAAAGTGGGAGATCAATTTTCTTTCAGTTAGATTGGTTTCCACATTGTTTGGACATCCTAGGCTGATTTATAATACTTTTACTGTTCAAAGAAATTCATTCTGTTTTTATTTTTCCTGTGAATCCGATTTATAAATGCAGATGCACTGTGCTAACAAAGGAAGAGAAATATAAAGCTCACATTGATGTCTCTTTAAAAGGAGCTCATTCGAGTTCACTTTCGACGTGCAATTTTCATAAGAAATTAGTGATAGCAGGTTTTAAATGAAATAAAATTTTGCAGATCTTTCATTTATCGAGGTTCCTAATTATAATTCTGCTGGATACATATATTGTAAGGGGTCAGGATAGAAAGGTTTGCCATCTAGTTCACTCTACAGCCTGAAAAAATTTGGACGACAAGTACATAAAAATCTTGAACTACACAACGAAACAATACCTCAAAAAGGTTCCAGATGAAAAAGTATGGGAAGCACTATGTAGAAAATTTGGGGAGAGGGGAGTGCAGACTTTAGTTGAGGAGATAGACAACTCATTTACCAGTATCGGGGGTAACAGACCCGTAATTACACATGGTTTCAACAAAAAAAAGCATCGAAATGACTCATTTCAAGAGCTAAAATATGTGACGGATAGTCTGATCTGATTTGACTTAACATTCACTTGCCTATCTTACCTATCAGCCATTATCTGATTGATTTTTAGTACATCTCTTACAAAGAGTAGAGCAGACATCTAACAAAAGTAGACACTGAATAAAATTAACTTTATTTCCTAACTTATTCATACGATTTCACATAAAATAAAACAATGAAACTCTTAACTCTTACCAACTAGCAGAATGGAATTCCACTGAAAAAGAAGAAGAAAGGGCCTAACTACGCACCTTAGTATGATTTTCAGTGGCACTTCAAACTCTGAATTTAACAACACGCAACATAAACATCTATCACATTTTGATATGTGTTTGTTGAATCTATGATATGTATCATCATAAAAGTCACATAAAAATGCAAAATACAGTAAACATCCTAAAAATCAAGAGTAAGATTAAGTTTCTTTTCATAACAAAAGAAAGCTTAGAATTGAAAACAATAAAGATTCACAAGTTTATGCCCACATCTTTCCAAACTCTCCTTACAATGGAAAGTACCTAGAAAGTATAACTTATAATATCCAAAATTTACAATGGCACTTTGTGAGCCCATCAAACAATTAACTGTCCTTAAACATAATGATATGCAACATTTCTGATATGCATAAGTTTCATTGACTGCACAAAACAA
Source organism: Megalurothrips usitatus (assembly GCA_026979955.1). NCBI lineage: Eukaryota > Metazoa > Arthropoda > Insecta > Thysanoptera > Thripidae > Megalurothrips > Megalurothrips usitatus. The sequence goes on from CM049598.1 coordinate 8,840,674, forward strand.
TAGTTTTGCAGGAGTCGGCTCACATTGCATTGCCTAGCATTCGCTAAATTAATGGTGCTGCCCTGCATTTGGGAATGGCATGGCACTAGCTCCTTTCAATCTGGGAGAGGTGTGAACACCAGAAATATTGAGCAAGATAAAGTAGATAGTGTGTTAAGGAAGGAAACAACGACATTTTGGTCAAAAGGAGGGACTGAAAAATAAAATAAAAAATTAAATGTGGACAAGATTAACTTAAAGGGAAAAAAAGGGGAAAAAAACTGATAGGAAAAAAAGAATAGCACATTATTTACAATGCATAAAAAATAACTTTGCCAGAAAAATTTCGCACCACTTAATCGTATGGTGGACATGTTTTGTAGAGCCATCCAATTTTAAAGAAATATCAACGAACAGTTTGTTGGTAAAAAGTGATTATCTAGCTGAAGCACACCATGATTCCTTGTTCCTTCCTCCACACAAGTAACAACTAGGTACATAATCAAAATATATGTGTTGTACAGTACTATAGCGAAAGATATACACAATCAGCCCTAATCACAAAGGCCATCTAATACACAACATGCCATTCATACTGATATGTTCAATAATGATATGTATCGGTGATTTAATCTAACAGATGATCTATACAACCCTATCGGGTAAGACAGTCTACAGCACATTTTCCAGAATTTTCTCAACACACTGCAAGTAACTGAATATTGATTTTCCATAATCTACAGAAAACACTCTCCAGAAATTTAGGTGTAAGCACCTACTCCATATTTTCTGATCCAGGGGAGTACATTAAGAGAGTGATTTCGTAACCAGAGGGACAGTGCGTGACAATGTTACTCCCTCAACACAGCCTCTTTTCATTTAACTTTTGATCAAAGTTCCAATTCACTTTAAACAATGATTAAAAACCAGTCAAAGATTTTTAGCGAGTAAATCTCTAGAAGAAATAACAAATTGGACTGTTCCTTTCCGTTCTCTTAAGAAAAATGATATGTATGCAATTGCAGTATTGGCATAAGTCCTATCAAATGAATTTCTTTCTATCACCATGAAAAGATCACTAGAAAACGATAATTTTAACTATTCCCAACAAAAAAATTATTCCATTTCGAAACAACTAAAATATCGTGCGTGATATATCCCATTCAATAAAATGGAACTGATATGTCAAGATTTTGGCCCGGCGAACAGCACACGCTGAGGAAATGCTGTTCACATGCCATGCCCGCAGCGTAAATACATTTACATCTTCAGAATTAAGTTACATGGCGAAAGCCGGCATTCTCAGCAGATTGCCGGAAGTGTACATATCACAATAGTTCCTCTTAGAGTTGTGCTACCACCGTTCTCATTTACCGCAAGTTAGAGCCCACGCGAGGCGAGAGCCAAGGGTCCTCCGTGCGACGTCTCTCAGCCCCACAACAAATTCGCGAACAGAAAAGTAAGACGAATATTATTAATTTAATAAAATCAATTTGCACACTGAGCACGCAGTACGCAGTGGTCAGCTGCCAGCAGCTGCGCAATAACAGACACAACAAAAGCGTAACGGGAGTCTTGCACGTCTTGCAAATGTAAGGGGCGTAAGGAGATAAACACGGCAGCAAGAGTAGGACCTGAGTTGTGGTTGTGGCCTCCGAGGGGGCCGGGGCGAGGCGGGGCGGTGCGGTCCGTCGGCGCGTCGGGCCAACGATGACAAACGAGCAAGAAAAATACTTTTCCCTTTTTTTATGCACAAAAACGTCATTTTCACACGTCCTACGATGGGGGGGGGGGGGGTTCATTGCCAATGACACCCGTTATTCTCACTGAACACCACACGAGTTCAAGTACGAGTCCGAGTCCAGGGGGCGGCGGCGGCGGCGTCTTCACAACGGCGTCGTGGCCGCCGAGTAGGGGCCGCCGCGGTGCGCGAGCAGGCGCGCGGCGAGCAGGTGCACGAGGGCGTGGCCGAGCGCGCACGCGGCCAGCAGGGAGGCGGGCCTGAGGCCGGCCGGGGCAGCGCGCCGGCCGCGGAGGACGTCCGGTCCGGGACCCGCACCTCCACCAGGCCCAGCTTGAGGATGGAGAGCAGCAGGTGCGAGTGGAAGTCGGGGTGCCGCGAGTTAATCTTCTCCACGATGTCGTGCAGCGGGCCCACGCACTCCTCCTGCGGGCACGACACAGCGTCAGCACGGCCGGGGCTCCCGGGGCCACTCACCACGGACCCGACCATTACCTTCTCCTTCCGCAGCAGGTCCGCGGGGCTGAGGTCCTCGGTGACGTTGGTCTGCACCAGCTTGGCGACCAGGATGAGGTTCTCCCGGGTCACGTTGTGCAGCAGCAGGGAGCACATGACCTCGCCGCTGCCGGGCGTGCCGGAGGCGGCGGCGGCCGCCGCGTCCGCCGCGGCCGCGTCCCCGGAGGCCGCCATCCGCTCCGCGTGCCGCGCGTGCTCGCTGGACACGTAGGCGTGCATCTGCTCCTGCAGCGTGGCCGCCACGTCCGCCACCGTCAGGTTGGACAGCTCCTGCATCAGCGCCTCCTCCCGCTCCGAGTAGCCCACGAACAGGAACACGCCCTCGGGCAGCGAGTACGTGTCTGCGAGCAAACGGGGGCCGGCGTTAGAGAGAGAGAGCAGAACAGAGCGGGGCGAGGCCTGGCCGCGCGCTGGCCGGCCGCCTGCGGGCGGAGGGGCGGCAGCCCGGCGGCCAGCCGTGCGCGGCGGGCGGCCTATCCACCTCCCCGCGGGCGCTCCCCGCCGCCTCCTCCCCCTCTCTCCCTCTCTCTCACTCACCTGGCGCCGGCCGCATGCAGATGAAGCGGCCCGAGTAGCACAGGCAGCGGCCCCGGTACGCCTGGTAGGCGGGCGAGGCGTGGTTGTAGAAGGCGTAGTCCGTCCGGCACGGCGTCCTCGCCACGCACACCGTGTTGCACGACAGCGAGTCGCCCGGGTGGCACTGGCACACCTCGGAGCACTCGGGCTCGTCGGCGCGCTGGAACTGCAACAGGACCGCACCCTCACCCTCACCGTCGAAGCCCTGCGAGCCGCCCTCCTTTTGAGGACGCGCCGCCGCCGCCGCCGAACCTCATCCCGTCCCAACGCGCCGCCATCTCGCTCGCACCCCTTGAAACCTATGGCGATGAAAATGTAGCCCCATCTCGCTTTTAGCGGCGCGCGCGCGGCGCTAACAATTTATTCAAGGTTTTTGTGATGAGGTCATGAAAAGGCATGGGACTCGCGTGGCGCGCCGTGGCGGGGCGGGCGGCCGCTCCGGCCCGGCCTGACCCCACCGCAGTACCTGAGCGGTGTGTGGCCCCGCCGGGGCAGGCCGGGCTGGGCGCCGTCACTGAAACTACCCCCCCCCCCCCCCCCCCCGCACCTCTCCCCCTCCGCTCCCTGCCCCCCCCCCCCCCCGCACCTCTCACCTCTCCCCCCCTCCCCCCCCCCCCCCCCGCACCTCACACCGGGTTCGGGCGGAGGATGCCGTCCTTTAACTCAATTTCAGAGGATCTCTATAAATTCTTCGTTTTGTTCTCGCCTCCTTTCTCGCCCCTCCCCCCTCTCTTTCTATCACCCCCTTTTCCTTTGCCGCCGCTGCTGCCATTGCCATCCCCCCTCCGTCCGTCTGTCTGTCTGTCTGTCTGTCTGTCTGTCTGTCCATCTATCTGTTTGTCCGTCTATCTGCCCTCCCCCGCACCGCTGCGCTGCGTAGTCTCTATCTGCACCTTTCGTATTACCCCCCCCCCCTCTCCCTCTCCCTCTCCCTCCCTCTCCCTCCCTCTCTCTCCATCTCCCTCCCCGCCTCTCCCTCCCCTCTCACTCCTCTTTCGCCCTTTTCTTGGACGGCGCGGTCGAGGTGCCGCTCCCCGGGCACACGGAGGCGCGGAGGGCGAGGTGGAAATTTCTCATCGCAAACATCACAACAACAGCGGAACCGTCGAGTGGGGGGAGCTGCTGACCCAATCGGAGAGAGAGGAGCCCGCACCGCGAGGGTGATGACGAGTCGAGTCGAAAAGTGAAGAGTAGAGAAAACTTGCCCGCAAAATGTACTGCTGGCACCGTCTCTTTCTATCCCGGCCGCAAGACGCGTGAGAGAGACAGAGAAGAAGCTAGTGCGTTGCGTACCTCCCCGCGCACTCACACTTCCCGTGTGACACGACTATAGATGTGGGACAGGTATGGTGTTGGAACCTACGCGACACGGCTCTGATACCGTCTTTTTTTTATATTCTTTCCCTCTTTTCATTCTTTTTCATACACTGGCTCTCTGTACAGCCCGAGCTGTCGGTGTTCGCAGAGCGACAGGTCGAGTGGACAGGTGTACAAGGAGGGGACGAGCCCGGGGAAGGGGAGCAGGAGCAGGGCCCGGCGCCGTCACGGTTTTAGTACTTGCCGCCGATGTGGGACTCGGCGACCCATAATACAGACGGAAGCCAGTGACCCGCGGCTCGTGTGTGTGAGTGAGACAGACAGAGGGAGGGAGACATACCGTGACAAGACCATGGGCCCGGGGCGTCAAGCTACGCGGGAAAAAAAAGGGAATTTCAAAATTGGAAATGACCAGTTTAGAGAGGAAGAGGGGGTTAGAGAGAGAGAGAGAGAGAGAGAGAGAGAGAGAGAGAGAAAGAGAGAAAGAGAGAGAGACATACAGGGGTGCTGCCGTAAGAACCTGCTCGTGGCCTCCCGCCTTCCCCCCTTTTTCCTCCTTGTCCTGGCGAAAAGATGAATAATGAAACCATGCATGAATATAAAATTTTATCACTGCTTCACGGGCACGTCGGGCCGGCCGGGGGCCGCCGGGAGCTGCCGGCCCTGTGTCGCCAGGGGGCCCGGGGGCCCGGGCGGCGTGTGTGTGCGGGGCGCGGCGGCGGCGGACCCGGGCTAAAGTAGCCATGCATTGGAGTGAGGCCAGCTGGCTTCTGGCGGCGAGGCAGGCAGCCAGCCAGCCAGCCGGGTCAGTCAGGCAGGCAGGCACGACGGCAGCCGGGCGCGCGGCGCTCAGCAACCATTTACATTCAGACCACCGCCGCCGCCCCCGCGTTACACCCGGCCGGCTCTGTAACGCATTTATAATACATTTATTTGGGCTTCCGTTTACCTTTTCGGTAAAAGAGGAATGATAAGAGTGGCGGGACGTAATTTCGTTATTTTGGTGCGGCCGCGCACCGCGCTGCCGCCGCCTCTATTTTATTATTATTATTATTAATTTTGTTATTTTTGTTTTTGACCGCGAACAGAGAGGCAAGCTACCGCGGGAAACGGGAAAATGGGGAGGGAAGTATGACGATTTTGTTACAGTTGCAGAGTAAACAAAATAAAGCAAAATCAACAAAAACAACAAGAACAACAGCGGTGGCATAGGCGGCAGGACCGGCACGGTCGGTAGGGACGGCGGGGCAGCGCGCGGCGTTTTGCCCGGGCAAAGTCGCGGGGAAAAACACATTCGGCCGTTAATTTATGGCGCTGGCTAGCCGCGGTCCGAGCCCCGCCGTGCCGCTGTGACAATGTCACACAGTTAGTTATATACATTTTGCTGCCTTTCTTTTGCATGGCGTTTTTCGTGTTCCCTGATAAGCAGCGAAAACCCTCTGCAAGCTGCGAAACTGCAACAAACAGGGCGGCTGCTTCGTGAGAGGGGGCCGGGTACGGCCGGGTACCACGGCCGGGTACCGCGGCGCCGGGGTACTTTGTGGAGGCCAGGGCATGCCGCACAATGCTCGCTACCTGTTTGCCTTCTTTTTTCTCGTCCCAGCGGGGCACGGCGCAGCACGGCCCAGGGGAGAAAGGTCGGGTGAAGAAGGCGGATGGAGGAGAGAAAGGGCACTCTTAGGTTTGTAACCAGCATTCAAAAGGGGAAATAAACAAAAATGAAAATGAAAGAAACCAATAATGCCAGGCGGAGAATTTTTATTTTGAAAAAGGAAACGACTATACAGACGCAGAAGATGAACAGAAGAAGGAGGAGAGAGAGAGAGGTAAGGAGAGAGAGAAGGAGAGAGAAGAAGAGAGAGAGAGCACGTGCGATCAGTCACTGTTTCAGGCCGCTAGGTCGGGTGGGCCGGGCCACCTCCGCTATTGGATCGGATATAGCCCGAGGTGTGCAAGCGAGTGAGTTTTGGGGAGGCGGGGTGAAGAGGGAGAGGTGGGGGGGAAGGGGGTCGGTACGTGTAAAGGAATCCGACAGGCCGCCACAAGGCAGGACCCCAGGACCCCACGCAACTTGTTTAAGACTCGGCGCTGTTTGGGGCACGGGGCACGCAGACAGCCACGCACGCACGCCGCACGCACGCGCAGATGATGATGGAAGGGGGACGGCGTTGACGGGTCGGGGGCCGACGGCGGCGGTGGCGGGGGGCGGGCTTGTTGTTGTGGCGGCGGCACGGGCGGCGCGAAGCCCCCGGCGGGGTGAACGGAACGAACCCCGCGAGTCGACTCGACGAAGAGGAAGGAGCAATTTCCGAGAGGCTTCCATTATTAACGATAAGCGTTCTGGGCTCCTTTTGCGGAGGAGAGAATCCTATAATGATGATGGTCGGACCCCCCGCGGTGCGCCGAGGGGGGTCCAGGGAGGGGCGGGCTGCATACTGCACTGGTGTTGATGTGGCGGCCGTTGGCAGTCGCTGGAAGCCTCCCCTCCCCCCTCCTCCCCCTCCCCCCCTCCTCCTCCTCCTCCTCCTCCTCCTCCTACTTACCCTCATGCCTGAGCCCTCTCGGATGAGGTGCCGCGTCTGCTGCTGGCGCTGGAGCACGCAATACTCTGCGGGAGAGACGGAGCGTTAGTGATGCCAGGACCTCGGCCCCGACAGGACTGACGGGGAGCCACACTCACTCGGCGGATCCGTCGTGGTGGTCGGCCTGGGCGTCGTCGTCGTGGTCGTGGTTGTGGTGGTGGTGGTCGTCGGCGTCGTCCTCGTTGTGGCCTGTGTCGACGTCGTTGACGGCGTGGTGGTCGTGGTGGTGGACGCCGTCGTGGGCTGTGGTGTCGTCGTCGTCGTGGTACTCGTGGTGGTGGACGGCGGTGCAGCGGCGGCGGCGGCGGCGGCGGCGTTGACGGTGGACGTCGGCGCGGCGGTGGAGCCCGGCGTGGACTCGGCCGCGGCTGCCGCCGCCGCCGCCGCCGCCGCTACGGTGGGCGGCGGCGGCGTGCTGGCGACGGCGGCCGGCGGCAGCGCCTGGTTGTACTCGGCCGGCGGCGGCGTGTGCCGGTGGTGGTTGTGGTGGCTGCGGTGAAGGTGGTTGCCGTTGCCGTTGAGGCCGTCCGCGCTGGTGACGACGCGGTACCGCACCGCCGGCGTCGTGTTCACCACGACGGTGGACACGGCCGTGGTCGGGGGGCCGGCGGGGGGCCCCCACAGGTTGTTGGCGCCGCCGCGGTCCGCCGCCAGCAGCTGCATGTGGTACTCCTGCTTAGCCTCCTCTGCAAACACACACAACGCGGTGCCAATCACACACTGCCTCTCATTTTACACATTAAAAAAAATCTTTTGAAATTAATTAATTTTAACTTCATTTTTTTTTCACTCTAAAAGTTATTTTTTCCCATTTCGAAATTTCTATTTTCATTTCAAATTTTATTTCTGTCTCAATAATTTCTTTCCGGGTCCTGAGCTCACCGACGCAGGGGTTGATCCAGAGCAGGCGCTGCCAGCCCAGGCAGTCGTACAGCTGCATGGTGTCCGTGCCGCGGCAGGCGCAGTTCATCTTGAGCGGCGTGCCCATAATGCCCAGCATGGCGATGCGGCAGTCCTCCACGGGCCCCGCGCACCGCTTGATGAGCGAGTCCACGGCGCAGGCCTGCACGTAGCGCTCCAGCTTGGAGCGGCACACGCGGTCCTCCTTGCACTTCTCCGGCAGCGTGTGGCACGCCGGCAGCCGCCCGTCCTCCGTGCGCTGCGCGCAGATCGGGTGCAGCTTGTACTCGGCCGTCTTGCACTCGCCGTTACGCTCCGACTTCCTGCAAGCACAGCCGCCGCCACGAGCTCGTCAGTGTCAGGTGGACGACAAATCTTTTGTAGAAAAAAAAAATAAAAAAAAAATCTCCGTTGACACGGGCAGCACCGGTGCCTCTCGCAGGGCTCTGCCTCGACGACTCACGCCAGGAAGCGCTTTGCTTCATAGACGCGGCGTCACTTCCCCTTGGCTTTCATCTCCCCCCCCCCCCCCCCCTCTCTCTCTCTCTCTCTCTCTCTCTCTCTCTCTCTCTCCTTCACCCCTACTCCTAAGCACGACGTTTTATCTTTGTGCGGGAGGGTGCGGGAGGAGAAGGGAGGGAAAGGGGGGGGGGGATTACAAACCGCGTTACAAGGTATTGAATTACACCTCCCCTGCCTCTCCTCCTCCTCCCTCGGAAAGATAAAGAGAAGGGAAAGGACGGGAAAGGGAGGAGGGAGGAGGGGTGGATTGGGGGAGGGGGGGGGGGAGGCATCTCCGGAAATCTACTATTTGATGAAGCGTGCTCACAGCACAAAGAGAGACTATGAGTGCGAACGGGAGGCGGGGTGTGGGGGCGGGGGGAGGTGGGAGCCAGGTGGAGTGAGATAGAGAGGAGGGAGCGAGAGAGAGAGAGAGGTGAGAAAGAGAGAGAGGCGCAGGGAATAGCTCAGAGATGCTATAATATTCAGCGTATCATTTCCGGCCTGGCGAGGCGTGGTGTGACTTAGTCGGAAAGACAGGGGGGGGGGGGGGGGGGGGCGTCGGGCGTCAAGCATAAAGGGCCGAACTAGAGAGACAAAGTGAAAGAGAGAGAGAGAGAGAGAGAGGCAGATAGGAGACTGGCGGAAGGGGCGGCCTGGGAGCCTGCTCGGGGAGGTACAAGCACTTGTTACGATCCTTTTTATTCCAGACACTCCCGGAGCCGTTCTCGAGGAATAAACTAATTACTTGCCCTGTTACGTTGCGCTTTATGCCGTGGGGGTGCGGGGGCGAGGGGGCTGGCAAGGCTCCTCTGTCGCGAGCAGCACAGTTTTATACTGTCACTAACCCTCGGCGCGTCCCTGCTGCCGCAGCTGCAGCCCGCACCACCACCTGGGCCGCCCCGGCCCGGCCCACCCCGGGGAAGTAGGCGTTAAACTGCGAGATTTTCAGGCCGCCCTCAACGCATTTACTCCCCGCGCTGTCCTCAACACCCACCCGCCCACGCGCTCTGCCGGCGCTCTGCACTTTATTAATTTTTCTGTGTTCCCCGCCGCGCTCTGAGTACCGGTTTGAAGCGGCACTGGATGGGGCCCCGCCCGGCCCGGCCTGCCCACGCTGCCGCCGCCCCCACCCGTCGTTACGTGGGGCAGTCAGTCGCTCCGCCCCGGCGGCGGCCCCCTGTCCACGTGGCGGCGTGCGCACGTGTCCCGGCCGCGCGCCCACGCCCGCCGCCGCCGCGGCTGCGCTCCGAGGGGGTCAGCGCCGCCAGCCGCCAACGCCGACCGGGACAGCCGTGTGGGCACGGCAGCCAGTCAGGCCCCGGGTATAAATAGAGCCGTGGCTCTGCGGAGCCGCCACCCGCCTGCCACCCGCCGGCTAGGCAACTCCCGACGGCGGCACGCACGCGTGTGCACCGGGCTGCCTACCCCGGAGTCCGCGGGCGCTCCGCAATGGAGCTCGTCGTGGCCTTCGCTGTACTTGTGTGTGTGTGTGTGTGTGTGTGTGTGTGCGAAGTGAGCGCGACTGACGGCTTGTTTGTGTTGCTGGTGACAGTGGGGAGGGCGGGGGCGCACGCGGGAGTAGAGGCTTGGGGGCGCCCCCCTCCCCTCCCTCCCCTCCAGGCAGGGTGTCTCTGCGGCCCCCTGGGGGCCCCCTGGCCAGGGCGGGTGGGAGACCAGCAGCCAGGACCGGGGCGTGCGCGGGCGTGGGCCTGGCTGCAGGCCGAACACTGGCCCTCTCTATCACGCTTCCCGCGGAGCACCTCACGAGTGCGACGGAGACAGAGCTACCGAGGCAGTGTTCAGTCGGCTGCCGACTGCCGCGCCCATCGACCCGCGCGAGAGCGAGAGAGACGGAGCACTACCCGGAATCAGACCGCTGCGGGGCACAGCGCTGCCGGCCACCGCGAACACTCAGCGCGTCGGGTCACACATGTGTGTGTGTGTGTGTGTGTGTGTGCTGACGTGTGTCACTGGTCTAGTGGCTGAGCCGGCACACTCGTCCTCCTTCTGCGTTGTCGGTAACACATTCGACATGTGTCTGTCACCTGACACATACTCTCTCTCTCTCACACACACACACACACACACGCCTTTCGCAGAAGCCGCCGCCGCTGCCAGAAGGAAGAGCATACACGGGTGGTGGTGCACGGACAAGACTCATGAAATGGAAGCCTTCCGACTGAGGCAGTAGCGGAGGGGCGGGCGGGGCGGGCTGAAGGAGCCGGGAGTAATGCTCGTCAGTTGGCGCCGCGTTGCTGGAACGGCGCTGGAGCCGGAGCTGGAGCCGGAGCTGCCGAAAGAAGAAGAGGCTGCGGGCTGAGGGCGCGGAGCGAGAAGGGGCGTCGAATTCGAGACGCTGCCTCGGGAAACCTCCGCCTCGACGCCGCCGCCGCGGCCGCCGCTGCTGCAGCCACTGCCGCGCCCTCACGGGTGTAGAAAAGAAACGCTAAGCACCCGGCACCGCTCCGCGCCGCCGGCCGTGGGCCGTGGGTTCGCCTCTGTTAGCCGCGGCGCGGACAAAAAGATGAACGTCTTGGAGAACGATGTTTCTTACCCGACACCACCATTCCCTCCTGCTCAGCAAACCTTCTGAGGGGGAGCAGCGGGGATCTATTTGTGCAGCGTGTGTGTGTGTGTTTTTGTTGGTCTGTCTGTGTGAGGGTGTGTTTGTGCGTGTGTGCAGTGTGAGGTCGATGGTCGCGGTGCGTTTTCGGATTTGTTGTCGGGCACACAGGGCCTGGTTACCGCTCCTGTCGGCCTGCCGGAGGGAGGGAGGGAGGGAGGGAGGGAGGGAGGGAGGGAGGGAGAGAAGGAGGTACCCGGCGGCGCGCACACACAGGGCGAGGTCGCAGATCCGAGCCGTAGCGCCGGCGCGCCCGTTGCGAATCGTACCACGGGAGCGCGCCAAATTTATTCTCACACTGCATTTCGCGAAGCAACTCACACACATACACACACGCACGCACACACACACGGCCTGCTCGGGCTACGCTCACTACGCTCCCCTCCTCACGCTCCGACACCCGTACCCACATTGATCTTCCCACGCCGCTCGTTAATAGTACCCCCTCCCTCAACACCTCCTCCTCCTCCGCCTCCTCCTCCTCCTCCTCGACTGCGGGGCGGCGGCGGTGGCGGCGGCGCGTGCGGGACGCGACAAAAGCCCCGCCAGTCCCCTGCTGCACGCTCGCTGCGGGCGCGTCGGAACGCCTCTTCACTCAAACCCTATTTCTGCTTAATTCTTTTCCCCCCGCATTTCGTCCCCGCATGCCATGCGCTCGGAAGCAGCGCCCTGCCGCCGTCACCGCTGGAACCCTTTTCATACCACCCCAGTGAGCGGCCCCGCATACGTGCGCGGGCGGTGGTTGCTGGGGCGGCGGGGGCGGCGGGGGCCCCGCAGCGGCCTCGAGACCGCCCCCGCAGCCCCCGCAGCCCCCGCGGCACGCGTACAAGCCCCCACCTGCTCTTCTTATTTCCCGAACCTCCGCCCCCTCAATTTTTTTTTTGAGGCATTATAAAGAAGGTCGAAGGGGAGATGGCGGTAGCGTCAGCGCCCACCCAGACTGACTCCTCCCCCGGAGGGCTCGCCGCCCACGCGGGGCACAGCGCTCTCCTTACCTGCCCCAAGCCGCCCCCCCCCCCACTACAGGAGAAGTGACACGGCTGGAGCCGCCTGGAGCCGCCTGGAGCCGGCGGGCCAAAGCCGCACACCGCGCACCGCCCTTCGGTACACAGCGTAACGTGGAGTACACGCACACCGCATGTGGCCGACGGCGAGCAAAAGGAAATCTGCTGGGGCTCCGCGGCTCCGCCGTCTTCCGACCCGCCTTTGCTTCGCGTGTGGGACCACCACGCACGCTGGCCTTGAAGCAGGGAGAGCCCCCCCCCCCCACACACACACACTCAGACCCTGTGGATACACGGACCAGGGGGGACGTGGCGTGGCGGGTGGGGTACTTCGCTCCTGACTAGCCCTCTTATGCCTCCCCTCCCCCCCCACCGCTTCCCAATCCCCTCTCTCTCTTTCACTCACATACCCGCCCTCCCCTTCTCTCTCTCTCTCACTCTCTCTCTCTCAACTCGGCACACGGCCCTCAAAGTGGAAAAATATGGAGTGAGACGGACTGCTGGGAGGTAATTTCGGGCTCGGCTCGGCTCGGCTCGGCTTGCTTCGGACGGACCGGAGTGCAGGGCACACAGCCAGCCGCACGACGGCGCGGAGGGGAGGGCGGGCCGCGCCGCGCCTCGCGCCAAGGATCTGTTTTTAAAAGATGTCTTAATTAACTTTCGAGGAGAGAGCGAAGTACACCGGAAAACAGGGGTGGGGGCAGAGTAACCGGCGAGTAACAAGGGGGGGGGGGTAGCAATATTAGCCACCCCCTCTATGACAGAGAACACTGTTCACCTTTTTTTTGTAATATAGTTTAATAACCCTGCTAAATATTTATTTTGTATTTGTATAATTTTCACCCTGATAAAACGAACTTACTTTCAATCTCTCTCTCTCTCTCCCCCGTGTTTCCCGGACTCCGCCGCGAGTGTTGGCGGTGTGACACGTCTGGCGGCGGGGACGGTATAATCCATTAACCTCAGACATCAGCCGTCTAAATGCACCGTTAGTAGGGATACCCCGTGCGAGCATGCATAGTGCAAATGCATACGATGGATACCACTGAGCATAGCAGTTGGTTCCGGGAACGCGGGAGGCGAGTCGACAGAGCGCAACCTGTGCCCCCCTCCTCCCCCTCATAAGCTGACGTGTCCGTCGGTGATGCGATGCGAGCGTCAAGTGTTCGGGGAAACGATGAAATGATTATTATGCTTGAGAGAGGTATTTATTTAAATATGAAGAAATCGATCTCGAACAGCAACTGAATGGGTTGGCTTTTGACTCGAGCTGGGTGACACGACAGCCTCTCTGTCTGTCTGTCTGTCTGTCTGTCTCTCTCTCTCTCTCTCTCTCTCATATATATACACACACAACCACTGGTTTGCGCCGCATCCAACGAGCGGCCGTTCAGCAGCAGCGATACGGAGCGGACAACGCGCTATCATTGGCCGATTCAGTCCATGAATGGCGTCCCTGAATGACGTCACGGATGACGTCATGAATAACGTCACGTGACGCCTGTCGTCCCCCTCTGCTGTCGCGTCGTCATATCTCTACTTTCTCTCTCTCTCCCTGTTTCTGTCTCTCTTCAGTCGCGATATCACTCCGGCAGCGCTGCTGTGACGCGTCTAGCCGCGGCCAGCAATCCATTTACCTCCGTTGCCTCCCGGGCGGTCTCTCTCTCTCTCTCTCTGTCCCCCTCTTTTCCTCTCTCCCTCCCTTTCTATCTCTATCCCTATCTCTGGCTTACATAGGAAGGTGTGTCCCGCAGGATGTTTTTGTTTGCCGTTACCTCCACGAAAAGGAATTATACCGCACGCGTGCGGTATTCGAACCCGCGACCGGTGGTACTCGGAAGGACAGAGCCGCGAGGTGCGAGGGCGTTCCATCCACTGCCCGCCGGCCATGCGCTCCCCGACACCTCTCCCCCTCTCTGCCCGCCCACGGCCGTCTCTCTCTCTCTCTCTCTCTCTCTCTCTCTCTCTCTCTCTCTCTCTCTGCCGGCAGCCAGCAGGGTCCAGAGGGGGGCCCGGTGGGCGGGCGGACCTGTCTCGGAAATAGCCTGCTGGCGTGAGTTTCATCCCTCTTCTCTTTCTGTCACCCCGCCGCCGCCTACCCCTCTCTGTATTCATCCCCCAGCCCTCCCCTCCCACCGCCCCCCCCCCCCCCTGACGTCGCTGTGAGATCGCGGGGGAGACACAGAGATGCGCTACCGTAAAAGCGAAGGGGAGGGGGGGGGCGACGCGCGGGCGGCGGGATGTGGGATCGACATGCTTATTTTGGACACCGACCCCCTCCTCCTCCTCCTCCTCCTCCTCCTCCTCCTCCCACACAGGGATGACTGACACGTGCGACGGCAATCCAGGCGACGTGAGGATCCAGCGAGGAGGCGGCACGACGAATACCCTTTCAGCTTCCGGCCCTGAAACACGAGCCGGCGGCCACAGAGGCCGGGCACAGAGGCCGGGCACAGAGGCCGGGCGACAGCGCGTCACCAAGCCTTCATAATAGTGTGCAACAAACGAACTACGTATTCGTCGATATTAGTTTGAGGGGAGGTCCGCTTAGGAGGGAGCGAGATGGTCGTGAGACGTACAACCTCTCCTACGAGTTCTAATTTTTGTCTTCGGAATAGTGGATTCAAAAAAAATAAATAGATGATTCCGCACACACTTAGCTGTCGTACTTAACCAAACATTCCCACAAAAAATAAATAAATGAGAAGATGTACGAGAGCAGTGGACATGCACGGGTGGCGCACTCACTTGCACTGGCAGAAGGCGATGTCGATGGAGTTGTTGAGCTCGATGCTGCGGTAGAAGTTCTGCAGGGCCTCCAGGCACTGCGGCTGGGAGCAGCGGCTGAAGTCGCTGCAGTGCTTCAGCACCGGCTTCAGCGCCCGGTTGCACGCGAACTTCTGGTAGCACGCGTCCAGCGCCGTCTGACACGTGGACCGGAACGCCACCTGCGTCTGCTCGCCCACCGCCTCCGGCTCCACGGCGTCGTAGCCTGCAACGGAGACGAGGCGAAGCGCGTTAGCCACAAGGAGAGTATAAGCATTTTTGTATCATCAGTATTTTTTGCGAAATTGGTATATTTTGTGTCGTCAGTATTTTGTGTATTATCAGTATTTTTGGGGGGACTGGGTCAGAGTTTATTCTACCCTCCCCCCTCCCCCCAATTTTTTTAAACATTTTTTAATTATTTTTCCTTTTGTTTTCCGTGTCGGAGACTGCTAGATAAAGCAGGCAGAGAGGCGTGGGCGGGAGCTGGGGCCGTGAGGGCCGAGCGGCGGCGGCGGCGGCATCCTCGTCGTCGCCATGGTAACGAGGCACCTAGTGAACGCGCGCGAGGGAAAAGGCGAATGGGAAAAGGGAACAAAAGCCGCGCCGAAGAGGCAAGGAGGGGCGGGGCGGCGGCGGTCTGGTGAAAAGCGCGGCCGTGTGTGTGTGTGTGTGTGTGTGTGTGTGTGAGGCGGCAGCCGGCGGCGGCGCGCCACTACGATTGCATGCAAAGCTTTACCGTCGTGTTTGTTGCCTATTTGTCAGGGCGCCTCTTTATGGTGCTGGGCGCACGGCGGGGGCGCTGCTCGTGTTGGGAGGACCCTCCCTCCCTCCCTCCCTCCCTCCCTCCCTCCCTCCCTCCCTCCCTCCCTCCCTCCCTCCCTCCCTCCCTTCTTGTTCTTTCCTTTCGAAAACATTTTATTTCACGCATCTTTTCTCCTTTTTATTTTCTCTTCATGTGGCGTGTGACGCTGGCCGCTGGCGCAGACACGCCGCCGCCGATCGCGCAGCAAAATAACCTCGCCAACTTTAATTTTATAGCGGAAATGAGGAGTGAACGGGCGTCCGCGCGCGGCTGTGTATGTTTGTGTGCGCACGCGGGAGGGGCGGCGGGCGGCGATGGAGTTGTGTGCCGGAGGGGGGTGGGGGGGTGGGGGGTGAAGGATCACCTACACGGAATCGCGGGGCGGTACGCTTGTCTGCAGGGAGGGCGGGAAAGGGTTGCAAAGGGGGTGAGGGGTGGGGGTGGGGGTGGTGGAATAGGACCCGGGTATCAC